>CM060938.1:941224153-941948319 GCA_030765085.1 Allium cepa | reverse complement strand
CATTTGTACAGTTTATGCTTATACAAATTCTCATTTGATTGTATTGCAATTTATAAATTACATTCATAATCCATATTTATAAATTTCATTTTATAATGAATTTATTCCCTTAAACTTTAGTTATATTTCAATTTCTAATTAAGTTTTCACTTAACAATGATAATATTTTAATATTATCATTTCTAACATCCAAGCAACCATGTATTAGCTAAAATAGTTTACAAAAACTTTCTTTATATCGAAAATATAATTTTGGGTAAAATTATTTCATTTACCCACATTTAAAACAATACCGTGTCGATTGTTCTATTCAAGTGTTTAGAAACCCCTTCAATACAGTTGCGCAGACTGTGTCGACGAAGGTTCATATGCCACTCAATAAATCAATCAACACAATATTAAAACAATTTATATTCACTAACAAATACGCACTCATATCTATTAATACGCTCAAACTCATTTTAGAGTACTATAGACTCTATTTTATGAGTAATTCCCACCAGAGCCAAGGTTATCATCAACCTCGCTCTGATGCCAAGTGAAACGACCCGCAAATCCGTACTCCTTGAGTCAACACTATTCTTCAACAATCAACTCAAGTTGTACAGAAATATGAACCATTTGGGTTAAAGAAGATGAGGTAGAAGAAGAAAATAGAGAACAACAACAGAATCTAACCATCGCAGCGGAATAAAATATAATAGATAATAAATGATCTTTACTCTAAATCAAAGATCTCTGTTTATATATTACATCATCAGAGTACAACAATCATAGCTCAACATCAATACCATACAAATGGATACACAACAACTCAACACAGCGGAATATATATATAAACAAGTACGAGAGTACGTATCGTCAACCAGCTCGTCTCCTGAGCTCCACAGCATCATATCCTGTATCCTATAATACTCGGTCTGACCCGAGCATTACAGTTAAATAACACCCGAGTCAGTCTGGAATACCAGCGTGAGAAAATCACACTCAATTGATTATTAACGTTTCAAAAATCCTTTGAAAACAAAAGCATCTCATAAGACCACGCCACAAATAAACATGTCGGGTTTTTACCTTACGATAGCTAAAACATTTTTTTATAGAAATCCTCTGATATTATAATAGTGTCTATAGAAAGTAAAATAGAATCTAGCTGAAATGCTTGCATCTCATGTTTCAGCAATAGTTGGGCACAATCAAAACCGTACGGGCGCGTAGGGCAAATGGATTCCAACTAATAGCTAGGCACTAGGGTACCACCTGTCACAGTACCTGGTCTAGATCAGCGTACCGAGGAGCCACCCTAACTCCCCTGCAACACAAGACCGGAACCATCCCTTACTGGACAGTTTCGAACAAGATCACCCCGCGGTTGGGATCAGCAACCGCCCACTAAGCCGAAACAAAGGGACATCTAGACATGGATGACCACACCCTCCAGTGGGGGCTACCCACGAAGCCTTGCTGCATAACCCTATATTTTCAGCCATTCCCATTTGATGAGGCTTGAGGCTAAGCGTTACCTTTTTAGAACATATCCCTTAGAATGCCCATCGTCCACTTGACGATGTTTTGCAAGCATTCATCCATACAAGTCCGTCCTGGGTTTGAACGGAACCGAAGGCACTATTCCTACTACATCCATTTTGGAAATATCCTCAGAATTAGTAGCGACTAGCCCTTGCACTTCACTGCTCCATCTTCGACTCCGAACACGTTTTTCATGAAACGTACAAACCGGATCGAAGTGGTTTTCAAGAAATAAATCTCGATCCCGGTCTCTTCGCAACGATCAACGCATTTGGCCAATATTGATAGTCGGTTATTTAACTATCAATTAATATTCACAAACAACCATCAGCCAGTAAATAATTTTCCAAATTATTTATTTATCTCAAAATATCTTCACAAGATATAATTTCACTTTTCAAATTCCTTGAAAACAGTTTTCAAAACTATCTGCCTTTCACAAAATAAATTCCAAGTATTTCTATTTCCACTGGAATCACAAGCACAAGACTTTAGATTTTTTAAAATAATTTTAAATTACTTTACTGTAAAATATGTTTGTAACATTTAATTTATAAAATTTTACCTAAGTACTTAATTTAAAATAATACTTTAGAAATAGTTAAAATACGTTTACCTTATAACCATACATTAGATTTTCTTCTTTAAACAAGATTCCAAATCATCCTTTAAATAATTATTACGATAATAGATTAAATAAAACACCAAATAGATTAAATAAAACACCTACACTGAAATATACTTTAAAATATTTAAGTTAAGACTACTTCGATAATTGGCTAAAAATACATACTATATGAATAGTTAAAAATAAGGTTACCTTAGAAAATATAAATTAGGTTCTCACTCCTTTTTAAAACAAAACTCTTAGTTACCATTTTAAATAATTACTACTATAATAGATTTGAAAATATTTACTTTTAAAATTTAAAGGATTAAAATAATAAATTTTCTAAACATGCTTTTCAAAACAACATTAAAGCTTTTACCTATATTTAAAAATTAACTTTGAACGTACTTGGCTATCCATAGAAATATACTTCTCTTCACAATCTTCTTTAAATTTCAATTTCAAACACTTGAATCAATTTTCACATTGATATCCAATTTACTCCCTTTCTTACTTCAAAATCTATTAACTTCAGATTTTATTTCTTAATTATGATATAAAATATTTAAACTGAGAATACCAATTTTTGATTTCCAAAATTACTTCTTAATCCCTTTAAATAAATTTAAACTTGAATTTTAAAATAATTCTTTATTCCTTTAATTTATATAACTTAAGTTTACAATTCATTAAACTCGGTTTATTCAAAATTCCTTCCATACTCGAAGTACTTTATTATTATTATTTTCATATTACTTCTATTTCTTTTCAATTCAATTCTTAATCTTATTCAAATTTCCTATAATTATTTTACATACAAATCCATTTCTTGTATTTTCTTTCCAAAATCCAAATTGTATATTTTTGGAAATTCATTATACCCACTTATATCCAATCAAACCATAGCATTCAATATTTCAACATAATTCATCATAGAATATAAAATCATCTCAATAGGGAAATTAAATAATTTAAATAAATGTTGAGGGATCCAGTTGGATCCCGCCAACCTGTTTTTCCTGCATCCACAGACGTTAGCACAACATATATAATATCTTCACTATAAAATGAGAGAAATTAATCATTTCAAGGTGTAGTATATGCTACTATATAACACAACAATCAATTCAACCATTCAAACAATTATTTAAATTTTAAACTTAACTGAGTGAGATTAACTCACCTTAAATTTTATTTTGCCATCCATCCTGACCAACTTGATTTTTTTTCATGACTTCAAACCTTGGATAACAATTACACCGTTTATTAATATTCGAATTAATCGACCAGCCAATTTTATTTAAATTTAATCAACTAATATTTTAGTTTTAAACAAATTTTCCTTCCATAACTATTTATAATAATTTGGCAACTAAAATATGTATATGTACATTTGTTTTAGGTTTAGTTTTGAAATCAAATGTATATTTATAAAATAATTAAATAGATTTCATAGAAACTAATTTATATAACTTTCACACTTTTTTTGTTTTAAAAAAAGAACTATTTAACAAATGATTATTAATATTATTATTATTTTCCTGTAAACTCTTTTCTTTACTGCAAATATATTTAGGATATACTATTTTTAAATTAAAATAGAACTATCTTACTTTCCTGCTTTTGAACACATATATATATACATATAACAAAATTCTTAATTAACATGAAATCAAATTTTTATGCGAGTACCATATTACTATTATTCTGTCTTAAACCTTATGTATGAATAACAAATTAAAAACCTGACCTCACTGCTCGAGACTCCAGATCGAAGACGTGCCGTCGCCTTCATGCTCGACTCAAAACCCTAGCTCGTGCTCGCGATGTCGCTTTCTCTTCACGAGCGGCTACGAATACACTCCAAGGACAAGACCACTGAATCACAACAATCACTTGTTCGGCCTTACTATCTCGAAGGGATTTGCAGCCATCACTATTTCTGAAGCTCGTTCGAGAAGCCTCGATCGACATAAGATACGGCGAAATCGAAATCACGCTCGAAATGAATGAAGTTGAAGTAGAGGAGATGGATCTGGATTCGATTTGTACAGAGGACAACGCAATTTAAAGAGATCGACCATACTTTTTTTTTGCGTTCGATTTGAAGAAGCACGGCTTCGGCCATTTTTTTCTTTTGAGCTCTCGATTTAGAATTCAGGTGATAGGAAAGGATCACGTGGTTTATAGGAAAAAGTTCGGTTTGGCTTTCAAAAGAAGACGCGAGTAATATATATATATTATTATTTTTAACTTACAAAGGAAGGGACAGAGGTCGGGGACGCTATTATTTTTATTTTATTTTTCCCCCTTTAAGAAAGAACGAAATCGATTTGAATTTTTCGATATAAAGTTTCAGCGCGTTTATATGTCGTACACGCACACACTAGCTCCGATCAACCCGAAATTTGAAATCCGGTAATAATTCAATATTACGGATCAAATGGTACTAGTTTCGTCTAATTCCGAGACTGTGACTCGGAAGGCTATTTTTAAATTCAATTTAAACGATATAAATTCCAAAACTTAACAAATCATTTTTAAATTTGATTTCATCACTTCTATTATCTTCAGTATTATCAATATAAATTTTTATAAGTCTTCTAATTAGTTTAACCGGCTTAAAAATTCTAGATTCGATAATTTTCCCAACTTCAAATCATTTAATTCAATAATTAAATTATCGAATAAATTGCGATATTCGTAATTCAAGTTAAAAATTGCTCTATTGAATACTTAAAATCAATTAAATATTCCGATTTTTAATTGCTTGAAAATTCCGGGTCGCCACATAAATAAACCATAAATTAGTTTATATAATCATTCATCTTCCCTTCCTATTTCTTTTTTAATCTTATTTCAAAAATCTTAAACTTTCTCAAATAAGAAAACTATGGCCAGACTTACAATCACTTCCTTAAAATCAAAACCTGAAATACACCTCATCTCAAATGCAAAACCGGGTCATTCAAGCCTGAAATAAAGCTCAACCAGAAATGAATCAAACACTGTAATTTATTCCTCTAACAAATCATTAACCTGTAACTATCTTCAAAATAAAGTGTAGCCTTAAACCAATTATCAAAACTCAGATTACCATGAAAACATTTTCAAGTCTGCAACCATCTCAAGCCAAAAGTCTATAATCATCTCCTCTAAAACAAATGCAAACCAGAAGATCATCAAACCTGTAACCATTTATATCTCAAAGCAGTTTTCAAAAAGCCAGCAACTTTTCTTTCAAAAGTCCAATTTTAAAATGAAACCTAGAAAGCATTTTCAAGTTTGTAACAACTGCAACTTGGAATCAAGTTAAATCATTATCATGTTACAATCTAAAAGCATTCCAGTTTCAAGCAAAACATAGCATTTCAAGTTTCAAGTTTTCAAAGTTTCAACCCAGTTTTTTTTCAAAGCTCCCTGCATTTTGTTTTAAAGGTGAGTAAACATCTACTTAAAAATCCTAAGTAATAATTGTTCTGTTGCTTGTTAGATTTCTGAAACGATTAATGCTTGCATGTGTATATATAGGTGTATTATCTTTGTATATGAATGTGTATGACTTATCTTTGTATATGAATATGTATGACTGTGCATGTATATTTTGTTTGTTCTTCTCTATTTCAAATTACAGAGAGTAGGAATAAAAGAAAAATTCAAATCTCCTTATCTGATCATTGGTAGGTTTTGACTTTTAAACATGATATGTTTTTTCAAAACATGAATTCATGTTTAAATTTTTATTCAAGCAAAATAGATGTAAAAATCCTTTGGAATCAAAATAGTACAGTAGAAGCTCTAAATACATGATTAAATCAAATATTATAATTTGTTGATTCAGGATGATAACTCGAATTCACTTTGAAAGCTAGGATTTTTAAGACTAAAATCTCAATTTTTAATAAGGTATTGAGTATGAAATATTGTGATGTCTGCAAATGGGTTTTTGGGCAAGCTCTGGTGGCCGGAGCATCTATGGTGGTCGCGGCTTCGACTGGAGGAGGTCGGGTTGTAGGGGTGCTCAGGAAAAATGGATGGTGGGTTGTCTGATGGTCGTGGCGACGATAGCAAGTAGATTTGGGTTTTAAACCTAATTTGGTCGGCCTGGGAAAATGAGATCACTGCCACTTCTTTGGTGCGTCAAGTTCAATGGGGTTTTTGGAATAGGTTCATGGATGAACGGAGATGGAGTGAATGGGGTAGCGTGTCGTACGATGGTCTGAAGCGCGAGTTCGAGGTGGTTCTTGCCATGGGGTTTGGTTCCAGTTTTAATTGGACTACCTCGATTTTGGATCGAGGCTTGTTATTGGGATTTGGTGATCGGAGTAGGTTACTGCGACGTAGGGTGACATGTTGGAGGGTTCGTCGAAGACCGGACGTGGCTCCGGCGATGGTGCACGTGCATGGTGTTTTGTTTTGTGTTAGGGGATTTACTGATATTTGGATTTGGTTTGCTCGAAGTAAGGATCGGGGTTTTGGGTTAGAAGCTCGAGTCTGTACTCGAGTAGATGGTGTGGGTTTAGCCTACAGATGTTAAATTTAAAACTTGTTAACTGTTTAGTGGTTCAGGTTTTAAATTTAAATCAAAATCTAAAAACAAATTTTGAAATGGGAAGAGAACTCAGATTAGACCTGAGTGGGCTTCAGGTTTGACCTGATGCAAGTGTTGAATTGTTGTAAAAAAAGTTTTAAAATATAAGTTTTGAAATTTAAACTTTAATTTAGTTTAAAACTTCTTATATATTAGTTTGCTTTATATAAAATAAACGTTTTCTTAAAATTTTGATTAAAGAACTTTTGAAGTTTGTTAATTTAAATTTTGATGAGTAAATTTAAAGTAAATTTAAAACTTGAGTTAGGAAAATTGCTTTTAAAAGTTTTTATAAAAGCAAGTTTTAAAATTTAAATTGAAACTAGTTTTAAACTATTACTTGATAATGTTTTAAGTATTTAAAGGAAGTTTTGTTAACTTTAATTTATCAAGTTAACAATTATTTTAAAACTTAATTATTGATTTAATTAAGCAAAATTAATTATTAAGATAAAATGTTTTTAATGATATTCAAGTCATTTATAAGATAATGTTTTATCTTAAGGGTAATTAAGGTTTTTAATATCTGATATTAATTAAATTAATTAAAGAAATTAGATATGATTAGTTAATTTAATTAATAATGATTAATTATTAATTAAGAAATTAATTAAGAGCGATTAATTGATTAAATTAATTTATTTAAAATTAATAATTAAGGGTTATAAGTTAACTAATTCGAAGTTAATTAATTTATAATTAAGTATAATTAATTTGATAATTAGAGATTATTAATTAGATTATTAGAGATTAATTAATTAAGTAATTAAGGATAATTGATTAATGATTAGAGATTAATTTATAATTAAAGAGTACTTAATTTGCAATTAAGTTTTATTAGTTAATAATTAGGCTTTATTAATTAATGATTAAGAAATTATTAATCTATAATTAAAGTTAATTAAGGAGTTATTAACTGTTATTTAGGGTTAATTAATTATTATTAAGGATTGATTAACTGATTTATTAAGGATTAATAAATTGGTTATTAAGTTTTATTAATTGATAATTAAGGTTTATTAATTAATAATTAAAGAATAATTAATCTATAATTAAAGGATAATTTATTTATTTTAAGGGGTAATTAAGGAATGAATTACCCAATTGTTATTAATCAAATGAATGTGATTGATTAATTGGTTGATTAATTAAAGATAATCAAACGGACAGACGGAGAGGCCGAATCGTATTCTAGAGGATATGTTGTGAGCTTGTGTTTTGGATTTTGGTGGATCTTGGGAAGACCATCTTCATTTGGTAGAATTCTCTTATAATAATAGTTACCAAGCAAGTATTAGGATGGATCCTTATGAAACTCTTTATGGAAGGCCGTGTAGATCCTCATCCTGTTGGATAGAGTCGAAAGATCATCTAATGCTTGGACCAGATTTTATTCATGAAGCTTCTGCTAAAGTTGAGCTTATCAAGGAAAGGATGAGCGCTACTCAGGACCGTCAGAAGAAGTATGCAGATAAGAGAAGGAGATAATTGGAATTTGAGATTGGTGGTTTAGTTTTTATCAAAGTTTCCCCGATTAAAGGAGCTATTAGATTCGGAAAGACGGGAAAACTTGCCTCGAGATATATTGGTCCATTTCGGATATTGGAAAGAGTTGGTACTGTAGCTTATAGGGTTGAATTGCCAGAGCGGATGTCTGGAATTCATAATGTATTCCATATATCCCATCTAAGGAAGTTTGTTCATAATTCATCATTAGATGTAGAACCAGTAGTTCAGGAAGATTTGGAAGTCGAGTCGAATTTAACTGTGGTCAGGAATCCAGTTCGGATTGTTGATCAAGATGAAAGGCAACTCAAGGGTAAGGTAGTGAAGCTTGTCAAAGTGCAGTGGAGCGAGGATCCTAGAAATTGCATCTCGAAAACTCTGGACAGTTTTAGGAAAGCTTATCCGGATTTGTGTCCGGATAGCTAGTGATGTTTGTTAGGATAAATTATATGGTTGTTTGCTAATGTATTAGTGATATGTATGTTTGAATGGTTGATATAAATGTTTTTGAATTATCTTTTGTTTTAAATTTCGGGGACGAAATTCTTTTAAGGGGGAGGAATGTAATGACCCTGGATTTTGGCCCTATTATTTTCATAATTATTTAATCTAATTAAATAAAAAGTAAACTTATCGTTTTAAAATGAATAAAACTTTTGGAAATATTGTCAATTGTTTATATAGATCTGTATTTTGAAAGGGGAAAATTTGATTTGTAAATTTAATTAATCTCTTAATAATATTTACAATAAAATTTATCTCATATAATTAAATTAAAATACTTTGTCCTGTTAACATTTGGTATATATACATATGGATGATAATGTTTAAATTAAAATCAAATTCTATCAATATAAAGTTCAATTATAAGTAAGTAAACTAATGAATATCATTTAAATATTGATAGTTAAAAATACAAATAGAAATGAATATAAGTATAACATATAAATAAACCACATGAATGTAATTCAAATATTGATAGTTAGAAATTTAAAAAAAAATTAAGTAGTTAAGATGTGCTGGCAAGAAACATTAGCAGAGAATTTGTAAGCACTAAGTAGAAAATGAAATCAGACACAAGCATATGTATATTGTGTAAGCAAGAAAATAATAAAACAAATGTCTTTAAACAAAATTATCTTCATATACAAGCCAAACATCTACCTGCAAAGGGTGCATTTATATACAAATTCTTTATACACAGCAAACATAATAATTAGTATGTAAACATCTTTAGAAACCAAAGAATTTAATTGCTATCATCTCAGCCTAAATTTTGTCAACTCAAATGTTTGCAAATCTTTACATTTCAGACACAAAATCTGTCAAGTTAAAGCCAAAAGAAGAAAACAACAGTACAAGTTAATACCTTCTTTTATACACCTGTGTTCTCCTTTATATATATGTATACATCTAAGCCATTTAGTTTGTTCAGCAATAATTTAACAAAACCAGAGAAAACTAAAGAAGGAAAAAAGGGAAGCAGACTCAAATTTTAAATTCAAACAAGAACAGTCAAGAACTCAAGACAGTTTCATACTTCAGGTTTTCAAAAGAAAACAAGAAATATTCTTTGTCAGCAACCATGTCAGGTGAGTAAACAAGAAATTTTAAAACTTTAAGTTTAAATTAAATAGCTCATGATTTAATGATCATATGATATGGTATATGCTTTATCTTGTATACATTTCTGTGTTGCTCTGTGCTCTCTATTGTGGTTACAGTTTGCATTTTTTTTTCAAAACTCAAATTCACTTTCTGCTAATCCTTGTTAAGTTTTAATTTTTCAATCAAATAAGGTATTTAAACTAAAACTAAGATTTTGTAAGCTGTTTAAACCATCTTTGTGAAAGTATGCTACTGTAATATTGTTTTACAGGCAATCAAGTAATTAATTGATAAATTCGATTGTTACAAGAAGATAAGTCAAGTTTATATCTTGAATTCTGATTGAAATTTATGATTTTTAAAACAAAAATGAAGAATTTATGTTTCATATTCAAAGAGCAGTTTGTAGTTGAACAAAAATTGTATTTCTTCCAATTTGTAGTGATCAAATCAATTTTAAAGGTTGAAATTTGAATTGAAGCACGTATAAACATCATAGATTTTGAGAAAATTGTTGAATATTTTTTTCATTGCATAAATTAAAGAAACGAAATCGATTTAGGGCTTGGGTTCAAGTTTTTGTTCATGTCGATAAACGAGGCATGTTCGTTTTCGTTGCGTGATCGAGTTGCACGAATCTTGGGTGGATGGTTGTTTAATGTGTTGTTGGGGTGTGGACAAAATTTGGGCGACTCCGGTGGGTTATGCGGCGGTGGCTAGTGGTTTTAGTTAGTGGTCAAGTTTGCAGTATTTTCGAACAAATGAAAAATTTTCGATTTGTAATTGCTGAAGGCAATTCGGATTTTAATTTCGAGCTTAGGGACGGATTGCGACTTGCTATTGATGTTGGTGCTCGCCGGAGATGGTCGCGCCGCCATGCACGTGTACGACGTGGTAAGTTGTGTCAATGTTGATGGTGGGAAGTTACTCGATTCGATACTCGAGGAAGAGGTTAATTTTCTTCGAGTAAATGAGCTGTTAGCTTCGAGTTTTATATCGCGTGCATGAATAGGTTTCCTGATGCTATTTATACTTAGTTAAAATTTAAGCTTACTGGAAAAAAATGAGTAGAAGAAGAAGGTTGGGAGAAGAACCGGGGTGAGTTTCAGGAAAATGTGTGAGGTACTCGATGTACTACTCGAGTTTTAACAGGGGAAGTCTTGGATTTCTTCAAACTGCAGTATTGTATTTAAAATTAAAGTTAAGTAAACTGATTTTCATCAAGCTTTAAACACTGTAAAACTTAATAGTGTTTAACAGTTTTAAGTTAAAAACTTAATACAAGTTTTACTTATCTTAGTTAATACTTAACAATGTTTTTAACACTTAATTATTACTTTAATTAAGTAATTACTTCAAGTTTATGAAATTTATTAATATTTAAGTTTGTAGTTAGTAATATATTGATTTTCAAAAGCGAAAGAAGACTTATAAAATGTTAATTAAGTTGAATAATTAATACGAATAAATTATTTTTAGGAAGTAATTAAGAATGATTAACTTTTTTAATTTTAATTAGAGTTTGGGTTACTTAATGATTAAGTGATAAAATTGTAATTAACTACGTAAGTTAATTAATGAATGATTAGTAGTTAGCTAATTAAGTAATTTAATTAAGAATTAATAATTGATTAATTAAGTAATTAGCGGTTACTAAATGGATAATTAAGTTTTAATTAAGTAATTAACGTTATTATTAATAATTAAGAGTAATTAACTAAATAATTAAGACTTAATAATCGATTAAGGAATAAATAATTAATTAAATAATTTGAAATGGAATAAGTAATTAATTGATAATTAATTGATGATTGTTAACGCTAAAAATGTACGCTAACACCCTGGTGTAAGTTGTAGTATAATGAAAGCACCACCCGTTGGTACGGGAACTGAAAATAAACAGAAAATAGCAGAGAAATAGTAAAGAGACAACAGTTTTTATAGTGGTTCGGTTAAAAGTCAAGCCTACGTCCACTTAATCTATTTTATTGCTGATTTGATTACAACTTTTTCAATGATCTTTGATTACAATACAACTAAGACGAGTAGCTAGAACTTCAATGCAGAAGAGCTCTTCGAATTCATGTTAAATGTGCTAGATCTCTTCCCAAAGTTCGTTGAAGCATCTTCGGTGTTTGAAGTGTTGGATGAGTTGAGAAAACAGCAAAGTATCGGTGTTTCAGAAATGATCCAAAAGTCCCCCTTCAGTTGGAGCAGGCGGGGTATTTATAGGGAGAACCTGATGGTAGGTCGTAGGTCGTGAGCGACCTAGGGATAGGTCGTAGGTCGTGAGCGACCTAGGGAGCACGGGTTATGGCTAATCATGGTTGCACTTGATCACTTGAACAGGCTGGTAGGTCGTAGGCCATGAGCGACCTAGGGGAGAATGGTTGGCGATTTAATCGTGTCGAGGTACCCAGTGGAGCGACTAAGGCTGGTTGTAGGAGTAGCGGCGATCTAGTGTTGGTTCGACCTATAATCAAGCAGCATAACGATATGAAGCTTGTGGCTCGCTAGGTCGTTAACTCACTAGGTCGTTAACACGCTAGGTCGTTAACTCGCTAGGTCGTTAACTCGCTAGGTCGTTAACACGCTAGGTCGTTAACTCGCTAGGTCGCATAGGTCATTTAGTTACCAGGTCGCTAGGTCGCTGAGCTCCTCTGTTGCGATATACTGATGTCTTGCATTGATTGCTAGGTCGCTTAGGTCGTCACATGTTAGCTCGCTACAGAACTTCATCCTCGTTGGCTCACTTGCTCTTTATCTCATTAGGTCGCTAGTGTGTTAACCCGTTAGGTCGCTTAGCTCTTTAATTCGTTAGGTCGTTAATTGTTGCCACATTAACTCGCTGGATGCTTTAGACCATTAGGTCGCTTTTCTTTCGAGTACTTGAGTCGCCGTTCAGAGTGGTGTTAACACTTGTCCCTCGAAGCATACGCCTATGTTATAGGTTGTGTGCTTCGATCTAACTACTCTAGGTCGTGGGCGACTTAATAATCTCGCTAACTCGTGTGCCGATACGCCATCTTTTCTTTCCCCTATATAATCCATTAGTTCGTTTCTTCCTCCTTATTCCACTGCTTGTACTCTGCTGCCATTGCCATTCTTGAGCTCAAGAATCCTCAAAGCGAAACCCCTTGTTGCTTCGATCATTATTCCTAACAACAATCCTAGGTAAATCGATCACCTCTCCATTGTATCTTCCATCAATTTCCTCGTAATCACTTTCACATGGTTTTTATTACCTTGTCGTATGATTTCCTCCTGATTTGCCCCTTATCACCATTGAACTTTTGGTAGTTACTTTAAAAACGGATCGGCCTATAATTTCTCAGAGTTGTGTGGTGTGTGTTCGAGTTTGTGGAGTTTGATGATGTTTTCTAGAGATTCAGAGAAGAAGATGAGGCCTTAAGAGATTGGAGGAGACGAAGGGATTTTTGGTTAATGGGTTAGTGGGTTTTTAGGTTAAGCCATAATGTTTCGGGCGACGCAATGGTGGTGGACGCATGGCAAAATATGATTGGGGAATAGGACTTATGGCTTTTGATGGGAGATAGCTCAATATTGTCGAGCTACCTCAGAAGCGACCTAACGAATTTGACTGTCCTAACAACCCTTGTGACCTAAAGGAAGCCGACCGACCTAACAACCCGCACGACATTGCTGAACTATCTGACTTGAACAATGCGACTTAAGAAAGCTTTGACCTATGCTAAGCCGCTTGAACTTGACTACTTGCAAAAATGTGACAACACTTAACTTGAGTTCTCAACTTGAACTATCGAGATAACCTGCCTGAATTTGTTGCACTTCTTTACATATTATATTAACTTTAACGCTAACAACCTGTTAAACACAACATTTGCAGAAAAATGGGATGAATATACTCATCATCGACTTCCCACATCGAGTGATGGATTAGATCAAAAAATTATATTTTACTTAAGTAAAATAGTATGATTCTGATTACAGATGAAGTGATGTGAATCAACTAATTTAAATGAAGCATCAACGCAAAATGCACACAACTATAACTGTTTATTGCTAAATATCATATGCATTGATACTACACTTAACTTTGGTTTAATAACAAGCCTCGAAACTTCCTGAATTGACATGAATCAATCGGTACTATTTCAAGTTTTATTTCATTTATTTGTTATTCCAGTAGTCTTGCACAACACTTCACACGCTTTTAGGAAACGTGCACCTTCATATTTGAATATCCAGTTCCTTGTGTAGAATGGCTTCTCAACAAGAAGAGATAGTAGGGCAAGCTGGAGAGGTCTTCCCAATAGCTAACCCCTTGGATAATCCCCTGGAAGAACTTCAACTACTCTGAATCAACGGGTGTTCAATCAATCATGTATTCAGATCGGTATTGCTGAAGCGGACGCTTTGCTTCCTGGAGTAAACGATACTGCTGACAGGCCACCTCTTCATTTTATCGCAATTAATCGTCAGATGTTCTTGACTGAAGCTATTCCTCCCTTTAACGATTTTCTTTGACAACTCATTCTCCGATTAACTATCTCTCCCTTCTAGTTGCACCCCAATGGCTACGCCATCTTGATGGGACTGTGTGTACTATTCAGGAGGACACTCGACTGTCTTCCGAGCTTTGAAGAGATTTGCTATCTGTGCACATTTGCGAAAAACAAAGATCATCCTTCTATCATACTTGTGAGAAGCACAAGGAACCGTAAAATGATCACTGATCTTCCTGAAAGCGCCCACGGGTTTTCGAACCAATTTTTCTTCGTCCGTTTCCCCCCGGGATTCTACGGCGTCTGGAGAGTAGGAAGTAAGCTTGCCTATTTCCGTTCTTTCCGTTTCTGAGCTTTTCAAAATCCGAGTTGTTAAGTGCTAATTTCATTCTTTACTTTTACAGCACTTCCTCCTCTTTCTAAAGATTCCAGCCATAAGCCGACTTTTGAAAGACTAAGTGTTGTGGCTGTTGAGGAGAGAAGCGTTAAATTTTTGCTGAAGGATGAATTTTTGTATCAATTCGGACTTTTGCACCCCTCTCGATTCACTCAGCTTCATGATGCCCCCGGTTCTCAAGCACAGACGTCAGATGCCCCGGTTTACGCAAAGGAACTTGCACCGAAGGAGCCTATTGTAGAGGCCTCATTGGTGAAGTGTTCTACTCCTATTGACGGTGCGGGGTCATCTGGCAAGTTTGCACTTCCCCCGGTTACCGAAGAAGAGGAACTTCCTCAACATTCCAGGAAGGCTGTTGATGAGGGAGCTGAGAAAGAGAGTTCCGCTAGGCATGACGGTGACGACATTTTTGAGGGACTGAGTGACCTGGTGGTTACTTCACAGGAGCTCTTTAAAGATGACACTACCACCACTAAAGTTATTTCCCCAGCAGTTGAGGCGACATCCGCCTTGCAACAAATTTCGTCATCCTAAGAGTTGACACCCATTGCAAAATCCGTTATCACACCCCAACCGAAGAGTGGTTTGTAGTTTGACACGCGTAGTTTGCACATCACGCACACTTAGGATTTTTGGCACTTACATGTACTTAGCTTCTTTACTTCGAAGATTCTTACGTTTTGTCTCTTCTTCACTTTCAGGTTCTCCAATGGGACGTAGCAGCTCATACTACGATGACTTTCAGCGCTATGGAAGACGTGACTCTTATGATCCCAAGTGGTATCTTCCTGCCTCTAGGGAGACCAACGAAGAAAGAGCTGCAGGAAAAGCTCGCGAGAGGCGGGCTTATGAGGAGCTCTATGGGAGAAAAGATGACCGACATGATTCTTCCCAGAGAGATGACGATTCTCACAAAAGAAAGTCACATGATGACAAGGGGAAGAGTTTTGAAGCTGAAGGGTCCAGCAAGCGGGCCAAGCCTATCGAAAAATCTTCATCTAAAATTTCCAAAGTTCCTGCTACTTCTATTGCTCTGGACATCCCTTCTAGTTCCCCTGCCATCAAAAAAATTGAGATTCAGACAATCGTTGACAGGCCTACATATCAAGTTGAGAATGCCTTACCTGCACTCCAAAGCCGGTTTCCAAACTGGTGTTTAAAAGGAGTACGCTTTGACTTGGATTTGGTCCCCATTGATAAACAGGCTATGCTAAGAAATCTTGATGCTGTTAGGCTTGATATTGAAAGAATGTATGAGTGGCAAAAGCTTGTCGATGAGCTTCAATGAGTGAACCGTCTAAATCTCGAAGCTATGCTAACCATGGAGAGTGACAAATCTGAATGGAAAAAAGTTCTCGACCATCATGACACGGAAATGAAAAACATTACTGCATATAATGAGAAACTCGAAGCTGAAGTCGAGCTACTTAAAGATGAACTTGCTGCCTCTTCCACTTCTTATACTCAAAAGGAAGAGGAGCTTCAAAAGCAAGTGAGAGATGCCCATGCCAATCAAAGAGATGCTAAGTCAAGACTCGAAGTACTGTAGAGAATTATGGAAAGCTACCGCAGTGATGTTGCTCAATTGTGGGAAAAGACTAGCTCCCAGCACATGGAGATTGAAATGTTAAAGGCTCAGCTTTCTAGGGATGAAAAAGAGCGTGACGAGGCCATTGCTGGAAAAGCAGCAGCTGAATAGTCTCACAAGGAGATGAAGGCCAATGTCAGTTCTACTTTATTTGAGTTTTACATTCACGGTGTCTTGGGGCATGGCAGTCTCTCATTTTTGGGGCCGAAGTATGAAATTACCCTGGCGGAAGTGTGGGAAGCAACAGTAGAAATGCTTAAAGGTGCCGGCTACGCGGAGGAGGGTCTCAAGGCTCACTTTTGGACGATGAAGGCCAAGCTGCCCTTGCGAGAGGAAAAGAACAGCTCGCCAAAGAACGAGCCGAAGCAGCGGGAGGAGAGCATTTGGGGAAGGCACCTTTGACCGACCCGACTCATCCTTCGGCTTCGGTTGATGTTGACATTATTGGCTCTAGTTCTCATTCTCCGCCTCCTGCAAAAATCGAGACCGAAATTACAACTACCCACACCGAGGCCCAGGAAGATATCGAAGCCCACGATTTTGAAATCGACGTGATAAAGTCAACTCCTCCAGGTAACTTCAACACTGATCTAGCTTAAGTAGACTGCTTGTTTGCTTCACATGAGTTTGATGAACTTCTTGATTATTACTTAAACCTTGACGTGCCACTATCTCCTCTTTTTGCGGGAAATACTGACATATAATTCTTCTTTCTATAGTGAAAACAACAAGTACTACAGAAGCTTCGCCTCCTCCTACTGTTGCTCCTTCATCTCTTCAAGTCACTCCTTCTTTTTCTTCTCAACCGGGGTCTCAAGAAGAACAGATAGAAGCTCTTAAAGACTTGGATGACCCGGCCGCTTCACAAGAGAAGAAGGCTGAGGAACTTGAAGAAGGTGAAAGGAGTGAAGAGAAATTTTACGCCGATGACACAAAGCTGTCTAAACTTATCACTCCGGGCAGTGAATCTTCTTCAAAGAAGAGAGGCAAGCATGGAGTTTCAAAGCAAAGGAAGGAGAGTTCTGCTGGTGAAGAGAAAGCAGAAGAGGACCTAATTGCGCCTCTTTCCCCTCTTTCCCTGACCCATACAAGCCGAAAGAAGTTAACCATTAGGTCGGGTGAAGGCTCGAAAGGCGGAGGAAAGTAGAAATGATGGGTCCAGCTTTATTCTTCTTGTTTTGCTTTTTGCTTGTATTGACTGGAGATTGTGCGGTTACCGGCCCCCGCTTTTTGAAACCTGCACATATATACAGATTTTTATAGTATGGAATAAAATGATTCTTTTTACTTGTACAAACTTTTGTCTGTATTTATAAATGCATTTATTCATTTTTATCTCACAAGTTTTTTTATTTTCCTTGTATGATATTGCAGTAAGCTTGTGGTATGTTGCTTAGCGTTGCTCTTATTAATGTAACTATATTGTACTACCCCCATACCACGGCTTATTGCAATTTCTTTCATTTTGGTAAGGCTTTGGAGAACAATTCTTCTGTTTCGAGAAGACTTGTACTCTCAATTTGGAGAACAACTCTTCCATTTTAAGAAGGCTTGCACTCTTACTTTAGAGAATAATTCTTCCATTTTGAGGAAATATTATTCTGCTCTAGTAGAGTGTGCCTTGTATTGGAGAAGTCTTCTCTCTTTTTTAGAAAAAATTTGTACACTTCAACTTTCGGAGATGATCACTTTTTGAGTAGTGGATTCTCCTACACGGTGAAGTGGGTTTCCAAAGAAGGCTTTGATTTGGCACTCCAACTTCTGGGGAAGAATATTTTCAAGATGGGGAAATTGATCTTCCCTTGAGAGCTGCAGTGTGCCTCCGAAGAGGGCTTTCTTTTTTTTACATTTTTTTTGCCTCGTTGGAGGGCTTTTTTGTTTTGTTCGCTTGAAAGTGATTTCTCACAGTTAAATGGATCCACGAGACGGACGCTAGTTACTTAGTTGGATGTCCGTTTGCACAAACGGTCGCAGCCAGTTAACAAGGGCCTTGTGCCTTCTTTCTTGGGAAGGTGCCCCTCCGGTGGTTCCCTCAACCTTGTTGGTTGAGAAAAGCATCTCTTCTTGGGGCATGCCTCCGAAGAAGCCTTGTGCCTCCGAAGAGGTCTTGTGCCTTCGAAGAGGTCTTGTGGTGCCTCGGGAGAGGTCTTCTGCCTCCGAAGAGGGCAGGTGTGCCTTTGGAGAAGGTTCGTGCCTCGGAAGAGGGCTTGTGGTGCCTCGGGAGAAGGCTTTTGCCTCCGAAGAGGGCGTGTGCCTCCGAAGAGGTCTTTATTTGATTGCTTGGAAGTTACTTTCTCACAGTTAAATGGATCCATGGAGCGGACGCAAGTTACTTAATTGGATGTTCGTTTGCACAAACGATCGCAACCTGTTAACAAGGGCCATGTGCCTTCCACTTGGGAAGGTGCCCCTCTGGTGATTCCACCAACCTTATTGGTGGAGAAGAGCACTTTCATTTTTCAGCGTGCCTCATTAGAGGTCTTTATCCTCCGAAGATTTGTGCCTCCGAAGAGGGCTTGTGCCTCTGAAGAGGGCTTTATGTGGTTGGCTCGCTAGGAAGGTTGCGTCTCACGATTAAGTGGATCCACGGGGCGGACGCAAGCTATCCAACCGGATGTTTGTTTGCACAAACGATCGCAATCAGTTAGCAAGGGCCTGGTGCCTTCACGTTAGGAAGGTGCCCCTCCGGTGGTTCCACCAACCTTTTAGTTGAGAGGCAAGACTCCGTTTTGGCTGTTCTTTGTCTGCTTGCCCATGTCTTTCCACCATCTGCCTTTCAGCGATTCCTCGTTATCGTGTCCAAGCACATGTTCTTTTCCTTTGCAACTTGTTTGCTTTTTTCCAGAGAAGTGCATTTCATTGTTAAATGAATCCATGAGGCAGACGCAAGTTACTTGACCGGATGTCCATTTGCACAGGCGTTCACAATCAGTTAGCAAGGGCCCGGAACCTTCACTTCAGGAAGGTGCCCCTCTGGTGGAATCACCAACTATTTGTGAGAAGCACTTTTGATGTAGGAATTGAATGTGGAATTTTGTGGCTTGACATTTGTTTGTTGAATGATTTGAAGGAATCGCTGAGCCTTATGATGTGTTGAATAGGTAAGCTTTGCTTTGATGGCCTGCAATGTTAAATCGACATTTTAGCAATAAATTTAAGATATTTGTATATCGAAATGAAGCAGGCATTTTTATAGTAATAGAGAACACAAGATTTATAGTAAAATCAGTGTGGATCAATACAAGAACGATACATCCATAATCATTTTACAAATTTAAGAATTGTTTCTATGTAAAATATGGACGCAAGTGATTTCTGTTGTAGGCTGTTGGATTTGGATCTCATCAGTACGTAGAGCTGACAAGACTTTTACAGGGACCAATCCCAATAATTGAGTTTTGCTAGAGTTTGAATACTTTGTGAAAGAATCCGCCTTTAAGCTCTCTTCCCGGGGTATATAGCTTATTGTATAATGATCAAAATCATCAAGAAGCTCCCAGGCCTTTGACAAGTAAGCTGGCAGATTTCCTCCTTTAGTCTGAAACTCTTTCTTGACTTGGCATAGAACAAGCCGGGGCATATCTCAAGGCGTGAGCGTATCTTTCCATCTCATCCCAACTTCTGTCCGCTGGGTGAGGACCCCATGTGATAACATAGATGATAGGCCTTTCATATTCCTGCACTACAGCCCTCTCATCTGAGCCGGATTGATAAGCAGGAACTCGCTGCCCCTGAGTAGATGAGGTTGAGTCGTTTCCATTTCTCTTCACATATTGTTGAAGTTTATTCTCTCTCAACAGCTCCTTAATCAAACTCTTTAAATGGCGACATTCATTAGTGTCATGTCTGGGTTGATTGTGGAATCAACAGAATCTTCCATTATGCGCAACATTTTTCCTAAGCCTCAACTTAGGTGGTTTAGGGTATTCAACAACATCCTTGGTTGCGAAAATGATATTCTCTGGAGTATCAGTTAAAGGAGTAAAATCTGAAGGTCTAAAGTATCAAGTTTTCTTCGCATCTTTTTGCTTTCTTCCACCGTCATTTTCTCTCTTCTGACCACCAGATTCCTTTTTGCTAGAAGCAACGTTGTTATTCTCAACTTTGTTCATGACTACTTTTGCCGGCACAGGAAGGCTTTCTAGGTGCATAAATTCGTCGGCCTTCTTGTAGAATTTCTCTAGCGAATTTGGCTCTTTCGTCTCTAGCCATTTCTCGAATTCACTAGATTTGTCAATAGCTTGCACCAAGTAAGTGAGAATCATTCGAGGCTCCGCATTGTCAACTTCGGCTAAGGCTATATTGAAGCGATTTAAGAAAGATTTGAGAGGCTCTCCGGGGTTTTGTTCGAGGCTGGATAGTGACATTATATCCTTGGCCTTCGCAGCATATAACCTGAATTGCTCTTTGAATTTTCGAGTGAGGTTAGAGAATTGATCCACAGAACGAACTGGTAGCTTCGTGAACAAAAGCAGAGCCACTCCTTCCAAATACACCAGAAAATATCTACACTTGATCTCATCCGATGCTCTAGCACCAGTCATATGCTAGTCATACTTGTACAACAATTGGTTGGGATGACTTGTTCCCCAATAAGCTGGAATAGTTGGGGCAACAAACTTCTTTGGAAATTCAGCTTTTAGAATCCTTTCAGTAAAGGGAGTCTTGCTCGAAGCAAACGCCTAGTCCTTTTCATCTTCTTCCCTTTGCATACTTTCTTTCATAATTTGTCGAACCATTCCCGAGAGGTCCGAGAGGTACTCCTCATCGTTCAGAGGCCCCGGGGGACAGACGTCGGCTATTTTTTTGGAAGTTTGCCTAGACAAACGTTCACGAAAAGTAGGCTGCGACCTTGAACCTCCATCTTGGGGAGGTGCCCCTTCGACGGTGCCAGCTGCCCTTTGAGGAATACTCTTTCCTTGAGAATCATGAATATCTTCGGCAAAGGTTTCTTCATTATTTTCCGATTGACGGTTAACCCCAAGCAAAGCATTTAACCTATCCATCATTAAAGCGTTCTGGGCTTCCATTTGTTGATATAACCGAGACAATACGACATCCAACTCTGCCCTTGTGACTCCAACTCTAGTGGCCTCTTCATTTGACACGGGGAAGGTGGCGGTGTTATCACAAGTATCTCCAGATCTAGCAGATCTACGTTTTCTTCCAGGAGCCGTAATCTTTGATAAACTTCTGGTTCTTAAAGAAAGTCTTTCAACAAATCTTTGCATAGCAATGATGAGAGCACCCTGAGTTCAATTCTCAATGAAAGCGCCAAAAATGTTAACGCTAAAAATGTAAGCTAACACCCCGGTGTAAGTTGTAGTATGATGAAAGCACCACCCGTTGGTACGGGAACTGAAAATAAGCAGAAAATAGCAAAGAAATAGTAAAGAGACAACAATTTTTATAGTGGTACGGCTTAAAGTCAAGCCTACGTCCACTTAATCTCTTTTATTGCTGATTTGATTACAACTTTTTCAATGATCTTTGATTACAACACAACTAAGATGAGTAGCTAGAACTTCAATGCAGAAGAGCCCTTCGAATTCATGTTGAATGTGCTAGATCTCTTCCCAAAGTTCGTTGAAGCATCTTCGGTGTTTGAAGTGTTGGATGAGTTGAGAAAACAGCAAAGTATCGGTGTTCCAGAAATGATCCAAAAGTCCCCCTTCAGTTGGAGCAGGTGGGGCATTTATAAGGAGAACCTGAAGGTAGGTCGTAGGTCGTGAGCGACCTAGGGATAGGTCGTAGGTCGTGAGTGACCTAGGGAGCACGGGTTATGGCTTATCATGGTTGCACTTGATCACTTGAACAGGCTGGTAGGTCGTAGGTCGTGAGCGACCTAGGGGAGAATGGTTGGCGATTTAATCATGTCGAGGTACCCAGTGGAGCGACTTAGGCTAGTTGTAGGAGTAGCAGCGATCTAGTGTTGGTTCGACCTATAACCAAGCGGCATAACAATATGAAGCTTGTGGCTCACTTGGTCGTTAACTCGCTAGGTCGTTAACATGCTAGGTCGTTAACTCTCTAGGTCGTTAACACGCTAGGTCATTAACTCGCTAGGTCGTTAACTCGCTAGGTCGCGTAGGTCATTTAGTTACTAGGTCGCTAGGCCGCTGAGCTCCTCTGTTGCAAAATATTGTTGTCTTGCATTGATTGCTAGGTCGCTTAGGTCGTCACATGTTAGCTCGCTACATAACTTCATCCTCGTTAGCTCGCTTGCTCTTTATCTCATTAGGTCGCTTGTGTGTTAACCCGTTAGGTCGCTTAGCTCCTTAATTCGTTAGGTCGTTAACTGTTTCCACGTTAACTCGCTGGAGGATTTCGACCGTTAGGTCACTTTTCTTTCGAGTAATTGAGTCGCCGTTCAGAGTGGTGTTAACAATGATTAAACAGGCTTAAGTGATTAACTCTCAAGTAATTGATTTTAAATCGAATTAATTACAATAAGAATTTAAGATGATTTCTTATGAATGTCGTATATGTAGAATATCTGATTTGTGATATTTGTTTGATGATATTCTGTGATGTTCTATGATATGCTCTTGATATATCTATGATGATTGTGTATGATTTATCAGTGATATACTATGTGAATTCAATTATCGAATTAAAATGTTTTAAGTTAATTAAACAATTTGGCCTTTAAAATGGCGTTTGGATTTCGATGAGACCGGGATCGGGTGTCATTTATGATTATTCGAAAACCACATCGATCCAAATTAAACGATAGGTCGTGAATTCTCAAGTGAAGATCGAGAGGGTGCTTTCAGAATGCAAGGGTTATTGTCCTTGACTCTGAGGGTGATTCCAAAATGAGTGTAATGAGATAATGCCTTCGGTTTCGTTCGAACCCGGAACAAACTTGTATGGATTGAATGCTTTCAGCACATCGTTAGGCGGACGATGAGCATTCTAAGAGATCTGTTCTGTAAAGGTAATTGCAGCATCAAGCCTCATCAACCGAGAATGGCTACAACAGTGGATGTGCAGCAAGGTTAGGTGGGTCATGCCCAAGCAGGACGAGATATACCCCTGTCTAGATGTCCCTTTTTATTTCGGCTGTGTTGGTGGTTGCTTGCTACAACCGCGGGGTAATCTTGTTTGGGACTGTTCAGTAAGGAATGGTTCTGGCCTTGTGTTGTAAGGGGTCGGGAGTGATCCTCGGTACGGTGATCTAGGCCTCGTACTGTGACGTGCGGTACCCAAGTAGCCCTGCCATTGATGGAAATCCATTTTCCCTACGAGACCCTACGGTTTTGATTTGTATTACCCACTTTTGTGGCTAGTAGCTGGAATTTAATAGATGTAAATTTTTTGGCTATTTTCTATTTACTTGACAACTCTAGACACTATTATAATATCACTGGATTTCCTATAAAATGTTTTGGTTAGCGTAAGGTAAAAAATTACCCGTTTTTATTTGTGGGGAGTCTTACGTGATACCTTTATTTTCAAATGTTTTTCAAAGTCAAACAACTTAAACTGTTTACTCATACCAGACCCATGTCTGACCCGGAGTTTATATTCTGTTTTCCATAAACTCTTGGGTACTCAAATTTTTATGAGTAGCCAAGTGATAGGTTTTGGATTTTGTTTCTGGAGGAGCTTGGAGCAAGAGTTCTAGACATATGTAGCTATCTATCTAGTTCCGCTGTGTTAGTTGATGTATGCTGTATTTTGAGATGTTTGTAGTGACAGATATATGTATGACTATCATTTATATGATATTGTATAACTCTGATATATGTAAAACTATGTAATAATTATGTGATGTATTATATTTTGTTCCGTTCCGCTGTTAGATTCCGATGTTGTTGTTCTTTCTTTCTATTCTTTTCTATTTCTATTCCTTTGTTTTCTTAACAATGATGCGTCTTTCTAGGAGTAGAAGGGCGGGTCGTCACATGGGTGGTAATTACACTTTTATTCTTACGTTAGTATGTAACTGCTAGTAGTATTTATCAAGGAGTACACTACATAGTCTTATGTTTTCTATTTTTTAATCACTTCTTATTTAATGTTTCAGGGTGGCAGTGGTCTTGTAAATAGCATAACTTTCAAAAACATTACTTTCACCTCCGTTCAAAATGCAATAATTCTAGATCAGTACTACCATGCACTCCTTGATGAATATTCACAAGCAAACGGAGTAAGTTTTTGACATTCTATGTATTCTGTACGAAATATTTTTGATGAATATAAAAGTTAAAAACCTCATATTTTTGTCTTCTTCATCTATAGTAATCTCATCTATTATTATTTTGTAACTAGCAGGGAGCAGTTTAAAATTCAAGATGTGAAATATAGAGGGTTATCAGGATCGACGACAAGTCGTTATGGAATAAATTTCAACTACACTGCAACAACACCTTGCACAGGCATCCAAATGCAAGATAAAAACATTTTGAATAATAATGGAAAAAACTCCGAATCATTTTACAGAAATGCTAAGATTGTTAAGAAAGTGTCTATTAGGCCTGAAGTGTTATGCTAGAAATTATATACAATGTACGTTTTCATTTCCAATAAGGTTCTTCTTTGTATTCCTTTTGGTCATCTATCTACGAGATGACATATATTCAATAAATGAAATGGAAAAGATTTTATTTATTTTTACTGGTTTTGTTTACATGTTCACTTCTTTCATGTATACTTTAATGAATTTTTTTGATGATAATAACTGTCAACGTAGTCTTGGCCTGAATCATGATAACAATTTTTATGATGCCTTAGCCAACAAATCAAAACTGACGATCAGAATCATGACAACCATTAAAGATAATGAATCGAAACCATGAATAAGCAAAGAATCACTTGTGGTTATTGATTTTTTCAGACGTCATAAAACAGCGAGCTACTTTTTTTATGGTATTAATGAAATCGAGGAAAACAAATGAGTTGATGAATCTATTTCTGTAAGCATATATTAATGAAATGTTATTTGTATTCCCATACAGAAAATCCAATTTTGAAAAGCTTCCCCGTAAGGGGTGAATGTTAGTATAATATCATTTGTAAAACACAAATAGTTTTCGGCACCAAACAAAACAATAAATTATACCTGCATTTGATGTAGGCATGAATGCATTGTGTTATTATCGTGGTTCGAAATTCCGGCAGAATTTCGGTTATTCCGGTGATTCCGTTCCGATTCCGTTCATAGCCGGAATGGAATCCGGTCAAAATTCCGGTTCCGCTCTAAATTCCGGATTTGCTTTTCATATACTAAAAAAACTTATAAAAAATTAAAAAATATAACAAATATATAAAATAAAATAAATAAAACAAATTAATAGAGAAAATAAATAAATGGAGAAGAAATCGTGTAGTTTAATAAAAAAAGTTGTTATACTTTTGTTAATTTACATCGAATCATAACAAAAAATTCAAAATTTTCATAATTGATCAAAGTTTTAAAATCCCAAATGAATAATTAAGAATCTTACACTGTGGATTTTTAATTAAAGCATGTATTTTATATATAATGTAAAATATGTACTATAAATTTATGATAGTATTAGATATTTATTAGCGGATATAGCAAATTAAAGAAAAAAGTACCGGAATGAAAAAAAACAGAATTAAAGCGGAACTTTCGGAATTTCTGGAATGGATCCGGAAATTCAAAAATTACAAATAGCCGGAATGGAAACGGAAAACGGAACTTCGAACCTTGGTTATTATTAGTGAGAAAGAAGAAAAAGGATGGAAAAAAAGAATAGAAATTCAAGATGCAAAAATAGAATTGTTATAAATCGGTAGTAGTAATTGCATGTTTGAGGGAAAAGAGAGCTTTTTCAGCATGCTCGGTCCAGTTTAAAATTTCCTCTTCTTTTAAGAAAATTGGTCAATGAGCCTTCTAGTAGAGTGTAGTTGCAAATTAAACGACAAGTTCCAGTGTAACCGAGGATCTACGATAGTGAGGTAGGTGGTAGCCCACTAATCAATGCATCTCCTTTTGGACTTAACATATATTTGGACCTATCTCTACGGTTAATAATGAAACTTCAATAAATATAATTTCTACCGCGTGCTTTTGAAGTTCTGAAAATATCATAGATAGCATCCCCTTTTCAATCGTTCATCAAAGAAATATAACTATCAATTTGTAACATTCATCATCATCCCCATTGTAACCGACTATTAAAGAAATCTCATTATCAATTTACAACATTCGCCACTAATAAAGCTGCTTGAAATAAAGACATTTCTGACCACCAAATATTCGCTTTTAACGCACACAATAAAAAGCAACCCTATTACAATAAAATTATTTTTTTCGCATTAAATAATTCTTAAATAAAAAGTACTTAATTTATTAGACGCACACAGGCGTGCGCATTTACACTAGTTGTGATAAATATGGAGTAGAAGGTGAAGGGTGGTTTGTGGACAAGAGAGGTGTGAGTTCCATGATGAGTTATAAAATACAACGATGAACTTTTGAACATGCAGTTGAAATATATTACTCATGGCCACTTGAAAAATAGAAGGTTTATCACATGGTCAAACAGCATTACCAAACAATTATATTGTCCATCACGTGTTTAAGTGTATAACATGAATGCATATGAAGTGTTGTTTTAGGGATGTAGCATGAGCGATCTTGGATTTCAAAATATCCACTACATAAATTGAGATTTGAAAAATTAGTAGTCATAATTCATCAAGTGATTTGTCTATGGTTGGGATGAAAAATGTAAAACTCAATATTTTTACATGATTAAATAATTAAACTAAAAATGGTAATATCCTAATTTTACAATAAATGGCAAAATAGAAATTTTTTATAGAGATTAAATTGGACCTTAGGACTCGTCCTATTGCCTTTGGAATACCATGTATAGTCGAAAAACATATATAACTTACTAAATTTAATTATTTTGACCAAAAAAATAAAAAGAGTTGATGCAAGTTACAATTTCATAATATTTTGATTTCAAAATCTAGCCCAAATTTGTATCGTCTTCTCCCTATAAATAGATATGCAAACTATATATTATAATTCTATTTTAACCTAAATACCTTACCGTTAATCTCCGTCACATTCGTCATCAAATCACAAAACAAAAATCAAATCAACTCCACATCAAATTAAAGAGCATACATGGAATATAACAAAACAAGTAACTTCAAAGCAAATCGTGGCGGATCGAAGGAAAGAATGAGGATTCGTATAAGATCGGAGAGAAAATGCGGTTAATTGGCAAATGGGACTCGTCATATTTGGTTATTTCCTGCTAGGATGTACTAATTTACTCTTGTGTTCTTAATTGAATTATAAAAAGACGAAATTGGATAGTAATCGTATTAAATTGTATTAATTCACGATAAGGATGTAATATGTCATGGCTAGTTAATTAAAAAATGATTTTTTTAATTATAATTAAATAATTGTCTAATCTCTCCTTGATTAAAAAGTGCTTCAAATTAGACATATTATATATCAAAACTATAGAATTGGATGAAAATGATCGGTGTTCATTTATCGATTGGGTTAATAGATTGATTAAAAAACATGTTGGAAGTTCGACAAATGTTTACCGTCCGTTTGAGTTCAACATTGATGATAGGGTTATTAAAGGGAAAGGATGAGAAGAAGTGATCAAGCGAAGGGCTATGCTATAATCTGATCGATACCAGTGGTGGATGATAGAAATCTAGCTTAAAGATGTCGTGACAGCGGCTTGATTGGGTGAAGTAGTGGCTACTAGGGTTTGGTCGTAGAGTGGTGTGGCGATGGCAAACTCGGTCGTTGTGTCTGGTTGGCTTCTAGAGGCATATACTGATGGTAATAAGAGGGTGAGGCCGTTGACGCTGGTTCAGGCACATGAATCAAGCAGATAAGAACGTTGTAGGCGCACAAATAAAAATAAAATATTAATAACTAAATTATAAATGAAATAACTACGATAATGCCATTATTTATAAACACTAATATCTTTCGCATATGATATCTGTTTCATATGAGATTCATGGCATCATGAAGATCGTGAGATGTCAAAACATTTTGGTATGTTATTTGCTATGTCTTGGTAAAATTCAAAAAACTATCTTCGTTTGGGATGGTTCATTATATGAACAGATGGACGGTGTTTCTACTAGAGCGTGTCCATACACGTATGTGGAAGTTGGTCCTCTGTTTCAGTGGCGTTTGGCCACAACAGGTTAGGGCTTCATCCAATAGCATCGAAACCGGTTTGGCGATGATGAGTTTGGGTCCGTTCCCAATAGTTTCACAAACTATTAGGCGATGGCACGCTTAGATTTGACCTTAATACTCTCGCTTATGGTTTGGAGATCGCGATTAGTCTTTGTACCAATAGGGTTGCATGTGATTCAAAATGCGAGTTGGTATTTATACCAAGAGTTTTGTACACGTTCATCATGAGGCTTGTTCATTAAAGTGTGCATATGTTTTAACACACGAGTTGGGTCTTTATCCCGATAGAATGTGCACGGTGGCACATGATTAGATTTTCATTCCAATGTGACGTGTAACACCTCTGAAATTTAAGCAGAAAATTTAATAAAATGAATTGAATTAAATAAAACAAGAAATAAAATAAACTTGTCACATGCATCCAAATTTGGTTACGAAACTTGCTCCATTGCACTCGTATCTATTTTTTGCACAATTTTGGTATATAATACTTTGAAATAGGAGTTAGTATGGAGAAGTTACAGACGTTCCAAAATTTAGGAACAAAATAAATTAAATTATATTCCTGAATTTTACATGATTAAGGGTTGACCCGTAAGGTTCATCTGTCGACCGGTAACGGTCGAGCGGTCCCAATAAACGTTCTACAGGTAAATGTTGATTTAGAGCGGATTTTGAGCGACAAATAGACAAACAATATGGATCGAAATATTTTACTTACGTACGAAGTAACTGAGGTGCATCGAGGATGAAAATAACTCTCCTACAAGGTTAATCTAATGCTCAATATTAATTTTAAACCCCTATAAGTAAACACCTAACCTAAACCCTAATTCATTAAAAAACTATCGATATAGTGAAAATCTATCCAATCTCTCCCTCTCCTCTATTTCTTCAAAAAATAATAAAAGCGAATTAAAGGAAATACATGGAGATGAGATCAAGGAAGAGGCAAGCCATCGAGTGTCAATTTTCATTCGAAGGTTAGTTTTAGAGGTTGTATCCGAGGAAAATGAGAATATTTTTAATAAGTTGACTACATGTAGTTAATCTTAACATACACTATATGTTCTAAGTTGTTAGTAACTAAATTGTAAATCATAAATTTTAAATCTAAGATTTAGAAATAAATTGAATGATTGAACTAGATTAAAAACCTTCTCTCTAATCCGGTAAGTTTTTGTTATAAATTGGTAGTATTAGGGTTAAGTTAATTATACTCTATGTTCGAATTGATTAGAAGGACAATTTCAAAAAACCGATGAATCTGAACCATAAGCATAGTGAAACCTGGCGAATATTGAAAATGATAAACGATAAACATTAATTAAACAAATCAAACAAGCGATCAGAAAACCCTAATTTTACCCTACGACCATTCGACCGTTCACCTTGAGTTGTCTACGGCAATTGATTTACCTATGGTTTAGTAGTCGACCGGTTACATACCTAGATTATAATTTGAACCTCAACCTAAGACCCAAGTTTTAAACTATTGTTAATTTTTTATATATTGGGAACAGTAGGGGAACTAGTTTTGTATGAAGCATCGTTATGGCATTGCAGACTGAGTAAATGTAATTTGTCCAACAGGGGGGTCAATTATTCGACCGGGGGTAATTCTATCACGTATGACACTCATAAGAGGTTCTGTAATGGACTTGCAGCACTTACCGATGCTTGATGAAGTGTGGGCGGACAAGGCACCATGGGAGTTCCTTGGTATTCATGATGAAGTGTGTGATGTTGTGTTGTTGATTGATCCTAGCACATGCAATAAGAGGCGTATTATATATGACTAAGAGGAAGACATGGATCAGATGATGAGAGACTTCGATGAGTTAGCATTGTGGGCTCTCCTCTCAATGGAAGTTGGGGTACGTGTAGTCGTAGTTGTGGAAAATTTATTTCCTTGAGGAAATTGTTAGATAACCAAGGCGAAATAGTTACGTGTAGTAGTATTGTGTGAAGTGCAATCCCATAAGGGAAATTGTAAGATACCCTATGTTGGAAAAGTCCTATTAGGTATTAGCAGGTTCGATTAGCTATTCCGTCCATGTGAAAGCCTATACTAGTTACTTCGTGTGTGTTTACTGAAACACTTAAGTAAAACGATTAAATAACCCACGTACACTTGTAGGACACCTTAGGTCACATAGGGTAGTATTAATATCAACTGCGCATGATCACCATATATTAAACATATACTCACTCACTCTTTCTATGACCCACCCTTTTTCTTTCTTTTTCTTACCATAGGAGGAGATGACAACATATGATTAGCTTAATTTTAGTACATGGAGAGACAGACTCATCACAGAAGTTGCTTATCCTTTTATATACTCTCCATGTAACTGTTTATGTTATCCATACAAAGTATTTTTATAAGGCTATGAGTATAATTTCTATGCACACTGTATTTGACTACATACTGTTTTCTAAGATTGTTTTTTGAGATGGTTATCTTCTATATTCATATTTTGTTCCTTTCGTTGTGATTTCTAAAAGTTTAGTATATGATGGATATATATATGTTATTCTTAGCCTTTGTAAAGTTATGAAAACCCATAGCTCGTACTTCTTGGCACTGATATGAGTTCGATTGTCAACCTAGGCTTTGGATCGTTGTGTCGAGGGGTGCAAGTTGTCACTCGATGCCTATAGATTTAGGGTTCCTTGTTGAGATGTGATTCCTGATATGGGAGTACGTAGCGATGTATTTGAGATTGGTTGGTATTTTAATGAAACCTTGGTATATGATGTCACCATAATTCCCATAATATTGTGGCATTTCTAGCTAACTTATTGGGTGTAGATGACATGGATTAAGGTTTGATTTTCAAGCATAAGTGTTGTCTCACTAGCTTATTAGCATTTTCCACTTATATGATGTGTTTTACTTACTAGACTTATGTATGACCATGAATGTCCAATTCATCCTTTTGTTTTACCTTGGTAGGTAAATAAAGAGGATGAGTAGTGATTTTGGAGATGCTATGGCACTTCGAGGACACACACATTTATTTTCTTTCTCTCTATTATTTTATGTCAATTATTTCCAAACATTAGATTGTTTTTATTACCGATATAGAGAGATGTTGCATTTGGAGTTTATTTGATACTAAATCATTTTATTTGTTTGGGATTGTAATATTATTATATTTTTCTTCGACTGCAATTTTTAAAAAGTGCAAAATAATGTAGATTTCTTTACGATTTATTTCTATATTTTTACCTTAAAATGCTCCACCGTTTGTGAGATCGGCGATTTCCATGCTATTTTATGTGTGAATTGGAGAATCATAGTGTAATACCGCTAATTTTTAATAACTTTATTAAGGAGATTTAATTAAATAAATTAAATAGAATAGTATAAATATTAGTGTGATAAGAGGATTGAGATTTGAAAAATTCATTAGAAGCCATGCTTAAATAAACATAAAAAATGAGTCTATGGAAATGGTTTATTATACAAGTAATAAAAGAGTAAAACAAGGCCATTATGGGTGATAGCTGCACCCATAATCCCATTAGCCTTAAAACCTTATTTTCGTTTCTTTACACGTCCATTTTTTTTCAAAATGCAAAATGCAAAACGTAAATCCGAGAGATCAAGCCGGCCATAATCTAGGGAAGGAAAATGTGAAAACACAATTAAAGCTAAGAAATCAAGTAATGAGAATTAATCAAAGATCAAATCTCAAGTGCCTTATCCTAATCAAGGTAAATAATAATCAAAACCATCTCTATTTTTTAAAGATCGTTTGATTTCAGGTTTATGTATAAAACCTTGTGCAATGATTGTAACGATGATATGCATGGATTTTATGATATGTTTGATTCAAACAAGGTTGTTTGATAAATGTTTAATTCGATTTTTAGGCAAAGATCATATTTTCTGGATTGTGAATGCCATATGGAATTTATATGTTATGAAAATATTATTTTGGAGATGGATTTTAATTTTTATAATTTTCTAGACCATGAAAATTTTATTATGAATTTTTGAACGAAGAAATGAATAAATGGGGTTTAAAATTATTTCGGCTATTATATGAAGGAATTTGGTTATGAAATTTCTATGTGTTAAATAATATATTAAAAGTAAACTTCGAAGATTTTAGGAATTTTTCCTATGTAATTTATTATGAAAATTAAATTTATTTTGACGGAGGACTTGATTGGTGTAATTGTCTTTCACAAGGGAAAGGATAATTTGCTAAATTATTTTTATTCGGATTTGAAATTAATGCAGCAGTTTTTCTGTGGAAAAAATTTGAAAAGTTTATGGAAACAAATTAAATTCTTACAAATAGGTAGGTTAGTTAAAAAGCAAGTACTTGAAAATGCAATAAAACAGCTTTTTACAGAAATAATGTTTCACCACTTTCGGTAGTTACCTTTTGACCATATGCTTCCACCTCCGCCAAGTCAAAACCAACACACAAGGAATCAACGAGTTAGTACTGTTAGTTCCTAAGACGAGGTTTTGATAACAACAACTTTAGGACTTGTTATAAAATATAAATACTAATATTCGTGTCTAGATATGTATGTATATGTAGGGTATATATATGCAGGTATTGAGAATGAAGACTGTACAGTATAGAGATTCAAGACTGAAGAATTCAAGATTGAAGAAATTAAGACTGAAGACTCATGAGTATCAAGAGTTCAAGATATCAAGATAAATAATAAACACTATATTTATGCTAAGGCTTCATAATAGCACTAAAATCTTTATTCGGATTTTAATTATAGAATGTAATCCACCTTCTCGCTTTAATTGTGGGATGGACCCTACGACCTCTTTAGTGGGATGGAACCCACGACCTTCTCTAGTGGAAAGGAATCCATGAAATTTTCAAAATGACTTATTTGTAGAATTTTTAAAAACTATCTTTTTAAAAAGAAATCTCACTCTCAGTTTAAATATTTTATCCTTAATTCAAAAACTATTTTTAATCATAATTTCAAAATCATTTCTAGTTTTTAAGCTATCTCCTGGTTTTAATATTTTGGCTTTAAATCTCAAAAATATATTTTAAAGAAGTCTATACTCGGTTTTTAATATTAATTTTACATTATCGATTATATATTTTAAGATTAATTTCTAAAACTCTTTTATAAGTTTAAACTATATTCAAAATGGTTTACAAAGTTTAGAAAATTTTTTGACAAGTTTTAGAACAGAAATCATTTTTAGGAAAAATCAATTTTCAAAAATAACATAGGCATGTCGACATCCCTCATCCCCCCATGTCCACATGGTAGTCGTAGTTTTTAAAATTCAAATTTTCAAATGAAGTGTCTATTTGTCATAACCATTCACGAATGGACATGACCGGTATTCTCCAATATATACCAGTTGTTTTCAACGAATTTTAAGTCAGTTTTCTTCATTTCTTCACTCCTTCTTCTCCACTAAAATATTCTCTTATATTTTAACAAAATTCTGCTGAAATCCTAAGTGAATCAAACTCGATCATCTCTAGTTTGATTCTTTGTCACTCTCTCTCTCTCAAAGATCTCGATACTATTCAGAGTATAGGATCATTCGTGATCGAAGTGTATCGAGTGTCTCTCTATCAAAATGTGATTGGAAACTGTGTGAGTAAGGTCCATAAATCAACTGGGTGTGATTGTAGCCCGTAAATCAATTAGGTGATCTTATAGCTTGGTTAAATCATAAGAGTTTGCCCTGGACTTGAAGATAGGAGGATGTATCTTGTGGCCTTGAAATCGAAGTTGTAATAGCGACAATATATTTGAAAAGAAATCTAAATAAGAAATTGTGTAGGACTGGATGTAGGGTAACTCCGAACCAGTACAAAGTTCCGGTGTGTTCTTTCCTTTATTGCTTTTATTTACTATTTGCATCTGCATCTGGTTTAATGATTGTCTCTGTGTTTACATATTACATCTGTTTGTGTTTAATTTGAAAAGATTTCAAAAATTCCATAAAATTAATTAAACACTATTCACCCTTAGTGTTAATCCTACCTTAAGACCCGTAATCAGCATTTCCTACATTTGATATCGGAGCATTGGCTTTCAAAGTTTTCATAATATGATTTTTGAAAAGTTTTCAAATAGCTGCCAACCCTAATAATGTCGACACTATTCGTGGTTCACTTGTAGAGGGTCAGTCTAATGCCAGACCACCACTTTTTAACGACGATAACTATGCATATTGGGCTTGTAGGATGAAAATCTATCCACAATCAGTAGGATTAGACACTTGGAATATCACACAAACTGAGTACATTGAACCCACGACTAATTTTGTACAGTGGACTACTTAGCAAAAGGCTGTTGCACAAAACAATTTCAAAGCCATAAATATTCTATTCTGTTCACTTGATAGGAATGAGTTTAATAGAGTGTCTGTTTATAAGTCTGCATTTGGGATCTAGAAAACTTTGCAAGTTACTCATGAAGGAACAAGCAAAGTTAAACAGACCAAAATATCAATCTTGACCAATCAGTTTCAATTATTCAAGATGAATCCTAAGGAGTCCATTTCAAACATGTATAGTAGGTTTCGAAACATTATGCACTCATAAATTATATTACGAAAGAACTTCTCCGAAGAAGATCATGTTGGAAAAATTCCAAGCTCATTCACTCTGGAATGGGATCAGAAGACTCTAGCAATTGAAGAGGCTAATGATATTAGTACTCTGAAAATTGAAGAATTGATTTGGAATTAATGTCGTTTGAAGTACAAATGCAAGGGAGAAGGGAAAGCAAGGCCTCAGAGAAGAAGTCAATAGCATTCAATGCAATAACAAATGGTTCAGACTCAAACAGTAATGACGATGAAGAAATAGCCTTCATGACAAGGAATTTTAGAAAGTTTCTAATATACAGAAAGTTCAACAATTACAAGAGAAATGATCACAAGAATTCTAGAAATAGTAATGAGACTCAAAGTAATGTCAGATGCTATAATTGTGACGAGCGAAGCCGCTAAAAACGAGATTGTCCGCATCCATATAAATAGAAATTTTCTCCAAGTAATGATTCGTCAAAGAAAAGAAAGAGAGCTTATACTGCTGCACTAGACGATTCAGACTCGTCCTCCAGTGATGAAGACCAAGAGACGTAAATTTAAACATGTGCTTTACATCTATTCACGGGTCTAATGATCTTGGAAATATAGATCTAAAAATGAGTACACATTTAAATTATATCGATTGAAATTGCTTATTTAAATGTTTGGTTGTCTGTATGTTTTGAAATTTCTTGTTGTTTGAATTTAAAATGTTGATTTTCAAAATAATATTATTTTAATACTATTTTAATATGAAATATTAATACTAAAATGTTATTGTATTTAATATTAATTCAAATAAAATATAAATTAGATTATAGGATATATAGATATAGATATAAAATAAAATAGGAAAAATAATTCGCATGATTTAGGGGACCCATGTAGACATGACCCTACCTCCCATGTCAACATCCCTGCTAGAAATTTGAAGTTCGAATTTGAATTCGAAACTTTGAATTTCTTTCACCTTTTCGTTAATTCCAAAGCTCTGAAAATGTAACGATCCCGGATTTTTACTAAGTTTAAATTGCTAATTAATTTAATTTTAAGTAAAAATGGTAAAATTAATTGGTAATTAATATAAGATTCTAGTTAAGTTTATGAATTAATTGAGAATTAACCTAGATATTTGAAAATAAATATGTATATAAAATAATTTTCAAACGATGTTTAAAGCTAAATTCTATATTTTAAAATATAAAATATGTGTGTTATTTTATCAAAGTATAAGTAAGTTTTAAAAACGATTTCTTTATAAGTTAAATAAATATATATAGGAATGTAAAATGTAAGAGAAATAAAATATAAATATATATGTATATAGAGAAATAAGACAATAAGCATTTGAGTTAAAATAAATATTTGTTAGAATTAGAAATAGATATATACAAGATAGATTAAATTATAAAGTGATTTCATTAGGAAAATTTAAACAACATATTAAAATAGGAATTTGTTTATATTATAAAGTAATAAAGGCATGCAAGAAAATAAAAGTAAGACAAAATAATTATGTATAACAAATAAAATATAAATAGGCTTAAATATGAAACAAGTAAACATGTATATAAAAAAAGATTAATAAGAAAAATAAAAGAAACAAGACAAATATATTTAATGCTTGAATCTCTAGCACCATAACACATCATATCAGGCCACCAAAGTAAGAAGATAAAAGCAAAGGCTGAAGAAACTTTGACCAAAGCATTGGAAACAAAGATAATCAAAACAAAGTGTTTATGTGCAAAATAAAGGAAGAAAAAAAGGGAAAAAGAAGGGAAGCTTCAACCTAAAAATAACACAACAGCTAAACTTATTATCGTAAAAAAAATAAGGTAGTACATAGGCTGTAACTAAGGAAGGGGAATATGCATTTAATGCCATTATCCTTAGCACACAAAAGGTTATCCATCAGCTAAAATCTATGCTTAATCAAATAAAGAAAAAAAATATCTTTGACCTTTTTGTACAAAACATATTATAGCCTGTAAACTTCCTTTTTATATATATCAAGCTTTTTCATTTCAATTCCATCAAGCAAGAGCTAAGGAAATCTGAAGTAAACATCATCTAAAACTAAAACAAAGATTCAATTTTAACAAACAACAATACAACTTCATTACAAACAGAGAATCAAAAAAAATGAAGGCTTCATCTTGAAATTGCATAAGCCCGTTTCAAATAGAGCTCTGTTCATTTTTCTGGGAACCAAGGTGAGTAACATCATTTTTAAATTTTAAAAGTATGAATCTGTTGTGGATATATCCATGAATAAGTATGAATTCTTGGGTATATTGGTATGTTGGAAATATTTTGTGTGCAGGTTTCTATTTCTATATGTTCTCTATCTTAGTTCATGAACCAAGATTTTTATTCAAAAATCATTTTTTAAAAATCTACTTACTGTTTGGATGTAGGATCAAAACAAAAGTTGTTTATTTGATCATGAACTAAGTTTTAAAAATCTATTTAAGTTTAAACAACTCAATATTGTCACTGGGAAAAAAAATACCTGGGCAAAGCCTTAAACAAGTTAAAATTCAAACCTTTCAATTCTCGAATTCAGGTATGTGGGTCGAATTCGTATACTTTAATATAATTTTTAAAACAAGAATCATAGTTTTTAGCCTTAGAATTAAGGATTACTTTAGATTTGTTCGAATTCCATTCTTTTGGTGATTTCTTGTGATACACGGACTTGAAGTGGTCGAGCTTCCTCCTAGAGGTGGAGGAGTAATCAGAGGTTATGCGGAAAAAAGTGTGATGGCTGGCAGATGCATGTGTTGGCGGAGACGAGGATTTTTTATTTCTAAACCTAAATTTTGAGGAGGTCGAAAGAATAATCGTCGCGTCTCCTACGTGCATCGAGTTGTACGTACTTCTGGGAGGTGATAGCTTGGGTGTAGTCGAAGCTATGGCCCATGGCGATGGCTCTCAGGTGGTTGGAGTTTCGAGGAAGTGGCGTTGAAAGGTTTGGGAGGAGTTACTGGTTTTGTTTCCAGGTTTTGAATTGAGAGCTCAATTTTGATTCGAGCAACCGTGATGGATTTTGATGGTCGTGATGATGTCAGGTGCTGGTCGTCGATATGTTGGAGGTCAGGATGGTGGTGGAGAGGGCCAGAGCCACGGCCATTTAAATTTCCTGATGATCTATTGTTTTGGTGCAGAGGTTATGAACTCGGGATTTACTCGAGTTATTCGAGTAGTTTACTCGAAGTAAATTAGGTTTTAACTTGAAGCAAACATGATTTGCCTCGGGTTATTTTTGGTTTGTATAGGTTTTTTAAACATATCTGCAAATTTAAATATAAATCAAATTTAAACGAATTTAAATTTGTAAGCTAGATGTAAACAAAGTTTAAATCTAGTATGAAGTTAGATTCAAATGAAATTTTGAATTTTAAAGTTTTCAAAATAAAATTGGGATTTTAAATCAAGAATTTGAAATCAAGGTTTTAAAATAAAGTTCAAATCAAATGATTGGGTATGGATTCAAGTTTCTTGAATTCAAATTTTGATTTAAATCAGATTAAAAATCTGAACGTTTTAAACAAGTCTAAATCAAATAGCTTTTTAAAAGTAATTTGCTTTCAGATAAATATTTGAATTGGATTTGATTAAGTTCTTTTATAAAAAGGATTTTGAATGAAAAGTTAAACAAATTGTTTTAATTTGAATTTGTAAGTTAAAATATAATGTATTTTTAAAGCTTAAATTTTAAATAAAAATTTAAGTAAATTAGTTAGAACTTTTCTTATATAGGTTTATAAGTTGATTTTAAATTTAGTTAATGTTTAATCATTTTGAATCTTAAATTCAAAATGAAATTTGAATCTAAATTTAGAGGCGTAATGTTTAAATACACTTTAGTATTAATGAAGTCATTAACAAAGAAATGATTTACCTTAGAGATAATTAAGGTATTAAAGTGATTTAATGAATAAGATAATTATGGAATGACTTCTTTATTAATTTATAAATTAATGATTTATATTAGTTTATAATTAGAAATTAATTAGCAAAGTAATTAAAGAATTGTTAATGGTTAACGACGGTCATTAACTAAGATCATTTAAATAATTAGTTGATGTGATTAATTTTAATAATTAATTAGATTAATTAAATAATGATAATCGTTTATGAGATTTTGTAAGTGTAATTACTTTATGGTAATTAATTAAACAGTTAATTTCTTAAAATAATTAATAAGGGGTTAATTAATTATTGATTTAGAGGTTAATTTAATTAATGTGATTAATTAAGAATAATTTATTAATTAAGAATAATTAATTAAAGTGTTGATAAATTATTTATATCAAATGATTTGTAATTAATAAATCAGGATTGGATAATTAATTCATAAGTCAGAATTAAATAGGATTAAACAATTAATCCAGCTTCTAAACGATTATTGAATGCTTGACCCTATTTATGAATGATTGTATTGTATGAGATGCCTTGAATTGATTATCCCATCTAATATGTGATATTTTGTTTGTGGATTGAGCTGTGTATTTTATTTATTTATTTGTGATACATTTGTATATTATCTGTGAATCTGTGAATGAACGACAAGCGTTATAGTTTATACCGCTTATCAACTATATTTCTGTGTTTCGATCTGTGATGTTGATCTTGTTGCACTATTGTGTTAAACCCCTGGGCTACACTATACACACACAAATATGGATGTCACGTGGAAATCGATTGAGTCGCGGATTTTTAAAATAGTTTAGATTTGAATTTTAAATTCAAATGGTTTTGAAATGGAATCGGGTTAAATGTGAAAAGTTTTTGAAATGAAATTTCAAGATAAAAAAATTATTTTTGAATAACTTGATTAAGCCTTGAAATTTAATTGATTTGATTTAAATTTAAATTCAAGATTTGAAATTAAATTCTATGATTTGAAACTAGGGATTAAAGATGTTATACAAGTTTATATGGGTTAAACCATGTTAGATATAGTGATTTGGGAATTTGAATTTAAATTCAAAGGCTTGAACTCGTGCAAGTATAATTAGATTCTTCCGAAATGAAAACTGTTTGTTTTCAAATAATCAAAGCTTTCACATAAGAAATGAACTTCCAATTCGTGTAAAAGGGATTTCTAGTTTGAAATTAAAATGATTTGCAAGTTATGGAAACAATTGAAAGCTATAAGTTAAATCTTTGATTTAAAGATTCAACGAGTTAATCCAATTGAAATGGAAATTGTTTTGAAATCTGTAAATGGATCTTTGTAAAGCTGGGTGAACTTTGTGGAATAAATCTTTTTGTTTAAAGAATTAAAATGGTAATTTGTTTAACTATTTGAAGAAAGGTTTTAAGTTTTTATCAATTGTGACTTAACTGAAATTCCATATCCATATTTTAAATATTGCGCTCATTATTCGGTTTAGCCGGGAGAGGACCTTGTGTCATATAACCCATTCCGAATAATGATACGTCGTTATGGATAGCATTTGAAGACCGGTGTTGAAGACCGGGTATTTGTGAGAACGATAGGATAACCTATCGATTGACTCTGCACTGAGGTTCTCCGGTATAGAGTTCTCCCTAAGTGATGGGAAGTCCGATCGGGATTGTGAATACCCGGATTTGGAAGGGCTTCTTCCTTTATTGGACGAAGTGCCTTCGGTTATGTTCGAACCCGAAACAGATTTGTATGGTTGTATGTCTGACACTACACTTTGATATATAAAGCAGATTTCTTTCAAATACATATCTTGGAGGCGGAGAATTTATTCTCTTAGCTTAACACCTTTCTCTGAGACGTACAAGCTCAGAGGTTATGTAATTGAAGATTATCAGCGTTGTATTCCCAATTTGAAGTCAGGTAATGTTACCTGATGAGGAGTCAAGCACAAGCACCTGTAACATCTCAGTCTGACCCAAGTATTATTTAATAAGAAAATAATAAACATATCAGTCTAGCTATAAATATCAGATAAAATGAGATAAAATAAGAGATATGATAAAAACGTATGATAACAAAAATGTCATACCGCGATAAGTATAAATTAGACAACACATACCTCAAGAAATCTCAAAACACAGAAAAGAATGTCATATTCTTTATTTTATTCATCATACCACAAATATTGACAAGTATATCAATGCGAATCACAAAATTGGTGAATCGCAAATTCCAGAAATCATCGACTAGAAATCCATAAATCACAAAAGGGGGAGGCCTATCATAAAACGAGAGCATGAAAACTCACCAACACCTGTATCACAAAACGGAACGCTGTACCATGGTTTCTAACCATCAATTTTGAGCCGAAGCTCCACAAAACGGTCCGAAGACCATGGGTCGCTGCCTCATTAAATTAAGCCAAAGCTCCACAGAAATGGGGTTTAGCCTCCCTCGTAGACATAGAGACATCGCATATTGCTAGTCTAAATCACAAAATGATCATCATCGATCATCAAGAAGTGTTAGTTACACTAAGCTTGTAAATAGCTGAATTTAGCTTCATGTCCAATAACCACTGGCTTAACTTAAATATTCATGAACAAACTGTAAATCTCCACTCGAAAGTTGTCACAAGAGTTTCAATCGAACGAGTCTAAGAATTAACCGACAAAGTAAAAGCAAGCATTTCATTCCACTTGTTTTGCTAAGTCGTTTAATTGTATTTCTTGAACAAATGAGGTAAAGGTTTGTATATACTAATAGATTGGAAAATGGTTTTATAAATGAGTTTGATATTGAAAATAGAGTTGTAATCATCTTTGTAAAGGATTTTGAATATTTACTACTAGTATAGAAACCTTTGTATTTTAACGTGATGAATCACAAAATTGAATGTGAAAACAATCAATCACAAAAAATTCACATACAAAGACGTGAATCCAATCCAAAGAAATCGATATCGAAGTCATCAAAATGTATATTCCCATAAATTCTGAAGTAGAAGTCATCAAAGTCTATAATAAATGATAAAAACAAATCAGATAACCACGAATCAATATAAAATGGGAATCTCAAGCAAAATAGGAAAATTGGCTGAAGCAAGCACGTCAGTCGACTAGTCATTGAGTTCAGTCGACTGGCCCAATGCCTGGAAAACTCTCGGGTTCCAGGTCAGTCGACTGGAACCTATTTTCTAGTATTTCCATCCTAGTCCCTAAAGGGACAAGAATCCAAATGGAGCCGATCGAGCAATTGCAACTAAGGATTTATGCCACGCGACAAACCAGTCCTATAGGCTCTTCGACTCACTCCAAAGACATGTCATGCATCAAAGCTAGGATTTTTAAATATTTAACTTCAAAACACCAAAAATTGAAATGTTTACCAAATCAATTCAAATCAAAAGCAAATGATCATGAATAGATGTTATAAATTCATACCTAACAATAATGATAGTTATAGGCATAGATGTGAGATAAAAATCTCACCTTTAAACCCAAAAACAAGAAAGAAGCTTGAAAACAAAGGAGGATCAACCACTCTTCAATCTCAACTCTAAAAGCTCAAATGTAATATCATAAGCAATAATTTCCCAAATTAGGTTATAGGGAATTTCTGAAATTGGAGAGAGATTTAGATGGAGAAGAAGAAGGAGATGCTTACCTAAGCTTCTCTTTGATTTTGGAGCTAAAACTTGGATTTGCTAAAGAAACTATGGCTTAGGATTTTAATTTCCAATCTCCTCCACCATTTTTCATAAAGCTTCAGTTGTAGGAAATATTGTGAAGGAATGAAGAGTGGTGGAGTGGAGTTGGGTTGAAATGTAAGGTTAATGGGCTAACCCATAGCCCTAAGTGAAAAGGTCGAAATTTTAGCTAGCTCCAAACATATAGATGTTTATACTCAAAAGGTTGCAAACGCCATTTTGAACTTAATGGAAGTGGTCTCGAGTCCTAATTTGCCTTTTTGAAAAAGGTAACCATTCGGAGTAAAATCCGACTAACGATGCTATATTTAGATAAAATATTTAAATATACAATCGTAAAATATGTTGGTTGGTAAAGACTCCCCTCCTTAAAGAAATTGCATCCTCGCAATACTTAAGAAGAAAATATAAAAAGTAACAACCATTAAAGCATATCAACACAAAACAAACTTGAAATAAGAAATTCACCTCAAAGAGCATGAGAGAGTAAGTCTGGATGTGTTCGCTCAGTGAATTCTCTAGATTCCCAAGAACAATCCTTAGAATTTAAGGACCACTGAATTTTCACAAGAGGGACATCTTTATTTCAAAGGCGTTTTACCTATGATGCAATGATACGAATAAGATGCTGCTCATAAGTCAAATTAGGAAAAACTACAATTTCTTTCACAACACCGGGCACAAGAATAGAATTGGAATCCCTAAGGCATTTCCGTAGTTGAGAAACGTGAAACACGTCATGAATAGCAGAAAACCGAGCCGATAATAAAAGGCGATAAGCCACGGAACCGATACGTTCGGTGATGGAAAATGGACCAATATGTCAAGGTGCTAATTTTCTCGATCGACTGAAATGCACATCACCCTTCATAGGTGAAACAAGAATAAACAAAAAATCTCCGATAGAAAATTCGAATTTCCTTCTTTAGTTATCGGCATAGAATTTTTTCCTATTTGAGCTTCTTTCATCCTATGGCGGATAAGGTCAATCTTTTCTATGGAATCACGAATAAAGTTTGGACGTAAAACCAGATTCTCACCTGCCTCAAGCCAACAAGAACTATATCGGCATGGCCTTCCATAGAGTGCCTCAAAAGGTGCCAAACCAATACTAGATTGGAAGCTATTATTATAGGAAAACTCAACAAGAGAAATATGATCTTCCTAACTTCCACCAAAATCAAGAACACATGAACGAAGAAGATCTTCAAGAGTTTGATTCACATGCTCGGTTTGTCCATTGGACTGAGGGTGATAAGCGGCGCTAAAATTAAGCTTGGTTCCCAAAGCTTTTTGAAGACTCTTCCAAAATCCCCTAGTAAACAATGGATCACGATCGCTAACAATAGAAGTAGGGAATCCATGCAATTTAACAATTTTTTAATAAAGAGTTGGCCAAAAGAGGTACGGTTTGATTGGACCGAACGGGAATAAAATGGACAGATTTTTTAAGTCTATCAACTATCACCCATAGGCTATCATGACTCAAACGGGGAAGACCGTCAATAAAATCCATGGAAATTTTTTCCCACTTCCAAATTGGAATGTCCAAAGGTTGCAATAACCCACCGGGCCTTTGATGCTCGGCCTTAACGAGTTGGCAAGTCATGCGATGCTTAACAAAGTAAGCAATATCGAATTTCATTCCATCCCAATAATAAAGTCGCTACATATCTGCGTAAATTTTACTACTATCGGGATGAATGGTAAATTTAGAACGATGAGAATCTTCTAAAATGTCTTTACGAAGATCACTAATATTTGGCATGATAAGTCTACCAAATTTTCGAATGCCGCCACGAGCATCAATATCAAAGTCTTTCAAACCTTCAATATTAATTTTATCCCTACAACTTTGGCTAAGAAGAGCCAATTCGAAATCTAGCTTTTGAGCTTCAAGAATGCGGTCTGAAAGAGAAGGATGAGCCTCAAGAGTACACAAAACAAGAGATGAACATAAATCAGATTCACGATCTCCAATCTCGTAAGTAGACAAAATGCTGAGATCATTCCATTCGGATATCATCATAGAAACAACCGCTTGTTGCTTACGACTAAGTGCATCGACAACACGATTCCCCTTTCCGAGAGTGTAAAGAATATCATGATCATAAGATGCAAGAAATTCGAGCCAAGTTCGTTGACGCAAATTAAGTTCCTTTTGAGACAATAAATACTTCAAAGATTTATGATCGGCGTAGAGAATAAATTTTTCTCCCAAAAGATAATGGCGTCAAACTCTAAGGGCGAAAACAATAGCCACGAGCTCTAAATCATGTGTGGCATATCTATCTCGGCTGGCTTTAATTGCCTAGAAGCATAAGCAATAACACGATCCCTTTGCATGAGAACGGCTCCCAAACCATAACGACTAGCATCGTTATAAACAATAAAATCTTGGTTCCCTTCGGTAATCACAAGAATAGGAGATCGGAAAGGAGTTCTTTTAATTTCTAAAATGAAGCTTCACATTTGTCCAACCAAATGTATCTAACTCCTTTCTTTGTCAAGCTAGTAAGAGGCACGACAATTTTTGAAAAGTCCTTTATGAACCAACGGTAATAACCCGCCAATCCAAGAAAGCTATGAATTTCCATCACACTTTCCGGTCTCTTCCAATCTTGAATCGCTTCAATCTTTGAAGGATCCACGGAAATTTCGGATTCATAAATGATATGACCAAGAAATTTCACACGAGATTGCCAAAAGTGGCGTCTAGAAATTTTTGCTTTCAATTGATTTCTCCTAAGAGTTTCCAACACAATCCGAAGATGTTTTTCATGCTCTTCCTCGGTTTTAGAATAAACGAGAATATCATCTATAAAGATGAGAACAAATCGATCGAGGAAGTCTTTGAAAACTCGATTCATAAGGTCAACGAAATAAGCCAGAGCATTCGTTAAACCAAATGGCATAACAAGCCATTCATACGATCCATAACGAGTATGGAATGATGTCAAAGGAATGCTATCCTCTGCAATACGAAGCTGATGAAAGCTGGTTGCTAAGTCTAACTGTGAATAGACTCGAGCACCGCTAAGTTGATCAAAGAAATCATCAATACGAGGTAAAGGATATTTATTCTTGATAGTGAGATCATTAAGCTTACGGTAGTCAACGCAAAGCCTAGGTGTACCATTTGGATTTCTTCACAAAAATAGCCGAAGCTCCCTAAAGAGAGGAACTAGAGCGAATAAATTGCTTGCCTCCAATTCGGATAATTGTCTACGCATTTCTTCATTTTCCTTTTTGGACATACGATAAGGAGGACGAGTAATAGGTACAGCTCCAGGAATTAGATTAATTCCGAACTCAATGGCTCTCTTAGGGGGTAATCCTAAAACGGGTTCAAATATGTCGGAAAATTCACGAACAACGTGAATAAGAGAAATGACATCTTCTTCGTCATCACGAAGATTTAAAGAATATAAAGATGCTGCCATGTTGGAATACGAATCTTTAAGAACAGTAGAAATCATCTTAACAGATGAGGATGTCGAAGATGAATAGTTCACTCAGGACATAGGATTTGAACTTCATAACGGTTAAGTCAATCCATTCCCAAAATCATTCCGAAGCCTAAGTAGCGCATGACATGCAAATTGGCTCGGAAAGAATAATCACATAAAACAATCTCGACATCTTTACATAACAAACTGAGTATTGCGGATCCGCCAACTGGATTTGCAATTCTCAAAGAAGTCATTAAAGCTATAACACTCAAAGAAAAAGTATCAACAAGTTCTTTTAATGTAAAAGAATGGGATGCACCCGTGTCAAAAAGAACTCGAATAGGATGATCATGAAACATAATAGTGCCATCAAGGATAGAATGAGAAATACCTTGACCACGAGAAATGTTACTAGGGGCTTGCACCACATTTAGCTTTCCCTCCTTCTTGCTTTAAAGTTTGGGACATGCAGATATATAATGACCTGAACTTTTGCAATAGCGACAAGCAAGGGGCTTTGAACACTTATTTCATAATGGTCCTTAGAACCACAATTGTAGCATTGGCCACCACTAAGGGTAGAAGTCTTGGATACCGGAGTTGCTTGTTTCCCTTTCTTGTTAGGATAAGGACCTTCGAACTTATTAGGCCGCTTCTTTTTGTTGTTGAAGTTAGGTTTGGCACTCCTAACTTCAACATCACTCTCTTTATCTGCCTCTTCAAGTCGAAGAGCGATATCAACAAGCTGGTCGAAAGCAACTTCCAATTTCAGAAGTAATGGCTTTTTGAGATTCTTATTCAAGCCATAGACAAATCTCTGATTTTTCTTCAATGGGGTATTAATGTATGCGATACCATATTTTGAGAGGGATTCAAAAGATGCGACATAATCTGCCACAAAAGATTCACCTTGAACAAGGTCAATAAAACGACGGGCCAAAGTCACTTTTTCCGCTTCCGGCACAAACTTTGATTCGAATCTTTCTCAAAATTGCTCCCAAGTAAGACTCGCTTCAACTATTTCACAAATCAGAAGCTCATACCAATCTAATGCTCTTTCTTGGAGCATATTAGAGGCCACTTGGACTGAAACGACCCGCAAATTCGTACCACTTGGGTCAACACTATTCTATCTAAATCGACTCAAGTTGTACAGAAATACGAACCATTGGGGTTAAAGAAGAAGAGGTAGAAGAAGAAAATAGAAAATAACTACAGAATCTAACCATCCCAGCGGAATAAAATATAGTAGATAATAAATAATCTTTACTCAAAAATCAAATATCTCTGTTTATATATTACATCATCAGAGTACAACAATCATATTTCAACATCAATAGCATACAAATGGATACACAGCAACTCAACACAGTGGAATATATATGTATATAAACAAGTACGAGAGTACGTATCGTCATCCAGCTCGTCTCCTGAGCTCCACAGCATCAAATCCTGTATCCTAATACTCGGTCTGACCCGAGCATTACAGTTAAATAACACCCGAGTCGGTCTGGAATACCAGCGTGAGAAAATCACACTCAATTGATTATTAAAGTTTCAAAAATCTTTTGAAAACAAAAGCATCTTGTATGACCACGCTACAAATAAACATGTCGGGTTTTTTCCTTACGATAGCTAAAACAATTTTTATAGAAATCCTCTGATATTATAATAAGGTCTATATACGAATACTTATAAAATAGCCGAAATTGTTATATTCATTAAATTCCAGTACTAGCCACAGAGTGGGTAATACAAACAAAAATCGTACAAGGCTCGTATGGAGAATGGATTTCCAACTAATGACAAGGCACTAGGGTACCACCTGTCACAGTACGTGGCCCAGATCACAGTACCGAGGAGTACGCCCGCTCCCCTGCAAGACAAGACCGGGACTACCCCTTACTGGATAATCCCGAGTGAGATCACCCCGCGGTTGGGATCAGCAACCGCCCACTAAGCCGAAATAAAAGGGATATCTAAGCAGGGATGACCTCACCCTGCTTGGGTGCTACCCACCTAGCCTTGCTGCATAACCCCTGATTTTCAGTCATTCCCATTTGATGAAGCTTGAGGCTAAGCGTTACCTTTTTAGAACATATCCCTTAGAATGCCCATCGTCCACCTGGTGATGTTTCACAAGCATTCATCCATACAAGTCCGTCCCGGGTTCGAACGGAACCGAAGGCACTATTCCTACTACATCCATTTGGACATATCCTCAGGATTAGTAGCGACTAGCCCTTGCACTTCACTGCTCCATCTTCGAATCCAAACTCGTTTTCACAAAACGTACAAACCGGATCGAAGTGGTTTTCGAGCAATAAATCTCGATCCCGGTCTCTTCGAAACGATCAACGCATTTGGCCAATATTGATAGTCGGTTATTTAACTATCAATTAATATTCACAAACAACCATCAAACAATAAACAATTTTCCAAATTATTTATTAACCTCAAAGATATCTTCACAAGACATATTTCTATTTTCAAAACCCTTTGAAAGCAGTTTCAAAACATCTTTCTTTCCCAGAATAAGCTTTCCCAAATAATTTCTATCTCCACTGAAATCACCAAGCACAAAACTAGATTTTTCTAAAATAATTTAAAACACTTTACCTTTAAAATATACTTTAAAACATTTATTTTAAAACCACTTCAATAATTTGTTAAAAATACATACTATATGAATATTTGAAAATAAAGTTACTTAATAAAATATAAACTAGGTTCTCACTTTTAAAAACAAAACACTGAGTTACCTTTTAAATAATTACTACGATAATAAATTTGAAAAAAATTTACTTTAAAATTTAAATATTTAGAAATACTTATTTTTTTCAAAACTGGCTTTTTAAAACAACTTAAAAACTTTTAACTTATATTTTAAAATTTTACTTTGAAAACACACTTGGTTATCCAGGGAGAATTTCCAATCTCAATCACTTAAATCAATTTTCCAAATTGAATCCCAATTTATTCTACTTGAATTAAATATCTTTACTTACTCATTTCCTTCAAAATTCATTAATTATGTGCTTTATTATTAATGTTATTAATTTCCGTTTGATTTTAAATCTTTTTACTGAAATATACAAATTTCAGATCTTATCCCAATTTCTTCTTTATTCTTTTCAATATTTTAAATCTTAAACTTTAAATAAATGTTTTGTTCTTTTAAAAATAATAATATTGAAGTTTAAAATTAATTAATATTCTGATTATTCAAAATTTCCCTTACTATACTCAAGATTTATTTATTATAATTTTAAAGGCACTTTATTTCTTTTCCAATTCATTCTTAAATTTATTCAAATTTCTAATATTATTTTACTTACAAATTCACTTCTTTTATGTTCTTTCCAAAATCCGATTTATATATATTGGGTAATTCATTATACCCAATTATATCCAATCAAACCATAGAATTCAACATTCTAATATAATTCATCATAGAATATCAAATAATCACACATAGGATATTAAATAATTTAAATAATTGTTAAGGGAACCAGTTGGATCCCTCCAACCTGTTTTCCCTGCATCCACAGACGTTAGCACAATATAAAATACCAATTCCAAATATATACCATACTATAGCACATCAATCAATTCAACCATTAAACAATTATTTAAATTTAATCATTTAAATTTAAATTTAACTGAGTGAGATTAACTCGCCTTGGACAATGCATTGGCCATCCACTTCAATACCCCCTTGGTTTTTCTCGATTTATGACCTTAAATAAATATTATACGACTTATTATCATCTGAGAGGAAACTATGAAAGTTTACTATTTAATAAATTTAGTTGACCATCAATTTAATCTAAACTAGTTATCTATATTTATTTATTTATTTCCTTTTCCTAATTTATCAAAATAATTTCCTATTTCTTGTAAATATAATCCAAATCTTGATTAAACATGATTGCCCAAAACTGTATGTGTCTTCATTTATATTTTTGTTTTTCAAGCCAGGCAAATGTTTTTTCCTTTTTTTTTCCTTCTTTCCTTTTTCTTTTAAACTGAATACCCAATAACATTCTATAACTCCTTACTGTAAATATATATATATAATAATTTCTTTTTTTCTCTTATCCTAAATTCGTGAACATATATATATATATATATATATATATATATATATATTTAAATTGAAGAAAAGAAAAAAATCTGAACAGTTACCTTAACAATTCGTTCCAGAAACAAAATCACGGTCATCAACCCTAGAAATCATCAAGCACGAAACCCTAGCACAAAGCCACAGCGGCACTGCCTCCACGTGGTCGCTGCTTCGTTGCTCACGGCAATCAATCACGGCCACAAACAAGAACTCCAAGACTTTGAATCCCTACCCACGACCGCCTCAAGCTCACGTACTTCCATCGCTCGCCGTGTCACCAGCCTCCACGTTGCTCGACATCACCACGCCCTCCCATCAACACGCGACCCGTACGTCGATCAACCGTGCTCGTTCCAGAGCCCTGTCGCACGCGCCCCCAACCTGTCGCGACTCGAAGCTACCGCGATTCGCCAGGTGCCTGCCCCCAATAACCCCTCGATCGAATCAAAAATCAATTTTGATTTTCTTTCCCCCTTTTTTTTTAAATCACGGACTACTTAGAGTTTTGGGAAGAAGAAAAATTTCCGCCCAAATCGATCTTGATTTCGATATGAAGTATCGGCCATGCTATTTGTTTTAGCTTCAAGTATATTTTATTTTACTTTTTTGAATCTTCGCTGTTCGAACAAACGAAGGAGGAGAGACTGATTTTTATAAAGGAAACAAATTGGATTGCCTTGCGTGAGAAGACAATTTATGTTAAAAAGATGGAAGGCGGCTGGACTTGATTTCTGACTTGAATAATAATATATAAATTTTAATATTGAAAATATCTCATTTAAGCAGCTTAAAATTTTGATCTCCTATCGAGGCGCTCCGCTAGGAGTTTATAATGTTAAACCCATATTCCGAATGCACTAGAAAAGGTTTCGAGTTCTATTTCGATCGTATGGAGAAGATAGCTTTTAGACCAGTTATTATATTGAATTCTCGATATAAATTTCAACGCGTTTTATATCGTACGCTCGCATAACAACTCCAAACACTACGAAAATTGAAATCCGATAATAATACAATATTACGGATCCAATGGAACTGATTTCGTCGGATTTCGAGACTGTGCCTCGGAAGGCTATTTTTAAATTCAATTTAAAACGATATAAATTTTAAAACTGAACAAACCACTGTTTATTTCAATTTTACAACTTCTGTTATCCTCAGTACTATTAATATAAATTTTTCAAGCCTTCAAATTATTTTTAATAGGCTTAAAACTCCAGATTCAACAATTTACCCAACTTCAACTTATTTAATTCGATAATTTGATTATCAAATAAATTGTGATATTTGAAATTCAAGTTAGAAATTAACCTTTAAATATTCAAAATCGATTTAAATATTCCAATTTTAAATGCTTGAAAATTCCGGGTCGTCACATTCCCCCCTCCTTAAAAGAATTTCGTCCCCGAAATTACTAGTTAGGAAGAATGGTCCAATACCCGTTTACTTTTCTCAAAACCAACAATTCAACATTCTACCAACTATCTTTATATAGAAGACCCATTATCACTCTTACTAACTTTCCAAACCCTCCCAATAGTTTCAAACAATACTATTTGTTTAGCCATTCAAGTTTCAATTTAAAACCAAAATTTAAATTGTCAAAATTTTGTCAAAAATTTTTTAACTCTCTAAATTTTCCGAAAATTTTTTCCAGCGTCTCCTTTGCACGGCTAGCTCGGTACAACTACAAAAGGCCTCTACGGGCTCCCAAATTCTAAAAGAATACAAAAGGCCAAGTGGCTAGATCGATAAACCCAATCAAATTTAACAGAAATTTAAACACATACCTTTTTGTCGGGCAATTCAATTTTTATCGTCTGAAATCAAAACCAATTCTCTTTTCCCTTCTAATACCTACATATCTTGCTTAGCACTAATATCCAATCACAACTTTCCAAAAACATTTATCGACTTCCTTACAATTGTCAATATTTATTCACTCAAATATTACGTAGAATATATTTGTAATATCAATTTCCAATCAAGAATTCACCATTCCCTTCTTAAGTTAGTATAAGCATTTCATATGCTTCTTTGTTTGTTTTCACTTTACCACTTTAGTTTATATCTATTTCTATTCAAATTGATTCTTCCATTACCATATGAATTCAATTTATTTTCAACTCTAAATATTGAATTTTATTTTCCATTTAAAACCAATTCATGTCTTGATTTTAAATTAGTTTCGTTCACTAATTTATTTCAATTTCCAGTTTGCAATCGTTTTGTTAACAATAAATTTTTTTTTCCAAAATTTTCAAAAATATTTCTAGCTTCCAAATTTTTCGAATTTTTTTGGCAGAGTCTCCTTTGTATGGAGGAGCTTTTGCAATTTGACAAAAGATATAAATATATATACACCGATCCACCCAGTCGGAAAAACCAAAAACAGTTCATATTTCCTATTTTTATTGCGTAGGCGTACCTTATTTAGCATTTTTAAGCAAACAGCTTATTTATTTATTTAGCATTTAGCGTGCCCAAAATCCAGCCATACGGCTTCTCGGTACCTGTACTTACTCAATTTAAACATGTAAGTGCCAAATATATGAAGTTTAACAACATTTCACTTAGCTCCAATAGTTAAACACATGAATTTTAAAAGAAATGCACACTAAACACTTTTTATAAGCAATTTAAATATTCCAACATTAATTTTAATTGCTTACAACTAATCATACATCGTTTCACTTAATCCGAATGGTTAACTACTCACAAGCTTACGTTAATTTATTTTTAAGCAAAACGATCTCATATTTAATTCAATTGATCTCAAAATCAATTCATTTTACTCCTATCAATTCATAGAATTTTAATTACTTCCATTTACATCAAATGACAATTTATTCAATGCAATTTGACGAGATCTATGTGAATAAATAAGTATTTATGTTTTATAACCAATTTAAATTGATTTCATCCAAATTTATACTTAATTCTATTCCATTTTTAAATTTATTCACAATCCATATATTCTCATTTTCATTGCATTTTAAATTTGAATCCATTCACTTCATTATTCAAACAGGTTCCATTAAAAACCATTTGATCTAGCTCGACACATTCTGTTTCAATTTCATTCACAATCCATTCATTTGCGTTCCATTTCTTATCCGCATCATTTAAAACCATTCTAGTAAACTTGAAACATTCTATTTTTCTTATTGTCTCAAGTTATTTCAATTAAGTCTCATTTTCAATCTGCAATTTCATTTGATTAGTTATTATGAAATTTAACTTTCAAACTCAACTCATTCAATTGATTACATGGCCATTTCCAATTTATTTCCACTTATTTGCATTTTATTAGCAATTCAAACCATCATTAATTTAATCCAATCTCTCTTCTTTTTTTTATTCGATACATTTCCGATTATATTTAATTTGTTACGCCTTAAGTCAAATTTTAACTCATAACTCAAGTTCTGATTCCACCATCCGTTTTCAATTTACCATTCACTTTTATAAACTTACAATTCAATCTCATTTACTTCACTAACAATCCAGGTCGAATTTGACTTATAACTTAAGCTTTATCTTCAAATTTCACCATTGACTCACAATTCAGCTTCTATTTAACTACATTGGGTTCCATCTACATATTTCATTAACTAATTTTTTTATCTAATTAGTTCTTCCCCTTGTCAAAATTCAACACTTGATTTTTAATCTCAAAATCTCTTCATTTAATTTTCTTAAGTTCAAATTTATTTTATAATTCAAGTTTTGATTTTCATTTTATTTTTCAATTCATCAAAAATATTTATTTTGGGTTTTGTATACCATTTTCAATTTTATAAGTCACAACTTATTATTTACACAATTTCATTCATTCTAGGCTTGAATAAATTCATCTTTTATTTTTAACTCAAGCCTTATGTTTATTTATAACCCAAATATATTTTATTCCATGGATTTTAATTCTTCTACAAGTTATTCCAATTTATTTATTTCAAACCAATTCCATTCAAACTCAACTGAACTTTTATTCCAATAATTTTATTTTAACTCAGATTTATTGAACTCAATTCGATTTCAACTTAATTCGAATACAACCGGATATTATTTTCAACCTATTCAACTAATTTCAATCCAGTCAAATTTTTATTCCCCAATCCAAGTTAATTTCATTTTTAACTTTTCACTTCAAATTTAAATTCCAACATTCAAAGCTTATATTTCCTTCCTGATTTAAAAATCATCTCAATTTATAAGCTTACAACTATCTCATAAGGATTGTAAACACCCGACCTTTGGTTTCAAATTATTTTGAAACTTCCATTATCTCAAAATCACACTTCTCAAAATTTTAAACCAACCCTATTCCCAACAAATTTCCTTTGAAATTTCACAAACTTTCATTGCATTTCTTTCATATCCAAAAAGTTTGATTCCAAACCATTTTATTATACTCGACATCATTCCAAAAATATTTTTAAAATCAATTTTATTTACATTTACTAGTTCATAGAATTTTTTTTTCATAAGTTTTATAGCAAATTTTAAATTGATCTCCAACTCAATTTATTTTTAATTCATTTCTATTTTATCTTACATGGTATTTTATTTCATAGTGCATAGGTTCCATACGAACCCATTTTGTTTAGCTCGACACAATTTATGTTTTGTATATCACTAACCAATCCAATCGAAACAAACTCATATTAAATTTAATCTATTTTTAAAAACAATCTATTTCATACTAGCCAAATTTTTTATTTAAGCTCAACAGCCTTTCATGCTTGTATATCATTAATTCAATCCATTTGAATTTTATTTCAACAAATCCTAAATTTACTAGTTATCAAACTTTTTATATGCCATAAACATTCTTAGTTAAAATTTCAAGGTTAAAACAGTCTTTCAACACTTCAAAATTCCTTTTGAAATCACCTATATCCAAAATATCTTGCATTTTCAAATTCAACCAAATTTCTCCAACAAACTTTAATCCAAAACGTCCTGGTCGCAATCCCTCTTTTGGAAACTCGAAAATGAACACCGATGATGTCGCGATCATCATCAGAATTATTTTCCAACGACCGTAAAGAGTTCAATGCTTTTCTCTCTTTTAAAACCCTTCAAGTATTTTTGAATTCCAAATCTCTTTAGATTTCACATTCGATTCAAAAATATTATTCACATATTATTTTTTTCAATTTTAATTTAAATCAAATTTTAACTATAATTCATTTGTATAGTCTCCCAATTGATTGTAATTCAATTCATAAATTACATTTATAATTCATATGTATCAATTTCATTTTATAATGAATTTATTTCCTAATACTTTGGTTATATTTTTAATTTCTAGTTAGATTTTTACACAACGATGACAATAAGTTAATATTATCATTTCTAACATCCAAGCAACCATATATTAGCTAAACTAGTTTACAAAAACTTTTCTTTGTGTCAAAATATATTTTTGGGTAAAATTATTTCATTCACCCACATTTAAAACAATACTGTGTCAATTATTCTATTCAAGTATTTAGAAAACCCTTCGATACAGTTGTCCAGACTGTGCCGGCGAAGGTTCATATGCCACTCAATAAATCAATCAACACAATAATAACAATTTATATTCACTAACAAATACGCGCTCATATCTATTTATATGCGCAAACTCATTCTAGAGTACTATGGACTCTATTTTAAATGAGTAATTCCCACCAGAGCCAAGGTTATCACCGACCTATGCTCTGATACCAAGTGAAACGATCCGCAAATTCATAGCCCTTGGGTCAACACTTTTCTACCTAAATCGACTCAAGTTGTACAGAAATACGAACCATTTGGGTTAAAGAAGAAGAGGTAGATAAGAAAATAGAAAACAACTACAGAATCTAACCATCACAGCGGAATAAAATATAATAGATAATAAATAATCTTTACTCAAAAATCAAATATCTCTGTTTATATATTACATCATCAGAGTAAACAATCACATTTCAACATCAATAACATACAAATGGATACACAGCAACTCAACACATTGGAATATATATGTATATAAACAAGTACGAGAGTACGTATCGTCATCCAGCTCGTCTCCTGAGCTCCACAGCATCAAATCCTGTATCCTAATACTCGGTCTGACCTGAGCATTACAGTTAAATAACACCCGGGTCGGTCTGGAATACCAGCGTGAGAAAATCACACTCAATTGATTATTAAAGTTTCAAAAATCTTTTGAAAAAAAAAGCATCTCATAAGACCACGCCACAAATAAACATGTCGGGTTTTTGCCTTACGATAGCTAAAACAATTTTTATAGAAATCCTCTGATATTATAATAGGGTCTATATATAAGTACTTATAAAATAGCCGAAATTGTTACATTCATTAAATTCTAGCTACTGGCCACAGAGTGGGTAATACAAACAAAACATGTACAAGGCTCGTAAGGAGAATGGATTTCCAACTAATGACTAGGCACGAGGGTACCACCTGTCACAGTACGTGGCCTACATCACAGTACCGAGGAGTACGACCGCTCCCCTGCAACACATGACCAGGACTACCCCTTACAGGATAATCCCGAGTGAGATCACCCCGCGGTTGGGATCAGCAACCGTCCACTAAGCCGAAATAAAAGGGATATCTAGGCAGGGATGACCTCACCCTGCTTTGGTGCTACCCACCTAGCCTTGCTGCATAACCCCTGATTTTCAGTCATTCCCATTTGATTAGGCTTGAGGCTAAGCATTACCTTTCTAGAACATATACCTTAGAATGCCCATCGTCCAACTGGCAATGTTTCCCAAGCATTCATCCATACAAGTCCGTCCCGGGTTCAAACGAAACCGAAGGCACTATTCCTACTACATCCATTTGAACTGTAACGACCCGTAAATTTAACCGGTTTTAATAACGTTATTAATTGAAATTTTGTAGAATTTTAAAAAGATAAAATTTTGAAATATAAATTTGATATTTCGGATGCGTCCAGCTAAACATAGCAACCGGTAAATTTTCGTCCGAAAATATGAAAGTTTATTTCGCGCGTAAAATTACTTAAATCTAATCAGTTAAAAAGCGATGAAACTAAAATGTTTTCGGAACCTAAAATTTTTTTACACAGAAAATTCTAAATCATCTTCTAAGCAAGATGTCAGTTTGTCGTTTTTCCAAATTCGGACACCTTTAGCTCCGTCGATCTTATTTTTCTGTGATTTTCATGCATTTTCCGCTATTAGAAAATTCGAATTTTTATAATTCGATCGTACTACCACTATGGATATACCGTTTTGATCATCTTACCGTGCTGATAACCACGGTATACTCATTTGCATGTTTTGAAATCCGTTACGCCGCGGAAACCGCGAAACGGTCACCATACTGATACCGTTTATAACCGTTTGGTTCTCTTGTCTTTCTTCTTGGTAACGTATAGATTCCAATAGACATTTGCATTTATTAGTTTTGAATTCAAAAGCAGACTATTGCTATTCCCAAAGAAAAATTTATTCCTCCTGTTCATTCAATAAGAGTATACTTTGTCAAGCCTCTCTGTTTCATTTTCTATTTGCATTTGAGAATAAAGTATATTAAAAGCATATGTATAAATCTTTGTTCCTTCTTTCGCTTGTGCACCGAACCCATGCATCATTTACTACCGCCGTAGCCGATTGTTTCCCTTTCCCTCCTCTTCACACCTCGCATCCATCTCCAACCCCGCCACCAACGCCTTGCTTCTCACGCCCGGCTCCCGCGCAACCATCGGCCTCCACGAGATCGGCAGCAACCACCATCGGCCGAGCTCCGCCAGCAAATGAGCAGCCCATTCTCCACGTGCAGGCCATAGCCGAGATTCCATATCCTTATATCAATAGCCACCGCACCATGTCTCTGCTTGCACCACCACGCTAAGAACAACCATAACCACCTTAATTAGCTCCACTACCGAACAGTGACAGCCTCCATCATTTACAGTGCTCCTATATTATATTTTAGTTGTCTTCATTTTGGTTTCATGAGACTTGCTTCTTCTTTTTTTGGTAAACTGGTGAGTTTTATATATAGCCACAGTAATATATGTTTAAGTTTTTTTTCGGTTGCATATGTCTGGTTCCCTTTCTCTACACGAATTAATAATTGCTTGTGAATTATATACTGCATTATATTATTTTATTATTGATTTTGATTTTATATATATAAAGTTTATACATACATTGAATCGGCTGCCATATATTTATGTTATATAACACAATATTTCATTTGTTTATATGTTCATAGTCTGTTGTTTAGAAGTGTGTATAAGTTTTGCTAGTTATATACAACGGTATATATAAATTATATACGCATGGTTGTTTAAGTATATAAACAAAGTAAGTTTAAAATGAAATAAATTAGCATAATTGCATCCGCCTATTGTTATATATTTATATAATAATAAAGTAACTTTATATATATATATATATATATATATTGGGTTGTTCGTTTTGTTTATGATGTTAAGTTTGTATATTTTATACAGATTGTGTTCTGTGGCCTTTAAAATATTTTTTTTTAAAAGCTTTATTGTAGACTAGTTATAAAATTTGATAGTGTTGAGCTGCATATGGATATGTGCGTATATATAAAGTTGCTGTGCATGCCAGGTTAGTGTTTATATGTATAAGTACGTCATGCGGTAAGTAGTCATATATATGTATTCCACTTTGGGTTGCTTATGTATTATGTTAAATTTAGAGTCTATACAGCCTATATATTTTTCCCAGTTGCATAGATATTTGGATATATAATCTACTCATAGGTAGTCTGGGTACATTTTGTTTAATTTGTTCATCTATTTTGTTTGTTCCATTATCAGTCTGCATAGTATATTTGTTTATTAACTATTGGTTTTAAACTATTTACATATATGGTTATTTTTAAATTTTGAAATGTATATGGACTTTAAACTATAATTTTGTGTATATAAGTTATCTAAGTTGTTTTTGTCTTGAGCCATAATTAGTTTTAAATATAATAAGTTTGAATCATATATATATTATTATAATATTTGTTGCGTTGATTTTTAATAATGCAATAATAATGATATAATATACATTTGATTTCAGTTTATATCAAGTCGGTTTGATTTGTCTCCATCAATTCCAAGCTATCAACTTTGTCCGTCGTGTTCAGCCTTGTTGTCGATTTCGTGTTATCGTGCTATGCTTTGGAATTCGTGCTTGGATTCGTAACCATTCCACTGTCAAGTTCCTTTAGCCTCGAAAGGTGAGCAACCACTCACGATTAATATTCTTTTATTTATTAAATTTGATTTCAATTGAAATGACAATTGAAATATGTTGCTGTTAGTTATTTACACTGTTATAGATGCTATTACCTGTATTTGTTCACCTATGACATCTGAGACCATTATCTGTTAATTATTTATGCGATGATAATACAGTTTGGTCGATAATTGATGGATTGATTGTTGTTTATATTGGATGTAAATTGTAATGTATAAAGTGATAAATATTATGCAATTGAATTTGACGTAGGATAGTTTAAAAATGTGAACCGACATATGTGTTGAATTTGATTAGTTAATTTGAATAATATGACCCCTTTTAATTGTTAAGTTAACTTAACACGTAGAATTTGATAAATTACGCTTTGAACCTTTGAACGTATATTGGATTAATTGTTGTAGTATTAAAATTGAAATTGAACGATGTTAACTCCTCTATTCCACGGCTCAGCGACCCAAGAGAAATAAGCGATCTAAAAGAATTAAGGTATGAACGACCTAACGACCTAAAGACCCCCAACGACCTAGCGACCTAAAGATATTGCGACCTAATGACCTGAGCTTATCAAACGACCTAGCGACCTAACCATCAATACCATGTCACAGCAAAGAGGCTTCGCGACTTAACGGACTAAAGCGACCTAACGACCTATGGCTTAAAGCGACCTAATGACCTATGGGGAGAAGCGACCTAACTATCTGTGGGATGCAGCGACCTAAAGTGTGAAGCAACCTGGTAACTAAGTGTATTTACCGACCTAACGGATTAAAGAGCCTAACGACCTAGTGAGCTAACGAGTTAACGACCTAAGCTATCTAACGGCCTAGCGACCTAAGGACTTAACGACATTGCGAGCTATACAAAACCGAGGTAACTTGTCTTCCTTATGTCGTTCGTTCCCTAGGTCTCCCATGACCTATGACTTGTTCAGGTGATCAAGGGCGCTCCTGTTAGGCCGTAAACCATGTCTACTAAGTCACTCGCGACCTACGACCTATTCCTAAGTCATCTACAACTTACGACCTAACTCTGAACTCTCCTATAAATACCCCACTTACTCCAACAGGAAAGGGATCTTTTTGGCTCATTTCTAGAACGCCAATACTCTGCTGAATTCTCGACTCACTCGATACTTCAAACACGAAAGTTATCTCAACGAACTTCAAGAGGAAATCTAACACAATCGACATGGATTCAAAGAATTCTTCCACATCGAAGTTCTAGCTATTTGTCCTATCAGTGTTGTAATCGAAGATTGATGCAAAGTTGTAATTGATTCAGCAATAAAGAAGATTTAAGTGGACGTAGGCTTAACTTGAAGCCGAACCACTATAAAACTGTTGTCTTTTTACTGCTTTCTCTGCGACTTTTCCACTTACTTTTAATTTCCGTATAGACGGGTGGTGCTTTTACTTAATCTCTACTTACACCGGGGTGTTAGCGTTCAATTTTAAGCGTTAACATTTTTGGTGCTTTCACCGAGAACCCAACTCAGGCTATTTTCGTCATTGCTTCGCAAAAGTTTGTTGAAAGAATCTCTCTCAAAACCAGAAGTCTATCAGAGATAATGGCTCCTAGAAGAAAGCGTAGATCTACAAGACCTATTAATGTCCATGAGAATACTGCCACTTCTCCTTCGTCAAGTCAAGCAGCACCAAGTGCTGGGATTACACGAGCAGATTTAGATGCTGCAGTATCTGGGTTATACCAGCAGATGGAAACCCAGAATGCTTTAATGCTTGAAAGGTTAAATGCATTGCTCGGAGCTAACTGTCAACCAGTGAGTAATGAAGAAAACCATGCAGATGATGTTCATAATCCTAAAGAGAGGAATATTCCTTAAAGAGCAGATAGCCCCGCCAAAGAAACGCCTCCTCAAGCTAGGGGATCGAGACCGCAGCCAACTCTCCGCGAACGTTTGTCCAGACAAACTTCCGAGAAAATGGCCGAAGTCTGTCCTGCAGATCCTTTAAATGATGAGGAATATCTTTCGGGCATGGTGCGATAAATCATGAAAGAAAGCATGCAGAGGGAAGAAGATGAGAAGGAATGGGGATTCTCTCCGAGCAAAACTCCGTTCACTGAAACGATTCTAAAGGCGGAATTCCCAAGGAAGTTTGTTCCTCCTACCATCCCGGCTTATAAGGGAACAAGCGACCCTAATCAATTCCTGTATAAGTATGATTGGCACATGACTGGTACTAGAGCGTCTGATGAGATCAAATGCCGGTACTTTCCGGTATACTTGGAAGGAATGGCTCTGCTCTGGTTCGCAAAGCTTCCGGTCCGATCCATAGACAAGTTCGCCGATTTGACTTGGAAGTTTAAATAGCAATTCAGGTTGTATGCTTCAATGGCAAAGGATATTATGTCACTGTCAAGCCTGGAACAGAATCCTAGGGAATCTATTAGGTCTTTCTTGAACCCCTTCAACATATCTTTGACTGAAGTGGACAATGCAGAGCCACGGATGGACTTGACATACTTAATGAGGGCAATCGACGAGTCAAGCGAATTTGAGAAGTGGCTGAAGATGAAAGAACCGAATTCGCTTGAAAAATTCTATAAGAAAGCTGATGAATTCATGCGCTTGGAAAGCCTTCAAGCACCGTTAATGTGGCATTGATAGAGGTTAAGTATAATATTGCTGCTCCTACCAAAAAGGAAACCGAAAATCAGAAAAGGGAGAATAACGGTGGGAAGAAACAGAAAGATATGAAGAAACCCCGCTTCTCAAAACCTTCAGATTTCACTCCTTTGACTGACACCCCGGAGAATATATTTTTTGCTACCAAAGATGCGGTAGAATATCCTAAACCGCCTGAGATTAGAGTTGGGAGAAAAGCTGCTCAAAGTAGGAGATTCTGTCAGTTTCATAATCAACCCGGTCATGATACCAACGAATGTCGCCATCTGAAAAGTTTGATTGAAGAGCTGCTGAGAGAGAACAAGTTGGACAATATGTTAAGAGAAATAGAAACGACACAACTTCATCTACTAAGGACCAGCAACTTCCTGCTCATCCATCTGGCTCGGGTGAGAGGAATATTGTGCATGAATTAGAAAGGCCTGTTATTAATGTGATTACAGGAGGTCCTCACCCAGCGAGCAGAAGCTGGGGCGAGATGGAAAGATATGCCCGTGCCTTGAAGTATGTACCAGCAGAAGAGAGTGTTTTTGTGCTAGAAAATGCTGCACCTTTGAAACAGCAGAAAACTTTCAATGATGATATTGTGTTCAAAGCCTCTATGGGTATTGAAGCTCCAACCATGGATCCCTTGGTCATCTCTACAGGCATTGGGTCGGCTATTGTGAGAAGAGTGCTTGTAGATTGCGGCGCTTCTTGCAATATTCTCTTCAAAAAGACGTTCGACCAAATGAAAATTCCGATGGCTGACGTTCAAGCTTCATCTCAGAAGATCGTTGGGTTTACTGGGGAACCGAAGCAGCCCATTGGAACTATCGACTTGTTCGTCGAGCTTGGAGAGGGGCAGAAAAAGGTGGTTCGGAAACAGACTTTTGTAATTGTTGATGAATTTTCTGCCTACAACGCCTTCCTAGGCCGACCAACTCTTGCGGCTTTTAAGGCAATTCTCGCCCCGTGGTGCCTCACTATGAAATTCCCCACGGATAATGGAGTTAGAGTTATTAAAGGGGATCAGAATGTTGGACGAGAATGTTATCTAATAGAGTTGCGTGAAGCGAGGAAGAGAGAGATGGGAAAAGATGCGGCAGCCCCAGTCCGCATCAAAGAACCAACCTTGTAGCAATTATAGGGTTGACCCTGCACTAGCGAGCATAGCGGGGCACGAAGAGAAATGGATCCCAGAAAAGCTAGTGCAGGGGAAAATAGAGTGGTGCCAGCGGAAGTAACGGTGCCAGTACCTGTTGACCCGAAAGATCCGAACAAAGTGGTGGATGTGGGTTCGCAACTTAGTGTGACAGTTCAAAATTCCTTGGTATCATTCTTGAAAGCAAATCTGGACGTATTCGCTTGGACTCATGCTGATATGTGTGGAATATCCCCAGAAATTGCAGTACATACTCTGAATATTGATCCGAAGTTTACACCGATAAAGCTGAAGAGAAGAACCCAGGGTCCTGAAAGGTCAGCAGCGTTAAAAGAAGAGGTAGACTGGCTCATGGAGAACGGTTTCATCAGGGAGTCTACTTATCCGAATTGGGTTTCAAATCCTGTACTGGTTAAGAAAGCTAATGGGAAGTGGAGAGTATGCATCGACTTCTCAGATTTAAACAAAGCCTGCACCAAAGACTGCTTCCCGTTACCCAGGATAGATCAGTTGGTGGATGGAATAGCCGGACATGAATTGTTATCTTTTATGGATACTTACTCTGGATACAACCAGATCATGATGCATGAGCCGGACCAGGAGGACATGAGCTTCATCAACGACGTTGGTCTCAACTACTATAGAGTCACGCCCTTCGGACATAAGAATGCAGGGGCAACTTACCGATGACTCGTCAATGCTATGTTCAAACCGCAGATTGGAAAAACTATGGAAGTTTATGTTGACGATATGTTGGTGAAATCAAAGAAAGCGGTAGACCATATGGATCACTTGGCAGAAATGTTTGCAATCCTCCGAAAGTACGGAATGAAACTTAATCCTTTGAAATGTTCGTTTGGGGTAGAGTCTGGAAAGTTCTTGGGTTTCATTGTGAGTGATAGGGGCATTGAAGCTAATCCTGCTCAAATTGCTGCCTTAAAAAAAGTCAAAGCCCCGAGAACGAAGAAGGAACTGCAAAGTCTTAATGGAAAAGTCGCTGCCTTGAGTCGATTCATTTCCAAAGCTACTGATAAATACATTCCATTCTTTGATGCTCTGAAGAAAGGAAGGAAAAATTTTGACTGGACTCCTGAATGCCAGAAAGCATTCGATGATTTGATTCGTCATATGGAAACGCCTCCAGTACTTTCTAAGCCGGACAATGGTGAAGATCTTTTCGTATATTTGGCAATCTCATCTCATGCTCTCAGTGCAGCGCTGGTACGGGAGGACGCAAGAATTCAGCGCCCGGTCTATTATATCAGCAAAAGATTCACTGGGGCAGAGATGAATTATTCAAAGTTGGAAAAGCTTGCCTATTGTCTACTGATTGCATCAAGAAAACTGAGGCCATATTTCCAAGCTCATCCTATCAAAGTCCTCACCGATCAACCTCTAAAGCAAGTCCTGTTTCGCCCTGAGACTTCGGGTTGCCTTTTGAAGTGGAATATTGAACTTAGCCAATACGACCTCACTTATCATCCCCGGAGAGCAATTAATGGACAAGCTTTAGCAGATTTCATCGCAGAATGTACAGACAAAGGTGATAGTGAGGAAGAAGTGACTGATAATAACCCAATTCAATGGAAATTATATGTTGATGGTGCAAGAAACGATTACTGTTATGGAGCTGGGGTTGTGCTTGAAACCCCTGAAAGGCGGTCATTGTGCTATGCATTGAGATTGGAATTCCCTTCGACAAACAATGAAGAAGAATATGAAGCTCTTATTGCCGGCTTGAAAATTGCTAAAGAATTCAATGCCAAAGTGTTGCAGGTCTTCAGTGATTCACAGCTTATTATATGTCAAGTCAAGAAAGAGTTTCAAACTAAAGGAGGAAATCTACCCGCTTACTTGTCAAGAGCCTAGGAACTTCTTGATGATCTTGACCACTATACGATAAATCATATACCCCGGGAAGAGAACATGAAGGCAGATTCTCTCGCAAAGTATGCAAGCACTGGTGAAGCTCAATTATTGGGATTAGTTCCTGTGGAAGTCCTGTCAGCTCCAAGCACTGATGAGAAGGATATTGACTGGATCATTACCATATCTCAAGGGCAAGAATCATGGATGACTTCGATAATGGAATATCTGCTCAACGATTCTCTACCAAAAAATTCAAAGGAATGACAGAAGTTGCTAAGAAAAGCCTCCAGATATATAATTCAAGATGGCCGATTGTATAGGCGGGGATTCTCAATGCCATTACTCCGATGTGTGACCAAGGAAGAAGCTAAGACAATTCTAGCTGAAGTACACAGAGGAGAGCGTGGAGACCATTCGGGTGGTCAAACTCTAGCAAAGAAAATTCTCCGTTATGGGTATTTTTGGCCAGATATTAATCGTGATGCTGCAAGCTATGCCCGAAAATGTGACCGATGCCAGAGATTTGCTAAAATCCCAAGAGCGCCTTCCACCGAGATAACACAGATGGTCAGTCCATGGTCATTTGCTATTTAGGGAATAGATCTCATCGGGCCTTTGCCAACCACCAAATCTGGAATCAGATATGCTATTGTTGCTGTTGATTATTTTACTAAATGGATAAGTAAATTATTTCATTTGGCAATTTTTTCAAAATCAGTGTGCCAATTCGCCTTGTTTAATTATTTAGGAACCCTCATCGATAACGGTGATCAGACGCATCAATCAGAATCCATAAATCACTCAACAAATAAATCAACACAAAATAATATACTAGTCACTAACAAATACGCACTCATATATAATACACTCAAACTCATTCTAGGGTGTTCTAACCCTATCCCTAATGAGTCACTCATCCTAGGGTATTACTAACTCTATCTTTGATGAGTCACTCATCCTAGGGTATCACTAACCATATCTCTGATGAGTCTTTACCCTACCAAAGCCAAAGTTCTCGCTTAACCTTCAGCTCTGACACCAAATGTAATGATCTAAGCTTTTCAACCATCGATAGTGGATACAACCATCATAGCTTACACAGGTACCTCACGCTTTGCTTTTACGACCAGCCTCTCAACTGTAAGCCTAACTGGAAAACCAACCCTTCGATACTCGATCTCAAGGACATGTAGGAGTAAGATTCATCTGTTTGCTACCTAATAAGAAGCGAGAAACCCCTATCACGTATGAACCTCACTAAGCAAAGCGGACGGTAGAATACGACCATACGATGATGAAGATCTCCAGCTCTCCTCTGGAAACTCCAACCTTCTTCAACTAAACCTGAAACTACTCGGATCTGACCCGAGTGTTAAAAATACTCGGATCAGGCTTGATAAACCAGCGTAAGATACTCGAAATTTAAAACGACTATGTTATCAAAACCTTTGAAAAGAAGGGTACCTCATAAGACAATGCCCACACATAAACACGGATGGGTTTATTACTTTGATAGCCAAAACACTTTTATACAAACATACTCTTGATATTATTTTTAATGACATTCTTTTGAAAACACTTTCAAATAAACTTATTTAAATAAGGTATCAATATATGGACTAAGTCTAAGGTAATATATCCGGACTATGTCAATGGAATATATCGAACGGAATATATCGTACAAAAAGGAGTAGCTGAAATGTTTGCAAAGCATCACAGCTATTTTGGGACTACAATTAAAACCATAAAGCTCGTATTGGAATTGGATTTCCAACATGATAGGGAACTAGTGGCCTTTTTCTCCGGTCCACGCACAACAAACATAGTCCCAGTGGTGCCTTAATGCTTTTCTCAAACAAATCACTTGGAACTATACTTGTTATACTACTGATAACCGGTAGTTCCTTGCTTTTCTCAAGCTTAACACTTTATCAAAATGGGGCAATAAATGTCTTAAGGGATATTTTTCCCCCAAAGGGCCCAACGTATTGGACACCACTATACATATTCACTTATTCTGAATTAGTGTCTGTCAGACCACGTAATATCCCATATCATCTTCCGCGATGTGAGGCTGTTAAGGCTATGCTCAATTTCTTCAAGCCATGCTTTTCATACAAAACCATGCTTTGATCATAACAGGTTCCACTTTGAATGCCACATTGTCATTCCATGTCATATGACTAATTTTCAAAAAAGTATAACTTCCTGAGCTTGTATGTCCCGGAAAAGGGTGTTAAGCTAAGAGAAGTTGCCTTCTCCACCACCAACTGATATACTTTTATATAAATCACTCAAATGTGATTTAGAATACAATGTCAGACAAACATCCATTCAAGTTCGTTCTAGGACTGAACGAAACCGAATGCACTTTCCTTGGCCATTACTAGGCGAGAAGCCCTTGTAGTCCGAAAAAATCTCCACAACGAGGAGACCGCTGCTATAAATAACTCTATAATGGGAGTGACCTAGAGTTTTTCAGCAAGCAGTACACACACTATGAAGATCCTCGGACGTCAATAATCATCATCTTCAACATGTCTCCACTTTCGAATGTATACATTGATTCGAAGTGGTTTTCGAATAGCGATCACCTAAATCCGACCTTGGTTCCTTCAAAGCCAATCATCACTTTAAATGATGTTAAGTTCATATGGAGATATCAATCATCAATCAATTACTTCATCTTTTATTTGAATCAAATATCTTTCTTAGATATATTCTTTTCAATTTATTCCATTTTCTTTCCAAGGGTAAATGGAATCATTAAGCCTCATTTATTAAATCATTTGATTTATTAAACCACTTTAGATCTTGGAATAATTCCAATCATTTTCTCTTTTACTTAAGAAAACCTTTCCAAATCATTCATTAAATCTAGTCAAAGCTTTATTACATTCAAGCTATAACTTTTAACTTAGGGAAAATATTCTCAAATCATTTATTAAATCTTAATCAAAGATTTCTTTCTTAACTTCAAATCATATTCATACAAATCGAAGATTTTCATAACAGAGCACTACTGCCACCTTAGATATGGTAAATTTCACCGCTTGGGACTAGTGGCAAGTAATCCTACATCATGAAGATCTTTGTCTTTAATGATCTTTGTCTTCAATATGTTTTATTTCGAAAATTAGTTTGAAGGGATTTTCGGATAGGAATCACCCAAATCGATCCCCTTTTTCAAATAGGAATCATCCAAATCCGATCATGTTTCCTTCGTACCAATCATCGAATAAAAGATGTTAAGTGGTTAATTAACATTCAAAGAATTTGTTTCGTTTCTCTTATCTTGGAAAAACTTAAATATGATCTTTTAGAGCATTCGGGCTTTCTTTTCAATCTATTCCACCCCTCGCCTAAAAAGAGAAAACATAGGCTAAGTAAGTTCAGGGCACTGGTTGCTTCATTTCTAACCATAGTAAAATACCTTGTTTTATCTTTCTAGATCTCACAAGCGGGACAAATATACTAGTCGTTTCCGCATACTCAATTATTAGCTTTATTTTGGAATTGATTATAAGATTCCAAATTATCATTCAAATGCTTAATTTCTCCTTTTAAAAACATTCATAATTTATTCTAGGAAAATCGTTAAGTTTAAACCTTCTCTTAAAAAGTCGTAGAAAAGGCAGCAGAAAAGTGCTATGGAAAGTGCTTTATAAGCTTATTTGATTTAAACAACTTTTTAATATTTGAAATTCATATTTTCCATTCCAAATATCTTTTAAACCATTTTAAAATATTTATCGAAAAATTCATATTTTTAACCGTTTAAAAATATAATTTATAAAGAAATCCCCTTTTGGATTTCGAACTACAAAACCGCGATGTTTTTAGAAATTTGTTCTGGACATATTTCAAACTCTGCTTGATGAAACTTCGATTTTATTTCTTCGTTGGAAAACTATTATCATTGTGGACCAAAGAATTTTTATTTCGAAGAAATCCAACTTATAAATCATTCTTTACGTTAATTTGAAGTTACGGGTCAAAATTTACGAACTGCCCTCAACGAGCTCGATTTTGACCAATTTTGTGAATTACTTCGGAACTTATCCGGAACACTTCAAATTTATTTTAAACCATATTTACACTATTTTAACTCATTTAAAACAATATTTTCATCATTTTAAACTCATTTTTTCATTTCATATTATAATATCATTTTCAATCTTTTTAGATATTTTGAAATCATTAAGAGGCTAAATAATTTCCATACACACATTTGTATGAATTTAATTCTGATTTAATTAATTATGCTTAGTAACCATTTCTCTTATCATTTATCAAACCCAGTTATCATTCATATCACAAACATATAATCAACCATAATATGAACTAAGTTATCATCCATTAAATCATCCAATATATACCAAACTTTTCATGTAATTAACTTGAAATATTTTTAGAAATTAGTAACTTAAAATATGAGTGTTCGCCTTTAACCAAATCGTTTAACTTCCTACCAACATTCATTTAATCCAACACTTCACTAAATCATCTTAACCTCACCATACCATCACCTAAACAACTCCACCTCGCTTCCTAGTGCTCGACCATCAGTTTACTTCCACGTGCTCTCAACCACAAGTCTTTCTCTCTTCTTTGCTCTTGGTCAAACCTTCCAACAACATCATTAAGGCTTGGCCTCCCCTTGATCCTTCCCTTCCTCCATCATTTCTTCACTTGTTAGATGCTAAACTATGTTTTGATGATATTCTAAAGTCTTTGTCAAAGTTTGATGGATTTTGACTTTGTTTGATATGATTTTGAAAACGTTGGTAAGGAATTGGAAGAGAAGAAGCCATTAAAGCTCTAAGGAAGAAGAAGAAGAGAGCTTAGAAAAGGAAGAAGAAGAAGAATGGAAAGTGTGTGGAATTTGTGAAAGAAGTGATAGGTATTTATAGAAAAAAGTTTGAAATAAAATATTATTATGTAAAATGACCAAAATACCAATACTTTAATTTTAAGCAATGTAACACTTAATATCAAATGTCAAATCATTACTTTATGTCATTTTTACTTAAGTATTTATTAAAGAATATAATAATTATGTTTGTTTGATTTGATGTTTACTTTTTGACTTTTATAACACTTTTTGTCTTTTTATGCTTGCTTTTTATTAATTACATTCTAGAATTTTCTAAGTATGTTTAGTAAAAGTAAACTTGATTGGTGACTCAATTAATACTTATACTATTTGAACATATATGTTCATAAATAAGAAAATAAAGGTACAACCACGTTGCGACATCTTTTAATCGACAAAATATTTTACGGTCACATTTTGACGTTTTAGTTAAACAATTTATTTATGTAAACCAAATTTAAAATAAATTTGTTCATTGACATTTAAAAATATAAACACTCATATATAAATTAAAATAATTTATTTAATCATTGAAACTTACTTTTCTGAAATCAGCATTTTGTCACTTTTGTCGATATAGACAAACGCTACTATTTTTGTGTATACTTCTCTTTCCAAATCCTATCTAATATTGTTTGAATCATATAACCTTACCTATTTTATATTTAAAATCACTTTAAATAGTATATTTTAAAGTGGTTAAATTCTAGATCGTTACAAATTACCTTCCACAAAAATACAACCCTTGAGCTCGTACGTCTCAAGGAGTGTGTTAAGATAAGAGAAGTTGTCTTCTCCGCCACCAAATGATGTACGTTTGTAAAAACCAATCTACGTAATCATAGAAATGCAATGTCAAACGCTCATTCGTACAAGTTGTCTAGGAACAGGACAAACCGAAGGTACTTTTCCACCACATCCTATCGGGAAATCCCTAGGATTAGTAGCGAATAGTCCTTTCATTGGATATTTCATAACGAAGAGACTACTGCTACTGGATGAATATTTGGATTTTAACCACAAACGATCAACAAGCAATCCTTCACTATGAAAATCCTAAATATCAATATCATTGACCAACCTGCACAATCGTCGTATGAATGTTGGTCCGAAGTGGTTTTCAGATAAATCTAATCTCGGTCTCTTCGTACCAACAACGCAAAAGCATTTCTCACACACAGAAACTAAGACTCATAGACCTATCATGTCTTCAACTTTCAATTCGCTATCCTTCGGTAAAGAAGGAAGCTTGATAGGTTGGAGTAATCACTCCGCACTATACGAATCAACATTCTCAACACAAACGATAATCAAGCCTACAAAGTCAGTTACATACTAAGTGTACGACCAATTAGTTTCCCCATCAAGTTGAGGAACTAAAATGGCCAATTTTGATAATCGGTCATTTAACTATTAAAGCAATAAACAAAATCTAGCACTTAAATAATCACCGGGCCTGATTTTTATTAATCGTTTATAATTCAAAACACTTCCCAATTATTCACTTCAAAATATCATTTTAAAAGATAATATTCACAACCATTTCACTTATTGGATATTTGAAAAACATTTCTATATACTTATTTTAATAATAAGTAAATTTGCAAATCATTTATTTTCAAACCATTTAAACTCCATTTTATAATGTCACTTTTCAAAACATCCATTTTATTTAAAGGATTATTCACTGTCCAAAATCATGAATATAATTCTTTTACCAAATTCATTACTTCTAAATATTTAATTTAAAGGATTATTCATGTCCAAAATCATGAATATAATTCCTTTAATAAAAACATTACTTCTAAATATTTAATTTAAAGGATCGTTCACTGTCCAAAATCGTGAATATAATTCTCTTACCAATATTCACTACCTCTACACATTTAATTTAAAGGATTATTCACCGTCCAAAATCGCGAATATAATTCCTTTAATAAACTTACATATTTAACTTATCAAATTAAATTGATTTTGCATTATAAAATAATGTTTATAAATTCCATTTATATTTTATAAACTACCATATACAAAATTCCTTTTTAACAAATTTCCATTTCTATCTCATTTATAAGCCAAAACCCGATTATAAGTTAATTTATGTATAAATCTCTTATTTACAAATTCATTCCTTTCAAATCTTATTATTTGTAAAATCCATTAAAATTCTTTTCTAAATTTCAATTACAAATCCATATACAAATTTGATTATAGATCCATTTTTATATTTATAAAACACCGTTTATAATTCCAATACTTTTATTTATAAAATATCAATTTTATAAATCTTATATATAAGCCATTTATAATAAGTCCAATAATCTCAATTTAACTTATTTTACAAAATAGTTAACTCCGTATTTCAAAAATCATATTTTTATTATATTTCACAATACCGTAATTTTTACAACGTAAAAATTATAACTTTTATGTATTTAAAATAAATCCATTTCTTTAACAATTCAAAAATAATATATTTTCAAAATCACTTTGAAATCCTTTTTTAAATTGAAATCATCAGTTTAATATTTTAAATTTCAAATATGGCCCAATGCTACAAAAGCGCTAAATAAGTGAATTCACATCAATCATATCAATCATGACGTCCAAATATCACATATCACATGATAGCAGCATATATAACAATATCTGTAAATAAAATCGACACTGGTGTGGAATCCAGTTGGATCCCTCAAACCTGTCACCTGCAACAAATATACATATGAGAAAATATGTACAATGCCAGCTTCGAGCCAAACGCGCGTACAAAAGGTCATCCGCTCATACACGGAAACGTATAGGGTCTTATCCGCTAAAATATGCGGGAATATATACAAACCAACTAATATATATATATATATATATATATATATCATCCAAAAAATCATAAATCATCATAAATAAAATTTATTCTCACTTATATAAGAATATAAGCGAGACAGAGAGAGCGAGATTTTACTCGCTTTGCTTTCCAATCGTCGTTGCAGCGTTTTATTTTGATTAAAATTAAACGAGCGTTTAATTTCAACCAAAATATTCACTAGCTCAAATAAATCCCAATCCAACTTCATAATGTAGTGCTCGTCAATACAAACCCAACGCACTTCGTTTCGTGCGAAACCGACCTCGTATGACAAAGTTATGAATTTTTAAGTTTACACGAATTTTAAATAATTAATTTGCAAAATTAATTTTATAATAAACCTAGATAAAATCGCGACCGCACATTATGGATGGAGAGATCTTGACCGCTCCCCATTTCTTCTTCATGAGCACATATACTCTCGGTTATTCGAACCCAAAGCCACCGTTCTTCCATCAATTGTCGCGCACCCACCATCGATCGAGACGACGATCTAGCTCCACCTTTGTGTAACCCATCACGAACACCACCTCCAACCACGACCACGTTGAACTCGGTCGTGTTTTTTTCCTAGAAATCGCCATGAAACGTGCGTCGTTCAAACTCATATTCACGTCAATCCACCGTGTAGTTTTCGATCATAGTCGTTATGTAACGACCTGCCTTTTTGGATGTTTTAGGCAGACACACATGTCGACTCAAACCATTCAAAAGGGCATATTGTTATGGGGTAAATAAGAAAAAGAGAAAGAAATAAACAAATACAGAATCTCGCAGCAGAATGACAAAATATAATAATCAAATAACAGTTCATGAAGTTGTTTACAAATAAATTCGATTATACTAATACAATATGGAATCAGAGTTACAAACAACAAGAATAAATAATTAAATGCAACGGAACAACCTGGTGTAGTGGAATACATATTGTAAATAATAATAGTACAAATCTTCGTCTTCTTCCTTCAAAAATAAGGTCTTCAACCCTGAAATGCTCAGGCTAACCCAAGCGAATTGAAAAGACAAAACACTCGAGTCAAAACTAAAAGATCTTATGTAAGTTAAATCAACGGTAAATATGCGTGTGACGGCGTCAGAGATGTTTACGGGGTTTGACATCTCATATCCAGTGTCTAACGTGAGTGCAGTAACTCAAGAGATGTTCGAGATTCACATCTCCTAAGGATCCGTTAAACTATCTACTATGTATTACAATATGCTATTATAATATGTCTATAGTAAAGTAGAAGTATTAAAATAGCGTTAAGACGTTACACATATCCCTCTTAACACATTTTTATATATTTTCATAGTCTATACAGTACCGTAATTCCTCGTAAACCGGAGGGCTATCAGAGGGCACTCCATAGGTATGGTACAAACCAAACTCGTAGAAGTTACGATAGGGCATGCGCCATGGCACTCGAAGAAATGCCAGGGTAGATATACCATTTGCGTATCCGGACTGGTGGTAACGCATAGCAGCTACTACCGCCCAACTCGAAACACACTCCCAAATCAAAATCAAGGGTGACTACCAAATCAAATCACAAAGTCAGAAAATAGTATCGAAAAAGTGTGCTCGGTCGAAGGAATGACCTCACTTGGCCCGGCGTGGCTCTAGATTTTAGCCGCATCAAGCTGACTCATGGGAGTCAGGGTCACGTAAATACCTCATATAGAATCGCTTGCCAAACCATCCTACTTCATTTCTGGAATCTCCACCACATGCGCAGTTGTTAAAGTGGTTTTTGGTATTGGTGGAGAGTATGACAATATCCAATCCCGGTCTCTTTAACAACCAAACGCTTATTTCACACCGGACGGTTCTTTTACATTTCAAAAAGTCAATTTACAATTGATATCAAAATATCATATTCTTAAACCATATCACTTTCACATCATATTCACTTTCAAATCATATTCACTTTCAAATCATATCGTCTCTGAAATCACAATTCTGTCAAAAAATCATATTTCTAAATTTGGTTAAACTCTCATTTCAAAATCATCATATTCAATCAATTATGTCATTTAAGTCCCAAATTAAATTATAACATCATTTAGCCATATTCGCTTTTAAACCAATGAATTTGAATACAAACACTTCCCCTTTACTAAGTCTGAAAATTTAGAAAATAGTTTAAATAGTTATGAATAGTTAAAATACTCTAGTTTACTATAGACTAAAAATATTTTTCTTGATTTAAGATAGTTAAAAAGATTTAAAATAGACTAAATATAATGAAAATAGATTAAATAGCTTTAAAGCATATTAATTAGATTTAAAATAAGTTAAATGGGTTAATTAGTTCTAAAATAATTTAACTGGTTTAAAATAGGTTAAAATGATTTAATCGAGTTAATATAAGTTAAGTAGTTTAATAATTTGAAAATCTTAATAATTAGAAATTTTAAAATAAAATATTTTCAAACCGTTTATAATAAAATATGAATTTGGAATTAATATCAATTTAAATTATTTATTTCATTTCAACACATTTGAACCATTTCAATTTACAAATCAATAAACCCAATTGCAAATCTTTCAATTCAATTTTAAATAAACTATTAAATTCTATATCGATTTCGATCCATGTTAGAAATATCAATTTAAATTATTCCAATTCCAATAAGTTCTAGAGTTATATTTCAAACAAACCAAACAACTCAATTCTGACAAATTTCACTTATATCTCAAATTCGACTTTACAATTTCAATTTAATTTCTTAAGCAATTCCTTTAAACCAATTCACATTTCAACATAAAACTTGATTTCAATAATAATTCAATTTATATAAATCAATTTTTATTTCAAAAATATAATTTAATTAAATTCAAAAATTAAGAATTTTAAAATCATTTAATTTAACCAATCTGGTGTCCGTATATAATTCTCTACTCCAGGGTCAAGTGATACGGATATTTATCACTTCAATCCGCAATTTAAAATTTTACGGTTATATATCATTTCAAACCATAATCCCGAATTTACAAAAATCCATAATATCGCTCGAGTCTATCATTTCAACTCATAACAATTTTTCCCTAATCTATAGATCGTTCAGGTATATATCATTCAGCCCATAGTGATTTTCAAACAATGATTATTAAGGGAACTTGCAGAGTGATGACGTTATATAAATCAACATAACATCAAATAACCCAATATCAACAACCAAACATCCATCATAATCGTTATTCAAATCAACCAGTAATTAACAACAATTAATAGATTATCAATAACAGGTAATTGACTAGAAATTTAAATTCAATAATAAATTTAACGACAATTTAATCAAAATAAATTCAAATTAAATGGAACGACAATTTAAATATACCAAACAGCGATAAATAAATTCTTAATCACCTCACAAATTTAATTTAACTAACATAAGAAATTTTAGAAGTTATGAGTGGGTCAAAACACTCACCTTTGAATTTAAATTGAATTGAAATCCAATTTAAACCCAAAATCAAACAGCCCCAGAAATTATCCAAACAAGCGTCAAAATGTTCGGAATTTCGATACGATCCTAGTGGAGAAAACCACACGTGAATTGGATCTCGTATGTGAAAGTTATACGCATTAGAACATAAACTTGATATTTATATAAAATAAAATAAAAAAGAAAGCCAATATCGAACGGCCACATCACCTTCAGCAAAACGAAACCCTACCGACATCCTCAAGCTCAAACAAGAACCAACCGCTACTTCTTCAAGTCAAACGTCGTCGCCTACAGGCGTTTCCACCACGATCTGACCCCTTGACCATCGCCCTCACCTTCGGCCGCAACCCCCTGATGTCGTGCGACCCCCATCGACCTCCCTTGGCCAACCCGTCGTCGCCTCTGAGACGAAGCCACCATGGCCAGTCAACGCACCCCGACCCCAATGAACCGTACAGATACATACTGCTCACCTTCCTCCACAATCCTGTACTCCCTGATCGTCGCGAAGATGACGATCTACCGTCAAATCCATCGGCCCAATATGAACGGCCGTGGATAAACAGCAAATTTCTGATCAAATCATGCTCCGAATTGAAAGATGAAACATATATTTGGGTTGCGCTCGTCGAGAGCTTCAAATCGATATAAAATTTGATAGGGTTGGAGGAGTTTGATTTTGGAATTGAATTTGAAATTGAATTTGCAATTTGAGAATTAGGGTTTTGTTTGCCTGCCATTGAAATGAGGGTTGAGAAGGAAATGTACGTACAAACAAATGAAAATAAGAAGTAGCTAGAGTTTATAATGGGCTATTTATAGGCAGGGCTAAAAAATAGAACGAATAGACGAGATTGACTTGGGTTTGAACGATAAACAACCCGAAAAGCCCGTTCTATCTCCGGAACGAAAATGGGTCATCCCATATATCAAAATAGACGTTTTCAATATTTTTAAACTCAATGGAAAATGTTTTAAATCCTAATTCCATCGTATGAAGAAGTTATGTTAAAATCAGTTTACTCCAAATTGATTTCAACTTATTTAATTAAATCGATTTCCACACGTTTCGAGTCCGTACGATCAAACGACAAGTCTGATCGTTACCAAACTTGAAACCATACAATAATTCACCGCTACGAATCCGATGAAACTGGTTTCGTCGAAATCCGAGTCCGTGGCCAAAATGGCTATTTTCACATTAATTAAATAAATTACTATTAAACTAAATTTATCGCTTCTTATATTCAAATTAATTAACTAACCATTTTTATCATTTTTAATTTCATAAACATTTACAATGATTTACAACCAATTTACATATCAATTCAGTGTCAATTATTTACTAATTACAGTGTTCAATTTCAACTGTAATGAAATCCAATTGATTAAAATTTATTTCCAATAAATTGATTAAATTTGATTCCAATCCTTTTTATTCAATCAATTATTATTGTATTAACATAGTTAACATTTATTCATCTCTTATTTCACTAATGTGCTTCAATTCCCATCTTTTACTTGCATTAGCTACTATATTTCAATTATATTGAAATTTTTGTCAATTCCACACATTAATTATAAATTTTTTTTTAAACTCAAATTGGCTTATTTCTCTTGGTTTCATTTTTATTATTAAATCAATCTATTTCCTGATGAATGAAATAAACATTTCTATTCATTTTATTATGTTCACAAATTTCAGTTATTGTCTTAACTCACATTAATGTAATATTTAATTACTTTTAATTTCAATTTATTTCCAATTAAATTTAATAGACTAATTAAATAGGTAAATTATAATAATTGTTACCATTAGCTTTTTTAAAAAACCCTACTCCGGAGAGTAGAGCTAGGGAATACGGCTGTCCGCCACACTGATCCCCCCTTTAGCTAGCCCAGCCCAGAGCATCAATCCTAGCTTTTAATCACACTTAAGTTTATTATTTTCAACCAATTATTATAATTACTTACATAATATTGATTTTATTCAATTACCATTTATTACATATTATTTCATTAATTAATTCAATATTTTCATTTGTTTTTCCTATATTCATTTTATAACCAAGTATAACCTTTACATTATTTCAATTAATTGGAATTCCATTCAAGTTGCTAATAATTAACTTAAATTAACATTATTACCTTTCATCTTAGTTATCATTTTATTAATAAATCTCAAATTTTTATTTCTTTCAATATCAAATCATCGAATCTTATTAAATTAACTATTTTTAATTGTCGAAATTTACGGGTCGTTACATGTTAGATTTGAAGCTCACGACGAGCTCTACGATATTGTAGTTGGAGTCGAAGCTTGATATTGAGTGGATGAAGAGATCGGAAGAGAAAAGTTAGGAAATTTTCGGCCATTGGTTTCTAAACGGCGGCTAGGGTATGAAACCCTAAGCTTTGTGAAAAAAGGAAAAAAATGAGGGGCTTTTATAGAAAATTTTCGCGCACTATTCATCGGAAAATTTTCGACCTTCAAACAAAGCGTGCCGCCTGGTGTTTATAATGTTTCACCCCTATTTTGAACATAATGGAATATATATCGGAAGCCAATTCCATCATATTTGAAAGATACGTCTTCAAATCAAATTATTTTAATTAAATTTGCTTAAATAAATTTCTAGGTGTTTCAACTTCGTACAACCAAACCGTAAGTCCGATTGACGCGAAATTTGGAATCCTATAATAATTCACTATTATGGATCTAATGAAACTAGTTTCGTCGTAATTCGAGACAGTGTCAAAAATGACTATTTTTACACGTTAATTAAATATTAAAATTTCTAGTTTCTGTAAATTAGCTTTTAATTCAATTTTAAAAGTTTACTAATTATATTCTGACTCAAATAGAATTTAAAATAACTTTATAATTCATTTTCATTCACATTAAATTCAAATTTCAATTATTTACAAAATTTCAAATATTAAATTAACAATTTAATTATCTAAATAAATCACTATATTCGAAATATAAGTTATTTAACTTATAAAATTTTCTTTTGAATATTTAAATTCAGTTAAATATTCCAAATTCGAACGACTGAAAAACTCGATCGTTGCACGACGGAGGAGCAGGAGGCTCCTTAGTTGTCTAGTTATTTATTTCTGTTGTATGGTTATGTAGGTGTATATATTTTGTATCTTAAAATTGAAAAGTCAACATGTATAGCTATCAATCTATTTAATGTAGTAATATTTATAACTCTAATAGCTTTATGTAAGGAGTAACCTTTTGTACTATATCATTTTGTATTATATGTAACCACTCCGTTATGAGGTATTTCTATTATGTCTTGTTCTGTTCTTTATTTTACCCCAAGATAACTTATCTTTCGGATGCTTGGACAACGGCACACGAATACCAAGAATGTATTAAGTGTCGTTCCTAGGGGTCAGAAAAGTGGGTCGTTACACAACTCGTATTCTAAAACACACCAACCGCTTTTACCCTAAAAATCATTTAATTAACTATCATTGATGGTTCTTCACCATATCTTGTGACGCCCCACCTCTATACCCACGCTAGCCAAGAACATTACGGTGAATGCTGTCAACTAGCACGGAGAATAAGGCTGTTGAGGAGCGACCATCTGTATAATTGCTTTGGGCGAGCATCGATATGTCAGATAGTATAACATGCATTTCTTATCAAGAGGGAAATCCGACATACGACACAAACTCAAAGCTACTACACAGTGGCTATAATGTCTTCGGAAACAAATACAGAAATAAACATAACATAAATCAGTCACAGATAATTCATATCACAAAGGCGGAAATAGATATGAATATTACACATGAAAGTGTACATCCGAGTAGTGGTCAAACAAGATCCACAATATCAAAAAGAATAGATACAAGTGCTAGACAAAAGAATAAGTATACATCATAGAGTCTGTATCTCAAATGTATACAACAAAAACTACTAAACTAAAGTAGTTAGCCAAAAGTCAGAAGATGGTCCGATAAGGAGTCAAGCAGAAGCACCTGTAAAATCTCAGTCTGACCCGAGTATTATTTAAGAAGAAAATAATAAACGGATCAGTCTAGCTATAAATATCAGATGAAGTGATATATAATAAGAGATATGACATAAACATATAATAATCACAATGCCAAGCTGTGATAAATAAGTAATTGAAAATCAACAAGAGATTAATCAATATCACAATAATCTACTCAAGATAAAAAGGAATGTCATACTCCTAATTTCATTCACCAAGCCACAATAAATGACATATATATCAATGCCCATCGTAAAAGTTGGTGAAACATAAATTCCAGAAATCAACACACGAAATCCAGAAATCACAATAAAAAGGATGGCCAATCCCACAAACTGGACATCGACGTACCTAGAAAGACACGCCCCATGAACAGTCGAACATCGACGCACCTAGAAAGATACGCCCCATGCTCTAGCATCGACGCACCTAGAAAGATACGCCCCATGCACAAATAAACATCGATGCACCTAGAAAGATACACCCCATGTAATGTCTAACACCGATGCACCTAGAAAGATACACCCCATGCTAAGTCGAACATCGACGCACCTAGAAAGATACGCCCCATGCATAGACGAACATCGACGCACCTAGAAAGATACGCCCCATGTCCCGACTTATTGAGCCGATTGCTCCACGAAGTAAATAAACATCGATGCACCTAGAAAGGTACACCCCATGCATAAATAAACATTGACGCACCTAAAAAGGTACGACCCATGTATAAACAAACATCGATGCACCTAGAAAGGTACACCCCATGCATAATAAAACATTGACGCACCTAAAAAGGTACGACCCATGTGAGAAATGAGACGAAGCTCAATAAAATGAGGAACAGTCCTCCACATAAACAAAGAGACATCGCACATTTCTAGTCTAAACCACAAAGATGATCGTCATGATCAACGAGAAGTGTCGATTACAGTAAGCTAGTAAATATATGAGCTTAGCTTCATGTCTCATAACCACTAGCTTAACTTAAATATTTACGAACAAATTGTAGATCTCCACTAGAAAATTGTCACAAGAGATTCAATCGAACAAGTCCAAGAATTAACCGACGAAGTAAACGCAAGCGTTTCATACCACTTGTTTTACTAATTCGTTTAATTAGATTTCTCATACGAGTGAGGTAGAGGTTTGTATATACTAATAGATTGGAAATCGATTTGAGAAAACGAGCTTTGTAATGAAATAGTGTTGAAATCATTTGAGGAAAGAGTTTTGATATTTACTACTAGTATAGAAAACCTTTATATTTTTAAAGTGACAAATCATAGAAGTGATTGTAGAAACAATCGGGCATAAAAATTCACATTCGAAGACGTGAATAAAATTCAAAGAAATCGATATAAAATCCATCAAAGTTGATATATCTAAAATTCCCAAAGAAAAGGTCATCAAAGTCGATAATAAATGACAACAACAAAAGGGAGACAACACGAATCGATTAAAGTTGGATATTCAAACGAATTAGCAATATAAGCTAATCTGGCAAATAGAAGCAGGTCGGTCGACCGGACTCCCTGAGTCGGTCGACCGAACCAGGGGTTGGAAGTGCTCGGGGCACCAGGTCGGTCGACCGAACCAGGGGGGTTGGTCGGCCGAACCAGAAAATGAGAAGTGCATAGCACATTTGGAAGCAGGTCGGTCGGCCGGCTCTCAGGGCTCGGTCGGCCGGACCTGTTTCCAGCCTCTTCCCTGCCTATTACAAATGAGGTTCAATCTTGACCAAAATTGCATTCGCACGAGCAACGGCGTTAAGGGTTTATGCCAATCGACTACCCGGCCCTATAAGCTCCTCGATGCATCACCAAAAACATGTTCAAACATCAAAGTTAGGATTTTTAACGAATTGAACTCAAAACACTAAAAATTGGAATATTCACAAAAGCAATCCAAATCAAAGTCAAATGCACATGAATAAGTGTTAGGAATTCATACCTAACAATAGAAGAGAATTATAAGCATAGATGTGAGATTAAAAATCTCACCTTTGAACCCAAACAAATGAAGATGAAGCTTGAAAGCAAAGGGAATCAACCACTCTTCAAATCCAACTCAAGAAGCTTGATTCTAAGATAAAAAGAGAAACATTTACCAAATTAGGTTTAGGAATTTTCTGAAATCAAAGAGAGAAAGAGTTGGAGAAGAAGAAGAGAAGCTTACTAATGGGTTCTTCTATTAGTTTGGAGCAAGTGCTTGATTTGCAAAAGAAAACTAGGGCTTGGAGTTTTAATTTCCTCTTCCACTCTCCATTAACATAAAAGCTTGAGTATTAGGAAAATAGAAAAGAAGTGAATGAAGAGGAGAGGGTTGGAACTGAGTTAAGTGGGGTTAATGGGCTCAGCCCAAACCAAAGTCCTAAGTAAAAAGTAGCAAAAATCAACTTACTCCAAACATATCGAAGCTTATACTCAAAAAGGTCGCAGACGGCATTTTGGACTCAATGGGGGTGGTCTGAGTCCTAATTCGACCGTATGCAAAAAGTAGCTTTTCGAACCAAAATCCGATGAACGGTGAAATATTTAAATAAAATATTTAAATATATAATCGATAAATATGCGGGTTGTTACAGACTCCCCTCCTTAAAGAAATTGCGTCCTCGCAATAATTAAGAAGGAAATATAAGAAGTAACAACCATAGAAGCATATTAACACAAAAGAAAATTGAAATAAGAAGTTCACCATAAAGAGCATGAAAGGGTAAGCCTGAACGGGATCGCTCGATGAATTCCCAGGATTCCCAAGAGCAATCCTTAGGATCTGAGAACCATTGAACTTTCACAAGAAGAACATCTTTATTCCGAAGGCACTCAATCCTCCGAAGCATTGATGCGAATGGAATGTTGCTCATAAATCAAATCTGGTGAAACTTCAATTTCCACAATATCACCAGGCACAAGAATAAAAACTGGAAACATAAAAGCATTTCCATAGTTAAAAGACGTGGAAAACGTCATGAATATCAGAAAATTGAGCTGGTGCAACGGCGTAGTACAAAAACAGTACACCCGAGAAACTAGAAACTCAAATAATTTGGAACATCAGCGTAGTACAAAAACGGTACGTCCAATGAACCAAAAAGCCAAGTCATTGATGTAGTGCAAACGGTACATCCAATGAATCAAAAAGCGAAGACATTGATGTAGTACAAACGGTACATCCAATGAATCAAACAGCAAAGTCATTGATGTAGTACAAACGGTACATCCAATGAATCAAAGACACTGATGTAGTACAAACGGTACATCCAATGAATCAAAAGCAAAGACATTGATGTAGTACAAACGGTACATCCAATGAATCAAAGACACTGATGTAGTACAAACGGTACATCCAATGAATCAAAAGCAAAGACATTGATGTAGTACAAACGGTACATCCAATGAATCAAACAGCAAAGACATTGATGTAGTACAAACGATACATCCAATGTATCAAAAGCATATCATTGATGTAGTGCAAACGGTACATCCAATGAATCAAAAGCAAAGACATTGATGTAGTACAAACGGTACATCCAATGAATTAAAAGCAAAGACATTGATGTAGTACAAATGGTACATCCAATGAATCAAAGAACAAAGACATTGATGTAGTACAAACGGTACATCCAATGAATCCAGATAAGATGGAACATCGATGTAGTATAATAACAGTACATCCGATGAACCGAACACCATAAAAGAACATCGGACGCTAGTCCATAAAAGAAATGATATGAAACTCAATACGACGAAGTATATCAAAACGTTCGATGAACTTGATAAAAAGACAATTCCATTCAGACATCATCAAAGAATCAACACTTGTTGCCTACGACAAAGCGCATTGGCAACACGATTTTCCTTCTCGGGAATAAAAGAATATCAAGATCATAAGATGCTAGGAACTCGAGTCAACATAAAGTTCCTTATGAGAAAATAAATATTCCAAAGATTTATGATCGAGGTAGAGAACAAATTTCTCATCCAAATATGATGATGCCAAATTCCAAAAGCAAAACAATAGCCGCGAGCACTAGATCATGAGTGGCATACCTAGTCTCGATAAGCTATAATGATTTAGAAGCACAAGTGATAGCACGTTCTCTTTTGCAAGAGAACGACACCCAAACCAATACGACTAGTATCGGTACAAATAGCAAAGTCTTGGTTCCCCTCCAGGAATCACAAGAACAAGAGTATCGAAAAGAAAGAATTTCTTTTAAATAATCTTCTTTCTCGAAAAGTTAAAACTTTCAAAATTACACTTATCATTATGTAATAATCTTTCTACAAAAATTTACATTTTACAAGTTAATATACTGTGTCTGATTGTCTCATCAAAGCGTTTAGGAAATTCCTATCGATAACGTTGATCGAGCGCATCGACCAAAATTCTTAAAGCACTCAACGGGTAATACAATCACAAAATCATCTTTTATAGGATAAATAAATCTCTTAAAAAGTTTTAAGAATATTCTTTGTTCGTTTCAAGAACAAAAATCCAGTTTTACTTATAAATAAATCTTATGAAAAAGATTTGCAAAATTTTAAATTACTATTTTCATCCAAAATCAGTAAATACAAGAATAGTCTCATCGAAATATTCATAGAATATTCGATTTATAAAATGGATGAAATAAGCCGGACAATTTGAATGACATAATGAGTCATTCATAAGAATCATAACGAGTGCGGAATGCGGTAAGTGGAATGCTAATTTCCGCAACTCGTAGCAAACGAAAACCGGTGGTAAAGTCAAACTGAAAAGACCTCAACACCACACAAAAGATTTCTTAGGTGATAATCCTAAGACAAACTCAAAAATACCGGAAAATTTCTCAAACTACATGAATGAGAGAAATAACAATTTCCTTATAAGTGGGCTTAAGGAATAAAATGATGCCATCAAGTTGGAATCAAAATCATAAAGGAAAAATAGAAATCTGCTTAACAGATTGAAAATGTCGAAGATGAATAGTCCACTCGAAAAATAGGATATGGGCTTCACAATTATTAAGCCGATCCTTTCAAAAAAATCAATTCCGAAGCCTAAGTAAAAATATCGGCTCGGAAAGAAAAGTCTCATAAAATAATTTCGACATCAATAAAAGCAAATTGAGTGTTGCGGATCTACCATCCGGATTCACAATCCTCAAAGAAGTCATCAAGCCCAAAATATTCAAAGAAAAAGAATCGACAAGTTCTTTTGATATAAAATAGTGAGATGGAACCCATATCAAAAAGAACTCAAATAAGAAGATCACGAAATAAAACAATGCCATCAAGGATTGAGTGAAAAGTACCTTGACCACGAGAAGAGTTGCTAGGGGCTTGCATAATATTTTGCTTTCTCATGTCCTTGTTCAAAAGTTTGGGACACGCAGATAAAAGATGACCCGGTTTCTCGCAATAGCGACAATAATGGGGTTTTGGACACATATTCGCGTAGTGTTCCATAGAATTACAATTGTAGCATCCTCCACGATTAGGGATTGGAGTCTTTGCTACAAAAGTAGTTTGCTTCACTCTCTTATTGGGATTAAGGCACTTGAACTTAATATGCCTCTTCTTGGAAGTCCCAATATCACAAACACTTCCATTACCAACCTCTCCATGAAGAAGAGTAACATCCATAAGCTGATTGAAAGAAACTTCAAGTTTCAAAGGTAGAACCATTTCAGGGTTCTTACTCAAAGCATAGATAAACTCTTGATTCTTTACAAGATCCAAAAGTTGTTGAGAAGACATGAATACTCCATCCAGGGGAGTAGCACTAGATTGACCGGCGCTGGGACGGTCAGGTCTAACCATTTTTCTTCTTTAAGAAAGAAAGAAAGAAGAAGAAAAAGTTATTCTCAAGATAAATATCAAGCAATTCTTGATAGATAAAACAAGGAATCATAAAGAAAATAGGATGAATCGGTACGAAGACTCGAATTAAATCCTAAAGCACGACTCCTAAGAAAGACTTAGGACGATGATCCTTGTTATAATATTCCATATTGTTCCGAAGTTTGGCTCTGATACCAAGCTGTGACGCCCCACCTCCATACCCACGCTAGCCAAGAACATTACGGTGAATGCTGTCAACCAGCACGGAGAATAAGGCTGTTGAGGAGCGACCATCTGTATAATTGCTTTGGGCGAGCATCGATATGTCAGATAGTATAACATGCATTTCTTATCAAGAGGGAAATCCGACATACCGACACAAACTCAAAGCTACTACACAGTGGCTATAATGTCTTCGGAAACAAATACAGAAATAAACATAACATAAATCAGTCACAGATAATTCATATCACAAAGGCGGAAATAGATATGAATATTACACATGAAAGTGTACATCGGAGTAGTGGTCAAACAAGATCCACAATATCAAAAAGAATAGATACAAGTGCTAGACAAAAGAATAAGTATATATCATAGAGTCTGTATCTCAAATGTATACAACAAAAACTACTAAACTAAAGTAGTTAGCCAAAAGTCAGAAGATGGTCTGATAAGGAGTCAAGCAGAAGCACCTGTAAATTCTCAGTCTGACTCGAGTATTATTTAAGAAGAAAATAATAAACGGATCAGTCTAGCTACAAATATCAGATGAAGTGATATATAATAAGAGATATGACATAAACATATAATAATCACAATGCCAAGCTGTGATAAATAAGTAATTGAAAATCAACAAGAGATTAATCAATATCACAATAATCTACTCAAGATAAAAAGGAATGTCATACTCCTAATTTCATTCACCAAGACACAATAAATGACATATATATCAATGCCCATCGTAAAAGTTGGTGAAACATAAATTCCAGAAATCAGCACACGAAATCCAGAAATCACAATAAAAAGGATGGCCAATCCCACAAACTGGACATCGACGTACCTAGAAAGACACGCCCCATGAACAATCGAACATCGACGCACCTAGAAAGATACGCCCCATGCTCTAGCATCGACGCACCTAGAAAGATACGCCCCATGCACAAATAAACATCGATGTACCTAGAAAGATACACCCCATGTAATGTCTAACACCGATGCACCTAGAAAGATACACCCCATGCTAAGTCCAACATCGACGCACCTAGAAAGATACGCCCTATGCATAGACGAACATCGACGCACCTAGAAAGATACGCCCCATGTCCCGACTTATTGAGCCGATTGCTCCACGAAGTAAATAAACATCGATGCACCTAGAAAGGTACACCCCATGCATAAATAAACATTGACGCACCTAAAAAGGTACGACCCATGTATAAACAAACATCGATGCACCTAGAAAGGTACATCCCATGCATAATAAAACATTGACGCACCTAAAAAGGTACGACCCATGTGAGAAATGAGACGAAGCTCAATAAAATGAGGAACAGTCCTCCACATAAACAAAGAGACATCGCATATTGCTAGTCTAAACCACAAAGATGATCGTCATGATCAACGAGAAGTGTCGATTACAGTAAGCTAGTAAATATATGAGCTTAGCTTCATGTCCCATAACCACTAGCTTAACTTAAATATTTACGAACAAATTGTAGATCTCCACTAGAAAATTGTCACAAGAGATTCAATCGAACAAGTCCAAGAATTAACCGACGAAGTAAACGCAAGCGTTTCATACCACTTGTTTTACTAAGTCGTTTAATTAGATTTCTCATACAAGTGAGGTAGAGGTTTGTATATACTAATAGATTGGAAATCGGTTTGAGAAAACGAGCTTTGTAATAAAATAGTGTTGAAATCATTTGAGGAAAGAGTTTTGATATTTACTACTAGTATAGAAAACCTTTATATTTTTAAAGTGACAAATCATAGAAGTGATTGTAGAAACAATCGGGCATAAAAATTCACATTCGAAGACGTGAATAAAATCCAAAGAAATCGGTATAAAATCCATCAAAGTGGATATATCTAAAATTCCCAAAGAAAAGGTCATCAAAGTCGATAATAAATGACAACAACAAAAGGGAGACAACACGAATCGATTAAAGTTGGATATTCAAACGAATTAGCAATATAAGCTAATCTGGCAAATAGAAGCAGGTCGGTCGACCGGACTCCCTGAGTCGGTCGACCGAACCAGGGGTTGGAAGTGCTCGGGGCACCAGGTCGGTCGACCGAACCAGGGGGGTCGGTCGACCGAACCAGAAACAGAGAAGTGCATAGCACATTTGGAAGCAGGTCGGTCGGCCGGCTCTCAGGGCTCGGTCGGCCGGACCTATTTCCAGCCTCTTCCCTGCCTATTACAAATGAGGTTCAATCTTGACCAAAATTGCATTCGCACGAGCAACGGCGCTAAGGGTATATGCCAATCGACTACCCGGCCCTATAAGCTCCTCGATGCATCACCAAAAACATGTTCAAACATCAAAGTTAGGATTTTTAACGAATTGAACTCAAAACACTAAAAATTAGAATATTCACAAAAGCAATCCAAATCAAAGTCAAATGCACATGAATAAGTGTTAGGAATTCATACCTAACAATAGAAGAGAATTATAAGCATAGATGTGAGATTAAAAATCTCACCTTTGAACCCAAACAAATGAAGATGAAGCTTGAAAGCAAAGGGAATCAACCACTCTTCAAATCCAACTCAAGAAGCTTGATTCTAAGCTAAAAAGAGAAACATTTCCCAAATTAGGTTTAGGAATTTTCTGAAATCAAAGAGAGAAAGAGTTGGAGAAGAAGAAGAGAAGCTTACTAATGGGTTCTTCTATTAGTTTGGAGCAAGAGCTTGATTTGCAAAAGAAAACTAGGGCTTGGAGTTTTAATTTCCTCTTCCACTCTCCGTTAACATAAAAGCTTGAGTATTAGGAAAATAGAAAAGAAGTGAATGAAGAGGAGAGGGTTGCAACTGAGTTAAGTGGGGTTAATGGGCTCAGCCCAAACCAAAGTCCTAAGTAAAAAGTAGCAAAAATCAACTTACTCCAAACATATCGAAGCTTATACTCAAAAAGGTCGCAAACGGCATTTTGAACTCAATGGGGGTGGTCTCGAGTCCTAATTCGACCGTATGCAAAAAGTAGCTTTTCGAACCAAAATCCGATGAACGGTGAAATATTTAAATAAAATATTTAAATATATAATCGATAAATATGCTGGTTGTTACATATCTCCTCTTTTCACTCAATAATGGTGGCGCATGCCCCAGCTTCTTCCATTCGAAACTCTACGTCTCCACTTCTTTCAACATGATACCTGCTAATTCTAGACACAAGCACTTCATATTTCATCTATTTAACTAGTTTCCCTTATTTTCTTTACTCACTTTTGGGTTATTTAATTTCTTGCTTAGTAATAGTTACCGAAACTAACGCTTGATATTTAATGTGTAGCTTACTGAATTTCTCGACTTTGGAACTCAATGAAGTTGACACTCTACCACTTTGGATCTAAGGGCTCGTTTGATAGTTTATAGCTTGTTGAAAATTGTAAATTATTCTTTTGTGTATCTAATTTATATAATAATATCTCAAATGATGTAATTTAAATGTTGAATGAGTTCGGCTTTCGATATGGTTGCTTAGTTCTTGGATTTCTGGATCTGAGGAGATGTGATTCTTATATCTCTTTGAGAAGATGAGTCTGGAATTGCTATTTAAGTAATTTGCGCTACTATTTGTAGTGATGATCCACCTTTTGTTTGCGAATGTACCTGAACCTGCAAAATATCAAAATAATAAAGATATATGTTACACGATACATTCAAACCTATCCATAGAGCTATTGTGTGGTGTAAACTCAGCAATAAGCATATTCTCTTACTCTTAGTTGTGATCTCATAACCCAGCCTTGCTAAGGCTGGTTAGTAAGCCTCTTTAAGCCCATCGCATGCATATAATTTCATCATTTATGCATGTGTAGATTGGTACATTTCGATTTCTCTTATTTGGTTTTCACCATCATCATAATATGCTCGCATTTTTTACTTGCTGATTTGTATTTGGGTGCATTGAATATTCTCTTATTATGTTCTTTCCAAATGCTCCATAAACATACTATAAAAACTAGTATAGCAATATCATGACTTTTGCATTTAGAACTGAACCGACGTTGACCATTCTGAATTTCTTGCATGAGATATAGTTCCTTCGTATAAGTAACTAGCCAATTTAATTTAATTCTACACCATTTTCACGCGTATTCCAAAAATTGCATTTGAAAAATAGATGGTCAGTAATTTCAACATCCCTACCACAAGGAACGCACATTAAGTTGATGATGGTCAGGCATTATATGAGTCTATCCTTTGTTAGGAGAAGATTCATTACCAACTTATAATTACAAAGTGATGTTTTAGGGTAGTTTATGTTATCCTAAATCAATCTCCACCAGCATAACTATTCATGTCTGATTCTGATTGTATTAAACATTTTTTTCAATACAGACTTACCTTTTTTGTTACCTAGGCAAGTCTAGAAATTCATATCTTCTTCCTCTATAATCTAAATATTCTCAATCTCACCATGCAAAATTCCCATGAAACTAAACAAGCTTATTCTCCATCTTCCATTCTCCTAGCCTCCATAAGCATCTTCCTCACTCCCACCAACATCATAATCTCCATTCTTAGCTTATAGATTAGATTAACTCCCCTAATCCAAGGATCATACAAAGACCAGTACTTTTTTGGTCCACAATTTGCTGCCAAATGAATTTTAATGCTTCTCCTGTGACACTTAATAACTATTTCCAAACCTCGAGTCCTCATTACACATAGTATATTCCTAAAGTGATTGGTTTTTAACATATTTAGCATTTATAATTGGTCCAAAGTCCTTTGTCCAGAACCTTCCACATCTCTTTGAAACACCCCACCTTTATACACATACTACCCAAGAGTATTGCTGAGTAATACCATCAGATTATACGGAGAATGAGACTATATGGGGTATATACATGAATATCCCTTTGGACTGACATTGATATGTATTAAAACATCAAATAAATAACTTATACATACGTACACAATATCGGTACAAAGCAATAAACACATGTGCCTTTAGGATAGAACAATACACAATATACAATAAATATCATAGCACAAAGAGTCAAAATCACACTAATAACATATAATATATAATAAATAATACAATAAAGGTACAACTCATAGCAAACAATGTCTGTTTCATTGTAATGTAAATAACAATCAATATATAACTCAACATCATGAATATACAATGAAACAATGTCACTTAAATATTATGCAACAAGCCTAATATAAATGTAACGACCCAATATTTTCAACCATTCGCATCCGCACATGCCGGACATGATTGCTCAAAATATCAGGTTGTTAATTTAAATTTGGCAAAACTCAACATATATAGTAAATAAATCAATCACAGAATCACAGACATAGAGCAGTATAATGCAACGGAATAGATAAATAGTAGTTCATGAAGCTACTATATAAACATCAGAGTTAGAAAATAAAATACAGCAGAATATCTCAAATACAGTGAAGTCTCCAATCCAAACAGATGACTTATGTGAACGAATCAACTGGAAAGCTGGAAGCTGAAACAATAGTTGAATCTCCAAACGAAGGTTCAAACTCCAAAGGTGAGTCTCAATGCTGTATCACCTAGTCTGACCCGAGCGTAAAGCAAAACACAAAACACTTGAGTCAGGATTAACATTCTTATATCAATAAATCCAACTCAAGTAAAATATCAACTGAAATACAAATAACTTAAAGGATTTTTGGGATAACCATCGTCTAAGGATCCGTGGAACTATCTGCAATGTAAAAATATACACTATAACACCGTGGTCATTTCAAATTAATTTATACTTCAAAACCAAGATATCATTTTCATTTCAAATATATCTATTTTCCAAAATAGTGTGTGTGTATATATATATTAAATAATTTATAAAGTAAAGTATTTGCAATTTCCTCAAATTTTACAAATCGCTTCAAATCAACTCGACTTTCCCATTCAAATCAAATTCAATCTCCATTTATCAATTTCCATTCGATTCAGTTTTGATTAAACAAATTCAAATTTATCGACTTCAAATACAGCTTTAAACCACAAATAAACCATTTAAATTTCAGTGTAATTCAAAGTCAATATATTTCGAAACTTAATTATTCAATATTTCAAAGACTAAATTTAATAATTGCATTTATCTCCAAATTTGACTTCACTATTATTTAGTTTTGAAATATTCCCTTAACAAATTCAATATTATTTTTATGACCTTAAATTGCACTTTCTATATATATTACCTTCGATTTTCTTAAAACTTGAAATATCCATTTAGTCACTTTAAATCAAATCAAGTTATAAGATCAAATCTAAAAATTCCAAAATTTAATAGTTCAAATCGATTTAACTTAGTAAAATTCTTAATTAATTACAATTTTAATCAATTCAACCTTATCTTCCTTACTTCTACAAATCATTGAAAAATCGATTTAAGAATATAATACTTAACATATTATATTTATTAAATCAAACTTTATTAATTTAGGTTTATTTTTGAGTCTACATTATATTTAAACATATTTATATAAAATATTCCAATATCAAATAAAGCATATATTTATTCCCTTTCAAAACCGTAGATATCATTTTCAAAATATTTATATATAGACCAATGGTGCCTGTATAATTTTCTATCCTCTGGTCAAGTAATACGGATGTTTGTCATTTCAATCCGCACTTTAATATACGGGTATATATCATTTCAACCCGCAATCCCAAATTCAATGCAAATGAAAATCGCTTGGGTCTATAATTTCAACCCATAACGATTTTCTCCTATTCTAAAGTCCGTTCGGGTATGTATCATTTTAACCCATAGTGAATTCTATATTAACAGGGAACTTGTAGAGTGATTACAGGTGCGATAATAATAATAACAGGCATATATCATAAATATAATACAACCAACAGGATATGGTGTCATATCCCACAGGTGAACAGTACAGATAATAACATATATAATAATTTAAATAACTAACATTTCAAATTAGCAGCATATTTCAATTATCATTTCAATTGAAATCAAATTTAATAAATATAAGAACGTTAATCATGAGTGATTGCTCACCTTTCGAGGCTAGAGAGACGAACGAGATTGACATGAGTTACGAACCTAAGCACGAATTTCAAAGCAAAGCACGATGGACCCGAATTCGATGGACAAAGCTGATAACAGAAATTGATGAGAACAAATCAGAATCAACTAGATAGAAACAGAATATATATATTATTCCCATGAAATCAATCTAAAAATTTAAGACAAATATTAAAATAAATATATATTTATATACGTTTTATATAAATAAAAGTCATTGCTTACATTTAAAACACATAAAATAAAGTAATAACACACAGAGTACAATTTCAAATTAATTAAGAAAAATGGAAACAACTTATCTATAACTTATATACTTAAAATCTCTGTGTGTGTGTGTGTGTGTGTTTGTGTGTATATGATACTACCAAAACTTTATAAACACAGTATATATATATATAACGTTTTAAACCAAAATAATATTTTAAACGCATTATAGACTGAAAGAAAACAGCAACTGGAACTCATATAAATTCCAGAGGAAGCTAGCAAAAACACAGACGCATACTAACACTTTAAACAAAACAAACATATATAAACTAACCATATATAAAATAGTTTGTAATACTAGTTTCATAAAAAAAACAGAGGCCAGACTCTACTTTTACAAATGAACAAATATATAATAGTAATGATAACACAAAAGTACAGACATACAAATTAACAGTAGGCACTGAATATCCTTGATATATATGCAAAAATATGTGTGTATGTAAATCAATATTAAGCAAATCCCTGTATAAAATATACAACTGGATATATATAGTGTAACATCCAAAGAAGGAAAACAAGCTTTTATAATATAAATTATATATATATACAACATTGTAATAAAATACGAGTATACAGACTTACAGAGCAATAATATTCACATACACATATAACGAAATATATACTGTAAAATTAATATATATTTTCTTTATCTTTTTCTTTCTTTCTGGAAAAAGAGGTTGTAAAACAACATTATTTATTTAACATAATATAGGTTATTATAAAACAAAGCAAAGCAAAAATCTAGTTTAAACAAATAGTCGAAATATATAGTATATGTATGCTTACTTTTCTATATATGGCAAGCAGGCAGCAGGCTACATATGTATAACTTATACTCACATAGAAATAAAACAATACTTACAGCAACACTAAATATATATATATACAGCTGCGCACGCTTGGTAGAACGGAAGAAAGAGGGAGGACAAAGGTGAAGGCGTGGGTCGACTTGAACGGGAGGAAGGCGGTTTACTGTCCTGGAGAGGTGGGGTGTCGAAGATGCTCGAAAGGAAAGGCGAAGGGGGGCGCTTCATTATGATGAGGCGGAGGGCGAGCACGAGAGGGAGGGGGCTGCCATAAGCTTTTCGTGCGAAGATGAGGGAGGGAGGCGAGTTTTGCTCGGGTTAGTTGCGGCGGCCATTGCCCAGGCGGAGGAGCAATATGGTGGATGAGGGTGGAAATGACGTGGTTGTGATCGGCACTCATCTCTAAGGTAGCTTCGAACTTAGGTGGTTGTAGGCCAAGGGGGACAGGTTGGAGGTGGGGTATGCTCGGCGAGGTTAGAAGAGGAGCGGCTAGTTTAAATCTGTAATGTTAATTTTCTTTTGGAAGCTCGGCCATGAACAAAAAGGAAGGAAGGAGAACTAAATTTCATAGGAAAGATGATGACAATAAATAAGAAAGCAAGCCTATTCTATAAGTATGGATATTATATAAATCAATATTTTTCTCAAGCACAGAAGAGGATAAGAAAGGACGTGAACAACAATAAATTGAACAGATGGGAAAAGCAAAAGCCACACGTAAAATGAATGAAGGTATAAAAATTTTGAACGGCAAGATGAACATGTACTTTGATATTAAATAAGTGGCTGACAAATTGCAAAATGAATGGACGAAGGAAACCAAAGGACCCGGAGATGAAAGGACTCGAAACGTATACCGATGCAATTGACCGTTTCGTGGTTTCAAACACGTACCGGACTTCAAAACGCAGAAGTGAATATACCGTAGAGATCAGCTCGACGAGACGATCCAAACGGTATACAGATATGAGTGATACGATTGAATTATAAGAATTCGAGTTTTTGCCAACGGAAAATGCAGCAAAAACGTAGAAAAATAAGATCGACGGAGCTATAGAAGTCCGAATTTTGAAAAAATAAAGATGACACCTCACTCAAAAGATGATTTAGAAATTTTCTTTAGAAAAATATTCAATTTTGAAAATAAATTTATTATAATCGATTATTAACTAATTTGAATTTAATAGAATTACACAATAAAATAAACTTTCATATAATCTGATGAAAATTTACCATCTGTTATGTTTTTAAATACGTATTCTATATATAAAAATTTTATTTCAAAATTCAATTATTTAAAATCTCTCAAAAATTCAGTTAAATGCATTATTAAAACAAATAAATTTATTAAAAATTTATGGTCGTTACACTCTCTCCCACTCAAAACTTTTCGTCCCCGAAAAGGAAGGAGGTAGGAGAATAGAACAAGCAGAAATAAAAGTAGATTAAAAGTCAAGATTAAACAATTAATTTAAACTATACAAATCTTTCTTGAATTATTTATTTGAAAACTTCATTTGTAAATTAATTATCTTCAATACATTAATACTTTTCAAATATCGTTAAATACTAATAATTTTCTATTAAATCATGTAGTATATAAATAAACAATATTTTAAAAGGATATATTCAAAAGGAAAGGAGGTAGATTCGGAAAGCAGAATATAGGTGAATAAATAAAGCTGAGCAGATAAGGTAGATCCAAAAGAATTGTATTGGGCACGAATAGTTAGTTCAAACCATAAGAATTTCAATTTGAAATATTAATACAAAATTTCTTTGTTGGAGATACCTTTATAATAAAATACCTACATATAGAACCAAATTTTCCTTTCGAAAATACTTTTATAACTCGATGTTTCAACAAGTTTATCCTTGTTCTTGCAGACTTTGGCCTTGCGTTGATCGGGCGCACAACTAGAATTCTTCAAGTACTTAATAGACTTGTTTCAACACCCAGTTAAAATACTTTAAAAACCTTCAAAAACGATATGGAAAGTACAATCGAAATAAATCACCTGGATCGCAGATACACAATGTTTACGCCTGGATCCCCCAGGAAACATCCGTACCTTTAAGCCTTCACTGCCTTGCGAATTACGCCATGATAACCAAAACCCGTGGACCGCAGGATACATAACAATGGTTACGCTTGGATCCCCCAGGAAACATCCATATCCTTTAAGCAATCTCTGCCTTGCGGATTACGCCACGACAACAAAACCGGTAGACCGCAGGATACATAACAATGGTTACGCCTAGATCCTCCAGGAAACATCCATACCCTTTAAGCAATCTCTGCCTTACGGATTACGCTACCCAAAAAAACGACCATGGGTTACGCCATGGTAGGACACTCGAGTATCACATCCGGAAAACCAAAATTAGAGAGAATAATATCAATAGAATTAATCCACAATGTGGCCACAAAGCGGATATCAAGCAGAAGGCACTTTCCATATCCTTACTTCGAAAATATGTATCATATAGTACCCTTTCAAATATCATACTTATATAAAGTCCTATATATAATATATTTTATTTTCAAATCGAGTACTTTCCAAAATCAATAGTATATCAAATCACACTTATATATACTTCGACTATATAAGATTACACCTTTCAAATTGAGTACCTTTCCAAATCAATAGTTTTCAAATCAACTTCATACTTATACAAATCAATTTTATATAAGTTCGATAACTCCCAAATCAAGTATTTAGTAAAACAAGATTCTCAATTTCAAGTCGTTTCAATATCAGTTCAGTTTCAAAATCATATACGATTTCATCAAATCATTTCTTCCAAATTAATTATATTCAGTTCCAAAGTTTCTCAAATTAATAGGTTTAGAAAATAATCCTGGTTTCCAAATCGACAAAATTTAGGTCAAACAAATCCATTTACTTAACAAAACATTTCAAACTCAATTACCTTTTCGAATGATTTATACTTTTCGAAATAACTTTGCTTTGAAAATTTAAACCTCCATTTGGAAGTGCTCGAACATTCAAAATAGTCGAAGAAATCAAATTTCCAATTCAGAGTTGGAAATCAATAACAAATCAGTAAATCAATTTCAATATATATAGTAATATCAAACCCGAAACTCGAGGACTGAACACCGGGCTCACTTCAAATCGTTTCATACACACACACACATACACACACACACATATATCTTTCGAATATCAAATCATACTTCGGAATTTGAAATCAAATGCTAGTCATGTCGTCCCTGTACTTGAAATGTCTCCGACCGACTCAAGTATTACGTAAATAACATGTGAGTTGGACTATATCTAAATATAAAGGTCAACACATATATAGATATAGAATATACACAGTATAACAATGGTGTTACACAATACGAAAGTATAACAATCAAAATCAACCATGAAACCAGATATAAAGATGTCAACCCCGATAAAATCACATCAAATATTATTCAGTCAAAAAAATATCAAAGGGTGTATCATCTATATCTTGAAAACATTATTAAAGTCCAAAAATAATCTACAAAAGAGATATCAATGTATATCAGGCTAGCACATAACACTACCTAAATATATCTCTCCACCATAATAAATAGATCAACATTATTAATATATATATATATATATATAATAAGATAGGTTGCCCATCAATATAAAAATAATGTAAGAATCTTATATTTACTGGACACCCATTCAGATGTAATCTCATCTCCTTATATACAAAATAATCAGAATATATCATGACGGATAATGACTGTACGACAAACACAATGTTCCACGTAGAGCCATGTATATGAATCAATACGTGGGTCGTCTAACCCATCTCTAAACTAAGCGAGGTGTATCAACAGTATATGTAAAACTACTACTTCGTTAGTACCAGAATGAAGACCGATAGCACTAAGCAAGCTCCATAGACACTAAGTCTCTACAGTCTTAGTTACCTTTACAATCATCATGACATGTATCCACCGATGTTCTCATTAACTCGAGAATTAATAAGTCATGAAACTACTCTCGCCCCTATATATATGTAACAAACTGCTAGCCTAAGTGACACAGAGGCTAACGCATAAAGCAAAAGCACTAAGATTATATATATATATATATATATATATATATATTTAAATGTTGTAGATCTAGGACATGACCCCATGATTAGGTAGCTAGGGTGGATTCTAACCATTTGGTCATCTTCGACACACATAATAGAAGTACATCATAACAGTGGCATATAGAACCAACACATGCAAACACAAAGTTTTACTCATCATTAGGTACAAAGCCATACTCGCTGAATATAGGCACAAAGTCACACCCATCACTACGTGTATCGCCTCACACTTAAATCACTATTCCTGTCACAAGAGTGTCATTTACTTACAATGAATAGTCAAATAAATATCACAATAGCGTCTCATACTACTACATGATATCCAAATGTTTATTCACTGCTTATAAACTATACTCTATCTTCAAATATTCTATATAACAAGTCAATTGAATAACCAGAGAAATATTACTAAATGCCCCCATCCCAAATGATATTATAATCCATTTATTCAAATTTCTTGCTACATAGAATTAAAATCTCACAAAATCAACCAGAAGGATGCCATCATCGTATGAACTCACATCAACATCAACTAACAAGTTAAATATTGTGAATCACTCATAAGTCATAACAACAAAATTAATGTGGAAGGAATAAGAAATTAGAAAAAAAAAATTAATGCCACATAAATAAATATATAAAATAAACTACTTTATTTCAAAATTTTATAAACTCTTAAATAATTATTTAAAACCAATTTTAGATTTTCTTCCAATAAATCAATAAATTTAAGTAAATTTCTTAATTCAAATTTTATATTCAGAAATCAACAAAAATCTTTAAAATATATATTTTATATATCGAATAGTACTCGACTTTATTTATATAATTAAAATTTAAATTTAAATGCCCCAAATTCATTTTCAAATCCTTACTTTTATTTTTTTGAACATTCTAAATCGCTTAGGAAATCAAATTTCCCTTATAGAAATCTTTCCTTAAACTTCCTTCAATTGAATATATTACTTTTAGATAAGTATATAAACTTCAAATTAAATATCTTTTTTTTTTCAAAATATAGATTACTATTTAAATCTTCCGTTTATATTTTAATCACTTAATAACTAATTTTGAATCACTTAATAATATTTAATAATCATTTTATAATCTTGCATAATTACAAAATGTTTTCAAATAAATTTATAATTTGCAAAATAGGTTTTATACCAACTATAAAATATTATTTACAATCTCCTTTTTACATCCAAAACTCTTGATAATGCTCTTTGAAATCAATTAAATGCGCTTTAGAAATCATTTCAGATTTTCTAGATAATATATAAAAATTCAAAACAATGATTTGAAACCATTCTTAGTTTTAAAATATTACTATATACAAATATAATAGTGATTTTTAAAAGGATTTATAATTCAAAGAAAACTATATTTATAAATTAAATAGATTTCTAAAAATAAAAACAAGCTAAATTAAGTAAATCTTTAAAAATTGTTTATAAAACACATTTAATATGATTTTTAAACCCTTAAAATAATTTTTCAAAAAACTCCTCAAAATCATTTAAACCGCAAAATGAATAAAACATCAAAAAAGATACATCAATGTCCAAATATGTATAAAGTTCAATTTGCTGACGGATGGAGTTCCATTTGCAAATTGACACATCCAATAACACAATTAACCATGCATCACAACATCATCATATCAATCAAATTCATCCCAATATACCAAACAATAATTCAACAAAGCAATTCATCCAATAATCTCTTTTTTTAACTCAGCTCCAGAGAGTAGAGCTAGGGAATTCGAATCTCTGCCACACCGATCTCCCTTTTTAAGCTAGTCCAACTCGGAGCATCAATCCCCTACCTTTTTTGTTTAGTTTTATATGGGATAACCGCTCCAAACCTTAAAGGAAACACGACTCTATTTGCTAGGGCTTGAACCCGTGATCTCAAGGAATTTTGTTCAATAATCTTTTCCACGGTGACTACGTTGTATATCATTAAATCATCCAATTATTCAATGAAAATAGCATCACTATTGACTGAATTCAATCAACATCAACTATACTAAGGTATGCCAAAAAGGTATAGTTGTGAGTTAAATTGATAACTCGCCGTAAGATGGATGAGAAATCTATTTTCACCAGCTACCTCGCTTCATGCTACCAACAAAACCCCATCCCCCTTGCCACTCCTTTGCACATTGCGCATACCGGAATCCATGTCCATCACATTAGATCGCTCCACTTTACAGCCACTACCACACCCAATCGCACCTTTGCCAAGTCGAAATCGTCGACCTCACACCTCGTCGTCACTCACACCATCGATTTGTCATGCGTCCTTGGCCACGAACTTTGGCTCCGATGCTGTTTTAGGCATCGTGCCTCCTCAAGACGTCGCCTAAGGCTTCGTCATCGATGCAACAAGGGCACGCGTATTTTTTATATAGATAACGCGATTTTTGATTTAGGATTGTAGGGTTAGCTTTAAACGAGAATGATAGCTGGAGTTCGGGCTTGCCTCGGAAGCAAAGGAGAGGCTCCAAAAAAAGAAAGAAAGGAACGCGCTTAAATGGGCTTGGGCTTGATATAATCTATTTTCTTCTTCTTTTATTTCCAAATAATTCTTGTATTATATTTATAAATAAGATGCTAATCTAATATAAATTGATTTACACATCTTCTACGAAATATAATTTGATAACTGCAAAATTTCTTCATTGCAAAATTTGTTTGTTTCTATTTAATTATTCATTAAAACATTCTATTAAAATTTAACGTGTTATCTGAGAAGAATTTATTAATTTAATTCAATTTATTAAACAAAACTCTTGTATAAAATAACATTTATTTAATTAAAAATTTGTTTTCAGAATATCAATCATCAAACTTTAATTCAAACAAATATTATTTTAATTAAATTTGTTTATTTATACATTGTAGAAAACATGATTGTTACACTCTTGATTCACATAGCTAATTGAAGATCCTCCGGATTTCACAGCCCTAAAACCTCCCTCTCATTTATTCTTACACACCATTGAATAAGGAATTTTACCCGCCTTTGCTTTCCACAAACTTCATATTTGGGTTGGCAAGAAATAAAAATCATGTCAATAAATCTTCTTTTGAGTTAGGCATTTGGTTTTAGTTAGCTCGCGAGTTATCTCTGTAATTCCACGATCGGTATTGTGGACCAATACATGGGTATTGGTTGGTTGACTGTTCGTTATATTAAGGACTAATTTTTGCAATTATTGATATGAACGCACTTGAGACCTTTGCTTATAACGTTGTTGAATTTTTTGAAGATGACTGGTTTGGCAAAGAGTTATCTCAATAATCTAAACTTTAGTTGATTGATTGAAAGGTAGGATATGCTGAATTCATCGCTTTCTTTCCTCTTTGGCTATTTGACATTTTTTGCTAAATTAATATTAATTTTACGATAATGAATAAGTTGTGAAAGTAAGAGTAGAGACCGATTTTGTGTTTGTAATGGTCCGGAAAATATGCAACGGTATAAAATATTACAGTTGTCTCATCCGGTATTTATAATGCCGAATAAATAGACAATGGTAATATTTTTTACCATTGCATACAAATTTGACTGACATTAATAATGTCAGCTGTTGGTAACCCTCGATACCGTCTAAGACATTTTTGTGGTTGCTTTGATTGATCAAATATGATTATCTAAGGCTATGATGGATGGATCACTAATTGACCAACCACTACTGGCGATGCTCCAAGTCATTAAATTAATACTTAGAATTAATTTTCTTTTATAGAAATTTTAGTTTGTGAAATTAGAGTTCATGCCTTATCAAGTTTCATCTTACACTTTGATTTTTATTTTCATTATTTTTTTTTTCCAACTTAATTGCATAATTTTTATTCACAACTATATATTATTTTATCGCTTTGAATTTTCTTTGAAAAGTGCAAAGATTTGCATTTTTAAAAGTGTGTATATTTACCGTTTAAACTAGATATTTGCATTGGTCGAGAAAAACGTGACTATTTAAAACTGGACTACAAAAACTCATCTTTTGTTTTATTCGCCAGGGCATTCAGGATCCGCTAACTTGGCGCTCCTTCACAGAAATTTATAATCTTTTCATATTTGTTATCAATAAACGAATTTAAACATTGGTTGAAACCCTAAAACGAAAATCAAATTGGAATTCAATGGAAGATGACGAAATTGTTCCTCATCCAGACCTCAACCTATCATCCATTGCCGAATCAGTCGTTTCACGTTGCTCAAAGTACATTTCTACCCTCTGATTTTCATACGCATGTATTCTCAGTGATTATGAGCACACTGTTTGCCGATAATTTTGTTGTCATTTGGGTACACCGCTAAACTAATCATCGACTAGCATATTAATGCTTTTGAAAATTTGAGCAGTACAAAAAATTCACAGCAAGCTCGTTCCTTCTTACTATAAGATTTTAAAACTGAGTAATTAAAGTCTATATCACAATATTCTGCCACCTTGTGTAATGTCAGGATGTTATCCCTCTCAATTGAAGAACTCAGAGAATCTTTTAGACCCAAATTCGATGGTTCTGTTCCGCCACATTCTACATATGCAAGAAATTTTATAGAGCATTGCTCATTTAAAGCTCTTCATGTCGCAAGCAAAGCTCCAAATTATCTTGATGACAAGGAATTTGGCCCTTTCACATATGATATGATGCTTGCTTGGGAATCCCCTGATATTCAAAATGATTCTTCATCTAATGTAAGATTTTTTGTTTGCTTCGATTGCATTTTTGCTGGTTTCCATAGATTAATTTCATTCTTTATAATTTGCGAAATTGCTTATTTATATATGCGCTGTCATTGTCATTGATTATTCTTTTTTTATAATAAATATGGACTGACTTGTTATTGAGTTTACAAATTCTGCAGTTTGAGTCAGATCTTAGATTTTTTGAATTGTATATCATAAGTGAAATATTTATGTGCAAGTGAGAAATAAAGACAGCTAAGTGAAAGGGTTGGTCAAAATACTGATATTACCATTAGGTTCTCATTTACTAATTCATCGTGAGCCATTGTTAAAGTTATTATATGTGTCTGCTTAGCAATATCTTGATAAAGATTGATTTGATGATTAAGTGTAATGTTAATACTATCTATAACATTTTGGTTGGTTATGGTAGGAAACTTTTGTCTACAAACATCCGGAAGCTGATGAGGATGATGGATCACTATACTACATAAGCTCCACAAGCATGGCTATTCAGGCTAGTTTCTTTCAATGCATCATTCTTTTGTTTTGCTCGTTTCAATTGTTTGACAGATATCGGTGAAGCGAAGCTTCTTCATCACATTTTAGTCGAATACGACCATCCTTCAGTAATTCGAACACTGTACTATATTAATGATGTGTATAATTTTGTTTCACCTATACACTCAGGTTGATAGCAAAAGGACTATCGGTCTAGAAGCCTTTGCTCGTATAGCTCCTGCATGTCCTCCTATCGCGGATCCAATCACTGTCCACAACCTTTTTGATGCACTTACTTGTTCGTCAAGTGGCCGACTCCATTTTCTTCTTTATGACAAATATCTCAGAAGCTTAAGCAAGTATGCCATCCTTTATTTATATTACTTTTCTTTCTAAAGAAAGAATTTGATTGAAATAACAATAGGGAAGAAATGATCCAATATTTTAATTTTTTTTTCAAAATTACTCCTGTTGCATATCAGGAAAAAAAAAAAACGTTTGTAATGGTTAAGGGCCAACAAGCCCTTTTCCAACCTTATAACAATTTTACCGTTTGATTCTTGTACATCAAATTTACTCCATGCATCGATGACAAGAAAAAATATATATTATTTCTCTTGATTGGACCCTCCCTCACACATGCATTTGCACATCAATATGCAATATATATTTACTATGCCAAAAGACCGATGAGTAGCAAATGAAAAGTACATGCACATGCACACACTTATATAATTATAATTTCTATACAATTATCCCCTCAAAGGGGTGCTTGGTTTAGCACCAAATTGAAATGTAAGGGATGTAGAGTTAGAACTCCAATTACAGAATATTGACCTTCTGATGCACCTGAGGTTCAGCATGTATGTTAGGAAATACATACATACTTTATGATTTATGAGAAAATCTCGGTACTCTAAGTCTTGAAATGCAGTTATGCAATTTGGTCTAGCGTATGATAGTAAATGTTAAGTTATCATGAAAAAACATGGACATAGCATGAACATATTGATAGATGCACAGTAATACTAAAAGTATAATTCAAAGAACAAAAATATTTGGGATAAGATAGACATGATTTTAAAAACAACAAGATGTGTTGAGAGGTTATGATGGTTTTCATTGCCCATAAAATACATGAATGTATATCTTTAAAAACATTATAACAAATCAAGATAATAACAGGAATATATATGGTTTTTTTACCTCTATATAGGCGAGCCTAATTATTTGGATTATGGCCAAGAAATAATTATATATAATGGGGGCGGCTATTTAGACACAAATTGGGGACACAAAGCATCTCAGCCGTTAGATATTTTTGTCCTTATATGGGAGGTGGAAATCAGAGGGCAATCTAATGGTGAAAATCAATTGTGTCACCAATTGTGTCCATATTTTATGTCTAAATAGACTTTATACAACTTTTTTTTTTGATGAAAGTGCAGTCCTCGTTATTTAATTATATATGTTAGAAGCAAACATCATCAACACATCTGATGGGTGATGGTCCAAAATTTTCGCGAGTATGAGATAGTTATAATTATACAACTTTGTTAAATGTTTAGTTGAAATATGTAATCCAGAGTATTGATCTCCATTATTTTATTTTTCAATACACTGTAGGATTCAGATATACATCTCATACCTGATATGCTTGTGTCTCCCAACATATGCCCAATCAGAAATATATGCAATAATGACAACCATCGACCAACTTCCCTGTATCCAATATTCAGATTTTATCTTTGATTGTATGAAATAGGGACAAATGCAATTTCTTTTGTAGATAATATGTAATACAATTTTCTTGTTAATGGTGGGTATATGATTGCGAAATTTCTATGGTTTGACTTTTCATAAGATCTTACAAGGCAAGAGGCAATATGTTAGCAACTGTTGCAGCTATACACACACACAGGTGTGCGTGCGTGCGCGTGCGCGCGTGTTCGTGTTCCGATGGGACACAAGTTGATGACACTTGTGACACAATGGATCTCAACCATTAGATTGCCCCCTGATTTCAACCCCAAACGTGGACACGATGAGATCCAACGATCAAAATTTATTGTGTCACATTTTGTGGTATATTTTGTGTCCAAATAGCCGCCCCATATGTATGCATCTCTGTGTGTGCGCACACATAATAAAGAATGTTGAAATTGCAATTCGAAGGAAAATATTGTTATATTTTGTAGAATGTAAGCAAGACGCGACTGAATACATTTTACATCGCACAATCAATTTTTAGTAACGATTAATTATCAGACTTAGTGCTGGCCCTAGGGCAAGGCGGTCGTCTAGGGCAAACCGATTTGGAGGGGGCGAGAATATGCTATTTTATATATTTAAAATATATTTTGGACGATTTTTCATTAAAAGGACGTCGACAAATGATAAAATAAATAAGGTTTAGTATTCTGTTTAGGTCACCCACCTTCAACGCTTGCCTTCTTCAAAATTATTTTTTACAGTTTACTTTCACTTTTTATGTTGTCCAAGGAAAACCCAAAGGGTTGGGCCGGCACTGAGTCTGATTCAGACCCATATTAATAAATCCAGCAGTTATTTAGATAATATACTTAATTTTTCGGTGCCTACATTATTCCCAATTCTGCTAAATACAGTTCTTCTTCATGTTCATAAAATTCCCATAACATAATAGCATACATGGAGATTATTATCTCTGTTTGAGACTAGAAAAAGACATACAAGTGCAATGGTGTGTGTTCCTTTGTTATTGTTAACTTCTACAACACATACAAGCTCAAGTTTATAACTGCCTAAGAGAATGATATCTCCGAAGCCGATTGTTTTCATTGTTATGTACTGTTAGAAAGAACATAACACAGATCTGCTGAAGTGTTTTTGTTTGTTTGTATCCCATACATTAGCATTGTGGGTTGTGCTAGTTTTCCTCTGGAACTTTCATACAAATTGGACGTTGAACTGCAATATCAAAACATTTCATTGATCTTAATTTTCTTTTCATGGTCATATAGCTAGAAACTCAAAAACTAATTTTGTTGAATCATGCACTAATTGGAACTGGGTTTTCTGTTCATATAATTAAGGACCCAAAGTGCATCAGTCATTACCTTTTGACCTTTAGTTTCTTTCAACTTGCTAAATATGAACTTAATATAATAACTGTGGTAACCAGAGCTTAGATGTAATTAAACCATATAACTTTCAGTTTTATGTGATCATGTTGAAAATAATAATTGGAATCATGCATGTGTTGTGACTTTTGATCAGAAGTTCATGTCAGTTTCCTACAATGTAGACTGAGGGATTTTTCTACAATCTTTGCTGTTGTCGTACCACCTCTCTTTTTCGTTGTTGGATGTGGAAGCAGGAATAATTTTTAACCAGGACTTCTATTTTATGCTACATAAGTACGATCTTATTTACTTGTAGGATGCTCAAGTCTGCTAAGAGTATAACAAGACAGCCACTCAGTTCAAATATCAATCTGTCAGAAGGAGAAATTATATTAGACATTGATGGGGTCATGCCTACTAAACCTATTTTGCAACACATTGGGATATCCACCTGGCCTGGTTAAGCATCTCTCCTATGGTAATTTGCTTGATGCAAGTGAAGCTTATTACAATTTACAAAACTAATCTAAAATATCAGCAGGCCGTGTAACTCTTACAAACCATGCTCTTTACTTTGAGCCACTCGGAGTTGGTTCATATGACAAAGCCATCAAATACGACCTTGCCATGGACTTGAAGCAAGTAGTAAAGCGTGAAATGACTGGACCTTGGGGTGCTCGTCTCTTTGACAAGGCTGTCATGTATAAAGCTAATTCCATGTAAGTACTACAGTGTTCAATCTGATGGTTAAATTATCCTTAATTTCTTATGTGTGATTTTATTCTACAGACCCGAACCCATTTTTCTTGAATTTCCTCAGCTCATAGGCCATTCACGGAGAGACTACTGGTTTGAAATAATACGTGAGATCTTGTATGTTCATAGATTCATCAGAAAGTTCAATCTTACTGAGCTGCAGAAAGCAGAGGCACTCTCCAAAGGTGCTTTAGGTATATTTCGGTATCGTGCTCTAAAGGAAGCATTCCATGTAGTTCCTTCTCATTTTAAAACAACGCTGGCATTTAACTTAGCCGAAAAACTTCCAAAAGGAGATAAAATATTAGAGTCTTTACATAGTCGTTTGCAACTTATATGCACCAAATACGATGAAGTACAAAAGGACATTGTCTTTCCAGTTTCATTTCTCGCTCTTGCTAGAATGGGTTTCCTTTCATTGGAGAAAGAAGATTGGGTTGAGGAGTGCGAGAGTTTAGTTGTTGATTCACATGTTGGAGAAATGAAAGCATTACAGAAGGCGGTCAAAAACTCACTTGGTTATTCTAATAGAGCTGAGGCAGCACGTGCAACACTGAATCAAGTCAAGGTCGAAGATTTAGAAACAAATGTTGCTGTAATTAAGGTATATTTATGTCTTTTGTTCGCATATCCCATCTAGTCATATTTTAGCACCTTTGGTAGGAAGCCCAAAATTTCAGCCACAGAGTTGGTTCTGACCGAAGTCAAAATATAATACACTATCAATTACCATTTTGTTCAGGGAAGAAAAAGTAAAAATCTTGGCACAATTTTATATCATCAAAATTCATTTTTTCTCTTCTAAAGCTGGTCAAAAGGAAAAAAATCGATGAAAGACGTAAAGTTTCTTATCCAAGCATAAAAATCCGATTTAAAAAACTCCTACTAAGCAGACTATTAGAAGAGAATTCAATGTTTAATCTAAAGCTTGTCAAAAGCAAGGAAATTGATGAAAAATTGAAAGTTTCTCAGCAAGGCATATAAAATCTGAATTTAGGAAGCTTGAACTAAATTTGGTTCAGAACTCAGTATGAATAACTTTTGCATTTTATTTCTGAGACCAGTAGCGCTCATTAAATTTGTTTGATTTTCTAGGAGGAAAACTGAATTGATAAAAGAAAATGATGTACTATTGTTTTGATGAGTAATTATCGGATATCCAGGTTTCTAATTGAACAAGAAATGTTCAGCTGATAATTTATATAGGGGACATTAATGTTGATTCTCCTTTGTCAAAATCTTCTTTTTTGTTTGTTCATCCCTTTTCTCGCTTACTTTGGTTAATCGAGATAGCAAATGACCACTGCTTTCATCCCCCGGCATTTTAACATATTATAAGCATCTGAGATGTTTGAATTCGTTTGCCAACTGCAGAATTAATTATAGGAGTTTTAGTTTATTTGTTTTTCAACAAAAGTCTATATAGTAGATCAGCTCCTCTATTAGTGGCTTCAAGTTTGAAGAGCTGTAGAGGGAAAATGGCATACACTAATCAACCCCATTTTATATTTTTTAGCAAGAAAATGCTAGTTTTTATGAATCGAATTTCAGATATTGTTTTCTGTTAGATTGTTAGATTCTTTGGTTCAAAGTATTAAACCTTTTTTTATTGAATTCTGTTACAAACAATTATAGGAGCTGACAGTAACCTTTTAGCAATGACGGTGATAAACTCTTTTAAGATTGTAAGAGCATCTCCAACCATGATGGAGAGATTATTTAAGAACTGATCATATAGTATTGTAGTCTGGGTGAGTTCTCAAACAGTACATTCAGTCTTTGTGTTTGTTGAGTGTGTTTTCACAGTTTTTATTTAATGTTGGGGGATGGTTCAACGACCAAGAAATTTTGTATTTCCCTGCTTTAGCATCCAAATTTACGAAAAATAAACTTTCTAATAATGTTTGAGAATAGTTTGAAGAAATGTGGAGTTTCTATTTACAATTGATTTGGGACATTAAGGAAGTTGTGATTGGATTTTGGGTTTATTTCAGGACTTGGTACAAAGAATGCAATTGAAATTTTATGTTAGTGAATTAGTTGCATTGTTGTGAAATTGCAATGAATAAGCCCGTTGCACATGTTTGATACACCTTTATATTTGTTTATTATTGTTACTATTAATTTATTATCACATTTGTGTAAAGAAATTTGTTTGTAACATTGTAAGGAGGATGTGCAGCTGAGTCCCAAATATAACTTAATAGTATCCTAAGATATTTTATATATAACTTTAGTTATTTTCTAATATATTTTGTATGTAAAGGATTCTGAAACAAATTAAAAATAAAATCAGTTCAATCCTGGCTGCACTAATAAAGTTTAGTGCAACCCAAGATGCACATTTTTTATTTTCTACAACCCAAGTCGCATCCTAGACCCAAGATGCACTAATCAAGTTTTGGAAATAGTCTTTATCGTAATGTGTAAGACTGCATACAACTTGCTCAATCGTCAGCCGTGTGCAGTGGGTGGATGATAATGATGATGCAACATATATTGTAATGATATTTTTAGCACATACTGAAAAATTTCTAGTACAACCTAGGTTGCACTGAAAAAACAGAATTAAAGCTAATGGGACACAGGTTGAATCAAAATATTCAACTCTACACAGTTTGCACCCAAAAATAAATAGTGCAAGCTAAACTGGATAAAAATGTTGAGTTGCATGTAATAGAAGCTAGCACAACCATGTTGCACTGAAAAAAAAAAGGTCTGTGGAACTCATGTTACGCCAAAAAAAGTCATTGCAACTCAATTGTATCAAGAATAACGTTAGTGCAACCCAGGTTGCATCATGTAACCTCGACCAGATTGAATACAGTTTGAACTAAAGAAATATGTTTTGATAAGCGATCTTTTTGAAGAAATTTGAAAATTTCAGATTTATAAAAAGTTGAATTCTTTTGGAAATGACAAATAATTTATTTTGGTCCATTTCAACAACTAATAGCAAAAATAGACTACTCTTCATACTATTTGAAATGATAGGCTAGTTTTGACAACTCAACCACTTGAACTTTTTTTCGAAGTACAAAATATGGGCGCGCAATGGACAACTGTGCGCGTATAAAAATACATCTGTGCGGTTCATAATTGTGCCAATGTAATTTTATGGCGTAGTTGGCTAATGCGTCTGGATAAATATACAAAGGCACATTCGTCAATTGCATCCATCCATATGATTTTACCTAGAAATAAATTTCAATATCCAAGTTGTCAAAAAGCAACCTATTTTTTCAAATAGTTTGAAAACTGGTCATTAGAATTGGCCTAAACAGATAATTTGTTCTTCTTTTTATTTTTAAAATTGAATATTTTTGAATTATTAAAGAAATAAATATAAGAAAAAATGATTTTACCATGACTTTGATTTTATTTAAACATTTGTTTTAAAAAAAATTTGTTGAAAAAAATACAAGTTTTTTTTTAATATTAGTTTTTAAAAGAAATTGATTTTCTTTTTAAAAAACTTAATTTTTGTTAAATTGAATTTTTATTAAAAAAATTATTTCAAATTTTCCTTTATTTTGTTTTTTTAAAAGGAATATATTTTTAAAACAAGTTTAAATTTTATTAGAAAAGTTTGGCTATCCAAAAAATTTCATTCCCTAGAGAAAATTATATCTGTAATTTAATCATTTAGGTTTTTAGTTCAAAATTGATAACCTGATCAAAAAAACGAGGGTTTATCTTTTTGTTGTTTTGAGCAGGTTTCAAAATTAGGAGGATGATTACATGATTGTATTTTGCCTTGCCTGATATGTCATCATATCGACGAAACCACAATAATTATCAAAAATTCTATCAGCAAGGCTATGTTTGCCACGAGTTGCTAAGAACATTCAGATTTCAATTTAAATGGTTTAATAATGTTCAGGTAAATTTAATTCGTGAAGGGGTGTTTATATCAAATAGGATTAGAATTTTAATTTCTCATTTCAATTTACCTATGTTTAAATACAACTTATAAGTGTTTCTTCATATGCAACACATTCATTGCTAAAAAACAAAGCCCCTTTAACGGTCTCTTAGTAAAATTATTGGTTGGTAGATTATTTCAACCAACCAGTTTAAGCTTGGGCTATTTTCTTTGATGGTTTAAGCTTCTTTGCCATAAATTTTAGTTATTTACAGATCAGACGACTAGGGTAGGTTTTAATTTTTGGAACGAGTCCACAGGACATGCAACATTCTGCGATCTATTTAAATCTAAACATTTAAAATATTGTCCAGTTACCAATGTGCCATACATTGGGTAAATATTACTATTAATTAACAAATTATATGTACCTATACACTATAAAAAATACAGTTTGTTATTTCAATCATTATTATATAAAATTACTTATTTTATTAGTTTATAACTATAACTCATGAGTAATAAATTTACAGCTTTACTCAAACAAGCGAACTACCGTCGCAAGAGTTAGGATTGAGGATGGTCATTACTAAAGTAAAAACAAATAAGTAGGAGGACATCTTTTTAAATAATTTACTTAAGAGGGAAAAAAATAGTTTTTTCTCTTAGAAAAATACAAGAAACATACCCTTCTATCCTTATTTGAAATGCATGGTAGTTTTTTGCCACTTTCTTCTTCGCATACGTTTTTTAGAACTCTAATTCTAGAATTTGGCATGCACAATTATCCAAGAAATCGAAACCATATATTGAATATGATTGAAAACAATTCACTGAAATCACAATTTTAAAAAATATGAGAGAGCATGGAATTTGATTATGCAGCATTATTTGAAGATTAAAATAATACATGTGCATTTTTACTTAGGGATTTGAAATTTTGTTCAATTCAGGATTTTGGAAAAATGGGGTAGGCTGTGGAGAAGAGATGTGCAGACTATGGTTTTAAATCTACTATATCTCGTTCGAGATCTCCTCCGAAATATCATTTTCACACTTAAACGAAATGAGACATCAAATCTTCTTCGTATCTCTCTCGACAGTCATCTCGCTTGAAATATTCAAACCTCATTCGAAATATGGATTGAAATCTCAATCCGAGATTTCATCCGAAATTATATATTTTTCTTCTTTTACATAATATCTTTTCATTTTCATATAGATTTCAAAAGAAAAAACTACTCAATCCAATTATTATTTACCAACTCCTTGAATATTTTTTTTATATTTTATCTTGATGTGTCACAACAAAAGACTTCATTTCCTTTTTATGTTCAAATAAGAGGATATTATTTAGTCATTGCCAAATAAATTAAGCCAATAAAGCTACCACTCTTCTTTGAAACATTAATTTCAATTCTTTTTTCAATGCAAATAAGATATATTACAATTTTTATTTTTACTCTGAAAATTAGAGTTAAATAAATCGTTAAAACATCAATTTCAGACACATAAATTACTCTGAAATATTCCTGAGATGCACTTTAAGATCGAAGATGTACACCCGACATACACTCATCTCGTTTGAGATCTCCTCCGATACTAGATAGCTTGTGCGAAAATTTCATGACGAAACGTGACCGAAACCTGAGATTTGAAACCTTGGCGGAGACAACTAAGTATGTGTGTTATGGTAGGAAATATTGCCCGAGTGCAACTATCTAACCACTTTTTATCTTTAAAAGACCACTACACTCATCCACTTAAAATTTCAAAACTATACTTTAAATCTAATACATCCATCTTACGTTTTATCTAGAATATCTCATTGAAATTGCTTGAGCTTTCCCGGAGGAGCACTACAGCATTCTCATTTTTACATGACTTAAGATCAATAGCTTCCATACATTTATCAAGAATAATTCGTTGAAATTGCTTGAGCTTTCTTGAAGAGGGCACAAACACATTCTCATTTTTAAACGACTTGGGTTCAATATCCACGACACATGCTAACATATTTTTCATTTCAATTCCTCAGACAGTTTTCATCATATAATATATAGATGCACATTTTTCAATTATCTTGTCCATTTTACCATGATGGGAGGACTATATCAATGTATATGTATCGGTATTCATTCATACCACTTGGTTGTGAGGTCGTATGCCAGGATATATATTTTGAAATGCAACTAAACCATTACACATTATGCATGGATAGATCTTATACTGGAACAAACATAATATGCATGAGTGCACTTATTTTTTCTTGCCATCCAAAACTTAACCAAAAAATCTTACCCATGGTCCATAAATTAATGACATTTCAAGATCCTATTATTCCTGCGTTATTTCTAACTGTTAAAATGATGATAATTGCAGTCATAAAAATATATTTTAAAGTCATAGGGACCGAGGAATATTACAAGCAAAAGAATTTCTTGTTGAATATGCGATTATATGATTTTTGTTTGATGATAATAAACATATATACATTCGTTTAAATGTATTTGTTAATGTACTATTTTATTTTTCATAGATTAAACAAAGATTTGCTGAATAAAAATAAATAACACAGAATTTGAATTCAAATAGAAATTTTATTCAAACAAATATTTATTACAATTTTTGAATAGTACAAATTTCAAGCTCTCATTATATATATAAACAATTTCAATTACAGTACAATTTTGATTACATCATGATTCACATTTACATTTGACCTCACTACATATCACTCATTCACTCAACTCATATTTTATCTTCAACTTCACTCCAAATTGAATCCAGCATCTGAGCAATCTGCAAAAATAAATATTGACGCAGTAAAATTGAAAAGGAAATATTTTTGCAGTATAAAATAAAATGTGGATGTTGAAAATAATATTTGCCTCAGTTATTTGGGTTGTTCGTCATCATTTAATTTTGAATTCATCATACACGAACAACTTGTGACATATACAGTGTATTACTGTATATGCCACAAGGCCGTGCACACCGATACACTTGATAGAATTACAGGGACATGTGAGCACAGGTCAAACCCAAAACTCCGGGTTCAAATCAAGTGCAATAAAAATAATGTCACAATTTCAGCACAAGGTCAGATCCGAGCTACAAGCTGGATTCAACTCAGGTGCGCTACAAAACATCATAAAACTGTCGAGCATAAAATTCAAATACAACCAAACAGTGCAGTGATGGATATGCAACCAAATGCCACTAAGTGAATATGCACACAAACGCATATCAGCCCATATGCAAACAGTTCAGCATGAAGGCCAGAGTATACATGAAACATATATGCAAACTGCCTCAAAAATGAATCAGATGCAAATGGCACCAACTCGAGATCAAGTTCAAGTTATACAACTCAAACTCAACTGGACAGTGCCATCACAATAAACACAAATGCACAACATCAGACTACAGGTACAAACCAGAATTGTGCACATCAAACCAGAGCAACATATACAGGAATGCAACATTACATAAAACAGTGATGAACCATTTCATGTCAAACTCAAGGAAGTATACATGAAGTATATAAATGACCAAACTCAATGAAACAGCAACTTTGACACAGTTACAAGCTAGAATGAACACTACAACAGGTCAAGGATGTGCACCAAACAAAAGCACAACACAAAAGTTCTCACGTCAAATTCAATGCAGCAAAACCAAGCAGAAGTTAACAAACACAAATGTACTCAATCAAACTACAAATGCACAACATACATATGGTTCCAGTAACAACCTTAAGTATGCATACATGAACCAATAGAACATGATGCAATGCAATATGAACCAGACACAATATTAAGCAGAGCCAAGGCAAGAGAAACCAGTATGCAGTGATACACAGTGATCAAGTGGTCTGCAACAATACCAAAGGAATGACATGAACAATGCACAACAAGTATGCAACTGTGAAACTGGATCAAACACAGTGCAACAAAATATAAGTATTGACCAGAGAATCGAGCTTCAAAAGTACAGGGTGCAGTGATGCAAAAATCACAATGAATTAAATCGGTGCCGAAGTCAGGTGATAAACAAATTGAAGCAGAAAACAAAAATTAGAACAAGTCAGAAACCAAGAGTAGCAAGCTCAACCACGAAGGTCAGAAATCATCACAATATCACAAGCCGAAGTCAAAAAGACCAAAGATCGAACAGTGCAGATTCGAAACCGTGGCGGCCAAATAAATTGACCAAGTCATGAATCAGGAACGTGAGTATCAAGTATCAAATTATACGAGATTGATAAAGTCAGAGAAATCATCAACATCCAAACATAATCGAATGGCCGAAGCACAGTATTGACAAAATCAAACAACTATCAGACGAACAAAAAATAAGGAGATCGAACTATATATAAACCCATAATCATCATCGGCTAAAATCCATCGAGTTCAAGCATTAAAACCAGAAAGAAAAATCATAAATTACATACTGGAATCAAAGACGAACTCAATCGAATTGAAGTAAGCCGAAAGCGATCGGCAGAGAGAAAGAGGAACGAAGCTTCCGAAATCAAAGCGGCGACTTCATCCAGAACCCCTAATTTCAGAGCGAACAAAAGAAAAGAAAGCCCTAATACGCAATCAAAGGAACGAGCCGCCATTATACAGAACAAAGAAGGAACGGGCCGAATACATAAGAATAAAGGAGGCCGTGTTTTGTTTAAGTTGAATTGGGCCGACCTTGGTTATTTTTAATTGAGAATTAATTAGGGTGTTAGGGTTTTTGTTTTTAAAATTGTTTTTAATTTGTAGTTTCTTTTTAAACGGTTTAATTACTAGTCGTGTGACTAGGGGACAAACTACGTGGCGTAGTTTGAGAATTCGCAACTCAGTGGCTGAGTTGTGGCAGAGTTTTGAGCGTAGAGTTAGGTTAGTCAGTAGCGGATGTCGCGAGTTTACGTGTGTAAGCGTGTGACTACTTAATTTCTAGGAGAAATCTTGGAGGCAACATGTAGGCAGAGTTTTTCCGAAGCTGGGTAAATTATGTGTCGTTCTATTTCTGTATTTATTATTCTGCTATTATCTGTGCTGCTATAATTCTGATTTATCCGTGTTGAAATAATTTTATAAGCTTCCGCAATTAATTTTTATAATTAACAGCATCACCCTATTCACCCTCCATCTTGGGTGAAATCGATCCTACATTTCTCATGTCTATTTTTGGTCCATTCAAAATGAATGGAATGTATAACAAACAGTAAAGTCTTTTCTTCTTTGTGTATGAAATAACCTAGGAATCTAAGAATGTAAGAGAAGATATATCTGTATACGATAAAACAAAAATTATAGAGACAACATAAGAATTGTAGTGGAAGAAGCTATTTTAATTTTTAAAAACACTCTAGGAATATGACATGGAAGAGACACATGTATTTTAATGGAGGAGCATATAGACAAAAAGAAAGGCTAGCTCAGATATCACCCTAACAAATTCCTTACCCACCCCATTATGTCACAACTGTCCATTAAACCCCATTTATTTCTCTTCACACCGTAAAGTACCAATTATACCCTTCATCATCATCTTTCTTTTCTTCGTCTTCTTCATTAACTTCATCTAACTTTTTTTTCCTCTTGTTTAAATTTACTTTAATGCAATTGCATTCATGAAAGAACAAAATATTCGGTTTTCTCGTTCATGATTTAGATGAAGTTAAGTTCAATAGGTACATGAATTGCATTCATCTGACTTTTGTTTTCTTCCTTTTTTCTATCGGTGACCGCTTGCTCCACATATCCGGTTTTCTCATTCATGAGTGCCTACCACGTATGTTTTCTATGTAAATGATGCTTCCATGTATTTGGTTATGAATTAACAAAAATATGAAGAAAAAGAAACAAACCCTTCTTTCGTGTATGGTAAAATGTATGCCATTCTTTCAGCTGATTTTTTGTTTGTGTCCTAATCCATAAAACCAGGATTTACCCTTATACTTGCAATTCGTGTATCTATTCTAGCCCAATATGGGTGCAAATCTAGCAAACTAGTTCCAGTAATAATTGATGACACTAATGTTAACTAATCGGTTCTTCAACAAGAAAATCAAAATATGTATGATTTGCAGGATAAAGATTAGGATAAGGTTATTTTGGTCTTTATTTCCTTTTTGGTTTGTACCAGGGCGAGGAAGGGAAAAAGTGGGCGGTAATAGAATTTGCTGAAAAGAAAACCCTGGTTTTGTAGAACATGCAACCCATTAGGGAAACAACATCAAATTAAATAGCACAACTTGGTAAAAGATGGTGGCAATATTTTAATTTTAGAGTGTTGAGGTGGGGCTTGTGCACATTCCGTGCCCTTTTTTTATCACTTGAAATGAGATGAGCACCGTCGCTATGTACGTATGTAGTTAAAGTCTCTCTAACGCTCTGTTAAAACCCTGCTAAAGCGCTTAGCACTCTTCGACTATTTTACAGCTTAACACCTTTAAATAGTGGATTCATTTAAAGCCCCACTACTTAAGCCCACTAAATCAGAGAGTTTTTACATCCACTTTAGCATTTTAATATTGAAAAATTAATTTGACCAATTTTACTTTAAACCCAATTAACTAATCTAGGGTATAGACCCAAATTGAAAGACCAAGTGTCCAATATAAATTAGAGCGCTATTTCTAATCCAGAAGTTTGAAGGGCATGGATTAAAGTATTTTTGGGTTTTATTATATAAAAGTAAACAACGTTTCTTCTTCCTACACCAATCACGTGGAAGAAATAAAAATATATTTTAGCAATTCGATTTGATTCCAATGTAATTTTTTGCAGCTCCATTATTTTCTTTTATATCCCCACTATATTCCCGATGTATCCTTTTGCATCACGAATGCTATGGAATCGATAAACACTTAATTGCACATGCACCGTGTTATATTAAATGCTGGGAGCAGATGTTTTCCATTTAATAAATGTTGTCATGAAAAGTTATAAATCAATCGAATTGAAGGAAGATTTATGAGAAAAGTACCAAGTTTGGGTGTTTATTCTAATGGGTATATGCCTATTTTTGGTAAATTTGAGAGAATGGTTAATTAGTTATACGGGTGTGGTTTAGCCTTGTATTTAACAAAAAAATAAAATAGCATAATCAAAGAGATAATGAGGAAAATACAATGAAATTCAATGACGGTTATAAATCAGGCACACTGTTCGAATAGGTAATGACTTTGTGTTATGAAAGATAAAAACCGCAATTAAGAATATCAAACTAAATATCATAAGCATTTTTAAGTGATTTTTTTAAAAATTATTTTTAATTTCTATTTGCATATTTGGAAGGTTCAGTAACAAAAGAGATGGTTGCTTCCTGCCGACTTAGTGAAGCAACGTAAGTCATACACATAATTTCACTAAACAAACATATATAATTTGATTTTTTTAACTTCCCTATATTTTATGCTTTTACTTGCTAAGATCGCGTGGAATCTTCTATCTAAACATTCATTATGTCTACCAACAGTTTATACTAATAACACAAAAGGAACACTAAATCTATAACATTGCATTTGAGTAATATTACGATGATGATATGCTGACAGATATTATTCATCCTCATGGTAGAATTAGGTAATTTTCTTTTTAGACTTGATATTCGTCCTATATATTGTTCTTGAAAATTCACAATACTTATGATGGCATAACTGACATATACGTCCTAACCATATATGAAACAAATAAAGATTTATGTAACACATGTGTGAATGTGAGGGGAGTGAGTAAGTTGGCACATGTCAAATTATTCTTAGTATGTTGCCATAAAAAAGGTACGAGTATCATGGCCTATTATAGCAAAAGGGGTTTGAATGGAAAGGCATTACTAGAAGACAGACCATACCTTGCCAAAGTTTAACGTATTGTATGTGTAATAACATGAATTCAAATCATACACATATTAATATGCATGTAACTACTATGCTAGTTGTGGGTTCAAGTTTTGAGCAAGGTCTCTCACAGTATCCCTTATATGTTCTTAAGGGAAGGTTGTTTACCAAAAATATTTCTCATCTTTCACAAAATATAACATGATTACGTGAGATGAATAAACTTATTCTCAAAACAAAAATAGCGGTTCACATATCGGTCGAACTTTAGTAGTCACCATTCACGCAAACTTGAACAAATTATAAGGAATTCATGGTTTGCCGAAGTCTGAAAAATAGACATGAAGAGTATAAATTAGGTTCATGCAAGTAAAATCAGGGAATTCAAATAAATTGAGCACATTTAAGCCGCGTGACAATTACTAGACCTGTCAAACGGGTCGGGTCGGGTCAAAATGGGTTGGGTCGAGTTTGACCCAACCCATTTATGACCCATTATTTTTGACCCATTTATGACCCAACCCATTTAATAAGCGTGTTATCCATTTAATCCATTTAAAGATTTAAATTTGATTTGACTAATAAAAAAAATATAAATTAATTCTAATTTCAAATTTTACGTTTTGAATTTCGATGAAAATCAAAATTTAAAAATTTAAAATTCTAATTTTCATTAAATTCAAATATGGGGATGTGGTAGCCGTTATTTTTTTAAGTACAACTATCAGTCTCCATGGACTCAATGTGCGTTAACAATATGATGTATCCCAGTGTTCCATATTGTCCGTAATTCAGGTGGGAGTTAATCGATCGAAGTCTCACATGATTCTGAGTTGTATGAAGTCATTGCGGTCTGAACAACAAAAATAGCTGCTCTGCACTAGAAGGAGTTCAAATATGAGGAAGTGGTAGTCTAAGTACAACTGTCAATCTCCATGAAGAACTTCAGTGTGCATTAACAATATGAAGTATCCGAGTGTTTCATATTGTCTTTAATTTAGGTGTGAGTTAATCGGTCGAAGTCTCGGTCTATTCCGAGTTAATATGAAGAAGTTATTGCAGCCTGAGTATTTGATGATTTAAACTATATCTGAGATTAAAGACTATGTAATTTTTATTGGTTTGAGACTATTTATAGTGGCTTCATGAACCACTAATGTGACGCCCCACCTCTATACCCACACTAGCCAAGAACATTACGGTGAATGCTGTCGATTAGCACGGAGAATAAAACTGTTGAGGAGCGACCATCCGTGTAATTTCTTTGCGCGAGCACCGATATGTCAGATAATATAACATGCATTCTATTTCAAGAGGAAATCCGACAGACCGACACAAACTCAAAGCTACTACACGGTGGCTATATAAATCCTTCGGAAAACAAATATAGAAATAAGCATAACACAAATCAGTCACAGACAATTCATATCACAAAGGCGGAATAAGATATGAATATTACACTAGAAAGTGTACATCGGAGTAGTGGTCTAAAAAGATCCACAATATCACAAAAGAATAGTTACACGAACTACACAAAAGAATAAGTATACATTATGAAGTCTATATCTCTAATGTATACAACAAAAACTACTAATCTAAGTAGTCAATCAAAAGTCAGAGAAATCAATCCCAAGAGAGAAGTCAAGCTGAAGCACCTGTAACATCTCGGTCTGACCCGATTATTATTTAATAAGAAAATAATAAACGGATCAGTCTAACTATAAATATCAGATGAAACGATATAGAATAAGAGATATGACTAAACGCATAATAATCACAATGCCAAGCTGTGATATTTATAAGTAATTGAAAATCAACAAGAGATTAATCAATATCACCAATCTACACAAGAATCAAAGGAAATGTCATACTCCTTATTTCGTTCATCCAAACCATAAATATTGACGATTATATCAATGTCAATCACAAAAGTCAATGACACACAAATTCACCAATGCACAAATATTGATAAAACTTATCAATGGAAATCACGAAAATTGGTGAAGCACAAATTCTAGAAATCATCTCAAGAAATCCAGTAAATGACACACAAATTCACCTATGCACAAAAATTGATAAATCATATCAATAGAAATCACAAAAATAGGTGAAGAAGGAAATTCCAGAATTCGACACACGAAAACCAGAGATCACACAAAATAGGGGGGAGGCCTATCACACGAACGGGAGCATGAAAACTCACCAACAGCTGTAACACACGAACGAGAAGCTATCTCATGGTAGCTAGCCATTAATTTGACACACGAATGGTCCGAAGACCGTGGGTTGCTACCCCATAAATATGACACACGAACGGGGTTTAGTCTCCCACGCAGACAAAGAGACATCGCACATTGCTAGTCTAAATCATAAAAATGATCGTCATGATCATAGAGAAGTGTCAATTACAATAAGATAGTAAATATATGAGTTTAGCATCATGTCCCATAACCACTAGCTTAACTTAAATATTTGCGAACAAATTGTAGATCTCCACTAGAAAATTGTCACAAGAGTTTCAATCGAACAAGTCCAAGAATTAACCAACAAAGTGAACGCAAGCGTTTCATACCACTTGTTTTACTAAGTCGTTTAATTAGATTTCTCATACGAGTGAGGTAAAGGTTTATATATATACTAATAGATTGGAAAACGGTTTTATAAACGAATTTGGTATTAAAATAGTATCGAAATCGTTTGAGGAAAGAGTTTTGATAATTACTGCTAGTATAGAAAACCTTTATATTTTTAAAGTGACAAAGCACAAGGGGGATTGTAGAAACAATCAATCACAAAGATCACATTCGAAGATGTGAATAAAAATCCAATAAAATCGATAAAGGATCCATCGAAGTGGATATATCTAAAATTCCCAAAGAAAATAAGTCATCAAAGATGATAATAAATGATGACAATAAATAGGATCATCACGAATCGATTTAAATTGGAAATTCAATCCAAAAAGGCAAATTGGACTCAAACAGCAGGTTCAGTCGACTGAACAGAGTTTTCAGTCGACCGACCCTGTGCCTGGAAATTTTCCAGGTTCAGGAAACTTTCTGTTTCCAGTTTCAGTCGACTGAACAGAGTTTTCAGTCGACTGAATCATGCCTGAAAACTTTCGGGTTTCAGGTTCAGTCGACTGAATCATGTCTGGAAACTTTCGGGTTACAGGTTCAGTCGGCTGAACAGAGTTTTCAGTCGACAGAATCATGCCTGGGCTGTTTTTCAGACTTATTCAAATAAAGAGCAAACTCTTCCAAAATGTAACCGGACGAACATTGGCTCTAAGGGTTTATGCCAATCGGCAACCCGACCCTATATGCTCCTCGATGCATCACCAAAAGCATGATCAAACATCCATAAAAGGATTTCACACCAATTTGACTTAAAAACCCAAAAATTGGAATATTCACAAAACCAATCCAAATCAAGAGCAAATGCACATGAAGAAGTGTTAGGAATTCATACCCAACAACCAAAGATAATTATAGTCATAGATGTGAGATAAAAATCTCACCTTTGCACCCAAATCAATGAAGGAGAAGTTATGAAGCAATGGCAAGAACAAGCACTCTTCAATTCCAACTCAACAAGCTTGAATCTAAGCTTAAAGGAGAAACATTTCCTAAATTAGGTTTAGGAAATTTCTGAAATTGAATGGAGAAAGAGTTGGAGAAGATGAAGAGAAGCTTACCAATGAGTTCTTCTTGAGTTTGGAGCTAGGAATTTGATTTGCAAGAGAAACTAGGTTTTTGGAGTTTTAATTTCCAATCTCTCCCACCATTATTACTTTAAAAACTGAAAAGAGAAGAGAATGAGGGTGAATGGGGAAGAGTGGCTCAGATTTGAGCATAAGTAAAACATAGGGCTGAGCCCAAAAACCAAAGCCAAAGTGAAAAGTAGCAAAAATCAACTTTCTCCAAACATATCGAAGCTTATACTCAAAAAGGTCGCAAACGACATTTTAAACTCAATGGGAGTGGTCCCGAGTCCTAATTCGACCGTATGCAAAAAGTAGCTTTTCGAACTAAAATCCGACTAACGATAAAATATTTAAATATAAAATCGATAAATATGCGGGTTGTTACAGACTCCCCTCCTTAAAGAAATTGCGTCCTCGCAATATTTAAGAAGAAGATATATATATATATATAGTAACAACCATAAAAACATATTCAACACAAAAGAAGTTTGAAATAAGAAGTTCACCTCAAAGAGCACGAGAAAGTAAGTCCGGATGTGTTCGCTCGATGAACTCTCTAGATTCCCAAGAACAATCCTTAGGATTTGAAGACTATTGAACTTTAACAAGTGAAACATCTTTATTTCGAAGTCGTTTGACCTCCGAAGCAATGATACGAATTGGATGTTGCTCATAAGTTAAATTAGGCGAAACTTCAATCTCTTCCACAACACCGGGCTCAAGAACAGAATCAGAATCTCGAAGACATTTCCGAAGTTGAGAAACATGGAACACGTCATGGATAGCAGAAAATTGAGCCGGTAATAAAAGACGATAAACCATGAATCCAATACGTTCGGTGATAGGAAATGGCCCAACATATCGAGGCGCCAATTTTCCCGATCGACTGAAACGTACAACACCTTTCATAGGTGAAACACGAATGAACACAAGATCTCCCACAGAAAATTCTAACTTCCTTCTTCGGTTATCGGCATAGGATTTTTGTCTACTCTGGGCTTCTTTCATCCTATGTCGAATAAGTTCAATCTTCTCTGTGGAATCACGAATAAAATCTGGACCTAAAACCAGCCTCTCACCGGTCTCAAGCCAACAAGAAGGAGATCGGCATGGCCTTCCGTAGAGTGCCTCAAAAGGTGCCATACCAATACTAGATTGGAAGCTATTATTGTAGGAAAATTCAACAAGTGAAATGTGATCTTCCCAACTTCCACCAAAATCAAGAACACAAGCACGAAGAAGATCTTCAAGAGTTTGATTCACACGCTCGGTTTGTCCGTCGGACTGGGGATGATAAGCGGTGCTAAAATTAAGCTTCGTTCCTAAAGCTTTTTGAAGACTCTTCTAAAATCCACTAGTAAACAATGGATCACGATCACTAACTATAGAAGTAGGAACTCCATGTAATTTAACAATCTCTTTGATAAAGAGTTTGGCCAAAAGTGGAACGGTTCGGTTAGACCGAACGAGAATAAAATGGACGGATTTAGTAAGTCTATCAACGATCACCCATAAGCTATCATGACCCGAACGAGAACGGGGAAGGCCATCTATAAAATCCATGGAAATTTGGTCCCACTTTCAAATTGGAATTTCTAAAGGTTGCAATAACCCACCGGGCCTTTGATGTTCGGCCTTAACGAGTTGGCAAGTCATGCAACACTTAACAAAGTTAGCAATATCGAGTTTCATTCCCTCCCAATAATAAAGTCGCTTCATATCCGCGTACATTTTACTACTACCGGGATGAATGGTAAATTTAGAACGATGAGAATCTTCTAAAATATCTTTACAAAGATCACCAATATTTGGCACGACAAGTCTACCAAATTTCCGAATGCCGCCACGAGAATCGATATCAAAGTCTTTCAATCCTTCAATATCAATTTTATCCCTAATATTTTGGCCAAGAAGAGCCAATTCAGGATCTAACCCTTGAGCTTCAAGAATGCGGTCTAAAAGAGAAGGATGAGCCTCAAGGCTACATAAAGCAAGAGATGAACATAAATCGGGAACACGCTCTCGAATCTCACAAGTGGATAAGATCTCGAGATCGTTCCATTCGGATATCATCATAGAAACAACAGCTTGTTGTTTACGGCTAAGAGCATCGGCGACACGATTACCCTTACCGGGAGTATAAAGAATATCAAGATCATATGGTGCAAGAAATTCAAGCCAACGCTGTTGACGCAAATTAAGTTCCTTTTGAGAGAATAAATACTTCAAGGACTTATGATCGGTATATAGAACAAATTTCTCTCCTAAAAGATAATGACGCCAAATCCGAAGAGCAAAAACAATAGCCGCGAGCTCTAAATCATGAGTGGCATATCTAGTCTCAGCAGGCTTTAATTGCCTAGAAGCATAAGCAATAACACGTTCTTTTTGCATAAGAACGGCACCCAAACCAATGCGACTAGCATCGGTATAAACAACGAAATCTTGATTCCCATCGGGAATAACAAGAATAGGAGCATCAGAAAGAAGTTCTTTTAATTTCTGAAAAGAAGCTTCACATTTGTCCGACCAAATGTATTTAACACCTTTCTTCGTTAAGCTAGTGAGAGGCACGACAATCTTAGAAAAGTCTTTGATAAAACGACGGTAATAGCCTGCCAAGCCGAGAAAACTACGAATCTCTGTCACACTCTCCGGTCTCTTCCAATCTTGAATCGCTTCAATCTTTAAAGGATCCACGGAAATTCCGGATTCGGAAATAATATGACCGAGAAACTTCACACTAGATTGCCAAAAGTGGCACTTAGAAAATTTTGCCTTTAATTGATTACTCCTAAGAGTTTCCAACACAATCCGAAGATGTTTTTCATGCTCCTCCTCGGTTTTAGAATACACAAGAATATCATCAATAAAGATGAGAACAAATCGATCGAGAAAGTCTTTAAAAACTCGATTCATTAAGTCAACGAAATAAGCTGGGGCATTCGTTAACCCAAATGGCATAACAAGCCATTCATAAGATCCATACCGAGTACGGAACGATGTCAAAGGAATGCTATCCTCTGCAATACGAAGCTGATGAAAACCGGTAGCCAAGTCCAATTGTGAAAAGACTCTAGCACCACTAAGTTGATCGAATAGATCATCAATCCGAGGTAAAAGATATTTATTTTTGATAGTAAGATCATTAAGCTTGCGGTAGTCAACGCAAAGCCTAAGTGTACCATCAGATTTCTTCACAAAAATAGCTGAAGCTCCCCAAGGCGAGGAACTAGAGCGAATAAATTGCTTCGTTTCCAATTCAGATAATTGTTTACGCATCTCCTCGTTTTCTTTATTGGACATACGATAAGGAGGACGAGTGATAGGTTGAGCTCCAGGAATAAGATTAATTCTGAACTCAATTGCTCGCTTAGGTGGTAATTCTAAAATGGGCTCGAATATGTCGGAAAATTCACGAACGACGTGAATAAGAGAAATAATATCACCCTCATCATCATCATCGTCATCACGAGGATTTAAAGAATATAAAGATGCGACCAAGCTGGAAACTGAATCTTGAAGATTAATAGAAATCTTCTTAACAGATTGAGGATGTCGAAGATGAATAGTCCGCTCAGGACATAGGATATGAGCTTCATAACGGTTAAGCCAATCCATTCCCAAAATCATTCCAAAGTCTAAATAACGCATGCCATGCAAATCGGCTAGGAAAGGAAAATCACACAAAATAATCTCGACATCTTTACACAATAAACTGATTGTTGCGGATCCAACAACCGGATTCGCAATTCTCAAAGAAGTCATTAAACACAAAACATCCAAAGAAAAGGCATCAACAAGTTCTTTTGATATAAAAGAATGAGACGCACTCGTATAAAAAAGAACTCGAATAGGATGATCACGAAATAAAATAATTCCATCCAGAATAGAACGAGAAATACCTTGGCCACGAGATGTGTTGCCAGGGGCTTGAGCAACATTAAGCTTTCCCTCCTTTCTATTTTGAAGTTTGGGACATACATGCATAAAATGGTCCGGGCTTTTACAATAGCGACAAGTACGAGGCTTTGAACACTTGTTCGCAAAATGGTCTCTGGAACCACAGTTAAAGCATTTCCCTTCAGTAGAGGAAAAGGTCTTTGCAACAGGAGTTGCTTGCCTCCCTTTCTTACTGGGATAAGGACCTTTAAATTTGTTTGGCCTCTTTTTGTTGTTGAAGTTTGGTTTATCACCCACACTTCAACATCACCCTCCCTATCCGCCTCTTCAAGACGAAGAGCGATATCAACGAGTTGGTCGAAAGAAACTTTTAATTTTAGAAGTAATGGCTTCTTGAGACTTTTGCTTAAGCCATAGATGAACCTCTGGTTCTTCTTTAAAGGGGTGTTGATGTATTCAACCCCATATTTGGAAAGCGACTCGAAGGAGGCGACGTAATCAGTCACGGATGACTCACCTTGAACAAGGTCTATAAATCGTCGAGCCAATGTCACTTTTTCTGCTTCCGGTACAAATTTCAACTCGAAGCGTTCTCGGAATTTCTCCCAGGTGAGATCCGCTTCATTAATCTCAGAAATAAGAAGCTCGTACCAGTCCAATGCTCTTTCTCGGAGCATACTAGAGGCCACCTGAACTCGGTGAAGGTCAATAAGATTCATGTGAGAAAAGATTCGATCGCATGACCTTAGCCAAGCCTGTACTTCAATAATAGTTTCGGAACCTTTGAATGGCTCCCCACCCAAATTAGTGTAATCGCTGCACAAGCGTGCAAATCCCGACTTTGGGTGAGTAGGTTCCGGGTTAGCTCCAGCTGCTTGAGAATTTGTCACTAAATCAAAAAGCTGTTGAGCAGTCATAAAAACTCCATTCTGGGGTGGAGTGCTAGACGGTACAGCTCTAGGGCGGCCTGGTCTAGACATTTCTCTCCCTTAAGAAAGAAAGAAGAAGAAGAAGAAAAAGGTTATTCATCAAATTGAATATCAAGCAATCTTGATAGACAAAACAAGGAGCCATAAAAGAAAATAGGATAGAATGGTACGTAGATCCGAATAAAATCCTAAAGCACGACTCCTAAGATGGACTTAGGACGATGATCCTTGTTATAATATTCCATATTGTTCCGAAGTTTGGCTCTGATACCAAGCTGTGACGCCCCACCTCTATACCCACACTAGCCAAGAACATTACGGTGAATGCTGTCGACTAGCACGGAGAATAAGGCTGTTGAGGAGCGACCATCCGTGTAATTTCTTTGCGCGAGCACCGATATGTCAGATAATATAACATGCATTCTATTTCAAGAGGAAATCCGACATACCGACACAAACTCAAAGCTACTACACGGTGGCTATATAAATCATTCGGAAAACGAATATAGAAATAAGCATAACACAAATCAGTCAGAGACAATTCATATCACAAAGGCGGAATAAGATATGAATATTACACTAGAAAGTGTACATCGGAGTAGTGGTCTAAAAAGATCCACAATATCACAAAAGAATAGTTACACGAACTACACAAAAGAATAAGTATACATTATGAAGTCTATATCTCTAATGTATACAACAAAAACTACTAATCTAAGTAGTCAACCAAAAGTCAGAGAAATCAATCCCAAGAGAGAAGTCAAGCTGAAGCACCTGTAACATCTCGGTCTGACCCGAGTATTATTTAATAAGAAAATAATAAACGGATCAGTATAACTATAAATATCAGATGAAACGATATAGAATAAGAGATATGACTAAACGCATAATAATCACAATGCCAAGCTGTGATATTTATAAGTAATTGAAAATCAACAAGAGATTAATCAATATCACCAATCTACACAAGAATCAAAGGAAATGTCATACTTCTTATTTCGTTCATCCAAACCATAAATATTGACGATTATGTCAATGTCAATCACAAAAGTCAATGACACACAAATTCACCAATGCACAAATATTGATAAAACTTATCAATGGAAATCACGAAAATTGGTGAAGCACAAATTCTAGAAATCATCTCAAGAAATCCAGTAAATGACACACAAATTCACCTATGCACAAAAATTGATAAATCATATCAATAGAAATCACAAAAATAGATGAAGAAGGAAATTTCAGAATTCGACACACGAAAACCAGAAATCACACAAAATAGGAGGGGAGGCCTATCACACGAACGGGAGCATGAAAACTCACCAACAGCTGTAACACACGAACGAGAAGCTATCTCATGGTAGCTAGCCATTAATTTGACACACGAATGGTCCGAAGACCGTGGGTTGCTACCGCACAAATATGACACACGAACGAGGTTTAGTCTCCCACGCAGACAAAGAGACATCGCACATTGCTAGTCTAAATCACAAAAATGATCGTCATGATTATAGAGAAGTGTCAATTAAAATAAGCTAGTAAATATATGAGTTTAGCATCATGTCCCATAACCACTAGCTTAACTTAAATATTTGCGAACAAATTGTAGATCTCCACTAGAAAATTATCACAAGAGTTTCAATCGAACAAGTCTAAGAATTAACCAACAAAGTGAACGCAAGCGTTTCATACCACTTGTTTTACTAAGTCGTTTAATTAGATTTCTCATACGAGTGAGGTAAAGGTTTATATATATACTAATAGATTGGAAAACGGTTTTATAAACGAATTTGGTATTAAAATAGTATCGAAATCGTTTGAGGAAAGAGTTTTGATAATTATTACTAGTATAGAAAACCTTTATATTTTTAAAGTGACAAAGCACAAGGGGGATTGTAGAAACAATCAATCACAAAGATCACATTCGAAGATGTGAATAAAAATCCAATGAAATCGATAAAGGATCCATCGAAGTGGATATATCTAAAATTCCCAAAGAAAATAAGTCATCAAAGATGATAATAAATGATGACAATAAATAGGATCATCACGAATCGATTTAAATTGGAAATTCAATCCAAAAAGGCAAATTAGACTCAAACAGCAGGTTCAATCGACTAAACAGAGTTTTCAGTCGACCGACCCTGTGCCTGAAAATTTTCCAGGTTCAGGAAACTTTCTGTTTCCAGTTTCAGTCGACTGAACAGAGTTTTCAGTCGACTGAATCATGCCTGGAAACTTTCGGGTTGCAGGTTCAGTCGACTGGACAGAGTTTTCAGTCGACTGAATCATGCCTGGGCTGTTTTTCAGTCTTATTCAAATGAAGAGCAAACTCTTCCAAAATGTAACCGGACGAACATTGGCTCTAAGGGTTTATGCCAATCGGCAACCCGGCCCTATATGCTCCTCGATGCATCACCAAAAACATGATCAAACATCCATAAAAGGATTTCACACCAATTTGACTTAAAAACCCAAAAATTGGAATATTCACAAAACCAATCCAAATCAAGAGCAAATGCACATGAAGAAGTGTTAGGAATTCATACCCAACAACCAAAGATAATTATAGTCATAGATGTGAGATAAAAATCCCACCTTTGCACCCAAATCAATGAAGGAGAAGCTATGAAGCAATGACAAGAACAAGCACTCTTCAATTCCAACTCAACAAGCTTGAATCTAAGCTTAAAGGAGAAACATTTTCTAAATTAGGTTTAGGAAATTTCTGCAATTGAATGGAGAAAGAGTTGGAGAAGATGAAGAGAAGCTTACTAATGGGTTCTTCTTGAGTTTGGAGCTAGGAATTTGATTTGCAAGAGAAACTAGGGTTTTGGAGTTTTAATTTCCAATCTCTCCCACCGTTATTACTTTAAAAACTGAAAAGAGAAGAGAATGAGGGTGAATGGGGAAGAGTGGCTCAGATTTGAGCATAAGTAAAACATAGGGCTGAGCCCAAAAACCAAAGCCAAAGTGAAAAGTAGCAAAAATCAACTTTCTTCAAACATATCGAAGCTTATACTCAAAAAGGTCGCAAACGGCATTTTAAACTCAATGGGAGTGGTCCCGAGTCCTAATTCGACCGTATGCAAAAAGTAGCTTTTCGGACTAAAATCCGACTAACGATAAAATATTTAAATAAAATATTTAAATATAAAATCGATAAATATGCGGGTTGTTACAACTAAGTATTTAAAATTCCGCTGCGAGTTTTTTGATATCTGTGTCTGTGATTATTTATTTACTGTATATTCTGAGATTTGCCAAATTTTATTTACAACGCGGTATTTTGAACAATTCAAGTCCGACACGTGCGGATGCGAATTGTTGAAAATATCGGGTCGTTACATTCTAGTAAAATGACGGCTTTTGCACTAGACGGAGTTTAAATATGAGAATGTGGTAGCCTGTTATTTTCCAAGTACAACTGTCAGTCTCCATGGAGAAATACAATGTACATTAACAATATGAAGTATCTGAGTGTTGCATATTGTCCGTAATTTAGATAAGAGTTAATCGATTGAAGTCTCGTCTGATTCTGAGTTAGTATGAATAAGTTATTGCAGTCTGAACAAAAAAATAGCGGCTTCTGCACTAGGCGGAGTTCAAATATGAAAATGTAATTTTAAATGAGTAAATGGATTATCCATTTATAACCCTTTTAAAAATGGGTCAACCCAACCCATAACTCATTTAATAAAATTCATAAATGGGTTAACCTAACCCATTTATTTATAAATAGGGTAAATAGGTTGGGTTAACGGGCTGTGTCATATTTTGACAGGTCTAGCGATTAGCAACCACATAAAATATTAATTGATGTAATCGTGGAAGGTTTAAGATTTCAAAGGATATGAGAGTGCACCTAACGACATGAATGTTATTTCTAAAACTCTTATCATTATTGGCTTTTATCAATTTTACATGTGCATGATATAACTTGATAATATTATTAAACTTAAGGAGTGGATTGGGACATAACACACAATTAGTGGCACAATGAGTTTTGACCGTTAGATCTCATTGTGTTTACAGCAGGGGAGATTTAATGGTTGAGATTTACCGTATCATAAATTGTGTCATTGATTTGTGTTCTAATAGATTTTCCCTTGAATACAAGAAACATGAATGCAGAAAATCAAAAATAATTAAGGCAGTTAATTAGAAGAATGCTGTAATGGTTTTGACCTACTGTGAATTTTATGAGCATAAAGGTCCATAATAATAAGGTTGCTTAGTAATGAGTATCATTTATCACAAAGGTGGAGCTGCATCCAAATAGTTAAATACGAAAACACATACTGAAGCTTGATAGTTATTATGAGACCTGGATTGAAAGTAAAAGATAAACTAAGGGAAATACAGGATAAATGTTCTTGGAATCCCTAAGTTATAATTATAAAATATTGCATGTATGTTTCTAGTTTTGTGATCTCTGTAAAAATATCATGATAACAGATGAACCATAACAAAAGCCCGAAATCAACATTTACGCTAAATATTATTTGCTTTTAAATTGATCTCTATAAGCATAATCAATTAACCACTGAATCTTCAGACTATCAAAAATCAACAAAATTTTCCTATAAGCTTGATTATTTACATTTTATTGCAGCCTGTGCCAACTCTGATTGAGAACAAATGAGATTTTCAAACATATCATTCTACTGTTCCGCCTTTACTAGAAGAAACAAAGCAAATTAACTTTACCTTTTTTTTAAATTTTTTTTTTGCAGGAATTACTATTGCCGTTTGCGGAATTAGGCAAACGATTGCTTTTCCTTGCTGAATGGCAAGATTCATTGAAATCGACTATGTTTTTATTTCTGATCCTATATGTCGTTTACAGGTAAAACTCTGATTATAACTAAAGTTTTAGTTTAAACAATGTCTTTCATTTTCTTATATTTATATGTAGATATAATCTAGCTAATAAATAATTAAACAAGGGAGAAGGTTTTAATACCTAAACTTTTTATACAAAATCTTACCCAAATTAAATCCAAATGTTAAGATTAAATCTAGTCATGACTCCGTTGGATTCCTCCCGTAAATTTCCCTTTGTAATAATTTTGACCATATAATCAACCATGTATACACAGTGTATTTCCGATATCAATCGTACAGTGCTTTGTTTGGCATCACAATATGAGTTGGTGTCACACAAAAAATTGATATATTGTTGGCATCACAATATGAGTCGGCGTCACAAAAAAATTGATGTAATAATGGTAGTAGGTTTGATTCATAATGCAAGGATTCTATAAGTTTGTATCACTGAAACAAGTATGTCAATTAAACTCTGAAATTCAACAGTTTTCATGTATTGACGTTTAATTAGGTAAACTAATACATCTGCAATAACTCGGTTTGATTAAAAATATCAACATTTTTTGTCCAAAATATTTTTAATGGCATTTGCATCACATATGCTAAAATACTTATAAATATATTATTCTACATTTAATTTGTGTAACCTTATTTTTCAATAGTTATATAAGACCCTAATCTATTGTTTGAGTTATTAGATGTTTCAATTCTCCGCCGTATATTCTATTTTTTAAGCTTTATTATATGCATAGTGCTTAAGTGATTGTGCAAGTAATATATGCATAGTATATTTCCCAGAAATAGTACTCCCTCCATCCCATATATATTAGTGTTTTGGCTTTGTTCACTATATTCAAGAAATATAATTTTTAAAAAATAATAACAACCACACATTTATCTTTTTTTCACTCGTCCAGTATAATACCAACCATACTCCTGAAATGTTTTTTATTTTGGAACAAAATAAATCTCTAGAATGAAAATGTGAACATAACAGAGGGAATATATTATATAATCTTCTTTCATTCTTACAAGGCGCGTAGTTACAACATGTACATACTGATTGACAAATATTTAATTACTAATATTTTCAACAGTTATATAATAATTTTATGAAATTAGATATTAAAGATGGATATAATCTGCTTATATACTAAATGCGTGAAGTGTTAAATTCATCGGAGCGTGCCCCTTAGGCAGACTTTTGTAAATTTCAATGTGATTATGATGTGTAATTATATTAGATCATCTCAATGGTTTTACTATAAAACATACATTGTGTATGGTATTTTTTTTTTTTTTTTTTTTGATTTTGTTTGATTTTGGGTTTTGAATATATAAACTGAATATAAAGTATATACTTTTTCTGAAAAATATTATTTTACAAGTTAAGGTTTTTTTTAGTAGCAAAGTTGTTGTTACATATTCCTGATGTGTAAAATTAGGCCCTAACAAGTTTCAGTTAAATTTAACACAACTGTTCTATGTCTAGTATTGCAGGTCTAAAAAAAGAATGCTTAAGAATCCTTAAGTTTATTGATCAACAACCTTAAGCATTTTGTACATTCATTGGGATTCTTAAACTAAGGATTTGTAGAAAATAAATTAAACCAAGGCGACAGGACTTAGTATTCGGTATACTTGATTTGAAACCAATCAAATTGTAATACAATATTCAAATATTCAGTTAAATAGCATGATACAATTTTCAATTGAAATCCTACACGAATCTAGTAAAAAATTATATTAGATCAAGTCAGAATTACTCTTCTCAGACGTAATAATAAATGAAAGAATATTAATACAAGTAACCATGAATACAAAAATCACAAGCATAAGATAATAAGCAAAAATATGAAATTAAAGTAGATCTATAATTGAAAAGTAACATAAATTTTTATTAAACTGCTAAAATTTGATTTGTATCATTGGTAAAACTAAATCAAATGATTACAATGTTGATATTAAATCAAATAATGCCGAAAGTACAGTGGATAAATTGAAAACACGATAAAACCTCTAAAACTGTTCCCAAATCAAGATGTCATTCTTGTGATGGAAGGTCCTATGTTTAGGACAAATTCTGATAACTATTAGTAATAATAAACCAACTCTCAACCTATTTGCAAATATAAGTTAGTTTTTAATACTTCAGCCATTTGGTTGTCATTTTTTAATACATGTATCTATGGTGTTTGAGGTAGAGTGGAACATTGAGCGCTAAGAACGACCTTAGGGTCTATGTGGAGTCCAGGCAGAGCCTCTAGAAAATAGACGATCGCCACATAAATTTGATACAAATAATTTTTTTATTAGTAACTATAAAAAAAAAACACATATTACACCAAATTAAATTGGTTTTAATTAGGCCGGCGCTATTTATTGGCTTCTCATAACTGATATATAACTAAATTTCAAATAATCGATACAATTTAAATTAAATTGGTTCTAATATATGTACAGACGTTTTGTAAATAAATTTCAAAAATAAATCAAGCACTTTTGTAGTTTAAAGACATAACATAATTAATATATAACTAACTTTATGCCATGACTGATTAAATATTAATTAGTATACCAAATAATCTTTAAATTACAATAATAGGGAATACAACCATTTTCTATTTATAGTTGACTTCTTTAGGTTTGGCTCAGGAAAAAAAATAAAAATAAATAGAATGTAGAAAAATTAAGAAGTCGTTTGAATAGCTATTATTCAAATAAAGGATGGAATAAAACACAAAAGCAAAGAAGATGTTAAAATAACAAAGTAGTGCCTAGATGACATCTGTAATAGCATATATGTATATGTATACATATACATGTATGACCATTTATATCGATTGAAATAGAAAAAATTAAGAATTTGAGTTTAAAAAAAAAGAAAAAAAATTCGTTAGGACCACAACTCAAGCGTTAAATTCTCTAAATTATAGTTTTAAAGATTTTGAGTTCGATCACCCGAGACATCAAAATGAGTGTTTTGCCTAAAATTAAGTATCCCTCTTCTCAAAAAAATAAAAAATAAAAATACACATATACACATATATGAGGTCAACTACCAATTGCAAACATATAAGAAGGCACCAACACATTTGCTAGCTGTATTAACGTATACATTTTGTATTGGAGAAATACGCTTCGATTCTAGTTACATGTGTATATATGTATATATCAAGTTTCGAGAACTGGGTTTCGGTCTCAGTTTTGGTCATTTAATTTTTTTCTTAATTTCGGACGATTCGGAAGTTTCGAAAGTTTCGGTCGCGATTTCGATTTGCAATAGTTTATTTATGGAAATATAATAACGATCTTTGTAAATTAACTTATATTAAATCCTAATCAAATTAAACTTAACAATAAATTAGACTAAACCAACCCTAAATACCCATTACTCGATTAAAGTAGAAAATTATTGCCAGCCCAATCCAAGTCAGCCCAAGCCTAAAATATATCAAAATAAAGCACAACCCAGTTGAGATATTGTCTCACACATCTCAAATTCGACGTCGGCTACTAGAGCACGAGAAAAAAAGATGCCGAAAGCTTTAAAAAACCTTTATTGATTTCGTTCAATTTCGAGCTCGGAACGATGTTGAAGTTTGATTTTGCATGTAAGTTTTCGATCCATATCTATTTCCTTTGATTTGGCTTCGATCGTAGTTTTGATTTCATCTGATTTGGCTTCGATTTGGCTTCGATTTGGCTTTGTGCCTTTGATGTCTACCTTTTCTCTTAACCTTAATAGGAATCGAATTTTATGCTCGGTTTTAGTTCGGTTATGGTCGATACCGGTACAGTACCACCGAAATTTTGGCATACCGTCCGATACCTCAAACCTTGGTGTATACATGTAAATGCATATGCATGTATATAAGTATGCTAGTTGCATTGTTTTAAATCTCGTCATATTCATTCGAAAATTTATTTATGCACTTGGATGAAATGAAATCTTGAACGAGATTACAATCCTAAACTTTGATCAAAATCGTATATATTTATTTTACATAATTTTCATTTAATTTGTTTTACAGGTCCAAAAATATTTTAATCTTATTTTTTACTTTCTACTTGGGTGGATCATAACAAAATACTTAACTTGTTTTCAACGTTCAAATGAAAAAAACCATCCTGACTGCTAAATCATTCACTTAACTGCCATTATCCTTAAAATAATAATAATCATTTTTCTGGTCCAAAAACTCTTTTCTTATGTAAATCAAGTATGTTGGAATTTTATTTTTATTGTTTCGAATGTCAATTTAATCACATAGTTACTTCGAAATTGTCTTGAAATATACTTTAATATTCGAGATGTCCACTTGACAAGTTCATCCGAAATGTACATCAGATATGCACTATTTCATCCAAATTCTCATCTGATACGAAATATCACATACAAAAATCTTACAACAAAACGTAATCAAAATCCTAGATTTGAAACCTTGCATATATGTATATATATATATATATATATATATATATATATATATATGCACGTGTATAGGAGATTTGGATGGTAAGTCTATGTTAATAACCAAAATAGAAAAAACCTCTCTCATAATCATGTTCAAGTGAAATCCTTGCTCGTTTCCATCTCTGTTACTCTCACACGTCATATTAGTATCTTACACCATAAATCAACTTAAACTTTAAAATACAACAACCTCTTGTAGAAAATAAATTCAATAATTTCACTAATAAATCACAAATTGTATGTTCTTTCTAATGCTATGCATTGTACACATAAAATTGAAATTCATGAAAAGCAAAATATAGAAGTTTGATGACTTTTTATTGAAGCAAAGGATCGATGATAAGTCTTCATCATTCAAATACATACATTGTAATCCTTTAGATTACATATAATTGAATTTCATAATAATCAGTTTTACTTGTCCAATTCAAATATAATTGCACAGGTGGAAGGTAACTAAAATACAGCTTCCCTGTTTCAATGCAGTTATAACTAAAAATGCTGTAACGACCCGAAATTTTCTAAGCCGAAAATTCCAGATGGTTATGAAAAAGAAGAAAGAGATAGAAGAAGAAGAACAAAAACACCAAAATTCTCACAATCGCATCGGATAAAATATAATAATAAATAATAATAGCTTACAAAAGAATTCTATATCAGTCGATTACAATTATATACATCAGAGTTTTACATATATACAGTCACTGAATATTTACAATTATTCTGTCTCAGATTAACAATAGTATAATACAGCGGATATACTCTGTACGATACTGCCATCCAGCTCGCCTCCTGAGCTCCAGAACGTACCTACCTGAAAATCTGTAATACTCGGTCTGACCCGAGCATTACACCAAAATAACACCCGGGTCAGGCTGGAAACCAGCGTGAGTAAACCCATCTAACCAGGAATATTAAAGCAAACAACTTATATAAAACCCGGGGTAACTTATATCAATTTAACCAATTCACATTTCACTATAGACAACACTTATTTCAACTACTAATTTCTAAGTACCAAACTTAGATAAATTTTCCAGTCTAAATAATCATTTTAATCCAGCTTATTGATTTCACAAATCAATATATAAATATTCAAAATGGTTTCGGGTATTTCCCAAATACCCGACCCCGGTCTCTTCGAGACTCATATTATCCTAATCCAAGTTATTCAAATGAAATTCACAACATTTCATATTAGAAATATCAACTCATTCAAAAGCATCCAATACCATTCGATCATCCATAAGCAAAGTTTGATCACATACAAATTAATTCAATTGATTCCAATTGAATTTTAATTCTCGACCACTTAGATTCCTTCATTTAATATTAATTAATTCCAAATCAATTAATTAATCAACTCTTCATTATTCATTATAATTAATCACACTGGATTAATTAACTTTCAATTGCATTCAAGTAATTATCTCTAATTAATTTTCACGATATTAATTATTCTTAACCCAAATCAATCGGTAATCTTAATTACTTCATAAATTAATTAACTATATTAATTACAGTCCTTTAACTACTTATATTAATTAACTTCTCTTAAGTCACTTATATTGATTAATTTCATCTTAAATTTCATCCTTAATTATATACATTATGAATTCCAATTCCATTTCCATTTATCCTAATCCAAATCAATTACATTAATTAAACCCCGATATTAACCCTTCTCAACAACCTCTACCTATATTTAATTATCTTTTATTTACTTCATTAAATAAATTACCTACTCCTTAATTAATTATCTTAGGTAATCTCTTGATTAATTCTACAAGCAATTATATGTTATTTCTTACTCAAGTAATTACTTATTAAACCGCCCAATGATTTTCCCATTTTAATTAAACTTCATTAATTTACTTAATTCCTTAATTACTTGATTCAAACTCTCAACTACTAAATTAATTAACCCGAATCATTTATTAGTTGAATTAATTATCTATTCTAATTACCCTGCTAATTTTGATGGATCACAACCATCAAGTCCTTATCAACAAATAAATGGAAATATTTCCTTATTTATAGCTTAAGTTTTAAAAACAAGTTAAAACCAAATATTTCGAGTCAATCCACATTTAACTCGAGAACCAATCAGAATCCAAGTCATCTCAACATTAGTGCACGTCTAATCAATTTAATCACTCTACCAATTATTTAAATTTAACCATTCAAATTTAAATAATAAACCAACAGAGTGAGATTTACTCACATTTGCCTCGCAATTGGCAATCCACTTCCTTCAATTAATTTCATTCAGTGATTATTAATTTATTACTTCCCAAGAGATTTTTAATTCATTATCCCCTATCTATTAATTGTTAAACTTCATTGTTAATTCCTAAAACCTAATTCCCATTCGTATATCACTAATTATAAATTATTTAATCAGAAATTTCAAATCAATTACTTAATTAATCTTTGACTTATTCCATAAGTGACCAAATCTCACTTATACTTAAGTTAAACTTGTTCTTTGTTAAATACTAATCACAATAACATTTAACTTAATTTGTACAATAATTAAGTTTTAAGTATCCTTTATGTACATTCCTAATTTAACAATAAATCAACTGTCTTAATTTAAGTTTGAAAAGCATTTAACTTACAGGATTCATAAATCTTTTAAACAATTCCATCTTTCTTATCTTATTATCTTTTTTTTTATTAGCCTCAGTTAAAACAAACAGCTAAAATAATAATAATGATAATAAAAAAAAGATGAAAGATTACTCACTGAAATTATCGAGAGAGAACCCAGTCACGGCCTCAACGTCGCCGCCTTCAACGACATCGCACCCACTTCCATCAATCGCGACCCCCCTGCAATCACAGCAGTACCTGAACGCGACGCGACACAAGCCGAAACCCCTCTCTCAAGACCCCCTGCGCGGCCACACCCCAATACAAAGTCGACAACCCCACGAAACCACCGCGACAGTTGACATCGCCACGCCTACGAAACCCCTCACCTTCCCTGATGAAACCACGGCTGTCGAACTCGAGCAATAGCTCGTCCATTCCCAACAAGAACGATTCGATTGAACAAAGATTCGAATCTCGTCCAGAAATGATTTTCGATTTTTTTTTTGTTTGAGGAGGCCGGCTTCGGCCATCCCCTTTTTTTTTAGATTTGATTTCTGTAGATTAGAGGGGAAGCTGGCGATAGATATCAATTCGAGAGGCTTCTTGAATACGCGTTCTGGTGAATAAAATATCCCTGACCTTTACTTTAAATTTATTATATTATAAAATTTCAAACGACTCAAAAAAAATGCCATTTAAAATTTTGAGCTCCTCTTAAGGAATGCCGCTAGGCGATTATAAGGTTTTACCCGCATCCTGAACACAATGGAACGCGTTTCGGAAACCAATTTGACCGTATGCGCGAGTTACAGAAGTAAACGATCAATTTTAATTTAAATCGATTAAAATATATCTAAGCGTTTCGAGCTGCCAGAGTCAAACGACAACTCCGGTTGCTATGAAAATTGAAGTCCAATAATAACTAACTATTACGGATCCAATGGAATTGGTTTCGTCGAATTCCGAGACTGTGCGTCGGAAGACGATTTTTAAATTCAATTTAAACGATATATTTTCAAAATTGAACAAATTATCTTTAAATTTAAATTTCAACTATTCTATTACCTTCAGTATCATCATTATAAATTTTGTAAGCCTTCAAATTATTTTTAACTGGCTTAGAATCTCAGATTCAATAATTACCCAATTTCAATTATTAAATTCAATATTTAAACTATATAATTCAATGATTTAATTATCAAGTAAATATTAATATCCTGAATTTCAAGTTAAAAGTAACTTTTAAATATTTAAAATCGATTAATTATTCCAATTTAATTCGTTAAAATTTCCGGGTCATCACATTCCTCCCCCCTTAGAAGAATTTCGTCCCCGAAATTTCTAGTTAGGAAGAATGATCTAATACCCGTTTACCTCTTTCCAAACTTCACTATTCAACATCCTACCATTATCCTTTATTAAAGACCCACTATCACCTTAACCAACTTTTCAAAACCTTCTATAATTTCAAACAATAACCTTTTTCTCAATCATTCAAATTTCAATTTAAAACCAAATTTTGAATTATCAAAATTTTCTCAAATTTTTTTCCAACTCTCTAAATTTCCGAATTTTTTTGCCAGCGTCTCCTTTACGCGGCTAGCTCGGTACAACTACAAAAGGCCTCTACGGGCTTCCCAAATTCCAAAAAGAAAACAAAAGTCAAGTGGCTACATAAAAAACCCAATCCAATTTCATACAGAATTTAAATACATACCTTTTTGTCGGGCAATTCACATTTATCATTTGGAATCAAATCCAACTTCTTTTTCCCTTTAATATACCTGCATATCTTACTTAGCAACAATATCCAATCATAACCCTTCCAATCGTTTTATAAATTTCCTTATATAGGTTTTCATATACATTAAATTTATTTTCACTCCAAGGTATTAAATTTTTGTCTTTCACTTATAACTGGTTCATATTAGTTTCATTTATTAATTTACTTTAGTTTCCAATTCGAAATTGTTTTGCCGTTAACAAAAATTTTCTAACTTCCAAAATTTTTAGAAAATTTTGGCAGAGTCTCCTTTGTACGGAGGAGCTTTTGCAATTTGACAATAGATATAAATATGTATACATCGACCCACACGGTCGGAAAAAGCAAAAACAGTTCATATTTCCTATTTTTATTGCGTAGGCGTACCTTATTTAGCATTTTAAGCAAGCAGCTTATTTATATTAACAATTAGCGCAATCCAAATCAACCAAACAGCTTCCCGGTACCTGTACTTGCTCAATTTAAATATGTAAGTGCCATATATAGAAATTCTATTAGCATTACACTTACTTTTAATAGCTAACCCAAGAATTACATAAACAACAAGTATTACGAAAGCAATAAGCACCAAACACTTACTAGAAACGATTTATATGGTTTTTAAAGCTAATTTAAATGCTTCCATCCAATTCATATGCTATTTCATTTAATTTCTAATGGTTTACAACGCAATTGTTTACATTCATTTCATTTTTAAGCAAAACAAACTCATAGTCATATCAATTGATTCAAAAGTCAATTATATTTGCTTCCACTACTTCATAGAATTTAATTAAATCTCGTTTACGTTAAATGACAATCATTTCTACGTAATTAGATAATATCCATGTGAATAAATAATTACTTAGGTTTTATAGCCAACTAAAATTGATCCCAACTTAATTTTATTTCATTCAATTCCATTCTAACTTATTCACACCCATTCATTTAGTTCGCCACATTCCATTCTTGTACACTAGTCATTCCCAAATTACTTCAATCCAAGCTTTTATTAATGGGCTTTCATTCTTATTCGAAGCCAAGCTTCCATGCATTTTAAACTTAAGTTAATTACTTTAATTTATTCCAACATCAACTTAAGTGTACTTCTATTTGATTTTCACCTAATCAAGTTCCATTTGATTTAGTTAGCCCATCCATTTTAAATTTTAAATTTAAATTCACCTTCTCAATTTATCAGAATAATATCCAAGCACAAACACAACTCGTTTATTCTTCAAATTAATATACCAACAAATTTAAGTTCAGTCTGATAATCCAATTCCAATCACAACTTTGGTTCAGTTTTTATTCAACCAAACTTCATCCATTTATTATTTAACTCAATTAACCCATTTTTAATTTTTTTAATTCAATTACTTAATTCGTTATTGAATTTATTTTATTAATACAAGGCTATTCTCAATTTATTTCTATTTACTTGGGTTATGATTTACAACTCTAACCATCGCATTTATCAATCCAACTCTATTTCATTTTTACTTTACAATATCTCCTCTTATTTAATTCATTAGCAAATCCGAGTCGAATTCAATTTATAAATTCGAGTTCAACTCCTAACTCCATTATTAACTTACAAATCCATTTATTTAACAGGGTTAAATTTTATTAACATTCTCTATTAAATAATTTATTTAGATAATTAGGTTACTTCCACTTTTAATTCAACATTGGAATTTTAATTACAAAGAAGCACTTCATTAAATTTTCCCGAGTTTCAATTTTATTTTACAATTTCAGTTTGAATTTCCCTTGATTTTCCAAAATTCCATCTCTTTTATTTTAAAAATTTAGAAATGCCTATAAAATCTCATAATATTATTAAAATAGCTTTTATAAAATATTTCTTATAACTCGATGTCTCAACCAGTCCATCCTTGTTCTCACAGAAATTCAGTCATACGTTGATCAGGCGTAGAACTGAAAATCTATAAGTACTTGGTAAACTCGTTTTCAACACCCAGTGAAAATACTTGAAAAAAAAAAATTTCATTAAAAATATAGAAAACAGTTTTGTTGAAAATAAAAGAAATAACTTTGGTGACAATGCTCTGGAAATCATCACACCCATCCATGGTCACAGTTACATACCAGGGTTACATTGCAGTCTCAACAAAAGTCCATGTAACTGCAGGCTCTCCGCGGCCTCTCGATTATGCCATGGATCCCACACAACAGATCACAGTTACATCCAGGGTTACGTTGCCGTCGCAGCAAAAGTCCATGTAACTGCAGGCTCTCCGCGGCCTCTGATTTCGCTGTCGAAATGAAACTTCTCCACTCCTACATAAGTCGCAGTCTACCGAGATAAACTCAACCGCAGACTGTTGGCTCTCAGCGGCACACACGACTTTCGCAATGTTACCATAGGTCGCAGTTACATCCTGGGTTACGTTGCAGTCAGAACAAAAGTCCATGTAACTGTTGGCTCTCCGCGGCACACACGACTTACGCTATGGTAAACTTAACTCAAAATCCTTAGGAACTAGTTTTGTCCGGACTCCTCTCAGGATCAACTTTAGAACCCCCTTGGGCTCAAGGCAGCACCACTCGGTGGCACTCCTGAGAAGTCCATTTCAAGGGAGCGCCTTTTTCCCCAGAGCTATCATCAAAACACTTTATACTATACACATATAGTTTCTTTCAAATCATACACCTAGTATGAATTTCATCAACGCTTCTTTACAGAAAATCGATTGTTCCAAAATCGATAATTCTCAACCTAAAATTTCCAAATTCAATATTGATTTTTTTCAAAATCAAAAGCCTTTCTCAAAATCCTCATAAGATTCTTTATATATTCAGATATATATATATATATATATATATAAATTTTTAAAACTTTGGATCCTTACCTTCTTGTATAAAACACCTTTTATACTCCAAACACTCTCAAAAACCATAGAAATATCCAATTTCCATCTGTATTCATTTCATATTTCTCAGAATATTCTTTCGGTTCAAAAGAACCATTTCATATTCCTTATTCACCTTTACATTAATCCCCATTTGGATTATTACTTCAATTCTTTTCTCAGTTGAGTTTTTAAATCAATAACAGTTTGAACTCCGACCAGTTTATTTTTAGAAAATAGCTTGAAAATTGTAAAAATAGATAATTACTTTGAAAAATAACTAATTATAAAATAGTTGGAAAATAGCTAAATAGTTTAAGAAATTTTTAGATAATTGCAAAATAATTGTAAAATAATAATTAATTCATAACTTAGTTGAAAATTAATAATTAGTTTATAAAACAGTTGTAAAATAGTTAAATAGTTCCAAAAGTAGTGGCAAAAACCAGTATAAAAATAGTTTGGGTTTAAAAAGAAAGTTGTATGGTAAGTAGATAAGAAAATAGATTTAAAACTACTTATATTAAAACAATTTACATTGAAAATGGTCTAGAGTCAAAACTGCTCACTTCCCCAACAATTCAATTTAAATTTCCACTCCATTTAAATTGACCCAATCCCAATTTAATTAACTCCAATTTCCATTGGACTTGATTCATCCCCAATTTAAATTAAATTGATTCTCAATTTCCTTCCAACTTCAAATCAAATTCCATTTGATCTTTAAACTTGTACAATTTTAAGTATAATTTCAATTTTACATCTTCTATTTATAATCAATTACACTCACATTTTGCTTTTAACTCAGAATTATACATTTTATTTAGCCAATATATTTTTATTATTCCGTAAACATTTAATCAAGATTCTAGAGTTTAAACAAATGTCCAAATTACAATATCACCTTAGAATTCAACTATATCCAAAATTCTTTGGCAAATTCAATTATCCCTTTTGAATTTAAAAATTAAACCCAATTTACAAACAATCCCAATTTAAAACAATTTGGTAGCAATTTCTCTTCTAGAAACTCGAAAATGAACATCGATGATACTGCAGTCATCACCGACTTTATTTTCCAGTGACCAAAAGAGTTCAATGCTTTTATCTCTCTAAAAAAAACACTTCCAAATATTTTTGATTTCAAATCTCTCAAATTTCAAACACAAAAATATTTTTGAAATAATACTATTCTTTCTTTAAAACCCTTGGAAACCACTTTCAAACCAAAAGGAATTTTAATTTTTCCCAAAATTCCAAACTCTCAATCCATCAAATTCATATTTAAACATTACTCTGGAATTTTCATCTTACTCTATTTCAAATATTCTCTGGAATTCTATTTCAAATTATAATCTCATTTATTTATGAAGTTTATTTCAATTAGTAAATTACATTTACAATCTATATTTCAAATTCCTTTTTGATTTTAAACCAATTCCACTTAAATTAAAATTCCAAAATTATTCCAATTACTTTGGACTAATATCCATTCAATTGAACCCACTTCAATTTCAATCATTCCAATTCAATCCAATTCAAATCTCCCATTTAAATATTTTTGAACTTATACATCTTCCATCCCAAATCCAATTAATTCAAATCGAATTCAATTTGAATGAGTTCAATTCCAACTTCAAATTTAAACCATCTCGAATTATATAATTCGAGCTATATTCACAAAGATTGGTTTAACCTTTTTAAACCAAATTTAACTTTGTTCATTTAAAGTTTCAAACAATTCTAATTTCTGAGTTCTAATTCTAGAATTTCATTTTTAATTGATTTAATTTTAATTTGGTTGTATTATATTCCTTCTTCACTTAGTCCCAATTCAAGATTTCAATTTGATTGTATTATATTACTTCTTAATTTAATTCCAATAATTTAACAACCAATCTCCTTAATATTTATTAGAAGAAGATATAGCTTTATATATCAAATTACATTCTTATATAAAATCATTTAAAACCTTTATATAAGAAAGTAACAAGTACGCGCTCATATATATATATATATTCATATATTCACTCAACTCATTATAGAGTACTACAGACTCTATTAAATGAGTAATCCCCACCAGAGCCAAGGTTCTCGCTTAACCTTTCAGCTCTGATACCAAATGTAACGACCCGAAATTTTCAAACCCGAAAATTCCAGATAGTTATGAAAAAGAAGAAAAAGATAGAAGAAGAAGAAGAAAAGAAACATCAACAACTCACATTCGCAGCGGATAAAATATAATAATAAATAATAGTTTACAAAAGAATACTATATTTATTGATTACATTTAATATACATCAGAGTTTCACATATATATACAGACACTAGACATATAAATCATGTCCCAGATACACAATAATATACTGCAGCGGGAATACTCCGTACGTACTTGCCATCCAGCTCGCCTCCTGAGCTCCAAACGTACCTACCTGAAAATCTGTAATACTCGGTCTGACCCGAGCATTACACCAAAGTAACACCCGGGTCAGGCTGGAAACCAGCGTGAGTAAACTCAACTAACATGGAATACCAAAGCAATCAACTTATATAAACCCGGGTAACTTATATCAATTTAACCAATTCACAATATACTGTAGACAACACTTTTTCCACATATCAATTCCTAAGTTCCAAACTTAGATTAATTAATCCAATTCACTTAAACCATTTCAATTCAGCCTATTGTTTTCACAAATCAATTTATAAAAATTCGAAGTGGTTACGGGTATTTCCCAATACCCGACCTCGGTCTCTTTGAATCTCATATCATCATATCTCAAGTTTTCTAAATGAAGTACACAACATTTCATATCGGAGTTATCAACTCCATCAAATCATCCAATACCATCCAATCATCCATAAACAATTTAGGCCACTCCCAAAATAATCCAATCGATTCTAATTGAATTTCTAGCCTCAATTCTTAGATTCCTTCATTTAACATTAATTAATGCCAGATCAATTAATTAGTCAGTCCTTCATTATTCATCTTAATTAATCATTCTGGATTAATTATTTTTCAATTAAATTCAAGTAATTATCTTTAATTAACTCCACAATATTTCTTAGTTCCAACCAAGATCATTAAGTAATCTTTATTTCTTTTATATAATTAATTGATCCTTAATTACTTTAATTCAATCTCAATATTAATCACTTTTGAATTATCTCTACCTGTAATTTATTATCCATTTTTCCAATTCCTCCTTACTTAATTACCTTATTTAATCTCTTGGTTAATTTAACAAAGTAATTATATTTTATTAATTACATTAAGTAATAACCTATCGAACCATCCATTGCTTATTTTACCTTCATTAATCTAAAAAAAAAAAATGAACTTAAATCTTCCTTAATTGATTAATTAATCCAAACTCTCACCTACTAAATTTATCGGCCCAAACCATTAATGAATTGAATTAATTAATTATCTATTTTAATTACCCCACTAACTTGACGAATCAGAAAGCATTAATCTCAACAACCTTAGAATGAAAACATTTGTCTTATTTATAACTTTAAATCTAAACGAATTAAAACCCAAATACTTCGAGTAAACCCACAATAAACTCGAAAACTAACCCAAACCAAAGTCACATCATCATTAGCACACATCCAATAAATTCAATAAATTTACTCATCCAACCGATCATTTAAATTTAACCATTAAAATTTAAATATAAATTCAACATAGTGAGAATACTCACCTTAAATTCCGCCGTTTGAAAAACCTCCCAAACTGGCTTGTCCCCATGATTTTAAACCTCGCTGCCCTGACTACAGCTACTCGAAGACGAGCCCCCACCTCCGATGTCTTCGCATCGCCGTGCTCGAATCCGAGCTTCGAAACCTCCACCATCGATCGCGACTCAATCACGAACCACCCCGACCCCAAAGCCCAACAGCGACTCGCGAAATCGCCTTGCTCGAGTTCGACCCTCCTTCCATCACGACAAACGGCAACACCCTCAATCTCTCGCACCGCCGCGCTCAAGCATAGCGCTCGCCCATCGCGAAACCCTAGCCGTGGGTCGCGGCTTCATCACCGCATCTTGTTCTAAGAACTGAAGATCGAAATTGAATACATAATTGGCTTCAGCCATTGATTTTCACCCCCCTTCCTTTTCTTTTTCTTTTTTTAACGAGCTCGGTATCTGGTGAAAGATGAGGGGAATGGACGAAAACAATTATCAATTTGATTTGGTGAAAAACAATGCGGCCATTTTTTTTTTTTTAGAATTGATTCCGGTTGAAGGATAGAGAGGGGACGGGGTAAATTAAAAGATTGGGGAAGCTTCTCGAGTACGAGTAAATGAAAATATCTTTGACCCCTTTGACTTTGAATTTTTATTATATTATAAAACTCTCAAAACGTCTCGTTAATCATAACGTGAAATCCCGAACCCCGAATCAGACATGCCGACAGGCGCTTATAAGGTTTTACCCGCGTTCCGAACACAATGAAACGTGTTTCGGAAGCTGATTCGGTCGTATGCGCGAATTACAGAAGAAAACAATCGATTTTAAATTAAATCGATTAAAATAGTTCTAAGCGTTTTGAGCTGCCAGAGTCAAATGACAACTCCGATTGCTACGAAAATTGAAATTCGATAATAACTAACTATTACGGATCCAATGGAGCTGGTTTCGTCCAAATCCGAGACTGTGCCTCGGAAGGCTATTTTTAAATCCCAATTTAAACGGTATACTATTAAAATTGAACAAATAACCCTTAAATCAAATTTCAACCATCCTATTATCTTCAGTATCATCATTATAAATTTTATAAGCCTTCAAATTATTTAAACAGGCTTAAAAATTTCAGATTCAGCATTTTACCCAATTTTCATTTATTAAATTCAATATTTAAAACATATAATTCAATGATTTAATTTTCAAGTAAATATTGATATCTTGTTTTCAAGTTTTAAATTAACTTTCAAATAATTTTAAAATCGATTAATTATTCCAATTTAATTCGTTAAAATTTCCGGGTCGTCACAATAACTTCCACAAGCACTTTATATGATTTCAAAACTAATTCCATTGTTTTCAGCCAATTTATATTCATTTCATTCAATTTTAATGGTTTACTACTCAAGTGCTTACATTCAATTTATTTTTAATCCAATCAAACTCAGATTCACTTCAATTGATTCAAAATCAATTATATTTGCTTCCACTAATTCATAGAATATAATTAAATCTCGTTTACGTTAAACGACAATCATTTCCACGCAATTTGATAATATCCATGTGAATAAATAATTACTTAAGCTTTATAACCAATTAAAATTGATTTTAACTCAATTTTATTTCATTCAATTCCATTTTAACTTATTCACACCCATTCATTTAGTTCGCCACATTCCATTCTTGTATACTAGCCATTCCCAAATTACTTCAATCCAAGCTTTTATTAATGGCTTTCATCCTTATTCGAAGCCAAGCTTCCATACATTTTAAACTTAAGTTAATCACTTTAATTTATTCCAACATCAACTTAAGTATACTTCCATTTGATTCTCACCCAATCAAGTTCCATTTAATTTAGTTAGCCATCCATTTTAAATTTTAAATTTACTTACTTAATTCATTTTCAAATTTATTTTATTAGTACAAAGCCATTATCAATTTATTTCTATTCACTTAGGTTTTGTTTGCATCTCTAACCATTTCTATTATAATTAACTTCATTTCATTCGACAACATTTCCATCATATCAAATTTACTTGCAAATTTCATTAAATATTATTCAAATCACACTTGGATTTTATTTGCAATTCAAACCATCACATTTTTCAATCCAACTCTATTTCATTTTTTTATTTTACAATATCTCCTCTTATTTAATTCATTATCAAACCCAAGTCGAATTCTATTTATAACTCGAATTCATTTCCAAACTTCATTATCTACTTACAATCCAATTTAGTTATCCGGGTTAAATTTTATTATCATACTCTATCAAACAATTTTTTAGCGCATTAGCTTACTTCCAATTTTATACCAAGATTCGATTTTATTACAAAAATCACATCATTTAATTTTTTCCTAGTTTCAATTTTATTTTATAATTTCAGTTTGGGTTTTCCCTTGATTTTTCCAAAATTCCAACCTTTTACTTTAAAATCTTAGAAAAGCTTTTAAATTCACAAAATACCATTAAAATAGCACTTTATAGAAATGCTTTTTATAACTCGATGTCTCAACCAGTCCATCCTTGTTCTCACAGAAATTCAATCATACGTTGATCAAGCGTAGGACTGAAAATCTATAAGTACTTGGTAAACCCGTTTTCAACACCCAGTGAAAATACTTAAAAAAATAATAATTTTATTAGAATAGTTTTTGAAACTGGACGAAATATATTTGGTGACAATGCTCTGAAAATCATCATCCCCATTCCATGGTTACAGTTACATACCAGGGTTACGTTGCAGTCACAACAAAAGTCCATGTAACTGCAGGCTCTCCGCGGCCTCTCAATTACGCCATGGATCCCACACAACAAATCTCAGTTACATCCAGGGTTACGTTGCAGTCACAACAAAAGTCCATGTAACTGCAGGCTCTCCACGGCCTCTGATTTTCGCTATCGAAATGAAACTTCTCCACTCCTACATAGGTCGTAGTCTGCCGATATAAAATCAAACGCAGAATGTTGGCTCTCAGCGGCACACACGACTTTCGCTATGTTATACCATAGGTCGCAGTCTACCGATATAAAATCAAACGTAGACTGTTGGCTCTCAGCGGCACACACGACTTTCGCTATGGTATACACTTCTCATAATCCTCAGGAACTAGTTTTGTCCGGACTCCTCACAGGATCAACTTTAGAACCCCCAGGGCTCAAGGCAGCACCACCCGGTGGCACTCCTGAGAAGTCCATTCCAAGGGAGCGCCTTTTTCCCCAGAGCTATCATCAAAACACTTTATACTATACACATATAGTATCTTTCAAATCATACACCTAGTATGAATTTTATCAAAGCTCCTTTACACAAAATCGATTATCCCAAAATCGATAATTCTTCAAACTAGGCTTTCCAAATTCAATATTGATTTTACCCAAAAATCAAAAGCCTTTCCAAATCCAAAGGTTCCCAAAACCTTTTCCAAAAATCCTCATAAGATCCTTTATATATATATATATATAATTTTTTTTAAAACCTTGGATCACTTTAAACTCGTATAAAATTCCTTTTATACTTCAAACACTTCCAAAATCCTTTTCTTCCAGCACTAGATTCAACAAGGGAAGAATATATAACAAAGATATAACTTTGTTTATCCAAAATTAAATATTCACATTTGATTACTCTTTCCAATATCAATTTCCTTTCTATTCACATTTGCCTTAATCCTCATTTGGATTATTACCTCAATTCTTATCTCAGTTGGGTATTTAATCAATAACAGTTTGAACTCCGACCAGTTTAGAGAATAGCTTGAAAATTTTAAAAATAGATAAGTAGTTGAAAAATAATCAATAGTTTGCAAAATAGTTGTAGAATAATTGACTAATTGTAAAAGAGTTGGAAAATAGTTAAATAGTTATAGAAATCTTAAATAATTGCGAAATAGTTGTAAAATAGAAATAAATTCGTAACTTAGTTAAAAATTAATAATTAGTTTATAGAACAGTTGTAAAATAGTTAAAGAGTTCCAAAAGTAGTGGCAAAACCAGTATAAAATAGTTTAGGTTTTAAAAAGAAAGTTGTATAGTAAATATATAAGAAAATAGATTTAAAACTATTTATATTAAAACAATTTACATTGAAAATGGCCTAGAGTCAAAACTGTTCACTTCCCCAACAATCCAATTTAAATTAACCCAATCCCAATTTAATTAACTCCAATTTCCATTGGACTTGATTCATTCCCAATTCAAATTGAATTGATTCTCAATTTCCTTCCAATTTCAGATCAAATTCCATTTGATCTTTAAACATACAACCTTAAGTATAAATTTCAATTTTACACCTTCTATTTATAATCAATTACATTCACATTTACTTTTAACTTAGAATTATACATTTTATTTAGCCAATATATTTTTATTATTCCATAAACATTTAATCAAGATTCCAGAGTTTAAACAAATTTCCAAAATTTCAATATCACCTTAGAATGCAACTATATCCAAAATTCTTTGGCAAATTAAATTATCCCTTTGAATTTCAAAATCAAACCCAATTCACAAACAATCCCAATTTAAAACAACTTGGTAGCAATTTCTCTTTTAGAAACTCGAAAATAAACATCGATGATGCTGCAGTCATCACCGACGTTATTTTCCAGTGATCGAAAGAGTTCAATGCTTTTATTTCTTTAAAAACATTTCCAAATATTTTTAATTTTCAAATCTTCCAGATTTCCAATTCAACACCAAAAATATTTACAAAATAATACTATTATTTCTCCAAAACCTTTGGAAACCACTTCCAAATCCAAAGGATTTCTAAATTTTTTCCAAAAATTCCAAATTCCCCATCCATCCAATTCATATTTAAACATTACTCTGGAATTTCATCTCACTTTATTTTCAAATATTCTCCGGAATTCTATTCAAACTTATAATCTCATTTATTTATGAAGTTTATTTCAATTTATAAATTACATTTACAATCTATATTTCAAATTCCTTTTTGATTTTAAACCAATTCCACTTTAATTACAATTCTAAGATTATTCTAATTACTTTGGACTAGTATCCATTCAATTGAACCTACTTCAGTTTCAATCATTTCAATTCAATCCAATTCAAATCTTCCATTAAATTTTTGAACTTATACATCTTCCATCCCAAATCCAATTAATTCAAATCGGATTCAATTTGAATGAGTTCAATTCCAACTTCAAATTTAAACCATCTCGAATTATATAATTCGAGCTAAATTCTCAAAAATTGGTTTAACCTTTTTAAACCAAATTTAGCTTTGTTCATTTAAAGTTTCAAACAATTCTAATTTCTGAGTTCTAATTCTAGAATTTCATTTTTAATTAATTTAATTTTAATTTGGTTGTATTATAGTCCTTCTTAACTTAATTCCAATAATTTAACACCCGATCACCTTAATATTTATTAGAAGGAAATATTGTTTTATATATCAAAATATACTTTTATATAAAATCATTTAAAACCTTTATATAAGAAAATAACAAGTACGCGCTCATATATATACACTCAACTCATTCTAGAGTACTACAAACTCTATTTAATGAGCAATCCCCACCAGAGCCAAGGTTCTCGCTTAGCCTTTCAGCTCTGATACCAAATGTAACGACCCGAAATTTTCTAAGCCGAAAATTCCAGATGGTTATGAAAAAGAAGAAAGAGATAGAAGAAGAAGAACAAAAACACCAAAATTCTCACAATCGCAGCGGATAAAATATAATAATAAATAATAATAGCTTACAAAAGAATTCTATATCAGTCGATTACAATTATATACATCAGAGTTTTACATATATACAGTCACCGAATATTTACAATTATTCTGTCTCAGATTAACAATAGTATAATACAGCGGATATACTCTGTACGATACTGCCATCCAGCTCGCCTCCTGAGCTCCAGAACGTACCTACCTGAAAATCTGTAATACTCGGTCTGAGCCGAGCATTACACCAAAGTAACACCCGGGTCAGGCTGGAAACCAGCGTGAGTAAACCCATCTAACCAGGAATATTAAAACAAACAACTTATATAAAACCCGGGGTAACTTATATCAATTTAACCAATTCACATTTCACTATAGACAACACTTATTTCAACTACTAATTTCTAAGTACCAAACTTAGATAAATTTTCCAGTCTACATAATCATTTTAATCCAGCCTATTGATTTCACAAATCAATATATAAATATTCAAAATGGTTTCGGGTATTTCTCAAATACCCGATCCCGGTCTCTTCGAGACTCATATTATCCTAATCCAAGTTATTCAAATGAAATTCACAACATTTCATATTAGAAATATCAACTCATTCAAAAGCATCCAATACCATTCGATCATCCATAAGCAAAGTTTGATCACATACAAATTAATTCAATTGATTCCAATTGAATTTTAATTCTCGACCACTTAGATTCCTTCATTTAATATTAATTAATTCCAAATCAATTAATTAATCAACTCTTCATTATTCATTATAATTAATCACACTGGATTAATTAACTTTCAATTGCATTCAAGTAATTATCTCTAATTAATTTTCACGATATTAATTATTCTTAACCCAAATCAATCGGTAATCTTAATTACTTCATAAATTAATTAACTATATTAATTACAGTCCCTTAACTACTTATATTAATTAACTTCTCTTAAGTCACTTATATTGATTAATTTCATCTTAAATTACATCCTTAATTATATACATTATGAATTCCAATTTCATTTCCATTTATCCTAATCCAAATCAATTACATTAATTAAACCCCGATATTAACCCTTCTCAACAACCTCTACCTATATTTAATTATCTTTTATTTACTTCATTAAATAAATTACTTACTCCTTAATTAATTATCTTAGGTAATCTCTTGATTAATTCTACAAGCAATTATATGTTATTTCTTACTCAAGTAATTACTTATTAAACCGCCCAATGATTTTCCCATTTTAATTAAACTTCATTAATTTACTTAATTCCTTAATTACTTAATTCAAACTCTCAACTACTAAATTAATTAACCCGAATTATTTATTAGTTGAATTAATTATCTATTCTAATTACCCTGCTAATTTTGATGGATCACAACCATCAAGTCCTTATCAACAAATAAATGGAAATATTTCCTTATTTATAGCTTAAGTTTTAAAAACAAGTTAAAACCAAATATTTCGAGTCAATCCACATTTAACTCGAGAACCAATCAGAATCCAAGTCACCTCAACATTAGTGCACGTCTAATCAATTTAATCACTCTACCAATTATTTAAATTTAACCATTCAAATTTAAATAATAAACCAACAGAGTGAGATTTACTCACATTTGCCTCGCAATTGGCAATCCACTTCCTTCAATTAATTTCATTCAGTGATTATTAATTTATTACTTCCCAAGAGATTTTTAATTCATTATCCCCTATCTATTAATTGTTAAACTTCATTGTTAATTCCTAAAACCTAATTCCCATTCGTATATCACTAATTATAAATTATTTAATCAGAAATTTCAAATCAATTACTTAATTAATCTTTGACTTATTCCATAAGTGACCAAATCTCACTTATACTTAAGTTAAACTTGTTCTTTGTTAAATACTAATCACAATAACATTTAACTTAATTTGTACAATAATTAAGTTTTAAGTATCCTTTATGTACATTCCTAATTTAACAATAAATCAACTGTCTTAATTTAAGTTTGAAAAGCATTTAACTTACAGGATTCATAAATGTTTTAAACAATTCCATCTTTCTTATCTTATTATCTTTTTTTTTATTAGCCTCAGTTAAAACAAACAGCTAAAATAATAATAATGATAATAAAAAAAAGATGAAAGATTACTCACTGAAATTATCGAGAGAGAACCCAGTCACGGCCTCAACGTCGCCGCCTTCAACGACATCGCACCCACTTCCATCAATCGCGACCCCCCTGCAATCACAGCAGTACCTGAACGCGACGCGACACAAGCCGAAACCCCTCTCTCAAGACCCCCCTGTGCGGCCACACCCCAATACAAAGTCGACAACCCCACGAAACCACCGCGACAGTTGACATCGCCACGCCTACGAAACCCCTCACCTTCCCTGATGAAACCACGGCTGTCGAACTCGAGCAATAGCTCGTCCATTCCCAACAAGAACGATTCGATTGAACAAAGATTCGAATCTCGTCCAGAAATGATTTTCGATTTTTTTTTTGTTTGAGGAGGCCGGCTTCGGCCATCCCCTTTTTTTTTTAGATTTGATTTCTGTAGATTAGAGGGGAAGCTGGCGATAGATATCAATTCGAGAGGCTTCTTGAATACGCGTTCTGGTGAATAAAATATCCCTGACCTTTACTTTAAATTTATTATATTATAAAATTTCAAACGACTCAAAAAAAATGCCATTTAAAATTTTGAGCTCCTCTTAAGGAATGCCGCTAGGCGATTATAAGGTTTTACCCGCATCCTGAACACAATGGAACGCGTTTCGGAAACCAATTTGACCGTATGCGCGAGTTACAGAAGTAAACGATCAATTTTAATTTAAATCGATTAAAATATATCTAAGCGTTTCGAGCTGCCAGAGTCAAACGACAACTCCGGTTGCTATGAAAATTGAAGTCCAATAATAACTAACTATTACGGATCCAATGGAATTGGTTTCGTCGAATTCCGAGACTGTGCGTCGGAAGACGATTTTTAAATTCAATTTAAACGATATATTTTCAAAATTGAACAAATTATCTTTAAATTTAAATTTCAACTATTCTATTACCTTCAGTATCATCATTATAAATTTTGTAAGCCTTCAAATTATTTTTAACTGGCTTAGAATCTCAGATTCAATAATTACCCAATTTCAATTATTAAATTCAATATTTAAACTATATAATTCAATGATTTAATTATCAAGTAAATATTAATATCCTGAATTTCAAGTTAAAAGTAACTTTTAAATATTTAAAATCGATTAATTATTCCAATTTAATTCGTTAAAATTTTCGGGTCATCACATTCCTCCCCCCTTAGAAGAATTTCGTCCCCGAAATTTCTAGTTAGGAAGAATGATCTAATACCCGTTTACCTCTTTCCAAACTTCACTATTCAACATCCTACCATTATCCTTTATTAAAGACCCACTATCACCTTAACCAACTTTTCAAAACCTTCTATAATTTCAAACAATAACCTTTTTCTCAATCATTCAAATTTCAATTTAAAACCAAATTTTGAATTATCAAAATTTTCTCAAATTTTTTTCTAACTCTCTAAATTTCCGAAATTTTTTGCCAGCGCCTCCTTTGCGCGGCTAGCTCGGTACAACTACAAAAGGCCTCTACGGGCTTTCCAAATTCCAAAAAGAAAACAAAAGTCAAGTGGCTACATAAAAAACCCAATCCAATTTCATACAGAATTTAAATACATACCTTTTTGTCGGGCAATTCACATTTATCATTTGGAATCAAATCCAACTTCTTTTTCCCTTTAATATACCTGCATATCTTACTTAGCAACAATATCCAATCATAACCCTTCCAATCATTTTATAAATTTCCTTATATAGGTTTTCATATACATTAAATTTATTTTCACTCCAAGGTATTAAATTTTTGTCTTTCACTTATAACTGGTTCATATTAGTTTCATTTATTAATTTACTTTAGTTTCCAATTTGAAATTGTTTTGCCGTTAACAAAAATTTTCTAACTTCCAAAATTTTTAGAAAATTTTGGCAGAGTCTCCTTTGTACGGAGGAGCTTTTGCAATTTGACAATAGATATAAATATGTATACATCGACCCACACGGTCGGAAAAAGCAAAAACAGTTCATATTTCGTATTTTTATTGCGTAGGCGTACCTTATTTAGCATTTTAAGCAAGCGGCTTATTTATTCCAGCAAATAATGCAATCCAAACCAACCAAACAGTCTTCAGGTACTTGTACTTACTCAATTTAAATATGTAAGTGCTATATATATATGAAGTTTATAACATTTATCTTGTTTAAACAACTACAACACATCAATTCTAAAAGAAATGCATTCTAAATAACTGTAACGACCCGAAATTTTCAAACCCGAAAATTCCAGATAGTTATGAAAAAGAAGAAAAAGATAGAAGAAGAAGAAGAAAAGAAACATCAACAACTCACATTCGCAGCGGATAAAATATAATAATAAATAATAGTTTACAAAAGAATACTATATTTATTGATTACATTTAATATACATCAGAGTTTCACATATATATACAGACACTAGACATATAAATCATGTCCCAGATACACAATAATATACTGCAGCGGGAATACTCCGTACGTACTTGCCATCCAGCTCGCCTCCTGAGCTCCAAACGTACCTACCTGAAAATCTGTAATACTCGGTCTGACCCGAGCATTACACCAAAGTAACACCCGGGTCAGGCTGGAAACCAGCGTGAGTAAACTCAACTAACATGGAATACCAAAGCAATCAACTTATATAAACCCGAGTAACTTATATCAATTTAACCAATTCACAATATACTGTAGACAACACTTTTTCCACATATCAATTCCTAAGTTCCAAACTTAGATTAATTAATCCAATTCACTTAAACCATTTCAATTCAGCCTATTGTTTTCACAAATCAATTTATAAAAATTCGAAGTGGTTACGGGTATTTCCCAATACCCGACCTCGGTCTCTTTGAATCTCATATCATCATATCTCAAGTTTTCTAAATGAAGTACACAACATTTCATATCGGAGTTATCAACTCCATCAAATCATCCAATACCATCCAATCATCCATAAACAATTTAGGCCACTCCTAAAATAATCCAATCGATTCTAATTGAATTTCTAGCCTCAATTCTTAGATTCCTTCATTTAACATTAATTAATGCCAGATCAATTAATTAGTCAGTCCTTCATTATTCATCTTAATTAATCATTCTGGATTAATCATTTTTCAATTAAATTCAAGTAATTATCTTTAATTAACTCCACAATATTTCTTAGTTCCAACCAAGATCATTAAGTAATCTTTATTTCTTTTATATAATTAATTGATCCTTAATTACTTTAATTCAATCTCAATATTAATCACTTTTGAATTATCTCTACCTGTAATTTATTATCCATTTTTCCAATTCCTCCTTACTTAATTACCTTATTTAATCTCTTGGTTAATTTAACAAAGTAATTTATTTTATTAATTACATTAAGTAATAACCTATCGAACCATCCATTGCTTATTTTACCTTCATTAATCTTAAAAAAAAAATGAACTTAAATCTTCCTTAATTGATTAATTAATCCAAACTCTCACCTACTAAATTTATCGGCCCAAACCATTAATGAATTGAATTAATTAATTATCTATTTTAATTACCCCACTAACTTGACGAATCAGAAAGCATTAATCTCAACAACCTTAGAATGAAAACATTTGTCTTATTTATAACTTTAAATCTAAACGAATTAAAACCCAAATACTTCGAGTAAACCCACAATAAACTCGAAAACTAACCCAAACCAAAGTCACATCATCATTAGCACACATCCAATAAATTCAATAAATTTACTCATCCAACCGATCATTTAAATTTAACCATTAAAATTTAAATATAAATTCAACATAGTGAGAATACTCACCTTAAATTCCGCCGTTTGAAAAACCTCCCAAACTGGCTTGTCCCCATGATTTTAAACCTCGCTGCCCTGACTACAGCTACTCGAAGACGAGCCCCCACCTCCGATGTCTTCGCATCGCCGTGCTCGAATCCGAGCTTCGAAACCTCCACCATCGATCGCGACTCAATCACGAACCACCCCGACCCCAAAGCCCAACAGCGACTCACGAAATCGCCTTGCTCGAGTTCGACCCTCCTTCCATCACGACAAACGGCAACACCCTCAATCTCTCGCACCGCCGCGCTCAAGCATAGCGCTCGCCCATCGCGAAACCCTAGCCGTGGGTCGCGGCTTCATCACCGCATCTTGTTCTAAGAACTGAAGATCGAAATTGAATACATAGTTGGCTTCAGCCATTGATTTTCACCCCCCTTCTTTTTCTTTTTCTTTTTTTAACGAGCTCGGTATCTGGTGAAAGATGAGGGGAATGGACGAAAACAATTATCAATTTGATTTGGTGAAAAACAATGCGGCCATTTTTTTTTTTAGAATTGATTCCGGTTGAAGGATAGAGAGGGGACGGGGTAAATTAAAAGATTGGGGAAGCTTCTCGAGTACGAGTAAATGAAAATATTTTTGACCCCTTTGACTTTGAATTTTTATTATATTATAAAACTCTCAAAACGTCTCGTTAATCATAACGTGAAATCCCGAACCCCGAATCAGACATGCCGACAGGCGCTTATAAGGTTTTACCCGCGTTCCGAACACAATGAAACGTGTTTCGGAAGCTGATTCGGTCGTATGCGCGAATTACAGAAGAAAACAATCGATTTTAAATTAAATCGATTAAAATAGTTCTAAGCGTTTTGAGCTGCCAGAGTCAAATGACAACTCCGATTGCTACGAAAATTGAAATTCGATAATAACTAACTATTACGGATCCAATGGAGCTGGTTTCGTCCAAATCCGAGACTGTGCCTCGGAAGGCTATTTTTAAATCCCAATTTAAACGGTATACTATTAAAATTGAACAAATGACCCTTAAATCAAATTTCAACCATCCTATTATCTTCAGTATCATCATTATAAATTTTATAAGCCTTCAAATTATTTAAACAGGCTTAAAAATTTCAGATTCAGCATTTTACCCAATTTTCATTTATTAAATTCAATATTTAAAACATATAATTCAATGATTTAATTTTCAAGTAAATATTGATATCTTGTTTTCAAGTTTTAAATTAACTTTCAAATAATTTTAAAATCGATTAATTATTCCAATTTAATTCGTTAAAATTTCCGGGTCGTCACATTCCTCCCCCCTTAAAAGAATTTCGTCCCCGAAATTACTAATTAGGAAGAATTGACCAATACCCGTTTATCTTTTCCAAAATTCACAATTCAACATCCTACCACTTATCCTTTATTAAAGGTCCACTAACACCCTATTCAACTTTCCCAAAACCTTCTATAGATCCAATCAATACTCTTCTGCTCAATCAATTAAATTTCAAATTAAAACCAATTTTTTTGAATTATCAAAATTTCTCAAAAATTTTCTAACTCTCTAAATTCCCGAAATTTTTTGCCAGCGTCTCCTTTGCGCGGCTAGCTCGGTACTACTACAAAAGGCCTCTACGGGCTCCCAAATTCCAAAAAGAAAACAAAAGCCAAGTGGCTACATCAAAAACCCAATCCAATATCATACGGAATCAAAATACTTACCTTTTTAGTCGGGCAATTCAAATTTATCATTTGGAATCAAATCCAATTTCCTTCTCTTTTATAATACCTGCATATCCTGCTTAGCACTAATATTCAGACACAATATCCCAAAATCATTTTATACATCTCTTTAGATAAGTTTCGTATCCACTTCTATTCAAATTAGTTTTCGCCATTTCATATGAATTCAATTCATTTTCGATTTCTAATATTGAGTTATATCATTCATTTAAATTGATTCATATTAGTTTCATTTACTAGTTTACTTTAAGTTTGCCGTTTGAAATTGTTTTGTCGTTAACCAAAATTTTCCAAAAATTTTCTAACTCCCAAAATTTCCGGAAAATTTTGGCAGAGTCTCTTTTGTACGGAGGAGCTTTTGCAATTTGACAAGAGATATAAATATGTATACATCGACCCACACGGTCGGAAAAAGCAAAAACAGTTCATATTTCCTATTTTTATTGCGTAGGCGTACCTTATTTAGCATTTTAAGCAAGCAGCTTATTTATATTAACAATTAGCGCAATCCAAATCAACCAAACAGCTTCCCGGTACCTGTACTTGCTCAATTTAAATATGTAAGTGCCATATATAGAAATTCTATTAGCATTACACTTACTTTTAATAGCTAACCCAAGAATTACATAAACAACAAGTATTACGAAAGCAATAAGCACCAAACACTTACTAGAAACGATTTATATGGTTTTTAAAGCTAATTTAAATGCTTCCATCCAATTCATATGCTATTTCATTTAATTTCTAATGGTTTACAACGCAATTGTTTACATTCATTTCATTTTTAAGCAAAACAAACTCATAGTCATATCAATTGATTCAAAAGTCAATTATATTTGCTTCCACTACTTCATAGAATTTAATTAAATCTCGTTTACGTTAAATGACAATCATTTCTACGTAATTAGATAATATCCATGTGAATAAATAATTACTTAGGTTTTATAGCCAACTAAAATTGATCCCAACTTAATTTTATTTCATTCAATTCCATTCTAACTTATTCACACCCATTCATTTAGTTCGCCACATTCCATTCTTGTACACTAGTCATTCCCAAATTACTTCAATCCAAGCTTTTATTAATGGGCTTTCATTCTTATTCGAAGCCAAGCTTCCATGCATTTTAAACTTAAGTTAATTACTTTAATTTATTCCAACATCAACTTAAGTGTACTTCTATTTGATTTTCACCTAATCAAGTTCCATTTGATTTAGTTAGCCCATCCATTTTAAATTTTAAATTTAAATTCACCTTCTCAATTTATCAGAATAATATCCAAGCACAAACACAACTCGTTTATTCTTCAAATTAATATACCAACAAATTTAAGTTCAGTCTGATAATCCAATTCCAATCACAACTTTGGTTCAGTTTTTATTCAACCAAACTTCATCCATTTATTATTTAACTCAATTAACCCATTTTTAATTTTTTTAATTCAATTACTTAATTCGTTATTGAATTTATTTTATTAATACAAGGCTATTCTCAATTTATTTCTATTTACTTGGGTTATGATTTACAACTCTAACCATCGCATTTATCAATCCAACTCTATTTCATTTTTACTTTACAATATCTCCTCTTATTTAATTCATTAGCAAATCCGAGTCGAATTCAATTTATAAATTCGAGTTCAACTCCTAACTCCATTATTAACTTACAAATCCATTTATTTAACCGGGTTAAATTTTATTAACATTCTCTATTAAATAATTTATTTAGATAATTAGGTTACTTCCACTTTTAATTCAACATTGGAATTTTAATTACAAAGAAGCACTTCATTAAATTTTCCCGAGTTTCAATTTTATTTTACAATTTCAGTTTGAATTTCCCTTGATTTTCCAAAATTCCATCTCTTTTATTTTAAAAATTTAGAAATGCCTATAAAATCTCATAATATTATTAAAATAGCTTTTATAAAATATTTCTTATAACTCGATGTCTCAACCAGTCCATCCTTGTTCTCACAGAAATTCAGTCATACGTTGATCAGGCGTAGAACTGAAAATCTATAAGTACTTGGTAAACTCGTTTTCAACACCCAGTGAAAATACTTGAAAAAAAAAAAATTTCATTAAAAATATAGAAAACAGTTTTGTTGAAAATAAAAGAAATAACTTTGGTGACAATGCTCTGGAAATCATCACACCCATCCATGGTCACAGTTACATACCAGGGTTACATTGCAGTCTCAACAAAAGTCCATGTAACTGCAGGCTCTCCGCGGCCTCTCGATTATGCCATGGATCCCACACAACAGATCACAGTTACATCCAGGGTTACGTTGCCGTCGCAGCAAAAGTCCATGTAACTGCAGGCTCTCCGCGGCCTCTGATTTCGCTGTCGAAATGAAACTTCTCCACTCCTACATAAGTCGCAGTCTACCGAGATAAACTCAACCGCAGACTGTTGGCTCTCAGCGGCACACACGACTTTCGCAATGTTACCATAGGTCGCAGTTACATCCTGGGTTACGTTGCAGTCAGAACAAAAGTCCATGTAACTGTTGGCTCTCCGCGGCACACACGACTTACGCTATGGTAAACTTAACTCAAAATCCTTAGGAACTAGTTTTGTCCGGACTCCTCTCAGGATCAACTTTAGAACCCCCTTGGGCTCAAGGCAGCACCACTCGGTGGCACTCCTGAGAAGTCCATTTCAAGGGAGCGCCTTTTTCCCCAGAGCTATCATCAAAACACTTTATACTATACACATATAGTTTCTTTCAAATCATACACCTAGTATGAATTTCATCAACGCTTCTTTACAGAAAATCGATTGTTCCAAAATCGATAATTCTCAACCTAAAATTTCCAAATTCAATATTGATTTTTTTCAAAATCAAAAGCCTTTCTCAAAATCCTCATAAGATTCTTTATATATTCAGATATATATATATATATATATAAATTTTTAAAACTTTGGATCCTTACCTTCTTGTATAAAACACCTTTTATACTCCAAACACTCTCAAAAACCATAGAAATATCCAATTTCCATCTGTATTCATTTCATATTTCTCAGAATATTCTTTCGGTTCAAAAGAACCATTTCATATTCCTTATTCACCTTTACATTAATCCCCATTTGGATTATTACTTCAATTCTTTTCTCAGTTGAGTTTTTAAATCAATAACAGCTTGAACTCCGACCAGTTTATTTTTAGAAAATAGCTTGAAAATTGTAAAAATAGATAATTACTTTGAAAAATAACTAATTATAAAATAGTTGGAAAATAGCTAAATAGTTTAAGAAATTTTTAGATAATTGCAAAATAATTGTAAAATAATAATTAATTCATAACTTAGTTGAAAATTAATAATTAGTTTATAAAACAGTTGTAAAATAGTTAAATAGTTCCAAAAGTAGTGGCAAAAACCAGTATAAAAATAGTTTGGGTTTAAAAAGAAAGTTGTATGGTAAGTAGATAAGAAAATAGATTTAAAACTACTTATATTAAAACAATTTACATTGAAAATGGTCTAGAGTCAAAACTGCTCACTTCCCCAACAATTCAATTTAAATTTCCACTCCATTTAAATTGACCCAATCCCAATTTAATTAACTCCAATTTCCATTGGACTTGATTCATCCCCAATTTAAATTAAATTGATTCTCAATTTCCTTCCAACTTCAAATCAAATTCCATTTGATCTTTAAACTTGTACAACTTTAAGTATAATTTCAATTTTACATCTTCTATTTATAATCAATTACACTCACATTTTGCTTTTAACTCAGAATTATACATTTTATTTAGCCAATATATTTTTATTATTCCGTAAACATTTAATCAAGATTCTAGAGTTTAAACAAATGTCCAAATTACAATATCACCTTAGAATTCAACTATATCCAAAATTCTTTGGCAAATTCAATTATCCCTTTTGAATTTAAAAATTAAACCCAATTTACAAACAATCCCAATTTAAAACAATTTGGTAGCAATTTCTCTTCTAGAAACTCGAAAATGAACATCGATGATACTGCAGTCATCACCGACTTTATTTTCCAGTGACCAAAAGAGTTCAATGCTTTTATCTCTCTAAAAAAAACACTTCCAAATATTTTTGATTTCAAATCTCTCAAATTTCAAACACAAAAATATTTTTGAAATAATACTATTCTTTCTTTAAAACCCTTGGAAACCACTTTCAAACCAAAAGGAATTTTAATTTTTCCCAAAATTCCAAACTCTCAATCCATCAAATTCATATTTAAACATTACTCTGGAATTTTCATCTTACTCTATTTCAAATATTCTCTGGAATTCTATTTCAAATTATAATCTCATTTATTTATGAAGTTTATTTCAATTAGTAAATTACATTTACAATCTATATTTCAAATTCCTTTTTGATTTTAAACCAATTCCACTTAAATTAAAATTCCAAAATTATTCCAATTACTTTGGACTAATATCCATTCAATTGAACCCACTTCAATTTCAATCATTCCAATTCAATCCAATTCAAATCTCCCATTTAAATATTTTTGAACTTATACATCTTCCATCCCAAATCCAATTAATTCAAATCGAATTCAATTTGAATGAGTTCAATTCCAACTTCAAATTTAAACCATCTCGAATTATATAATTCGAGCTATATTCACAAAGATTGGTTTAACCTTTTTAAACCAAATTTAACTTTGTTCATTTAAAGTTTCAAACAATTCTAATTTCTGAGTTCTAATTCTAGAATTTCATTTTTAATTGATTTAATTTTAATTTGGTTGTATTATATTCCTTCTTCACTTAGTCCCAATTCAAGATTTCAATTTGATTGTATTATATTACTTCTTAATTTAATTTCAATAATTTAACAACCAATCTCCTTAATATTTATTAGAAGAAGATATAGCTTTATATATCAAATTACATTCTTATATAAAATCATTTAAAACCTTTATATAAGAAAGTAACAAGTACGCGCTCATATATATATATATATTCATATATTCACTCAACTCATTATAGAGTACTACAGACTCTATTAAATGAGTAATCCCCACCAGAGCCAAGGTTCTCGCTTAACCTTTCAGCTCTGATACCAAATGTAACGACCCGAAATTTTCAAACCCGAAAATTCCAGATAGTTATGAAAAAGAAGAAAAAGATAGAAGGAGAAGAAGAAAAGAAACATCAACAACTCACATTCGCAGCGGATAAAATATAATAATAAATAATAGTTTACAAAAGAATACTATATTTATTGATTACATTTAATATACATCGGAGTTTCACATATATATACAGACACTAGACATATAAATCATGTCCCAGATACACAATAATATACTGCAGCGGGAATACTCCGTACGTACTTGCCATCCAGCTCGCCTCCTGAGCTCCAAACGTACCTACCTGAAAATCTGTAATACTCGGTCTGACCCGAGCATTACACCAAAGTAACACCCGGGTCAGGCTGGAAACCAGCGTGAGTAAACTCAACTAACATGGAATACCAAAGCAATCAACTTATATAAACCCGGGTAACTTATATCAATTTAACCAATTCACAATATACTGTAGACAACACTTTTTCCACATATCAATTCCTAAGTTCCAAACTTAGATTAATTAATCCAATTCACTTAAACCATTTCAATTCAGCCTATTGTTTTCACAAATCAATTTATAAAAATTCGAAGTGGTTACGGGTATTTCCCAATACCCGACCTCGGTCTCTTTGAATCTCATATCATCATATCTCAAGTTTTCTAAATGAAGTACACAACATTTCATATCGGAGTTATCAACTCCATCAAATCATCCAATACCATCCAATCATCCATAAACAATTTAGGCCACTCCCAAAATAATCCAATCGATTCTAATTGAATTTCTAGCCTCAATTCTTAGATTCCTTCATTTAACATTAATTAATGCCAGATCAATTAATTAGTCAGTCCTTCATTATTCATCTTAATTAATCATTCTGGATTAATTATTTTTCAATTAAATTCAAGTAATTATCTTTAATTAACTCCACAATATTTCTTAGTTCCAACCAAGATCATTAAGTAATCTTTATTTCTTTTATATAATTAATTGATCCTTAATTACTTTAATTCAATCTCAATATTAATCACTTTTGAATTATCTCTACCTGTAATTTATTATCCATTTTTCCAATTCCTCCTTACTTAATTACCTTATTTAATCTCTTGGTTAATTTAACAAAGTAATTATATTTTATTAATTACATTAAGTAATAACCTATCGAACCATCCATTGCTTATTTTACCTTCATTAATCTAAAAAAAAAAATGAACTTAAATCTTCCTTAATTGATTAATTAATCCAAACTCTCACCTACTAAATTTATCGGCCCAAACCATTAATGAATTGAATTAATTAATTATCTATTTTAATTACCCCACTAACTTGACGAATCAGAAAGCATTAATCTCAACAACCTTAGAATGAAAACATTTGTCTTATTTATAACTTTAAATCTAAACGAATTAAAACCCAAATACTTCGAGTAAACCCACAATAAACTCGAAAACTAACCCAAACCAAAGTCACATCATCATTAGCACACATCCAATAAATTCAATAAATTTACTCATCCAACCGATCATTTAAATTTAACCATTAAAATTTAAATATAAATTCAACATAGTGAGAATACTCACCTTAAATTCCGCCGTTTGAAAAACCTCCCAAACTGGCTTGTCCCCATGATTTTAAACCTCGCTGCCCTGACTACAGCTACTCGAAGACGAGCCCCCACCTCCGATGTCTTCGCATCGCCGTGCTCGAATCCGAGCTTCGAAACCTCCACCATCGATCGCGACTCAATCACGAACCACCCCGACCCCAAAGCCCAACAGCGACTCGCGAAATCGCCTTGCTCGAGTTCGACCCTCCTTCCATCACGACAAACGGCAACACCCTCAATCTCTCGCACCGCCGCGCTCAAGCATAGCGCTCGCCCATCGCGAAACCCTAGCCGTGGGTCGCGGCTTCATCACCGCATCTTGTTCTAAGAACTGAAGATCGAAATTGAATACATAATTGGCTTCAGCCATTGATTTTCACCCCCCTTCCTTTTCTTTTTCTTTTTTTAACGAGCTCGGTATCTGGTGAAAGATGAGGGGAATGGACGAAAACAATTATCAATTTGATTTGGTGAAAAACAATGCGGCCATTTTTTTTTTTTAGAATTGATTCCGGTTGAAGGATAGAGAGGGGACGGGGTAAATTAAAAGATTAGGGAAGCTTCTCGAGTACGAGTAAATGAAAATATCTTTGACCCCTTTGACTTTGAATTTTTATTATATTATAAAACTCTCAAAACGTCTCGTTAATCATAACGTGAAATCCCGAACCCCGAATCAGACATGCCGACAGGCGCTTATAAGGTTTTACCCGCGTTCCGAACACAATGAAACGTGTTTCGGAAGCTGATTCGGTCGTATGCGCGAATTACAGAAGAAAACAATCGATTTTAAATTAAATCGATTAAAATAGTTCTAAGCGTTTTGAGCTGCCAGAGTCAAATGACAACTCCGATTGCTACGAAAATTGAAATTCGATAATAACTAACTATTACGGATCCAATGGAGCTGGTTTCGTCCAAATCCGAGACTGTGCCTCGGAAGGCTATTTTTAAATCCCAATTTAAACGGTATACTATTAAAATTGAACAAATAACCCTTAAATCAAATTTCAACCATCCTATTATCTTCAGTATCATCATTATAAATTTTATAAGCCTTCAAATTATTTAAACAGGCTTAAAAATTTCAGATTCAGCATTTTACCCAATTTTCATTTATTAAATTCAATATTTAAAACATATAATTCAATGATTTAATTTTCAAGTAAATATTGATATCTTGTTTTCAAGTTTTAAATTAACTTTCAAATAATTTTAAAATCGATTAATTATTCCAATTTAATTCGTTAAAATTTCCGGGTCGTCACAATAACTTCCACAAGCACTTTATATGATTTCAAAACTAATTCCATTGTTTTCAGCCAATTTATATTCATTTCATTCAATTTTAATGGTTTACTACTCAAGTGCTTACATTCAATTTATTTTTAATCCAATCAAACTCAGATTCACTTCAATTGATTCAAAATCAATTATATTTGCTTCCACTAATTCATAGAATATAATTAAATCTCGTTTACGTTAAACGACAATCATTTCCACGCAATTTGATAATATCCATGTGAATAAATAATTACTTAAGCTTTATAACCAATTAAAATTGATTTTAACTCAATTTTATTTCATTCAATTCCATTTTAACTTATTCACACCCATTCATTTAGTTCGCCACATTCCATTCTTGTATACTAGCCATTCCCAAATTACTTCAATCCAAGCTTTTATTAATGGCTTTCATCCTTATTCGAAGCCAAGCTTCCATACATTTTAAACTTAAGTTAATCACTTTAATTTATTCCAACATCAACTTAAGTATACTTCCATTTGATTCTCACCCAATCAAGTTCCATTTAATTTAGTTAGCCATCCATTTTAAATTTTAAATTTACTTACTTAATTCATTTTCAAATTTATTTTATTAGTACAAAGCCATTATCAATTTATTTCTATTCACTTAGGTTTTGTTTGCATCTCTAACCATTTCTATTATAATTAACTTCATTTCATTCGACAACATTTCCATCATATCAAATTTACTTGCAAATTTCATTAAATATTATTCAAATCACACTTGGATTTTATTTGCAATTCAAACCATCACATTTTTCAATCCAACTCTATTTCATTTTTTTATTTTACAATATCTCCTCTTATTTAATTCATTATCAAACCCAAGTCGAATTCTATTTATAACTCGAATTCATTTCCAAACTTCATTATCTACTTACAATCCAATTTAGTTATCCGGGTTAAATTTTATTATCATACTCTATCAAACAATTTTTTAGCGCATTAGCTTACTTCCAATTTTATACCAAGATTCGATTTTATTACAAAAATCACATCATTTAATTTTTTCCTAGTTTCAATTTTATTTTATAATTTCAGTTTGGGTTTTCCCTTGATTTTTCCAAAATTCCAACCTTTTACTTTAAAATCTTAGAAAAGCTTTTAAATTCACAAAATACCATTAAAATAGCACTTTATAGAAATGCTTTTTATAACTCGATGTCTCAACCAGTCCATCCTTGTTCTCACAGAAATTCAATCATACGTTGATCAAGCGTAGGACTGAAAATCTATAAGTACTTGGTAAACCCGTTTTCAACACCCAGTGAAAATACTTAAAAAAATAATAATTTTATTAGAATAGTTTTTGAAACTGGACGAAATATATTTGGTGACAATGCTCTGAAAATCATCATCCCCATTCCATGGTTACAGTTACATACCAGGGTTACGTTGCAGTCACAACAAAAGTCCATGTAACTGCAGGCTCTCCGCGGCCTCTCAATTACGCCATGGATCCCACACAACAAATCTCAGTTACATCCAGGGTTACGTTGCAGTCACAACAAAAGTCCATGTAACTGCAGGCTCTCCACGGCCTCTGATTTTCGCTATCGAAATGAAACTTCTCCACTCCTACATAGGTCGTAGTCTGCCGATATAAAATCAAACGCAGAATGTTGGCTCTCAGCGGCACACACGACTTTCGCTATGTTATACCATAGGTCGCAGTCTACCGATATAAAATCAAACGTAGACTGTTGGCTCTCAGCGGCACACACGACTTTCGCTATGGTATACACTTCTCATAATCCTCAGGAACTAGTTTTGTCCGGACTCCTCACAGGATCAACTTTAGAACCCCCAGGGCTCAAGGCAGCACCACCCGGTGGCACTCCTGAGAAGTCCATTCCAAGGGAGCGCCTTTTTCCCCAGAGCTATCATCAAAACACTTTATACTATACACATATAGTATCTTTCAAATCATACACCTAGTATGAATTTTATCAAAGCTCCTTTACACAAAATCGATTATCCCAAAATCGATAATTCTTCAAACTAGGCTTTCCAAATTCAATATTGATTTTACCCAAAAATCAAAAGCCTTTCCAAATCCAAAGGTTCCCAAAACCTTTTCCAAAAATCCTCATAAGATCCTTTATATATATATATATATAATTTTTTTTAAAACCTTGGATCACTTTAAACTCGTATAAAATTCCTTTTATACTTCAAACACTTCCAAAATCCTTTTCTTCCAGCACTAGATTCAACAAGGGAAGAATATATAACAAAGATATAACTTTGTTTATCCAAAATTAAATATTCACATTTGATTACTCTTTTCAATATCAATTTCCTTTCTATTCACATTTGCCTTAATCCTCATTTGGATTATTACCTCAATTCTTATCTCAGTTGGGTATTTAATCAATAACAGTTTGAACTCCGACCAGTTTAGAGAATAGCTTGAAAATTTTAAAAATAGATAAGTAGTTGAAAAATAATCAATAGTTTGCAAAATAGTTGTAGAATAATTGACTAATTGTAAAAGAGTTGGAAAATAGTTAAATAGTTATAGAAATCTTAAATAATTGCGAAATAGTTGTAAAATAGAAATAAATTCGTAACTTAGTTAAAAATTAATAATTAGTTTATAGAACAGTTGTAAAATAGTTAAAGAGTTCCAAAAGTAGTGGCAAAACCAGTATAAAATAGTTTAGGTTTTAAAAAGAAAGTTGTATAGTAAATATATAAGAAAATAGATTTAAAACTATTTATATTAAAACAATTTACATTGAAAATGGCCTAGAGTCAAAACTGTTCACTTCCCCAACAATCCAATTTAAATTAACCCAATCCCAATTTAATTAACTCCAATTTCCATTGGACTTGATTCATTCCCAATTCAAATTGAATTGATTCTCAATTTCCTTCCAATTTCAGATCAAATTCCATTTGATCTTTAAACTTACAACCTTAAGTATAAATTTCAATTTTACACCTTCTATTTATAATCAATTACATTCACATTTACTTTTAACTTAGAATTATACATTTTATTTAGCCAATATATTTTTATTATTCCATAAACATTTAATCAAGATTCCAGAGTTTAAACAAATTTCCAAAATTTCAATATCACCTTAGAATGCAACTATATCCAAAATTCTTTGGCAAATTAAATTATCCCTTTGAATTTCAAAATCAAACCCAATTCACAAACAATCCCAATTTAAAACAACTTGGTAGCAATTTCTCTTTTAGAAACTCGAAAATAAACATCGATGATGCTGCAGTCATCACCGACGTTATTTTCCAGTGATCGAAAGAGTTCAATGCTTTTATTTCTTTAAAAACATTTCCAAATATTTTTAATTTTCAAATCTTCCAGATTTCCAATTCAACACCAAAAATATTTACAAAATAATACTATTATTTCTCCAAAACCTTTGGAAACCACTTCCAAATCCAAAGGATTTCTAAATTTTTTCCAAAAATTCCAAATTCCCCATCCATCCAATTCATATTTAAACATTACTCTGGAATTTCATCTCACTTTATTTTCAAATATTCTCCGGAATTCTATTCAAACTTATAATCTCATTTATTTATGAAGTTTATTTCAATTTATAAATTACATTTACAATCTATATTTCAAATTCCTTTTTGATTTTAAACCAATTCCACTTTAATTACAATTCTAAGATTATTCTAATTACTTTGGACTAGTATCCATTCAATTGAACCTACTTCAGTTTCAATCATTTCAATTCAATCCAATTCAAATCTTCCATTAAATTTTTGAACTTATACATCTTCCATCCCAAATCCAATTAATTCAAATCGGATTCAATTTGAATGAGTTCAATTCCAACTTCAAATTTAAACCATCTCGAATTATATAATTCGAGCTAAATTCTCAAAAATTGGTTTAACCTTTTTAAACCAAATTTAGCTTTGTTCATTTAAAGTTTCAAACAATTCTAATTTCTGAGTTCTAATTCTAGAATTTCATTTTTAATTAATTTAATTTTAATTTGGTTGTATTATAGTCCTTCTTAACTTAATTCCAATAATTTAACACCCGATCACCTTAATATTTATTAGAAGGAAATATTGTTTTATATATCAAAATATACTTTTATATAAAATCATTTAAAACCTTTATATAAGAAAATAACAAGTACGCGCTCATATATATACACTCAACTCATTCTAGAGTACTACAAACTCTATTTAATGAGCAATCCCCACCAGAGCCAAGGTTCTCGCTTAGCCTTTCAGCTCTGATACCAAATGTAACGACCCGAAATTTTCTAAGCCGAAAATTCCAGATGGTTATGAAAAAGAAGAAAGAGATAGAAGAAGAAGAACAAAAACACCAAAATTCTCACAATCGCAGCGGATAAAATATAATAATAAATAATAATAGCTTACAAAAGAATTCTATATCAGTCGATTACAATTATATACATCAGAGTTTTACATATATACAGTCACCGAATATTTACAATTATTCTGTCTCAGATTAACAATAGTATAATACAGCGGATATACTCTGTACGATACTGCCATCCAGCTCGCCTCCTGAGCTCCAGAACGTACCTACCTGAAAATCTGTAATACTCGGTCTGAGCCGAGCATTACACCAAAGTAACACCCGGGTCAGGCTGGAAACCAGCGTGAGTAAACCCATCTAACCAGGAATATTAAAACAAACAACTTATATAAAACCCGGGGTAACTTATATCAATTTAACCAATTCACATTTCACTATAGACAACACTTATTTCAACTACTAATTTCTAAGTACCAAACTTAGATAAATTTTCCAGTCTACATAATCATTTTAATCCAGCCTATTGATTTCACAAATCAATATATAAATATTCAAAATGGTTTCGGGTATTTCTCAAATACCCGATCCCGGTCTCTTCGAGACTCATATTATCCTAATCCAAGTTATTCAAATGAAATTCACAACATTTCATATTAGAAATATCAACTCATTCAAAAGCATCCAATACCATTCGATCATCCATAAGCAAAGTTTGATCACATACAAATTAATTCAATTGATTCCAATTGAATTTTAATTCTCGACCACTTAGATTCCTTCATTTAATATTAATTAATTCCAAATCAATTAATTAATCAACTCTTCATTATTCATTATAATTAATCACACTGGATTAATTAACTTTCAATTGCATTCAAGTAATTATCTCTAATTAATTTTCACGATATTAATTATTCTTAACCCAAATCAATCGGTAATCTTAATTACTTCATAAATTAATTAACTATATTAATTACAGTCCCTTAACTACTTATATTAATTAACTTCTCTTAAGTCACTTATATTGATTAATTTCATCTTAAATTACATCCTTAATTATATACATTATGAATTCCAATTTCATTTCCATTTATCCTAATCCAAATCAATTACATTAATTAAACCCCGATATTAACCCTTCTCAACAACCTCTACCTATATTTAATTATCTTTTATTTACTTCATTAAATAAATTACTTACTCCTTAATTAATTATCTTAGGTAATCTCTTGATTAATTCTACAAGCAATTATATGTTATTTCTTACTCAAGTAATTACTTATTAAACCGCCCAATGATTTTCCCATTTTAATTAAACTTCATTAATTTACTTAATTCCTTAATTACTTAATTCAAACTCTCAACTACTAAATTAATTAACCCGAATTATTTATTAGTTGAATTAATTATCTATTCTAATTACCCTGCTAATTTTGATGGATCACAACCATCAAGTCCTTATCAACAAATAAATGGAAATATTTCCTTATTTATAGCTTAAGTTTTAAAAACAAGTTAAAACCAAATATTTCGAGTCAATCCACATTTAACTCGAGAACCAATCAGAATCCAAGTCACCTCAACATTAGTGCACGTCTAATCAATTTAATCACTCTACCAATTATTTAAATTTAACCATTCAAATTTAAATAATAAACCAACAGAGTGAGATTTACTCACATTTGCCTCGCAATTGGCAATCCACTTCCTTCAATTAATTTCATTCAGTGATTATTAATTTATTACTTCCCAAGAGATTTTTAATTCATTATCCCCTATCTATTAATTGTTAAACTTCATTGTTAATTCCTAAAACCTAATTCCCATTCGTATATCACTAATTATAAATTATTTAATCAGAAATTTCAAATCAATTACTTAATTAATCTTTGACTTATTCCATAAGTGACCAAATCTCACTTATACTTAAGTTAAACTTGTTCTTTGTTAAATACTAATCACAATAACATTTAACTTAATTTGTACAATAATTAAGTTTTAAGTATCCTTTATGTACATTCCTAATTTAACAATAAATCAACTGTCTTAATTTAAGTTTGAAAAGCATTTAACTTACAGGATTCATAAATGTTTTAAACAATTCCATCTTTCTTATCTTATTATCTTTTTTTTTATTAGCCTCAGTTAAAACAAACAGCTAAAATAATAATAATGATAATAAAAAAAAGATGAAAGATTACTCACTGAAATTATCGAGAGAGAACCCAGTCACGGCCTCAACGTCGCCGCCTTCAACGACATCGCACCCACTTCCATCAATCGCGACCCCCCTGCAATCACAGCAGTACCTGAACGCGACGCGACACAAGCCGAAACCCCTCTCTCAAGACCCCCCTGTGCGGCCACACCCCAATACAAAGTCGACAACCCCACGAAACCACCGCGACAGTTGACATCGCCACGCCTACGAAACCCCTCACCTTCCCTGATGAAACCACGGCTGTCGAACTCGAGCAATAGCTCGTCCATTCCCAACAAGAACGATTCGATTGAACAAAGATTCGAATCTCGTCCAGAAATGATTTTCGATTTTTTTTTTTGTTTGAGGAGGCCGGCTTCGGCCATCCCCTTTTTTTTTTAGATTTGATTTCTGTAGATTAGAGGGGAAGCTGGCGATAGATATCAATTCGAGAGGCTTCTTGAATACGCGTTCTGGTGAATAAAATATCCCTGACCTTTACTTTAAATTTATTATATTATAAAATTTCAAACGACTCAAAAAAAATGCCATTTAAAATTTTGAGCTCCTCTTAAGGAATGCCGCTAGGCGATTATAAGGTTTTACCCGCATCCTGAACACAATGGAACGCGTTTCGGAAACCAATTTGACCGTATGCGCGAGTTACAGAAGTAAACGATCAATTTTAATTTAAATCGATTAAAATATATCTAAGCGTTTCGAGCTGCCAGAGTCAAACGACAACTCCGGTTGCTATGAAAATTGAAGTCCAATAATAACTAACTATTACGGATCCAATGGAATTGGTTTCGTCGAATTCCGAGACTGTGCGTCGGAAGACGATTTTTAAATTCAATTTAAACGATATATTTTCAAAATTGAACAAATTATCTTTAAATTTAAATTTCAACTATTCTATTACCTTCAGTATCATCATTATAAATTTTGTAAGCCTTCAAATTATTTTTAACTGGCTTAGAATCTCAGATTCAATAATTACCCAATTTCAATTATTAAATTCAATATTTAAACTATATAATTCAATGATTTAATTATCAAGTAAATATTAATATCCTGAATTTCAAGTTAAAAGTAACTTTTAAATATTTAAAATCGATTAATTATTCCAATTTAATTCGTTAAAATTTTCGGGTCATCACATTCCTCCCCCCTTAGAAGAATTTCGTCCCCGAAATTTCTAGTTAGGAAGAATGATCTAATACCCGTTTACCTCTTTCCAAACTTCACTATTCAACATCCTACCATTATCCTTTATTAAAGACCCACTATCACCTTAACCAACTTTTCAAAACCTTCTATAATTTCAAACAATAACCTTTTTCTCAATCATTCAAATTTCAATTTAAAACCAAATTTTGAATTATCAAAATTTTCTCAAATTTTTTTCTAACTCTCTAAATTTCCGAAATTTTTTGCCAGCGCCTCCTTTGCGCGGCTAGCTCGGTACAACTACAAAAGGCCTCTACGGGCTTTCCAAATTCCAAAAAGAAAACAAAAGTCAAGTGGCTACATAAAAAACCCAATCCAATTTCATACAGAATTTAAATACATACCTTTTTGTCGGGCAATTCACATTTATCATTTGGAATCAAATCCAACTTCTTTTTCCCTTTAATATACCTGCATATCTTACTTAGCAACAATATCCAATCATAACCCTTCCAATCATTTTATAAATTTCCTTATATAGGTTTTCATATACATTAAATTTATTTTCACTCCAAGGTATTAAATTTTTGTCTTTCACTTATAACTGGTTCATATTAGTTTCATTTATTAATTTACTTTAGTTTTCAATTTGAAATTGTTTTGCCGTTAACAAAAATTTTCTAACTTCCAAAATTTTTAGAAAATTTTGGCAGAGTCTCCTTTGTACGGAGGAGCTTTTGCAATTTGACAATAGATATAAATATGTATACATCGACCCACACGGTCGGAAAAAGCAAAAACAGTTCATATTTCGTATTTTTATTGCGTAAGCGTACCTTATTTAGCATTTTAAGCAAGCGGCTTATTTATTCCAGCAAATAATGCAATCCAAACCAACCAAACAGTCTTCAGGTACTTGTACTTACTCAATTTAAATATGTAAGTGCTATATATATATGAAGTTTATAACATTTATCTTGTTTAAACAACTACAACACATCAATTCTAAAAGAAATGCATTCTAAATAACTGTAACGACCCGAAATTTTCAAACCCGAAAATTCCAGATAGTTATGAAAAAGAAGAAAAAGATAGAAGAAGAAGAAGAAAAGAAACATCAACAACTCACATTCGCAGCGGATAAAATATAATAATAAATAATAGTTTACAAAAGAATACTATATTTATTGATTACATTTAATATACATCAGAGTTTCACATATATATACAGACACTAGACATATAAATCATGTCCCAGATACACAATAATATACTGCAGCGGGAATACTCCGTACGTACTTGCCATCCAGCTCGCCTCCTGAGCTCCAAACGTACCTACCTGAAAATCTGTAATACTCGGTCTGACCCGAGCATTACACCAAAGTAACACCCGGGTCAGGCTGGAAACCAGCGTGAGTAAACTCAACTAACATGGAATACCAAAGCAATCAACTTATATAAACCCGAGTAACTTATATCAATTTAACCAATTCACAATATACTGTAGACAACACTTTTTCCACATATCAATTCCTAAGTTCCAAACTTAGATTAATTAATCCAATTCACTTAAACCATTTCAATTCAGCCTATTGTTTTCACAAATCAATTTATAAAAATTCGAAGTGGTTACGGGTATTTCCCAATACCCGACCTCGGTCTCTTTGAATCTCATATCATCATATCTCAAGTTTTCTAAATGAAGTACACAACATTTCATATCGGAGTTATCAACTCCATCAAATCATCCAATACCATCCAATCATCCATAAACAATTTAGGCCACTCCTAAAATAATCCAATCGATTCTAATTGAATTTCTAGCCTCAATTCTTAGATTCCTTCATTTAACATTAATTAATGCCAGATCAATTAATTAGTCAGTCCTTCATTATTCATCTTAATTAATCATTCTGGATTAATTATTTTTCAATTAAATTCAAGTAATTATCTTTAATTAACTCCACAATATTTCTTAGTTCCAACCAAGATCATTAAGTAATCTTTATTTCTTTTATATAATTAATTGATCCTTAATTACTTTAATTCAATCTCAATATTAATCACTTTTGAATTATCTCTACCTGTAATTTATTATCCATTTTTCCAATTCCTCCTTACTTAATTACCTTATTTAATCTCTTGGTTAATTTAACAAAGTAATTATATTTTATTAATTACATTAAGTAATAACCTATCGAACCATCCATTGCTTATTTTACCTTCATTAATCTTAAAAAAAAAAATGAACTTAAATCTTCCTTAATTGATTAATTAATCCAAACTCTCACCTACTAAATTTATCGGCCCAAACCATTAATGAATTGAATTAATTAATTATCTATTTTAATTACCCCACTAACTTGACGAATCAGAAAGCATTAATCTCAACAACCTTAGAATGAAAACATTTGTCTTATTTATAACTTTAAATCTAAACGAATTAAAACCCAAATACTTCGAGTAAACCCACAATAAACTCGAAAACTAACCCAAACCAAAGTCACATCATCATTAGCACACATCCAATAAATTCAATAAATTTACTCATCCAACCGATCATTTAAATTTAACCATTAAAATTTAAATATAAATTCAACATAGTGAGAATACTCACCTTAAATTCCGCCGTTTGAAAAACCTCCCAAACTGGCTTGTCCCCATGATTTTAAACCTCGCTGCCCTGACTACAGCTACTCGAAGACGAGCCCCCACCTCCGATGTCTTCGCATCGCCGTGCTCGAATCCGAGCTTCGAAACCTCCACCATCGATCGCGACTCAATCACGAACCACCCCGACCCCAAAGCCCAACAGCGACTCACGAAATCGCCTTGCTCGAGTTCGACCCTCCTTCCATCACGACAAACGGCAACACCCTCAATCTCTCGCACCGCCGCGCTCAAGCATAGCGCTCGCCCATCGCGAAACCCTAGCCGTGGGTCGCGGCTTCATCACCGCATCTTGTTCTAAGAACTGAAGATCGAAATTGAATACATAGTTGGCTTCAGCCATTGATTTTCACCCCCCTTCTTTTTCTTTTTCTTTTTTTAACGAGCTCGGTATCTGGTGAAAGATGAGGGGAATGGACGAAAACAATTATCAATTTGATTTGGTGAAAAACAATGCGGCCATTTTTTTTTTTAGAATTGATTCCGGTTGAAGGATAGAGAGGGGACGGGGTAAATTAAAAGATTGGGGAAGCTTCTCGAGTACGAGTAAATGAAAATATCTTTGACCCCTTTGACTTTGAATTTTTATTATATTATAAAACTCTCAAAACGTCTCGTTAATCATAACGTGAAATCCCGAACCCCGAATCAGACATGCCGACAGGCGCTTATAAGGTTTTACCCGCGTTCCGAACACAATGAAACGTGTTTCGGAAGCTGATTCGGTCGTATGCGCGAATTACAGAAGAAAACAATCGATTTTAAATTAAATCGATTAAAATAGTTCTAAGCGTTTTGAGCTGCCAGAGTCAAATGACAACTCCGATTGCTACGAAAATTGAAATTCGATAATAACTAACTATTACGGATCCAATGGAGCTGGTTTCGTCCAAATCCGAGACTGTGCCTCGGAAGGCTATTTTTAAATCCCAATTTAAACGGTATACTATTAAAATTGAACAAATGACCCTTAAATCAAATTTCAACCATCCTATTATCTTCAGTATCATCATTATAAATTTTATAAGCCTTCAAATTATTTAAACAGGCTTAAAAATTTCAGATTCAGCATTTTACCCAATTTTCATTTATTAAATTCAATATTTAAAACATATAATTCAATGATTTAATTTTCAAGTAAATATTGATATCTTGTTTTCAAGTTTTAAATTAACTTTCAAATAATTTTAAAATCGATTAATTATTCCAATTTAATTCGTTAAAATTTCCGGGTCGTCACATTCCTCCCCCCTTAAAAGAATTTCGTCCCCGAAATTACTAATTAGGAAGAATTGACCAATACCCGTTTATCTTTTCCAAAATTCACAATTCAACATCCTACCACTTATCCTTTATTAAAGGTCCACTAACACCCTATTCAACTTTCCCAAAACCTTCTATAGATCCAATCAATACTCTTCTGCTCAATCAATTAAATTTCAAATTAAAACCAATTTTTTTGAATTATCAAAATTTCTCAAAAATTTTCTAACTCTCTAAATTCCCGAAATTTTTTGCCAGCGTCTCCTTTGCGCGGCTAGCTCGGTACTACTACAAAAGGCCTCTACGGGCTCCCAAATTCCAAAAAGAAAACAAAAGCCAAGTGGCTACATCAAAAACCCAATCCAATATCATACGGAATCAAAATACTTACCTTTTTAGTCGGGCAATTCAAATTTATCATTTGGAATCAAATCCAATTTCCTTCTCTTTTATAATACCTGCATATCCTGCTTAGCACTAATATTCAGACACAATATCCCAAAATCATTTTATACATCTCTTTAGATAAGTTTCGTATCCACTTCTATTCAAATTAGTTTTCGCCATTTCATATGAATTCAATTCATTTTCGATTTCTAATATTGAGTTATATCATTCATTTAAATTGATTCATATTAGTTTCATTTACTAGTTTACTTTAAGTTTGCCGTTTGAAATTGTTTTGTCGTTAACCAAAATTTTCCAAAAATTTTCTAACTCCCAAAATTTCCGAAAAATTTTGGCAGAGTCTCTTTTGTACGGAGGAGCTTTTGCAATTTGACAAGAGATATAAATATGTATACATCGACCCACACGGTCGGAAAAAGCAAAAACAGTTCATATTTCCTATTTTTATTGCGTAGGCGTACCTTATTTAGCATTTTAAGCAAACAGCTTATTTATATTAACAATTAGCGCAATCCAAATCAACCAAACAGCTTCCCGGTACCTGTACTTGCTCAATTTAAATATGTAAGTGCCATATATAGAAATTCTATTAGCATTACACTTACTTTTAATAGCTAACCCAAGAATTACATAAACAACAAGTATTACGAAAGCAATAAGCACCAAACACTTACTAGAAACGATTTATATGGTTTTTAAAGCTAATTTAAATGCTTCCATCCAATTCATATGCTATTTCATTTAATTTCTTATGGTTTACAACGCAATTGTTTACATTCATTTCATTTTTAAGCAAAACAAACTCATAGTCATATCAATTGATTCAAAAGTCAATTATATTTGCTTCCACTACTTCATAGAATTTAATTAAATCTCGTTTACGTTAAATGACAATCATTTCTACGTAATTAGATAATATCCATGTGAATAAATAATTACTTAGGTTTTATAGCCAACTAAAATTGATCCCAACTTAATTTTATTTCATTCAATTCCATTCTAACTTATTCACACCCATTCATTTAGTTCGCCACATTCCATTCTTGTACACTAGTCATTCCCAAATTACTTCAATCCAAGCTTTTATTAATGGGCTTTCATTCTTATTCGAAGCCAAGCTTCCATGCATTTTAAACTTAAGTTAATTACTTTAATTTATTCCAACATCAACTTAAGTGTACTTCTATTTGATTTTCACCTAATCAAGTTCCATTTGATTTAGTTAGCCCATCCATTTTAAATTTTAAATTTAAATTCACCTTCTCAATTTATCAGAATAATATCCAAGCACAAACACAACTCGTTTATTCTTCAAATTAATATACCAACAAATTTAAGTTCAGTCTGATAATCCAATTCCAATCACAACTTTGGTTCAGTTTTTATTCAACCAAACTTCATCCATTTATTATTTAACTCAATTAACCCATTTTTAATTTTTTTAATTCAATTACTTAATTCGTTATTGAATTTATTTTATTAATACAAGGCTATTCTCAATTTATTTCTATTTACTTGGGTTATGATTTACAACTCTAACCATCGCATTTATCAATCCAACTCTATTTCATTTTTACTTTACAATATCTCCTCTTATTTAATTCATTAGCAAATCCGAGTCGAATTCAATTTATTACTTCCCAAGAGATTTTTAATTCATTATCCCCTAGCTATTAATTGTTAAACTTCATTGTTAATTCCTAAAACCTAATTCCCATTCGTATATGACTAATTATAAATTATTCAATCAGAAATTTCAAATCAATTACTTAATTAATCTTTGACTTATTCCATAAGTGACCAAATCTCACTTATACTTAAGTTAAACTTGTTCTTTGTTAAATACTAATCACAATAACATTTAACTTAATTTGTACAATAATTAAGTTTTAAGTATCCTTTATGTGCATTCCTAATTTAACAATAAATCAACTGTCTTAATTTAAGTTTGAAAAGCATTTAACTTACAAGATTCATAAATGTTTTAAACAATTCCATCTTTCTTATCTTATTATCTTGTTTTTTATTTATTAGCCTCAGTTAAAACAAACAGCTAAAATAATAATAATGATAATAAAAAAAAGATGAAAGATTACTCACTGAAATTATCGAGAGAGAACCCAGTCACGGCCTCAACGTCGCCGCCTTCAACGACATCGCACCCACTTCCATCAATCGCGACCCCCCTGCAATCACAGCAGTACCTGAACGCGACGCGACACAAGCCGAAACCCCTCTCTCAAGACCCCCCTGCGCGGCCACACCCCAATACAAAGTCGACAACCCCACGAAACCACCGCGACAGTTGACATCGCCACGCCTACGAAACCCCTCACCTTCCCTGATGAAACCACGACTGTCGAACTCGAGCAATAGCTCGTCCATTCCCAACAAGAACGATTCGATTGAACAAAGATTCGAATCTCGTCCAGAAATGATTTTCGATTTTCGATTTTTGTTTTGTTTGAGGAGGCCGGTTTCGGCCATCCCCTTCTTTTTTTTTTAGATTTGATTTCTGTAGATTAGAGGGGAAGCTGGCGATAGCTATCAATTCGAGTGGCTTCTTGAATACGCGTTCTGGTGAATAAAATATCCCTGACCTTTACTTTAAATTTATTATATTATAAAATTTCAAACGACTCAAAAAAAATGCCATTTAAAATTTTGAGCTCCTCTTAAGGAATGCCGCTAGGCGATTATAAGGTTTTACCCGCATCCTGAACACAATGGAACGCGTTTCGGAAACCAATTTGACCGTATGCGCGAGTTACAGAAGTAAATGATCAATTTTAATTTAAATCGATTAAAATATATCTAAGCGTTTCGAGCTGCCAGAGTCAAACGACAACTCCGGTTGCTATGAAAATTGAAGTCCAATAATAACTAACTATTACGGATCCAATGGAATTGGTTTCGTCGAATTCCGAGACTGTGCGTCGGAAGACGATTTTTAAATTCAATTTAAACGATATATTTTCAAAATTGAACAAATTATCTTTAAATTTAAATTTCAACTATTCTATTACCTTCAGTATCATCATTATAAATTTTGTAAGCCTTCAAATTATTTTTAACTGGCTTAGAATCTCAGATTCAACAATTACCCAATTTCAATTATTAAATTCAATATTTAAACTATATAATTCAATGATTTAATTATCAAGTAAATATTAATATCCTGAATTTCAAGTTAAAAGTAACTTTTAAATATTTAAAGTCGATTAATTATTCCAATTTAATTCGTTAAAATTTCCGGGTCATCACAAATGCAAAATAGTTGCTTCCTAAAAGTTTAAGCACAAAATATGTTATTTTTTTAATATAGTATTTGTTATTATATAATATAATTTTGTAAAAAACCATGTATAGACAGAATGGGCAAAAAAAAGTTTTTCTAATCATAAAAATTAATTTTGTAAAAAACAATGTATAGATAGATCGGCGCAAGACCATTCTTATAAAAAGAATCCTAATCATTAAGTTTTTCTGTCAACTTAAGTGTGTACATCAATCCAAAAGAAACACATGTCTCTTTTAAGACATGGAAAAATAGTACTTAATGATGTTAAAATTTGTGCAAACCCACGTTGATTAAAATTGACTTTAACCAATTGTTAATGATTATTGCACTAGTTGGGGCCTTGGGGGCAGTTAAAGTATCAATTGCATTAATTGAATGCAATTAAAATATTGATTGAATTAGTTGGGATGTAGTTAAAATTGAGAGCAAATCACCCGATCTCAATATTCTCTGTTCTTTTGCCCATTTAAATCCACTCCTTCATTTATTTATATTTTAAGTTTTAATTATTAATGTGGTAGTGATGGACAGTGGAGATTTAATTGGCACATGAGGACTGTAACCACCCGTGTTTTCAACCTTTTGGTTAATGCTCAGACCATGACTAGCCAAAAAACAAGTCGTTCGAAGATGATAACAAGAAATAAACACAATTCTAACTATAAACTTTTTGAATCTCACGAAGGAAGGAAATAAACTATAATATTAAATAACAATCATTTATTCAAATCATCATATATACATGTTTGTACGATACAAATCCAAACCCAAATTCAAATCCACACAACATAAGTCAAATCAAGTCATTACACATCCAGGTCCTCGTCACATGCTCCGATACGACTCCAAGCTCCATCAACTTAGCTATATAAATAAAAAGGAAAATAGAAGCGGGTCAAATATAAGTCTGAGTAAGTAAGTCGTGCTTACTCCACATTACTACAAAGATACTACTATAATATGACCGTAAGTAAATATGTTGTGGACTAGCCTGAGGCTTTACAGGATCATACTACCATTGGATATATAACTCGTGGGTAAATTCATCATGGACTAGTTCAAGGTCCTAAATGATTGTATTACCCTCGTCTCTATAATGAACTCACATCCTAGACTAATTCAAGGCTCCACAACAACGCTTAACATCCTTTCTCAAACAAAATTGGACTCACGCTCTGGACTAGCCCGAGGTCCTACATGGCCGCTTGCCATCCCGTCCTTCCGAACTGTTGAAGCATTACATGGAGCATCATAACCAGGGTCGCCTACTAGCACCACAGATTCGTACCGTTCGTATCAGCATTGAACAATTCTATCGCAAAACAAATATATCATTCCATATATACACGACAATAAATATTAACGTATACCTTCGTTCTAAGCGCATCTTATTTCAAGTATATTTCAGTTTAAGGGTCAATCCTTTTAGTATTTGAAGTTTATTTAGTTCGGGGATAAATCTTTCAATTTCCTTCGTATATAGATTCCTAATCATCATTAAAATGTTATCAAAGATTATATTGTGACTACAAAAAGAATCATTTATATTGTAACTATAGTTATATATTTTGATTTTACTTACTATTTTATCCAATTTCCATCCAAACCCATGATTTAATCTTTTAATTCCAGTATGATGTTTAATTTCTTAGGTTATAGACCGCAAATCATCATCATCATCATGCTATCTATGCATTATATATCAAGTAAAGAATGAATCACTTGCTGAATCTCTCGAAAAGCTCCAAACGACTTCTTCCTTTCGTTGTTCTGTTCATTTAGCGCACAAAAATATCTGTAATTTGCCTCGGTTCTTTCACCAGATCGTAATACTCGTCTCTACGATCGTTTTGATGGGTAGATTGCTAAAATTCATTGAATATTGAGAAAGTAATGCCAGTATAAATTTGTGAAATGGAAGGGGAAGAATGATGAGCAAAAGAGAGAAGATTAATTAGTTTTTCTAATCAAAAAAGGACTTTTTATAGTGCTAAATCCGGTTGAAATAACTATTTCACATAAATTTTAAAATAACCAATCTCACCGCAATCTAAAAATTTAAAAACTGAAGCTGCCACCGATGTGACATATCAAGGTGTATGTCGACATATGTGTAATGATTGGATGTACTTCGATATATCATTTCATGTATGTCAACATACATATCAGCCTTTTCAATCAACTATTAATTCGTCTGTATCTTCTTCATACGACCTTCAAATTGAACAAACACCGATATACCCTTTTTATCAGAAAAAAGAGCCGGTCGCAATAGTGCAAGTCTCGTTGTCAAATTTAAAAGTTGGAAAATGACTATTTTGTTCTTTCTTAATTTAAATAAGATTATTTACCAATTTAATATAATTACTTATCATTGTTATATTATTAAATTTCAATTACAATATATCTTAAATTTTCAGGATATTATAGGGGCACCAATATTGAGACTAAAGGATTTGCTTCCGTTAAAATTTATTTGCATTGACAGACTGCAGTTAAAACTGCATTGATTAAATGCAGTTAAATCTACAATGTTTTAATATAGTTAAATTTGCTTTGTGAAAAAATGGACTTTTTGAAATTGATTTTTGGATCTCAAGAACGCTTATCGATAGAAAGCTTAAAATTTTAATGTGACTTTCCTGTAAAAAATATATGACATTTTGAAATGTGAAAACAAATGGATTGTATATTGGGAGAAGACAAAACAGCTGATAGTCAAACAACATGGACCTGTTATATAAATTATTAGACACATGCCCTCTTTACAATAAAATTATCAATTATGGTTTAAATTAGATATTCTAAAGGGTATGTGTGTATATACAACTAGCTTCCACAGTGCATGAAATCTAGCAAGTTGATTTTACATATTTGTGTAGTCCGTTGGATTGATCATATCAATAAGCAATAGCGATGTTTACATAACTATTTAATGACTCAATTATTATTATTAGTTATGTCGAGCCATGATATTGCTTATTGCTAGCCATTGGTTGAATCAGTCTAACAATTTACATTGTGGTGCAAATGTTGGATCCAAGGGGTGCAATTGAACCTAGCTCATGTACATACACACGTGCGCGCGTACACATGAAAAAGTTTCTAGATCTTCCATAATTTATTCCTTCAAAATTCTCACAATAGATATTTCACATCATAAAATATCCGATTGAACTAAATTTTTTGTATACATCACTTTTATTATATAGATCATCTATAAAAGGCATTGGATATTTTTGAAACTTCCAACCCTTTCAAGTTCGCATTTTAACTCAACGGTTAAGTAAATATTTTCAGCTATTCATGTTCACTTATAATTTAAAAAAGGTCTAAAAGTTTTGAAATGATGTGAAATTTTATAAAGATGATTCATATTGTCAGATCTATCCCAAAAAAAAACACACACAATTTCATGAGTGGGGAAATAACGGGGATTGAAGTATAAAATGTCCGGAAGAATCAAGCTTCCTTTTTCAACAACAAATGTTTTGATGCAGCGTCAATGGTGATTATTAAAAGGACAATTAATTTGGATAAGGTACACCACTGATACTCCGCTTGAGAGTTCCTTTCTAATGATTTTAGCTGGTTTTAGAGGACTCTGCATTTCAGTTGTTATCATAACCTTTATTTGCAAGTTTTTTCCTCATTGGTTCTTAATGGTTAAAAAACAATGAAAACCAATGTACTGCAATTTGGATGGTAATTCTCAACCTATTAAATTGGAGTGTTTCGAGGAGGTTATAATTTTTTTTTCTATTATACCCTAGTAATCATGTTGGAAAATTAATGTTCACATTCAAAACTAAATTAAAGAACATATACAAGGATACTATGTAATATTATTTTTGCTGAGAACTTTTAAAACTGGTGCATGTTAAACTTCGAAGCATGTATTGGTTGGTTATAACAATACTTCATATATACCATTAAAAATCGGTACGATCGTTAAAATCCGTTACTCCCTTCATAAACGACACCACAAAACTCCCAAGCGAACCTAAAAGTTTTTGGGTATGGCTTGAAATACAATTGGGTTCTCATAAATGAAGAATACATTGCAAGTGTATGTTAATCTATCAACTTTATGTGCATACTTGAACATATTTTTCTTACCATTTTTTCCTCTTCACCAGTCAGCTGCTTTATCCAAATCTTTTGTCCTTTCAAAAATAGTGTTTCTATAAAATGCAACTAATGTTAGTCTGTGATCAAGCATGTGTTGTGACGGATTCTAACTCGAGACCACTCAAATCTAAACCTCAATGCACAGCGGATGATGAGATCGTGGTAAGAATTATAAAAACAACAAATCAATAACTCAATCTAAATCTCAAACAATCCAAATCCGATCATAATCTCAAACAAGCAATATAGAAACTAAAGCATTAACGAAAAATAAATCACACAGCGATTTATAGTGGTTTCACTAACGTTGTGTTAGCGTACATCCCCTTTAAAAGAGAGATTTTATTAATATCGATGAGAAGAGTACAAGAGATTGATTACAATGATCAAAAATCTAATAGAATTGATTTGTGGAGAAGATAATTGAAGAAAATTAGGTTTTGATAAATCCTAATTAGTGGAGGCTAAAACCCTTGCAGTCGCTTTCTGTCGCATAGAAATCTGGATCCAGGAAATAGCTTATATAGGAGAATAGAAAAACTATGCAAAGTTTCGGAAATGCTCCTTTATATATCACAAATCTTCAAACAAAGCCCAGGCCTGAAAACAGGCGGAAGTCGCCATGGACGTCTGTCACAATGGTACAGACGTCTGTCCAAGGTCTCGGGAAAATTTTCCCTGAGACATTAGACGTCTGTCCACAGTGACAGACGTTTGTTCTTGCTCTCTGGAAAATTCTGCAGCAGACTCAGACGTTTGACCAAAACTTCAAACGTCTATGCTGAGTCTCTGGAACAAATTTGCTGAAGACGCCATTCTCTCAGATGTCTGTGCTGAGTCTTTCAGCACCACTCCACCTTCTTCGCCATAACTTTCTCCTCCGAGCTCCGATAAGCGAACCGTTTTCTCCGTCACCAAACTACTTCCAACCCCTTCAATTCTCTTCATATAGTGTCGCCAAAATTCAACACTATATTCATTTCCAACTCCAATGGTACTATACCATCACCATCAACCAATAGCATCAACTATCACCACTTCTACATTCAATCAAACGTGAAAGTTTTTCCAATGAGCTCCGGCAAATCCACCGCCCATTGCACTCCATCAACGAGCTCAGGCAAAGCCCCCGCCCGCTAACAGAGTGTTGAAAACATCCAAATTCTAAACCGTCTCACCAAAGACTAAAGTGCTGAGGAGTGTAAACTAGCACTTACCAAGAAGATAGAACCTCAATTTCTCACCGATACTCTTCCTCATCCATAACCAAGCTCCTCCCTCAACCGTGCCATCCCGTGGTACCTAATACTTCTTCAAGCGAATCAAGTTCGAGCAATGCTCGAACTTCCTAACCGACAATGCCTTAGTGAACATATCCGCCGCGTTATCCTTTGTATGCACTTTTCGAAGATATACTTGCTTATCCTCATCCATGACTACTAGAAATAACTCTTACTTCAATATGCTTAGTCCGTAATCTAAACTCCAAATTTTCTGCCAAGTGAATAACACTCTGGTTATCACATCGAACATCGATGCTATCATGCTCGAATCTCAAGTCACACAACCATCGCCTCGAATAAAGTGCCTCCTTTGCCGCCTCCATGCGGCTATCAACTCTGCATCCGTAGTGGATAAAACAACTACGGTCTGTAATCTCGATCTTCAACTTATGGCCGTACCTCCAAGTGTGAAGACATATCCGAAAGTTCATTTTCTTCGATCCCTATCACCGGCGTAGTCCGAATCACAATAACCAACAACTTGCAATCCATTCTATCACTACCGCAAAATACATGACCATGAGATGATGTGCCTCTAAGGTATCAATATAAGCTTCACAGCTTCCCAATGCGATTTTCCCGGATTAGTCATATACCGATTAACCATCCGACGACATTTGCAATATTGGACCTTGTACACACCATAACATACATTAAACTTCCAATCGCACTATCATACAACACCTTTGCCATATAAGCATTGTCTTTCTCCAAGATAGGTGACCCCTTACTCGAAAGCTTCATATGCAATGGTAAAGATGTATTTGACACCTTTGCATTCCATGCTAAACCGGCAAAGTACTTTTTCTATGTACTCCCTTTGAGTTAGTTTCAACTCAAAACGCTTTCGATCTCTTTCTATTTCCATGCCCAATATTCTTCTTGCTTCTCCAAGATCCTTCATTTCGAACTCTGATTTCAAACTCAGTCTTAACTTGTAGATTTCATTCTTATCCTTAGAAGCAATGGGCATGTCATCCACATACAAGAGTAAATACATCCGACAATCATTTTTCAACTTCTTGAAATATGCACAAGTATCTTTGACGCTTCTATCAAAACCATTTTCAAGCATAAAATGATCAAATCTCTTGTACCATTGTCTAGGTAATTGCTTTAAACCATATAGTGATTTCTTTAGCTTGCAAACCAAATTTGATTTACCATTCACAACAAAACATTCCTGTTGCTCTATGTAGATGTCTTCATCCAAGTCACCATGTAAGAAGATGGTTTTCACATCAAGTTGCTCCAATTCCAAGTTGTGAATAGCAAATATAGCAAGTAATATCCAGATAGAAGTATGGCGCACAACCAGTGCGAACATCTCATCATACTCCTTTTCCTTTCTTTGTGCAAACCTCTTAGCCACTAGCCTAGCTTTGTATCTTCCACCATCCTTCACCTTGTATATCCATTTGCACCCAATAGCACGGTTTCCTTTAGGAAGTGGAACCAAATTCCAAGTTTGATTCTTCATCAATGATTGCATCTCTTCCTTCATGACGTCATCAAGGTCCATCGGCTCATATTGGACTACATGAAGGGCATAGTTTAAATTATCACAAAAGCTAAGGTAGTTTCAATCACCATATCTTTCAGGTAGCCTTATAGTACGACGACCAACCCGACTAGTAATACCATCACCCAAACTTCCTTCGGCTCCACCTTGAACCGAATCTTCTCTAGAATCATGCACATCATCAACACTACTAGAGACACCATGTGGACTATGTGATGTTACTTCAACCGCTATCTTCTCGCAATCATCTCTAACTACTCTACTCTCTACTCCTTGGACAAAATGTGGGAATAACTTTCTTCTCCTTTGATTCACCATGAACCAAGTCCGAAACATCCGATAAGGTTTTATTCTCCTTGAACAACGCTGACTCATCAAAAGTAACGTGACGAGAATTCATTACCTTCTTCGTTTCCGGATTTTAAATCCGACATCCTTTTACTCCATCCGTATAACCAAGTAAAATCCCCTTGAAAGCTTTAAGTTCAAGCTTATCATTTCCTGGATCATGCACATAAACCAGACTATCAAACACACGAAGATAACTCAAGTCAATGCTCTTTTCCTTCCACATTTCCTCCGAAATTTTGTTACAATAGCCGAGTACGAAATTTGATTAATAATATGCACTATGGTTGACAAAACTTGGGTCCAAAATCTCTCAGCCAAATCCGATGTCAATCTCAAGCATCGAGCTTTCTCTAGTAGAGTACGGTTCATCCTTTCCGCAACACCATTCGACTGCGGATCTCCCAGTGTAGTAAAATGCCTTCGAATACCTTGATGCTTGCAAAACTCCAAGAATCCTCCGGAAACACACTCTCCGCCATTGTCGGATCGTAAAACTTTCAAAGACTTGCCACTCTCATTCTCAACAAGTGCTTTCTAAGCTTTGAACTTTGCAAATGCCTCTGACTTTGCCTTCATTGCATACATCCATATTTTTCGAGAAAAGTTTTCAATAAAAGAAATTTAATAGCGAGCTCCATCCAAAGACGCTATCGGTGCCAGTCCTCAAACATCCGTATGAACATACTCAAGAACCCTTCTCGAATCATGTTTTCACTCACCGAATGAAACTTTAGTTTGCTTCTCCATGACACATTCCTCTCAAAACTCTAGTTTGTTGAAACTCTCTTCACTGATCATCTTCCTCTTCCGAAGAATATCCAAACTTCTCTATGATACATGACCTAACCTCAAATGCCACAATTTAGTCGCATGCAAGCCACGAGAACTATCAACTCCTTTACAAGTTTCACCTTCTATAGTCGCTTCTTAAAGCAAATAAATACCATGAGTTCTAGCACTTTCATCACCACAAGCGCACCCTTTGAAATCCGCAAGCTATCACTCTCAATATTGATCTTACAACTTAAAGAATCCAGCTGCCCCAAAGAGATAAGAGACTTCCGAAGTCCTGGAACATAGCGTACATTAGTGAGAGTACGAACCATTCCGTCAAACATCCAAATTTGCACGGAACCAATGCTTTTCGACTTACGAATATCACAGTTTCCCATAACAATTGAATTTCCTTCTTTGTCAATATAAGATAAAAAACAATTCTTATTCGGCGTCATATGATAAGACGACCCGAATCGGGCACTCATTTGCTACCCGAAACATCCGATGTTACCGCCGACAACACATCTACGTCTCTCTCACCAACTCCACTCTCCACCGCTACTGATGAAGATACTACTTCCTTCTTTGCCTTCTCCATGTTCGGACGCTCATTCTTTCAATGATCTGACTTCTTACAAATATAGCACTTGCCTTTTCTTTCCTTCGATTTTCCTCTCCAACCGGGGTTCCTTGATTTAGAGCGCCCCTGGTTCTCCTTCTTCACATACCTCTCATTCTCCACAATAAACCATGACCACTACTAGCACCATTACTTCTATCACCCAACTCCTTCATTTGATCCCGCAACTTTTCGCTAAGAAGACCTATTTTGACATCATCTATAGATCAAACTATTTGAGAAACCTGTATAGCGGTCCGGCAATGAACACAACACTATTATCGCCTTTTGCTCTTCCTCAATCTTCGAATATACCACCTTCATCTTCATTAACAAATCATCAAAAGTATTCAAGTGCGCTTTTGGCGAAGTACCTTTCTTCATTTTATAGGCGACGAACGTTCACAACAAGATCAATCGATTAGTTAGTGACTTTCATATACAACTCCTCCAATTTGTCTCAAGTACCTTTAGCGGTAGTCTCACCACTAATTTCAGAGATAACATTTTCTCCCATAGCAAGTTGAAGTGTAGTGAATGCCCACTCTTCCATTTCCTCTCTCTCAACATTCGAGATGTCTGCCGGCAACAAATGTGTGTCAAACACTACTCAATGCATCCGATTCCTTCTTAGAACCACTTTCATCTTCCATTGCCATTTTTCAAAATCATTATCGCCATTCCACTTGTCTATAAGCAATTGTGATCCTGAAGCTCCGTACGATCCCTGTACATAAGACATTACATCACTTGGATTACCCATTTAGGAACTACTTGAGATATTATCTGATTCTGGCATTTCTACAACCACTTACCAACATCAATGCTCCGATACCAAATTGTTGCGACGGATTCTAACGCGAGACCACTCAAATCTAAACTCCAATGCACAGCGGAAGACGAGATCGTGGTAAGAAGTGTAAATACAACCAATCAATAACTCAATCTAAATCCCAAACAATCCAAATCCGATCACATTCTCAAACAAGCAACATAGAAACCAAAGCATTAACGAAAAATAAATCACACAGCGATTTATAGTGGTTCCACTAACATTGTGTTAGTGTACATCTACTTTAAGAGATGACTTTTATTGATATCGATGAGAAGAGTACAAGAGATTGATTGCAATGATAAAAAATCTAATAGAATTGATTTGTGGAGAAGATAATTGAAGAAAATTAGGTTTTGATAAATACTAATTAGTGGAGGCTAAAACCCTTGCAGTCGCTTTCTGTTGCATAGAAATCTGGATTCAGGAAATAGCTTATATAGGATAATAGAAAAACTAGATAAAGTTTCGGAATTGCCCCTTCATATATCATAAGTTTCATACAAAGCCCAGGCCTGAAAACAGGCGGAAGTCACCACAGACGTTTATTACAATATGACAGACGTCTGTCCAAGGTCTCGGGAAAATTTTCCCTGAGACATCAAACGTCTGTCCACAGTGACATACGTCTGTTCTTGCTCTTTGAAAATTTCTGCATCAGACTCAGACGTTTGACCAAAACTTCGGACATCTGTGTCGAGTCTTTGAAACAGATTTGTTGAAGCCTCAGACGTTTGACCATTCTCTTAGACGTCTGTGCTGAGTCTCTTAGCACCACTCCACCTTATTCACCATAACTTCCTCCTTCAAGCTCCGATTTGCGAACCGTTTTCTCCGTCACTAAGCTATTTCCAACCCTTTCAATCTTCTTCATATAATGTCGCCTAAATTCAACATCATGCAGGTCAACTATAGATTTCACGCGCATGATCCAAAATTGACATTTTGATTGTATATATATGTGCAAACCTAGTTAGTGAATGTCTGTGATTGATGGTTTACTTGATAATTTTTAGACTGAAAAACTGCAAATCACAAACGTTTGACTTGACACAATATATAGGTCCCTTAGTTTATATTGCAAAGTAGGGAGAATGCAACGGTACATTCAATTTAAATTCCATTGACATTTCACCTCAATATAGGTTAAATCATAAACGATGATTTTGCTCATAATTAAAATTCGGAGGAATACATGTAGTACTTGGAGAATTCCCATTGCTGATGTGTACTTTTACGAAATTGTGCCACATGGCAGCTGTGCATAAATTCTTATTGAACTTTTTGTAGCTATTTCATTACTAGTGTATAACCCGTGCGTTGCACACGGTAAAGTTGTAAAAGCACTGTATTCATAAATATTGATAAAAATAGAAATTATTTATGCATTATATGGTAAATATGTTGTGTTATCAATTATAAATCAAACTTTTTATCATTCTTTATATATATATATATAATATTTGTTAAGTGATTTGCAAAATTTATATTCGAACTAAAATTGATTTTACAATTATATTAATAAGAATGTGATATACATATTGAAATTGATAGCATTTAAGATTTATTGGACAAATTAATAATTATCAGTTACTCAAATTTACTTAATAATTTATAATTAACTAATAAATAAATAAATCAATTCAAATATATGGACTTGAGTGCAATATGGTAAGATCAAATCGAAGAGAAACTTTTATCGTCATTATTATATATAGGTATTTGAGTGCGAAACCATGAAAAGAATTAGTAAACATTGTGTATAATTGTGAAAATGATAACTTGCACAATTTTTTTATAAAGATTATGAGAGAATGAAAGAGAGGGGATAAAACTTTTATGACTAAGAGAACTATAACTAATAATGGGATGGTTGGAAGTTCTCCGCCCTACTATTATTTATTTAGTAGATAATTTATTGAGATAAATAAAACATAAATTAAAGTTATTTTCAACGTTTTTGTATTTAATGTGTATTATGTGATTTACATATTCTTACATTTAAACATTTTTTTCCATTTTTGTTAATAAAAATATTATATACATATCGAAAATTTTATTTTTTTATTAATATAAAAAACAATGAATGATATAGTTAATTTAGTTTATCTTGAATAGTTAAAATTAGAATATTTAGTTAAATTAAATGTAAAATATTGCAGAAAACTGAGTGAAAGTATTTCACTCTAGAAATTATAAAAGATGGGCATTTGAATGTAATATGGTTGGTGAGAATTTGCAAAACAATAATAATTTCAAAAATCATAAATTATATTAAAATATTTTGAAATTAAATAGCACGAGAGAATTAAGAAGAGAGAAAATTGTCATAGGTGCAAATTCTTTTTATATTATTATATGAGTGTGTCCCGTGCATTGCACACCGTATAATTCATAAAAACATTTTTATACATATTTATAAAGAATTGAATTTATTGTGTAATATATGGTGAATTTGTTAAGATAACGAATAATGCATTTATCTTATTATTTTTTAAGCATGTAATTTTTGCTATGTGATTTATGTATTTTATTTGTACAAAATATTAAATTATCATTTTGTAGATAATATTGACTTTGATACTAATTTATTATTTATTAGCATTTAATATTTGTTAAGAAAATATATTAAAGTTAGCATTCTAAATTAATTTTAAAATTAATAATTTTAAATGTTCAATAAATAAATATTTTTATAAATACATTTTGAGTTTAATATTTTGCTTTTAGTACCTTTTAAAAAGAAATGATATATAGGTTGTATTTCAAATATTACCTTAGAAAATGATAGAAAACCTAAAAGTAAAAGTGTAATAGTAATGAATCGGTATATTTTTATGCATTCTAAACTCTTGCAGTTAATATCAACATCAGAAATTAGTACATAATACTATCAAAGTGATAAACATAATATTTTTTTTACGACTAACTGAAATGTTGATTAAAAGAAACATTACAAATTATATTGTTATTTTAATTTTGTAAAAATAATAATTTGGATTTTTAACCATTGTTTTGTACATCATTGATCTTAATTTGTAATAAACTTTCAAAAAAATATATTAACATCTGCTTCAAAAATACAATAAACTACAAAAGAAAAACAATTATAATCGAAATAGAGTATATTTTAGTTATTAATTAACGTAAATTATGAATATACATAAGTAATATTTAACATTTTCAGAAAATATATTAACTGAAAATATTCATTTATTTCAAAATTGAATGTACATTTGCTCCAAATCGATATATTTTTGTCGTGTATTCTCTGAAAATTGATATTCATGAAATATATTTACTTATATTGTTACTTTATGGTTACTCACACAGATGTGTATCATTTCAAAACTGATATGTATAAAATACATTTTGTTTGCCTTTTTTGACGTAGGGGTTGGTTAAGATATCTACTCCCTTCAATATTTTTGTCACTCGCAATTATCATGTTATGGCACAAGAATCGAAGCAAAGAGAAACAAATGGAAGCACTGCAAATAATGCCACCGGCAAATAGAAACCCAGTAGAGCTACTTTTGACATTGCAAGAAACTCTAGCTCAGATAGAAAGCAATGTTCAAGAAGGATGCATTTTTCTCCTCAAGTTAAGAGCTATTTTATTTGCAGCTTTTCCAAAGGTACAGTTGTAATTCAATTTTTGAATTGACTTCTCATATCAAGATTCCATGCTAAACAAATCAAATTTTATGGCATCAAAGATCCTTATTTAACGATGCAAAATCTTAAGAACATGTTATATTTTCAGTAAAGAAATTTTATTGGTTCAAAGTCACGAGTTCGAGCCCAGAAACTGACAATCTGTTGACACTAATTAACCATGTTCAACAAAGGGCAAAAACATATTGGTGTTTCTAAGTGATAGAAAATATGGATGCTTATCCATAATTGAAACTGAAAACCTGTCCCTATATATTCCTCATTATTTGAAATCACATTACTTATCTGATTATCTCAATTTCATTTTACCACCATTTGCATAATTTGAGTTTGGGATGTTTTTTGTAGTTTCTCAACTGAAAAATTACCATTTTTCTTGTTGCACCCCACTCACTATCCGCAAACAGCTAGCACCATCATTAAATGAGTGACAACTAAATCAAAATTACAAAGCCATATGAACAAATCACTAGGTATCAATCATTGAATCACTAAGTAACTTCTTTATACGTTGGATAACATTCTGAAGTGGTTTTGACATTTACAAAAATGGTACTGTTCAGTGTAACTCTAAAAATTCTGGTTTACTTGGTGGCCTGATTTTATGCTAATTTGAGGTATGATATATCATTTGCATAATATATTTTTATCGTTTACATTTGACATGTGACTCGTAGGAATCTACTCTATCTCCACCAAGGCTTTCAAAATGGGATTCAAATCATAACATTCAACTTTTAAATCGAAACAAGATCTAAATTGTAAATTGTGGATTCAAAAGATCCATATTTCAAAAGATTCATCTTAAATATATGCTTCCAGAACAAAATTATTGCAGTAATAGGCTTATTTGGAAACTTTTTGCAAAAATAGGTCTTGTATTTGCTCACTTCAAAGTTGCGCAAATACAATTTTTAAATTTATATTTGCGCAGTTTAAAGCAAATACAAAGTTAGAATTTGTATTTTGCACTTTAAAGTGCGCAAATACAAAGTTAGAATTGTATTTGTAATAAGTTTTTCCCTAACAAAGCCTATATTTGTAATAAGTTTCCGACCAAGTCTATTATTGCAATAAGTTTTTAAAGTCTACCTAGTTTTACAATTATCTATATTTTAAGCTATGTACACTTTGAAATTCATTTTTATGTTTGAACTTCTACGACTAAACTTAGAACTTAATTTTTTGTTTCATTATATTTTTATTTTGTGTTGAAAACATTATAATTGGAATTGTGAATCCAAATAAGTATAATAAACATGTTAGTATAAGTTAAATGTTTTTTTAAATTGCAGTTTTGACTAAGTTTGTATTGGAATGTAAATCGAGTCATAAAGGGAGAGATTTGATCTAAATCGGGATTTAAATCATAAGATTTCAAGATTTTTGGTAACAGTGATCTCTATAACAAATGATCAAAACAGCTTAATCTCAACCGTTCAAGCTTGTTTGAGAAAATTGACTATAATGTCCCTTTTTGATAGTCGCTCCCTTGCCATTCTGTCTCTGTTGTTAGTAATCTTGACCTTTAATTTTAACCATCTCAGTGCATTCACCCTAACAATAGAGACAATGTTGGTGCATAAAACTCACACTGGTAACGCATGCATGTAATACGTAGAGTGAAATACAATTGTAGCATGCAAACACTATAATGCTTTTATGTTAAGTACAAGAAAACTGTAAACATTATGATATCTTGCTGGGAATGATATGGTTGATGAGTAAAACATTTCACAACTTGGATTACGTATATCCCATTTTGTACTAGAAAAAATAAGGAAAAATCAGTATGATTTGTTAATGTTATGTTTGGGATGGGTCCCCCAAAATTCAAGGGCTTGGGATAAATGGGAATTGTAAGACCTTTGACATAATTATAATTTTATATATTTAAGTAGTATGCAGTGATAATAATTGATCAAAAAACAACACAACTTTTTTAAATTGAGTTTAAAGCAAGATTTTAGTTTTTCAGGCTACTGTCATAAATCCATTGCTTAACAGTAGGAATATTCCCCTGTTTAAGCCTAATTTAAACAAATTACACATTTAAACCATTCACAAGACTACTTACAAAAAGTGTATCCCTTTTTTTCCTTAAGTACCAGTGCTGTATCAGACAGCACCCACACATTTGAAAAGAAAAGTGCCATATGAACCAACACTAATACAAAATGTTTTAATTTTTTTATATTGTATATGCAGAAAGTAATCTGTTTTTATAGATAGCTGTCAAATTGGTCCAAAACAAACATTTGTTTGCAAGATGGTCCAAACCAAATATCTTAAAAGATATATTAATACACCAGTCAAATTTTGATGAATTTTGTATAGTTTACATACTTTGTCGATGTCAAAACTAATTTAGTTTTTGTGCTAAACCTTCTATATGTATCATACTAACTAATGGGTTGTTTCGTTTTCGGTACAAATAGGTTTAGCATAAACATATTTCTTACCTATCTATTAAATAATAGTAAAGCAGTAGAATTTGAAGTTCTTTCATTAATTTTAAGAATTATCTATATTCTCCTTAATTCTCTTCAAATGGATATTTTATTTCAAAATTCTATAATTTACTACTTTATAATTATTCTACTAAACTTTTCACGCTATATTACATTCAAATGCTTACTTTTAAAAGAATCTACAATTATTTACAAATCTTTCATGGTTCTCTTTCGAAATTTTGTATTACAGTCCACACATTTAAATTAATTACATAATCCAAAATTCAAACTAATTGATTAACTTAGTTAACTAATATTTATTAATAAATCCTAAAAAATGAAATTTCAATACGTATAATACAGGTGCATCAACAAATTTATAGAAAAAATCATTTACATGCAAATATATATAAGTCACATAACATAAGTTATGTACATAAATGACAATAACAAATTTATTTAATAAATGAATTTATCATACATTACACTATAAAATTCTATTAACTTCAAATACCTAAAAATTTAATATTTTTTTTTTTTTACAATTACTTAGAAACTCTTCTCAATTATCTTCTAATATCTTACATTCAAGTCCATGTATTTAACTAATTGTGTGATCTTAAATTTAAAATACTCAAATAAATATGATTAACTAATATCTGTTAATCTATCTAATAAATTCTAAAAATACGATGATTTTAGTATATACAATATTCATGTATATGAGAAAAATGATAAAATTATTTCTTCTTTATTCAGATATATAAAGATATTTAAATCATATAACATAAATATATACATAAATAATAATAACTCTTTTAATTTCTAATTCATTTATCTCAAAAAATATTATACATTGCATAACATAATTTCATTTTTAACAATCTTTAAAGGATAAATTTATATTTTACAACTTTACGATGTGAATGCACAGATTACATCGATAAAATTTGGTTTTATAAACATTTTCACTTTCAACGTGTTATCAAACCATACCCAGCTTATAACTCAACTAGATGCTACATAACATTATTCCGCAATTATCAAAGTTGTAAGTATGACCCTTCTACAAGAACATAAATTCTTTGGTTAAATACAGGGATAAATGAAAACTTAATAATGAATAAAAGTTCACATGCCCGATTCAAAAAAGTTCACATGTAGATAAACTAATCATAAGATTTATGCTTTTCTCAATTACAAATTTGTACAAAGTCTTCTCAATTTTCTTCAACTTTTTCTTATATTTAATTAGTTATGGTTATCATTAATTCAAATTATCCAAATAAATTCAATTATTTAATGTTCATTAATCATTTATAAATCTTTTTATAAAGATGACAATTTAATATATATACAGCAATCATATTAACAAAATGATGAAGTTACCTATTCACTCATACATGTAAAAAATATATATCACATAACATAAATTATTTGCATATATACAATATGAACAATTTTAATTTATAATTTTTTTGGTTTAGTATATTAATTTTGAGTTAGTATATTAATTTTTACAGAGATATGTGATTAGCGAGTATTGAACTCTCAACCTTATATTCGAGTATCGCAAGTCATTTTAGTTTAAAATTAATATATCACAATAAATTTATCATATAGTGCATAATAAAATATATTTTTAGAAATAATTAGAATGTAAATGGTATATTTTAACAATATTACCGTATGCAACGTACGGGTTACACATTAGTGTATATGTATATTAATATATCTATCTTTCCTGTTCTTGTTCCACCTTATACATAGAATTTTGAATTTGTAAATGGCGTATTTATTATTGATTTCAGACTACCAACAAGGTTGCAATCACATTAATTTTCACATCGATAGTTTTCGCCGTTGTGCCTGTTAAGTACATATTATTTGTAGCATTGCTGGAGGCGTACACCAGAGAGATGCCACTGCGAAAAGACAGCAGCGAGAAATTAAAGAGAAGAGTTAGAGAATGGTGGGTTCGCATTCCTGCTGCACCGGTTCAGCTCATCCGACCACACGATAATAAGAAATCCAAATGAGATGCTTTTATTCTATTTCATTTTATTTCATTGATTTATTTTTCAATCTTAATGTAAATAATATTTGATGATTTAATGCTAATATTTATTGTACAACCGTTGAAGGTTATATTGATTTTGCTTTCGGTTTGGAAGGTCTTAGATGTTAGTTTATGATATATTCAATTGTTTTTATGTTTAGGCCCACAAACGCTTTTGACATAGCAATTGATTGATAGAGTATAATTAATGAAAACAAGAATAGGGCATTTATGTCGACTGAACTTGTTTGTAGATAAACTCGTTTGAAAATAATGTTTGACAAATGCAATAATTAAATGGATAAAATAAGGTCAAATTATCAAAATATGTAGAACCAAAGCTCAAGTTTCTCTAGATATCATAATAATACTTGAAACTATAGCGATGCTACTTGATTTGAGATCTAAAATCATAGCTTTCCTTTGAATTAGTGAGTAAACCAGATGGACTCAAAAGTAAAACTTAGATTCCTTTTTTTCCTTAAAAAATAAAATGAAATATGGATGGTGTTTGGTTTTAAAATTAGTTTTTTGTTTTCAATAAAAAACCGTTGTCATTCAAGTAAAGTGGAGAGAATGAACGAAGAAGATGATTTTTGGTATTCTTTTGGTGGAAAAAAATAAGTTTCACTTCTACATGTTAAAACCATTTTTCTAAGGATATTTTTTCTTCATTTTATCCGGATTTTTGAAACTTATTACGCAAGTAGCCTTGTTTACAAACTAAGATTGAACAAAATCCTGTTTGACCAATTTAGCGTTGAATTAGCCAAAACAAACTGACATTTCAAATGACATCATTTTTTTAACATTTATCTCGTAGTGGGTGATTTTTTAAAAAATCATCCACTATGTTTGTAGCAAATTGTATACCGACGTCGGTGTATTTTTTTTACGTTGATCACGTGGTGGATGACTTTTCAAAAGTCACCCACTATGTTTGTAGGAAATTGTACACCGATGACTTTTGAAAAGTCGTCCGCATACGATTTGCTACAATCGTAGTGGACGACTTTTGAAAAGTTGTCCGCTACGTGACCAACATAAAAAAAGCAACGGCGCCATGTGAAATGGCACCCGTGTGTTCTGGCCAGCTCAACACCGAGCTGGTCAAAACAAGGTTATGTTCGAATCACGTTATGCAAGTTTCAAACTTGTGACTTCTCGCACCAAAGTCAAATTACCTAACCATTAGGACAATGGTGCTTGTGTTGATATTAGTTTTTAAAGAAGGCTATTTGCATAACTAGTTTCAAAAAGTAGGCTAAAAAAAATCCTTTTTCTAATCTATCAATTTTCAACATTTCTCTTTCGTGCATTTTAAGATACACGTTGGAAAAGTCAAAACAAAAAATCATTTTCTGATCGAAAACTACCTTAAATTTTTATCTGGAACGAAAATGTAAGAATCAAAAAATGCAAAAATTTATTGAAACATTTTTGTAATGATATTTTGGTTTGGTTAGAAGAGTTTAATGACAGACAACGTGACCGTAGGTGTAGTGAAATCAAGAGTATACGTGTCGTCATTAAACGAGCCTGGTATGTTTAAGTCAAATAGAAGATCTCACGTGATAATATTCAGTAGCATTTGACTTGTAAATACTTTTGAATTTATGTGCATAGAGAAGCTTTGATTACGCACAATCACATTACTCGATTGAGTTACGACCATGCTTGAGTTGTGTGTTAAGACACAAGACACTAATTAGAAGCGGTCTTTCTCGATGTAAAAGGCTTAGTGCCATTATAATTGGAGATTGGCATGAAACAAAGATTTTTTTGGCAAAGTTAATGCACTTAATTGATAAATTTCATTAGATTGAACCAAATGACTTCGAATCTCGAACCATGAAATTAAACATGGATGTTGTTATGTTGATTGTGGTTCAATATTTGGATATTTTAGGTAACATATTGTTGATGAAAAGACATAATATTGGCAACATTCCATTTCTTAAATGTGTAATCTTGGAAAATAAAGTCAGACATCACCTAGATCCAAGTATATTAATTAAAAGAAAAATGAATTTTCGTAAAGCCATGATCTGTAGATGTCTCACCCTATATTCACTGTCTACTTCAACATGGTCAATGTAGACATTGATATTAGAAGTGTTGGAATACCTTGATGATAGAGTCACACCTATGAGTGTCACAGTCATAACTCACAAAAATTGACTAACTAAACTAAAATAAAATTACGTAAATGGTATATTAAACGAGGGAGCGTTCAATGATACTCCTATTTTGCGACATCCTCTTGCTTCCCGATTTTCAGTACAAGTATCAAAGTAAATATTAGATGTTTCTCTCTCTTCTCACTGGTGCTATTATTTAATTCAGAAACTGTGGTGGAAATCAGAGGGCTAGAGGGATGCTTCAAAAATAGAGACGTCATAATTAGCGCTCCTTGTTAAACAATCGAACAAAAAATATGGGTTAGATTAATTAATATATAACAACAATGTTTTAAACAAATAAAAGAAAAGTTAGCTATATATGTTTGAAACTAATAGTTGGATTGTCCACGTACCTTTAAATGAAGATATTTTTGGGGGGTATCTTATATAATAACAAACAGAACAACATATCATGAAATAAGATCAAAGGGCCTCCATTTCAACGCTAGAGATTACCTTAAAGCCTATATTTTATGTTAGGCGTGGAGAGTTTTTGTAACGATCCAGAATTTAACGACTTAAAAATATAACATTTAAAGTGATTTTAAATGTTAAATATATAACATTTCATGATCCAAAAAATATTAGATAGGATTTGGAAATATAAATATACACAAAAATAGGAACAATTGATTATATCAGTAAAGTGATAAAATCATGATTTCAGAAAAAATAAGTCTTAATGATTAAATAAATTATTTTAATTAATTTATGAGTGTTTGTGTTTTTAAATAACAATATACAAATTTATTTTTAAATTTTGGTTTACATAAATAAATAGTTTGACTAAAATGTCAAAATGCGAATGTAAAACATTTTGTCGAAAATCAACGTTTCATCAATTTAAAGTTGTCGCAACGTTGTTGCACATTTATTATCATATATATGAACATATTCAAATAGTGTAAGTATTAATTAAGTTACCAATCAATTTTAATTTTACTAAACATACTTAAAAATTTTTAGAATATAATTAAGAAAAAGTGCATAAAAAGACAAAAAAGAGTTATAAAGTCAAAAGGTAAACATCAAATCAAGCAAACATAATTATTACTTTCTTTATTTAATATTTAAGTGAAAATGACATAAAGTAATGATTTGAAATGTGATGTTAAGTGTTGAAAAAAATTAGCTTGCTTAAAGTATAAGAAAAGAGTATTTTGGTCTTTTTACAAAATATTATTTTAATCCAAAAAAATTTCTATAAATAACCGTCCACTTTCTTCGCTTTTTTTTTCACAACTTCTTTCTTTTTCAAGTTTTCTGCACTTCTTTAGTGGCCAAAATATTCTAAAATTATTTACTAAACAAAATATTCACCAAAACTCCACTCGAATCGCTTCAAACAACTACTTTTCCTCCACCCACCCACGGCAAACCTCTCCACCACCCATAGCCGAGCACTCTTCACCCTCCACCTTTGCCATGAGTACCATCTACCTTCCCCAAGCCAAGTCAAGCCATCCGAGTCAAAGTGCACAAAGATTTGCGAGCGAAAAACAACGAGTGGCAAGCTGTAGCCAATTTTCCGTTCGTCAAAACCAAACAAAGTGAGTACTCAATGTTATTTAAAGTTAAATCATCCTTATAACCATTTTAATATGTCCATTGAAATCCTTAAATGGATTGTTTGAATGTTTGATAACTTGGATGCAAAATTGGTTGATTATATGATTGTTTACGTGGTTGATAACTTGATTGATAAATGTTAAGAGAAATGGTTAGGAATTAACCATAGTTAATTAAATTGCAATGAAATCCATAAAAATATGTATATGTAAATTATTTAGTCTCTTAATGATTTTAGAGTATCTAAAAAAAAAGATTGAAAATGATACTGTAATAATATAAGATTATAATATAAAATGAAATAGAATATAACTTTGAAATATAAAATTATTGTTTAAAATAAGTTTAAAATAATTTATAAATATTTAAAAGTGTTTCTAAGAAGTTTGAAAAGAAATTGAAAAACAAGTCAAAACTAGGCGTGCTGCGTAACAGTAGTTCGCGATTTCACGTCATAAAAGTTAAATAAGTATACAAAGTGGAATATGGCTCGGAATCCTTCGAGATAAAATTTTTCCAGACTATTATATCTATAGTTTTTCAACAAAAAATAATAATCAATATTTCATTAATTAGATTTTGAATATGTCCAAAATAATTTTCTAAAACATCGCGTTTTGCAATTCGGAATCAAAAAAGGAATTTCTTTATAAATGATATTTTTAAAATAATTAAAAATATGAAATAAATTCTAAAAATCTTTTAAAATGTTTTAAAAGAAATTTAAGTTGAAAAGATGGATTTCTAAATGATATAAAAGTCGTTTTGAAGAATATAGCTTTTAAAACACCATTTGCAACACTTTTTGCAGCAGTTTTAAATAACTTTTGAAATGTAGTTTTAAACTTAACAATCCTTTCCTAAAACTTTTGTGAATCACTTTAAAAGAATAATTAAGTAATTTAAAGACGATTTGGAAGTTTTAATAAGAGTTTGAATAAATGGTTAAGAGGAATTGTTTATACCACTTAAATAAAAAGTGAAGAATATTGAATGTAATAACAAACTGAGTATGTGGAAATGACTAGTACATTTGTCCCGTCTTTGAGATCTGGGAAGATAAAATAAGGTGTTTAACTAAGGTTAGGAATTGAGCAACCAGTGCCCCGAGCATACCTGGCCTATAATTTCTCTTCTTTGGCGAGGGGTGGAACAGATCGAAAGGAAAGTCTGGATGCTCTCAAAGATCATATTTAAGTTTTTTCCAAGATAAAAGAAAAAAATCTTTGAATGTTAATTCACCACTTAACATCTTTTTATCGATGATTAGTACTAAGGAACTAGGATCAGATTTAGGTGATTCCTATCCCAAGAACCGGGTTCGGATTTGGGCGATTCCTATCCGCATACCTCTTCAAAACTAAATTTCGAAATAAAACATATTGAAGGCAAAATTCATTAAATACGAAGATGTTCATGATGTAGGACTACTTGCCACTAGTCCCTAGAGGTGAAATTTACCATATCCAAGGTGGCAGTAGTGCTCTGTTATGAAAATCTTCGATTTGCAAGGATATGATTTGAAGTTAAGAAAGAAATTTTTGATTAAGATTTAATGAATATTTTCCCAAAATTAAACGTTATAACTTGAATATAAGAAATTTTTGATTAAGATTTAATGAATGATTTAAGAATATTTTCCCTAAGTTAAAAGTTATTACTTGAATATAAGAAATCTTTGATTAGCATATACTAAGTGATAATGGAATGTGAATTCAAATGTAAAATATATAACATTTCATGATCCAAAAAAATATTAGATAGGATTTGGAAACAGAAATATACACAAAAATATGAACAATTGATTATATCGGTAAAGTGATAAAATCATGATTTCAGAAAAAATAAGTTTTAGTGATTAAATAAATTATTTTAATTAATTTATGAGTGTTTGTGTTTTTAAATAACAATATACAAATTTATTTTTAAATTTATTTTACATAAATAAATAGTTTAACTAAAACGTTAAAATGTGAATGTAAAATATTTTATCGATAATCAACGTTTCATCCATTTAAAGTTGTCGCAACGTTGTTGCACATTTATTTTCATATATATGAACATATTCTAGTAGTATAAGTATTAATTAAGTTACCAATCAATTTTACTTTTAGTAAACATACTTAAAATTTTTTAGAATATTATTAAGAAAAGTGTATAAAAAGACAAAAAAGAGTTATGAAGTCAAAAGGTAAATATCAAATCAAGCAAACATAATTATTACTTTCTTTATTTAATACTTAAGCGAAAATGACATAAAGTAATGATTTGAATGTGATGTTAAGTGTTGGAAAAAATTAGTTTGCTTAAAGTATAAGAAAAGAGTATTTTGATCTTTTTATAAAATATTATTTTAATCCAAAATTTTTTCTACAAATAACAGTCCACTTTCTTCACTTTTTTTCACAACTTCTTCTTTTTTCAAGTTTTCTGCACTTCTTTAATGGCCAAAATATTCTAAAATTATTAACTAAAGAAATATCCATAAAAACTCCACCCGAATCACTTCAAACACCTCTTCTTCCTCCCCCCACCTATGGCCCACCTCTCCACCATCCATAGCCGTGCACTCTTCATCCTCCATCTTTGCCGTGAGTACCATCTACCTTCCCCAAGCCAAGCCAAGCCATCCCAGTCCATATGCACAAAGATTTGTGAGCGAAAAACAACGAGTAGCAAGCTATAGCCGATTTTCCGTTCGCCAAAATCAAACAAAGTTAGTACTCAATGTTATTTAAAGTTAAATCATCCATATAACTATTTTAATATGTCCATTGAAACCCTTAAATGGATTGTTTGAATGTTTGTTAACTTGGATAAAAATTGATTGATTATATGATTGTTTATGTGGTTAATAACTTGATTGATAAATGATAAGAGAAATGGTTAGTAATTAACCATAGTTAATTAAATGGGAATGAAATCCATAAAAATATGTATATGGAAATTATATAGTCTCTTCATGATTTTAGAGTATCTAAAAAAAGATTGAGAATGATATTATAAATATATAATATTATCATATAAAATGAAATGGAATATGACTTTGAAATATAAAATTATTGTTTACAATAAGTTTAAAATAATTTATAAATGTTTAAAAGTGTTTCCAAGAAGTTTGAAAAGAAATTGAAAAACAAGTCAAAACTAGGCGTGCTGCGTAACAGTAGTTCATGATTTCGCGCCATAAAAGTTAATAAGTATACAAAGTGGAATATGGTTCAGAATCCTTCAAGATAAAAATTTTCTGGACTATTATATGCATAGTTTTCCAACAAAAAAAAATCAATATTTCATTAGTTAGATTTTGAAATATGTCCAAAATAATTTTCTAAAACATCGCGATTTTGCAGTTCGGAATCAAAAAAAGGAATTTCTTTATAAATGATATTTTTAAAATAATTAAAAAATGAAATAAATTCTAAAAATCTTTTAAAATGTTTTAAAAGAAATTTAAGTTGAAAAGATGGATTCTAAATGATATAAAAATCGTTTTGAAGAATATAGCTTTTAAAACACCATTTGCAACACTTTTCGCAGCAGTTTTAAATAACTTTTGAAATGTAGTTTTAAACTTAACAATCCTTTCCTAAATCTTTTGTGAATCACTTTAAAAGAATAATTAAGTAATTTAAAGATGATTTGGAAGTTTTAATAAGAGTTTGAATAAATTGTTAAGAGGAATTGTTATACCACTTAAATAAAAAGTGAAGAATATTGATTGTAATAACAAACTGAGTATGCAAAAATGATTAGTACATTTGTCCAGCCTTTGCAATCTAGGAAGATAAAATAAGGTGTTTAACTAAGATTAGGAATGAAGCAACCAGTGTCCCAAGCATACCTGGCCTATAATTTCTCTTCTTTGGCAAGGGGTGGAACAGATCGAAAGGACAGTCCGGATGGTCTAAAAGATCATATTTAAGTTTTTTTCAAGATAAAAGAAAAAAAATCTTTGAATGTTAATTAACCACTTAACATCTTTTTATCGATGATTAGTACCAAGGAACCGGGATCAGATTTGGATGATTCCTACCCGAAGAACCGGGATCGGATTTGGGTGATTCCTATCCGAAAACCTCTTCGAAACTAGATTTCGAAATAAAACATATTGAAGACAGAAGTCATTAAAGACGAAGATGTTCATGATGTAGGACTACTTGCCACTAGCCCCTAGAGGTGAAATTTGCCATATTTAAGGTGGCAGTAGTGCTCTGTTATGAAAATCTTCGATTTGCAAGGATATGATTTGAAATCAAGATAGAAAATTTTGATTGAGATTTAATGAATATTTTCCCAAAATTAAACGTTATAACTTGAATATAAGAAATCTTTGATTAAGATTTAATAAATGATTTGAGAATATTTTCCCTAAGTTAAAAGTTATTACTTGAATATAAGAAATCTTTGATTAGGATTTAATGAATGATTTGGAATGGTTTTTCTGAGTAAAAGATAAAATGATTGGAATTATCTCAAGATATAAAGAGGTTTAATAAATCAAATGATTTAATAAACGAGGCTTAATGACTCCATATACTCTTGAAAAGGAAATGGAATAAATTGAAAAGAATATATCTAAGAAAGATATTTGATTTAAATAAAAGATGAAGTAATTGATTGATGATAGTATCCATACATGAACTTAACATATTTTAAAGCGATGATTGGCTTCGAAGGAATCAGGGTCGATTTGGATGATTCCTATCTGAAAATCACTTCGAACCAATCTACGTTCGAAGTATAACTGCTTGAGGACAAATGATTTTGAAGATGAAGATCTTCTGATGCAGGGCTATTTGCCACTATTGATGTGAAAATTACCATATCATATTGTGGCAGCAATGCTCGTTATTAAATGCATCCGATGCAAGGACTTCTCGCTACTTATGGAGGGAGAGTACCTTCGGTTTGTCCTATTTCTGGACAACTTGTGTGGATGAATGTCTTACATTGCATTCTAAATTGCACTGAGTGATCTCTATAAAACATATACCTACAAGGTGGCGGAGAAGGCAACCTCTCTTAGCTTAACACATTTCTTTGAGACATACGAGCTCAGAGGTTATATATTTGTAGAAATCAGTCATGTGATTATGGAATGACCATGTCGCATTCAAAGAAGAAAGAAGATGTGCTATGTGAAAGTTTAGTTGTGATCATAGCCAAGGGTTCTGCCTCCGCCCATTTGGTGAAGCAATCGAACACAACAGTGACGTACTTTCACCTCCTTTATAGATTGGTAAAGAACCGATTATCTCAATACCCAACATAGCGAATCGCCATGGACTGGCCATTTACGTGATTTCCGTTGATGGAGCTCTTGGGACTTTCATGTATATCTAGCTTTTTCCACTTCGTCTTACATAATCATTAGTGTCCTGGTTTATAGTTGGCCAATAATATCCGTAATGGAGTATCTTCTTTGCCAAAGTTTGCCTCCCAGTGTGATCGCCACATCCTCCTTTATGAACTTCTTTCAGAACACACTTTATCTCGTCATGAGCGATACACCGGAGTAGGGGAACATAAAAACCTTTTCTATATATAGTTCCTTCTTTCATAATATACCGTGACGCTTTACAAAGAATTTGTCGCTTTTCATTTCTCCTTTTAGGCAAGATCCCATGCAATAAATAATCTTTGAATGGAGTCATCCACGATTTCCTCTCAGATTCCGCTTCCATTACTTGATCAATTTCCATCATATTTATACTTGGGTATCTAATATATCGACCGGAACCAAGCCCATCTGTTACACATCGCCAGTACTAGCGAACTTTGTCAGTGAATCAACCTCTCTGTTTTGCTCGTGTAGGATATGTGAAATGCCAAAATAATCAAATTCTACCAACAACTCTTGAACTTGGGTAAGATATGGGGGAAACTCATTGTTCCTTAGCCTGATAGTCTCCACTGACTTAATACACCACCAACCGTGAATCGCAAAAGATTTCAAGAGACTTAACTCCAAGTTCTCTAGCGAGTTTAAGTCGGGCAATCAATGCTTCATACTCAGCCTTATTGTTTATGGAAGGAAAATCAAGCTTCAAAGCATAGAAAATTGACCGGTTCTCAGGAGTTACAAGTACAATCCCAGCTCTGGAACAAGGATCATTAGATGCTCCATCAGTGTACAACTTCCATCTCATGGTAGGGATTTTTTTATCTTTTGGATGATCGTCTTGCATGGTAAATTCTGCTATGAAGTCCCCAACGCTTGACCCTGGATAGCTCTTCGAGGGAGATATGTAATGTCGAATTGGCTAAGCTCAATGTTCCATTAAAGAAACCTTCCAGACATATCAGGTTGTTGTAGGACTTGTCGTAAAGGCTGGTCGGTGTAAATGTTGATCGGATGTGCCTGGAAGTACGGATGAAATTTCCATGATGCAATTCGCAAGTAGTACGCAAATTTCTTTATCTTCGGATAGTTCCTTTATGCTCTTGTTAATCACTTACTGACATAATACACTGGCCTTTGAATCTGGTTCTCCTCGCGAATCAAGGCATCACTTATAGCATATGCTGATACAACCAAATAAATGTACAACTCCTCATGATCTACCAACTTTGGCAACACAAGGGTCTCTCCAAATGATTTATCAAAGCTCGAAACGCGTTTTCGCAATCCCCCCTCTATGCGAAATTTCTCTTTCCCTTCATAATCAAATCAAAGAAAGGGATGCATTTATCAGTTGTTCCGGAGATAAATCAACCTAAGGCAACAACCTTCCCATTGAGACTTTGTACTTTTTTAATCGTTCTTGGTGCTTGAAAATCTCGAATAGCCTGAATATTACTGGGATTAGCTTCTGTTCCCCGAGCATTAACAATAAAGCCCAAGAACTTTCCTGACACAACACCAAATGAATATTTCAAAGGATTGATTTTCATGTTGTAAAATTGGAGGATGTCGAATATCTCTGCCAACTCTCGAATGTGGTTATTTGATCGTCGTGACTTCATAAACATATCATCCGCATAGACTGCAATTGTCCTCCCAATCCGATCTTTAAACATCCGGTTAACTAAGCATTGATAGGTTGCTCGAGCATTCTTCAATCCAAACGACATCACCATGTAACAATATAATCCAACATCTATAACAAAGCTGGTGTGTTCCTGATCGAGGACATGCATTGAGATTTGATTATTCCTCGAGTACACATCCATAAATGACAAAAATTAATGTCCTGCAGTCAAATCAACTAGCTGATCAATCCTTGGAAGGGTAAAACTATCTTTAGGACACCCTTTTTCAAATCTGAATTGTCAATGCAAGTTCTTTACTTCCTATTTGCCTTCTTCACTAATACAGGATTAGATACGCATTCAGGATAGAGAGTGTCACAAATAAACCTTTGACTTTCGGTATATCCACCTCCTCTTTAGGAGCGATGGATCTCTCCGGATCCATGCCTCGCCATTTTTTTTTCATCGGAACATACTTTAGATCAGTATTTAATGCATCGCTCACAATGTCAGGCGAGATCCCATACATCTCAGAATGAGTCCAAGAAAATACATATAGATTCGTTCAGAGAAAGTCAACAAGTTCTCTCATCATTAAAGGGCTGAGCCACGATCCAATTATCAAGACCCGTGATGGGTCATCGTGGATAACTGTTATATCAATCATCAGCTCAGCCGGCACAGCCTTGTCTCCTTAGGCTCCTCTTTCTCATCCCTTGGATCTATATCTTTATAGAACCGTTTGTGGCACCGAAGCTAAGGCTCAGGTGCCATTTGTCAATCTTCTGTAACTTGGATGTGGACAGATTTGTCCACACCCTTTCCCTTCTCCATACGCCGAGCTTCTCTCACCTCAGCTATATAATAGGCACGTCCAACCGATTGATCACCATACACCACTTCTACACCATTATCAGTTGGAAAATTTAAAGCTAAGCACGATGGGTCAAGAGCCACTCGAAATTCAACCAGGGCTAGTCATCCCAGAAAAACATTGTACGGTTAGTCAATATCCAAAACAATGAACGGTAGGATCCACACTCTCCTATGTTTGCCTTTCCCCAATTCAACAGGCTACTCCACATAACTAACAGCCTCAGTCGCCACCCCATTGAAACCATGTATACATGCTTAGATGGTTTCAAATTTTTAGCCTCCATTCTCATCTGGTCATATGCTTTTTTGAAAATAATGTTTACCGAACTTCCACAAACAATTAAAACGCTTCTCACCAAAGCATGGCCAATTACGGCGGAAATGACCATCGGGTCAATTTTAGGGGCCTCTCCTGTATCTGCATCTCTTCTTCTAAGCACTATATCATCAGTCATCATGTGTGCTGCTTTGCTGGAGCTCTGTCCTTCGTATTTGAACAATACTCGAAGCCCACATGTCTTATTGCGCTGGCATAGCATTCTATTTCTTTCCAGCTCCTATCCGCAGGGTGCAGTTCTCCAACTATTATGTTTATCACTAGTCTCCCATCGGTCCACGCAAGCTCCTCAACCCTACGTGGAGCTTGTCATCGATTGGGGTTAGATGTCCCCTATCCGCCATCCTACGGAGTTCTCACAATATGCTGTAATATCTTTTCCCGAATCAACTTCTCGATAGCATCTTGGAGATGCCTGCACTCATTTGTATTGTGCCCGTAATACTCGTGAAACTGGCAATATTTTCTAGTGTTTTCTGTGTCTCTGTTGACTCCATTGGACACGGCTTCTTATGTTGAGAAGTATTACAAGTGGATAGATAAATTTTCTCCATGGATGCATTCAGGGGTGTATAATTGACATATATAGGAATCCTAGGTCTTCCTCTACTAGACTCCCTCTTCCGATCTGGATTCTTGTCTCCATTTCTCTTCTTCTGATTTGGCTTGTTTTGAACATTAACCTGAACTTTCCCGAAACTATCATCAAACTGCTTTATTGCAATGTTTCTTTGCACTTCTTATCCTCTCGGTCCCACGACATTAATTTTCCTAGAGGACCTGGTTTCCTCCTTCCTTCAAAATCGAGCTGCCTTTGAATAGAAGCGCTCCAATATGGCCGACCGTTTTCTAGCTAGCCAATCAATAAACTCGGATTTCGGATCAATCCCTCTCTTCATAGCCATGAGTATAGCATGATCATTTGGGTTACTGACTTCTATAGCGGCGATATGAAATCTTTCCAAATAGTCCTTCAACAATTCCCCCGGAGCTTGGATTATGTTGGAAAGCGGCATCACATCTTTAGGACGGGTAGCATGGATTTAGAACTGCTCCACAAACTTAATTGCGAGTTCGTTGAACCTTGAAATCGATCGTGGGGTAGCCTTGTGAACCACATCGTCGCTATTCCAGAGGGAGTTATTGGAAAGCATCTACATTTGGTTGCGTTGGATCTGAATCCATCACCCATTGTACCTCATAATGTGTCGTCTGGGGTCGGTTTTCCCTTCATTGGCAGGCATTGAAGGCATGTTGAACCTACTCGGATATTCCAGCTGCAAAATATTGTCAGTAAATGAGGTATGACTCCTTGAAATTCCTTAGTTATCATTCATCAAACCCTAGTTCTCTCCCACCAACTGTTTGACCATTGCCAACAAATCTGGTGTCTGGATGAGTGGTGCCAAGCAGTGGTCATGCTCAACCTTACATGAATGGTCCAGTTGATGTCTACGGGTCATTTCACACCTTCTTGGTCCACCATCCTCTTGATGTGCACCTTGGGCATTCATCTCATTGCCATTATGGATGGGTATTTAGTCAGCATTTAAACAAACTCTAGCATCCAAGCTTAGGGAAACAGCTCTAAATCGATTCCCCATTTTCAATTTATTAAAACAAAATCCTTCATTAAATAGATTACAATTAAATAAAAATTCCATTTCAAAAATAATTTTAAAAAATTAAATTCCTAGATTTCTTTATTAACTAAATTTATTTATTATTTGTACGACGTATGAAGTAGGGTTGTTACAGATTTTCCCCTTAAGAAAATTGCATCCTTACAATTTCCAATAGGGGAAATGTATCATACTACTCATGCCTATGTTCACAACCAAATTGGCCACAAACACCCAAGAATCAGTTTGTGTAGAGAAGTAAATGAAGAAAACTAAATTTAAATAAAGGAATATAGCAAAATAACAAGCAGATCAAAGAAAAAACAAGAATAATAAGATTTATAGTGGTTCGGCGTTGATTGCCTTCATCCACTTTGAATATTCTCTTTATCGATTCACTATAATCTTAATTACGGTAGCAACAGCAAGAAGTAAGAGAATAATGAAGAAAGTTGATTACAATAAAAGTGCTATGAAACCAATAGCATAAAGATCCCCAAAATGACCCCATAGGCTAGTATTTATACACGAAGGCGACCACCAATCTCTTTGAAACTTCGGCTATAGGACCTCCTCATCCATATGGGCCCAACATAGGGGCGCTAGGCCCAGATCTCAATGGAGAGGGATCGGTATCAATACCTCTGTTGGTTGATTTTGGGGGCAACAATCCCTATGATAGCTTATTCATGCTTAGATATGATGATATCTCAAATATCATGTTAAATGGATATGTGGAGCTTGTGCTTTTGATCGATCCTGGATTCAGATCCAATTTGAAAGCATTCCCGCCGAACCCTTCCATATAGCTCCAAAGTTCATATGCCGACCCCCTAGTGTGACGACCCGGAATTTTTAACAATTTAAATAGGAATAGTTAATTGATTTTAAAATATTTAAAAAGTTAATTTTTAACTTGAATTCAAATATTATTATTAATAGCAATTAGTTATTCGATTTAATAAACTGAAATTGGGTAAATTATCGAATCTTCAGTTTTAAGCTTGTTAAAAATAATTTGAAGACCTGAAAAATTTATATTGATAATTCTGATGATAATAAGAGCTTTTAAATTGAAATTGGAAGTGATTCGTTCGGTTTTGAAAATTTATCGTTTAAATTGAAATTTAAAAACAACCTTCCGAGGTCCAGTCTCGGAATTCGATGAAACTAGTTCCATTGGATCCGTAATAGTTGGTTATTATCAGATTTCAAATTTCGTAGCGTTTGGATTTACCGTTTGCTCATACGGGTGAGAAAAACGTTGAAATTAAAACCGATAATTTAATATTTTAAACCGATTTAAAAAGCTAACTTCCACATACGATCAAATTAGCCTCCGAAACACATTCCATTGTGTTCGGAATGCGGGTAAAACCTTATAATCGCCTAGCGGCATGCCTCGATGGAGGTTCGAAGTTTTGAGCTGGGTAAAGTGAGATATTTATAATTAAATAATATTTTAATCTGTTAAAACAAGACCTTGCCTTCTCCAATACGCCGTTCCCTCAACTTTATATCACGTCTATCTATTCTTCCTCTTATTCAAATCAGAACGAAATCGAATTCGTTTATAAAAAAAATTAATGGCGAAACATATTCTTTCACGAATCGAGTTCGAGATTTGATCACTCGATTCGATCGCGAATATTTGCGTGGGTCGAAACCAGCGAGGCCCACGTCTTCGTTCGAAGCCGAGTCGCTCGTGATGGAGTGGCGATGATGAGAAGATGGTGCGAGAGATTAGGGTTTATAAGGCTTCAGGAAGCCGTGTTGCAGTGCAGTAGGTCGGAGGTGTGGCTGTGGGGCCGAAGTTTGATGGGAAGAGGGGTATTGGCTTGCGAATGAGTCGCGACTGGGCAGCAGGGAAGAGTGGTGGCTCGAATCTGGAAGACGAGCTAGGGTTTCGTACCGATTTTGGATGGAGGCAGTAGAGGTAGTTCGCCGCCTGTGATGTTTGGGAGCAGTTCATCTTCAAGGTCGCGTCATGTGTTTCGATTTCTGGGGATCGGTGGTGTGTTCGAGAGCAAGCAGCGAGGTATAACTAACCTCGTTTTCACTTTATTTTATCAAATAGAGTATGTATGTGCATATTCACATATAGTTTACAATAAATAAATAAAAAGTTAATGTATACAGTAAGGTAGATTTTTGAAACAGTAAGTTTAAAGTTGTGATTTCCAAACAGTTTTGTTTTTATAAGGTTTAAAACTGAAATATTGATGTGAATAAGGAAGGAAAACGTAGGATTTTAAATGCTATAGAATTTATATGAATTTATATAATGTATATATATATTTAAGTAACAGAAGTAACTATTGATTTTGAAAAATAAGGATTTGAATGAAAAATGATGGATGTGGTGGATTAAACTATTTCAATTAACTTATTTAATTTTTGGACTAAAATATACGTTTATGGTAATTTTTAGTTTAAGAATTTAAGTCAATTTATAAGTTAAATTAAATAAGTGAATGATAATAAATTGTTGATTTAAAATTCAAGTGTTAATTAATTTATATGATATTTATACAAGGTCAAAACTGTGAAGACAAAATCGAATTGGAATGGATTGCAAACAGCAAAATAAAAGGTGAGTAAATCTCACTCTGTTGGATTTTTATTTTAATTTAAATGGTTAAATTTATGTATTTGGTTGCATGATTAAATTGATTGATGTGCACTGTGAATCGATAATCGGGTTACTTTGGTTTTGGTTGGTTCTCGTGTTAATTGTGGTTTGACTCGAAGTATTCGGGTTTTAAATTGTTTAAAACTTAAGTCATAAGTAAGAAAATGTTTTCATTTTATTGTTAATAAGGGTTTAATGATTTGTGATTCATCAAATTAGAAGGGTAATTAAAATGGATAATTAATTAATTCAATTAATTCCTGATTTGGGTTAATTAATTTAGTAATTAAGGGTTTGAATTAATTAATTAAGGATTAAGTTAATTAATGAAGTTTAATTAATTTAGAATAATCAATGGATGGTTTGATAGGTAATTACTTAATGTAATTAATAAAATATAATTACTTTGTGAAATTTATCAAGAGATTAATTAAGATAGTTAATTAAGGAGTAATTAATTTATTTAATGAGGTAATTAAAAAGGTAGATAATTACAGGTTGAGATAAATCAAGAATGATTAATATTTGCGGTTTAATTAATGATTAATTATTTAATGTAATTAATTTAGCTTAGGATAAACTGAAATATAATTGGAAATCATAAATTTATATAATTAACGATGTAATTAAAGATTGATTAATCCATAATAAGTGACTTATGAGAAGTTAATTAATATAAGTAATTAAGGATTAATGTAATTAAAATAGTTAATTAATTCGTGAAGTAACTAAGATTACTTATTGTTTTTGGTTAAGGATAATTAATATCGTGAAATTAATTAAATATAATTACTTGAATGTAATTGTATCGGGTGAGATTTTGATCTTTATATCAGGTGAGATTTGAATATCTAAGATGAATAATGAAGGGTTGATTAATTAATTGATTTGGAATTAATTTATGACAAGTAAAGAAATCTAAGTGATTGAGGTTAAAAATTTAATTAGAATTAATTAAATTAATTTTGGTAGCGATCAAGCTTTGCTTATGAATGATTGAATGGTATTGAATGCTTTGAATGAGTTAATATCTCTGATATGAAATGTTGTGTTTTTCATTTGGATACCTTGGGATAGGATGACATGAGACACAAAGAGATCGGGGTCGGGTATTGGGAAATACCCGAAACCACTTCAAATTCTTATAAATTGATATGTGAAATTAATAGGTTGGAATGAAATGATTTAAGTGAATCAGACTATTTGATCTAAATTTTGGTACTTAGAAAACTTATGTGTAAAATAAGTTATGTCTATAACAGATTGTGAACTTGTAAAATTGGTTTGAGTTACCCTGTGTTCTATATAAGTAGCATGCTTAGTATTCCATGTTTGATGAGTTTACTCACGCTGGTTTCCAGCCTGACCCGAGTGTTACTTTGGTGTAATGCTCGGTCAGACCGAGTATTACAGATTTTCAGGTAAGGACGTTCTGGAGCTCAGGAGGCGAGTTGGATGGCAAGAACGTATGTAGTGTTTCCGCTGTATTATATTGTTGTATATCTGTGACATGATATTTGTGTATATTCAAAGTCTGTATATATATGTGTAACTCCGATGTATTATAAGGGTATTTAGATAGATACAGTATTCTTTGTAAACTGTTACTATTTATTATTATATTTTATCCGCTGCGAATGTGAGATGTTGATGTTTCTGATCTTCTTCTTCTTCTGTCTCTTTCTTCTTTTTCCTAACTATCTGGAATTTTCGGGTTCGAAAATTTCAGGATGTTACAGTTGGCATCAGAGCTGAAAGATTAAGCGAGAACCTTGACTTTGGTGGGGATTACTCATTAAATAGAGTCCGAAGTACTCTAGAATGAGTTGAGTGTGTGTGTGTGTGTGTGTGTGTGTGTGTGTGTGTGTGTGTGTATATATATATATATATATATATATATATATATATGAGCGCGTACTTGTTGTTTTCTTATATTTTTTTTAATGATTTTATATAAAAATATATTTTGATATATAAGGCAATATTCCCTTCTAATAAATTTTTAGGTGATTGGTTGTTAATTTATTGTAGTTAAATTAAGAAGTAATATAAAATACAACCAAACTGAAATCTGGAATTGGAATTAAATTAAGTGGTAATAGAAATACAACCAAATTAAAATTAAATTGATTGAAAATGAAATTCTAGAATTTGAGCTTGGAAATTAAATTGTTTTAAAAAAGCTTTTAATAAAGGTTAATTTGGTTTAAAAAGTTAAACCAATCTTTGAGAATTTAACTCGAATTTATATAGTTCGAGATGGTCTAAAATTGAGATTGAAATTGAAATCATTCAATTTGAAGTTGATTCGAATTAATTGGATTTAAGATTGAAGATGTATAAGTTTAAAAATTTAAATGGAAAATTTGGATTGGATTAAATTGAAATGATTTGAAATTGAAATTGGTTCAATCGATATTAGTCCAAACTGATTGGAACAATTTGAAATTATAATTAAAGTTGAACAGGTTTGAAAATCAAATGGAATTTGATTTGAAATTGGGGTTATGTCAATTTCAATGGAAATTGAAGTTATTCAAATTGGAATTGAGTCAGTTTAAATGGAAGTGGAAATTTAAATTGAATGGATAGGGAAGTGAACAGTTTGGACTCTGGACTATTTTCAATATAAATTGTCTTAATATAAACTTATTTTTCCAAGCTGTTTAATATATACAACCTTTCTTTCTTAAAGCCAAATTATTTATACTTGTTTTACAATTATTTTTGGAACTATTTAACAATTTTTGAACTGTTTTATAAACTAATTATTATTTTTCAACTATTTTACAAATTAATTACTATTTTACAACTATTTTGCAATTATCTAAAATTTCTGAAACTGTTTAACTATTTTCCAACTATTTTACAATTAGTTAACTATTTTCAGCTATTTTACAAACTGATAATTATTTTTCAACTAATTATCTATTTTTAAAATTTTCAAGCTATTTTCTAAATATAAACAGGTCGGAGTGCAAACTGTTATTGATTAAATACCCAATCGAGATAAGGATTGAAGTGATAATCCAATGGAATTGAGGCAATTGTAAATAAGTGAATGCAAATTTAAGTGAGTGTAAATAGAAAGAAAATTGATTTGGCTAATAAGCAATGAAAATAAATACGTAGGATGTACGTATATTATTCTATTCGCATAGTGATTTGATCCATATTCGAGCACAGAATTTCGAGATAGTTTATCGATCCGAGTCGGGATTTTTCACTCGATTTTCGACGGCAAACCTGGATAAGGATTGTTGATTGGTTCTGGATGTTCTCTATCATAGTTATGGATATGCAAGGAGAATGACGGTTTTTGATCAAGAAACCAGGTCTAAGTCCGCACTTGGAAGTCGGGTGGATGATACTAGTTCGGAAGTGAAATTGTGTGATCGAGTGAGCGATCAGATTGGTATGACGTATGGATGATAAGTGTACATCGTACAAATTTGAATGAAATTGGTAGTGGAAAGAGTGATCGAATTATAATATTTGATTTTGAATAAACAAAGTTATATATCATTGTTATATAAGATAAATCTCCCCTTGTTGTATCTATTGACGGAAGGAAAGGATTTTGAAGGTGTTTTGAAGTATATAAGGAGTTTTATACAAGTTTTAAATGATCCAAAGATCTTCATCAAGGATCATATATATATCTATATGTATAAAGGATCTTACGAGGATTTTGGAAAAAGGTTTTGGGAACCTTTGGATTTGGAAAGGCTTTTGATTTTTGGGTAAAATCAATATTGGAATTTGGAAAGCCTAGTTTGAGAATTATCGATTTTGGGATAATCGATTTTGTGTAAAGGAGATTTATATGAAATTCATACTAGGTGTATGATTTGGAAGATACTATATATGTATATAGTATAAAGTGTTTTGATAATTGCTCTGGGGAAAAAGGCGCTCCCTTGAAATAAACTTCTCAGGAGTGCCACCGGGTGGTGCTGCCTAGAAACCTAAGGGGGTTCTAAAGTTGATCATGTGAGGAGTCCGGACAAAACTAGTTCCCGAGGATTATGAGTAGTGTGTACCATAGCGAAAGTCGTGTGTGCCGTTGAGAGCCAACAGTCTATGTTTGGTTTTATATCGGTAGACTGCGACCTATGGTAACATACGAAATTCGTGTGTGCCACTGAGAGCCAACAGTTTGCATTTGATTTTACATCGGTAGACTGCGACCTATGTAGGAGTGGAGAAGTTTCATTTTGACAACGAAAATCGAGGGAGCTGATGTCTACAGTTACATGGACTTTTGCTGCGATGGCAACGTAACCTTGGAATGTAACTGCGATCTATTGTGGGTTCCATGGCGTAATCGAGGGGCGCAGAGTGCCTACAGTTACATGGACTTTTGTTGCGATGGCAACGTAACCCAGGATGTAACTATGACCATGGATGAGAGTGATGATTTCCAGAGCATTCTCACCTAAGATATTTCCTCTATTTTCAAAAACTGTTTTCTATATTTTCAATAAAATTATTTTCCAAGTATTTTCACTGGATGTTGAAAACGGGTTTACCAAGTACTTATAGATTTTCAGTTCTACGCCTGATCAACGTATGACTGAATTTCTGTGAGAACAAGGATGGACTAGTTGAGACATCGAGTTATAAGAATTATTTTATAAAGAGCTATTTTATTAGCACGATGTGAATTTAAAAGAATTTCTAAAATTTAAAATAAAAGTGTTGGAATTTTGGAAAAAAATGAAAGAAAATCCAAACTGGAATTATGAAATAAAATTTAAACTCAGGAAAATTTAATAAAGTGATTTTTTGTAATAAAATGAATATTGGTTTAAAAATTGGAAGCAAGCTAATTAGCTAAATATTTATTTGATTGAGTATGTTAATAAAATTTAACTCGGTTAACTAAAATGGATTGTAAGTTGATAATGGAGTTTGGAAATGAACTCGAATTTTAAATAGAATTCAACTTGGATTTGATGAGGAATTAAAATAAGTAGAGGTGTTGTTAAGATAAAATAGAGTTGGATCGAAATAGCGACGATTTGAATTATAAATAAAATTCAAGTGTGATATAAATAATATTTAACGTAATTTGCAAGTAAATTAGATATAAGGGAAGTGTTGTCGAATGAAATGAAAGGATATTATAATAGAAATGATTTGAGTTGCAAATAAAACCCAGGTAAGTAGAAATAAATTGAGAACGGTATTGTATAAATGAAATAAATTTGAAATAAATTAAGTAGGTGAATTAAAATATATAAAATGGGGTGAATAAATGGGTTAGTTGAATTAAATAATAAATGGATGAAGTCTGATTGAATAAAAACTAGATCAAAGTTTTAATTAGAATTGGGTTGTCAGAATGAACTTGAGTTATAAGGCATATTAATTTGAAGTAAAACTACTTAAGTCAATAAAAGCTTGGTTTCGAGTAAGAATGGAAGACCATTAAATAAAAATTTGGGTTAAATTTTGACGCAGCGGATTAATCAAACAAAACTTCAATCGATGGATTGTAGCAATCGGTGAGTTGAAGATACCAAAAATGCCCAAGTTCGTTGATCCAAAGATACCGAACTCTAGCTATCTCAAACACGTTGATAGCGCACTATACCGTGTTCAAAGATCTACGATTCTTCGCACGTTGATCTAGCGCACTAGATTCCGTGAATCGGCTTCAACAAACGTGGATTCGAGCGCACTCGAACGACGTAAGTGGAGATAGGAGATTACACTCAACTACCAATTGGTATGAAAGCACAAAGCTAACAAAAGAGAAATTTTATTCAAAATCAACAACCACAAAATGTACAACACACGCGCTATTTATAGCTTTCACAACTCAACACACACAAACCCTCACCTGACTCTTAGGTCGGCGACGACTTACGACCTAACTTAGGTCGCGGCCGACTCAACACAAGGCAGCTCAACTCCAGAACGACTCAACCCTGGCCGACTTAACAAGCACGACCTTCATACATCATCATATGACCTTAAGACGACTCACCATAGGTCGTATGCGACCCAACACTTCATATACATGACCGACTCAACATTACCCCTAGGTCGGTAACGACCTAAAATACAACACTCACAACCCATAGGTCGGTAACGACCTAAAATGCAACACGATCCACTACATACCGACTTAAAACTCACGACATACGACTTACAACATACAACAGTACACGACTCATCACAACAAACGACTCACGACTCATACTAGGTCGGCAACGACCTACGACTCACGACTCATAACTTCAGCGACTCAACATCCTTCCTTCGACTCAAGCTCCCATCAGTTGAATCCTTCTCCTTCTTGATGCTATCTCGGTCACGACTTATGGATACGTTGTTAAGTCGTGTACGACTCATCAAGTATGCACACTCCAAGTTTCCCTTGAGTCGTAACCCTGTTCCATTATCCCGTATACGACTCAAGCTCGCACGACTCAAACCCGATGCCTCTTTTATGCGGTTCAAATTGTTGTTAACTCGAAACTTGCTATCCCGTGCACCATTAAGTCGGAAACGACTTAACCCTGCCTTCCTAAGTCGCGTACGACTTAACCTCTCTATGAGTCGTGTACGACTCATCCTTGTTAGAAATTTTGGTTGCATTTCTTCTCTGTTCTGAGCTGCATCATCCTCCCCTGGTTGAGAAAAATTCGACCTCGAATTTGTAAATTCTTCCTCAACCATCTCACCTCCATGATATGGAATTAAATGTTTGACGTTAAAAACATCAGAAGTATAAACATCATCTGGTAACTTTAATCGATAAGCATTCTCATTGATTTTCTTCAAAACTTCAATTGGACCAATTTTTCGTGCCTTCAACTTGTTATAAGCACCCACCGGAAAACGATCCTTTGTTAATACGGCATAAACCAAATCACCTTCCTTAAATTCAACATTTCGACGTTTCAAATCTGCAAACTTCTTATATTTCTCATTCGATTTCTCCAATCGTTCCTGAACGGTTCTATGACATTCAGTCAGCTCATCAACAAAATCAGTAGCTCGTTTAACTGTTCTCTTTGACTGTGGTACAGCTGCTAAATCCAATGGCCCCCTGGGTAAATTTGAATAAATAATCTGAAACGGACTGAATCCTGTGCTTCGATTTACTGCATGATTATGAGCAAATTCTGCCTGGCATAGTTTCATGTCCCAACTTCTCAAATTATCCTGTACAAGACATCGCAACAAATTTCCCAATGACCTGTTAACAACTTCTGTCTGCCCATCGGTTTGTGGATGGTAAGCACTGCTAAACTTCAGTTTCGTTCCCACCATCTTCCACAAACTCAACCAAAAGTGACTCAGAAAACGAGTATCTCGGTCAGAAACAATAGATTCTGGTAAACCATGAAGTCGATAAATCTCCTTGAAAAATAGCTGTGCGACTCGAACTGCATCTGCTGTCTTCTTGCAAGCAACAAAATGTGCCATCTTTGAAAACCTGTCCACCACAACAAATATCGAATCATTTCCCCTTTGAGTTCTCGGCAAACCCAAAACGAAATCCATGCTGATATCAACCCATGGCTTAGATGGTACTGGTAACGGCATATACAACCCTGCATTCGTTGCTGTCCCTTTTGAAACTTGGCAAATATGACATCGCTCCACGAATCTTTCAACCTCTTTCCTCATCGACGGCCAAAAGTAAGACTGCGAAATCAACTGTAAAGTACGATCACGGCCAACATGTCCTTCCTCGTGCAATTCCTTCACAATCTTCATCCTCAAACTACAGTCCGGAATACATAAACGATTTCCTTTAAACAGAAAACCATCAACTAACATGAATTCATCGGTACTCCCATCCTTCACTTTTTCAACATATTTCACAAAGTAAGGATCTTCTTCAATCATCTCTGGCAACATTTCAAACCCCGTCACTTCCACCTTCATTGTCGTCAGTAAATGACTCCTCCTACTTAAAGCATCAGCTACTCGATTGGTCACCCCAGATTTGTGCTTAACGACAAAAGTAAACTGCTGTAAATATGCAATCCATGATGCATGTCTTGCTGAAATCTTATCTTGCCCCTGTAAATGTTTCAAAGCTTCGTGATCAGTGTACAGAACAAATTCCTTCTGAAATAAGTAATGTCTCCAATGCTTAACAGCCTGAACAACAGCATAAAATTCAACGTCATATGTACTGTATCTGATCTTTGCCCCTGACAGTTTCTCACTAAAATAAGCAACTGGCTTTCCATTCTGGCTCAGAACTCCTCCAATTCCAACCTTCGAAGCATCAGTATGCAATTCAAACAATAACTGAAAATTAGGTAGAACAAGAATTGGTGCAGACGTCAACAATTCCTTGATCCTTTCAAAGGCAACCCCCGCTTCCTCTGACCACACCAACTGTTTACCCTTCATGCAATCAGTCACTGGAGCCATCACGCTACTGAAGTGTGGTATGAACCTTCGGTAGAATGACGCTAGCCCATGAAAACTTCTCACTTCTGTAATTGTCTTTGGCTGTGGCCAATTCTTGACTGCTTCAACTTTGCTCTGGTCAACTTGAATACCTTTCCCTGAAACAACATACCCCAGGAATAAAACACTAGGTGTCATAAACACACATTTCTTTGTAGCAGCATAAAATTGTTCTTCACGAAGAATAAACAACACTTCTCTCAGATGTAGAACATGTTCCTCCGTACTCCTGCTATAAATCAAAATATCATCGAAATAAACCACGACGAACTTTCCAATGAGTGGTCTAAAAATTTGATTCATCACCCGCATGAATGTACTAGGTGCATTAGACAAACCAAATGGCATAACCAACCATTCGTACAACCCCTCTCTAGTTTTGAAAGCTGTCTTCCATTCGTCTCCAGGTCTGATACGAATTTGATGATAACCACTCTTCAAATCAATTTTCGAGAATATAGTTGCCCCACTCAACTGATCCAACAAATCATCCAACCTCGGCATAGGAAATCTGTAACGAACAGTGATCTTATTCAAAGCTCTACTATCAGTGCACATTCTCCAAGTTCCGTCCTTCTTTGGTACTAACAATGCAGGTACAGCACACGGACTCAAACTTTCCTGAATACGACCCTGTTCAAGTAATTCTTCCACCTGCCTTCTCAATTCCTCATGTTCCTTCGGACTCATACGATAATGTGGTCGATGTGGTAACACTGCCCCCGGAACAAGATCAATCTGATGTTGAATGTCTCTAAGTGGTGGTAACTCCTTTGGCAACTCCTCTGGAAAGACATCTTCAAACTCTTCCAAAACTGGCTTTGCTTCTTCGGGAATCTCAACTTCTTCACTACTCTCTCTCCCAATCAACAAAAACACTTCCGGTTCTTCCTCCACTTCTTTAACAAACTCCTTCAAAGTCAACAGAGTTTTCAATTCTTCAATCTCCTCCAGTTTGTTCTCCTTCTGCTGTTGCTTCTTAGGAACCAAAGTGATTTTAGTACCCTCGAACATGAAACTGTAACTGTTGGCACGACCGTCATGCTGAACTGCTCTATCAAACTGCCATGGCCTGCCCAATAACAAGTGACAAACATCCATGTCCACAACATCACACCAAATTTCATCTTTGTACTTCTTCCCAATCGAAAAATTCACACAAGCTCTTCGACACACTTTCACTTCACCTCCTTTTCTTAACCATGCTAGCTTGTATGGTTTAGGATGCTTCTCGGTCTTCAAATTCAACTTTCTCACTGCTTCTGTAGAAATAATATTATCACAACTTCCTGCATCAATAACAAACTTGCAGACCTTTCCCAGAATAGTACATGTCGATTGGAAAATATTGCTTCTCAGCCAACTACAATCCTCCTCTTGCTTAGGTGTCAAACAACTTCTCCTCATCATAAGATTACAACCTTCATCACCCGACACTTTTTCTTCCTCCTCAACATAAGGTACATTTGAATACTCTGCCTCCTCACCATCATCTGCTTCAACCTCTGCAACCATGGTTCTCTGCTTCGGCTTCGGACATTCGTTGCTTTTGTGACCCAACTCCTGACAATTATAACATTTGAAAACACTACTAGCCTTCGCCTTCTCAACCTCCTTGACCACTGGCTTTGTAACAGGTTTAGGAACATTAGAACTTCCGCCAACACCCCTTGCTTGATTATTGGAATTAGTAAACACACCACCTCCACGCCTTCCTTGTTTCTCCCAAGCTAACGCTTTCTGATGTGCCTCTGCTACTGATCTAGGATCAAACATATTAACCATATCTTGGATCTGCATTCTCAAGCCCCCAATGAATCTAGCAGTTAGCTGTTCTTCTGTTTCCATGATATCATTCCTGGCGATGAGTTGGTAAAATTCATCAGCATAATCACTAACAGATTTTGTCCCTTGCCTCAGATTCTGCAACCTCTGGTACATAAGTGATTGGTAGTTATAAGGCAAAAATGTAGATCTCATCAACTTTTTCATCTTCTCCCAAGATTCTATCTTTGACTTCCCCATTCGTTCTCGAGTAAGTTTAGTTTGCTGCCACCACGCCAAAGCTCTCCCCCTCAACCTAGTAGCAACCAACTTCACCCTTCGATTCTCCGGCACCTCCTTGAAATCAAAGATTTCCTCCACATTAGACAACCAATCTAAGAACTCCTCAGCAACCATCCCGCCTTTAAACTCCGGAATCTCCATTTTCATACCCGACTCCCAACGACGGTCATCCTCCACATCACGGTAAGAATTTCGAACTTGGTCTCGATCTCGATAATGAATACTTGCTCTATCACCCTCTTCAACAAAATCAAAGGTACGCCTACATCGATCTCGACTAACATCATCCCTTCTCTCATGCATGCTTCTTTGACTATGTCCCTCTTCATCTCTATATACTTCATGGTCAAATTCTCGATGACTTCTTCTTTCTTCATGTGCATAGTCATGATGATCTCTTCGTGATGAAATTGATGTTTCTCTTCTATCTCTACAAGAATGTGGTGATACCCTCCTCGCTTCCGTAACCAATGGCGAAACTCGGTTTCCTCCATGGTTCGAGTTTGGTGATCTCCTCCTTTGATTCAAATCATTCATCAATCTCTCCAATTTACCAATGCCTTCATCAAATTTTTCATTAATACGTTGTTCCATAAGCTCGGCTTCTTCTCTACGATACAAAGCTTCAACGTTTTGATGACGATTAGCTCTCCTTGGTGGCATGGTTAAAATTTTCACAAACTTCAACAAATTGAACACAATACTTCAAAATTTCACACGATAAGGCAATCTAGGCTCAACTGTCTCGGCAATGCTTGTCTCGGCCTTGACTCTTCACAACTTTGCTTGGCTCGGTCAAGACTTGCCTCGGCTCACTCCAAAACCTTCAAAACTTTGGCGCGCAAATCACCAATTCAAAATCCAAACAAAATCCAACTCCTCGATCCAAAATGAAATGGATCAAACTCTCCAAACTTGATGCAACTTCAATATGAACACGATGAACTACTTCAAACTTCAAAAACTTGGCTCCAAGAATCAAACTTAGCTATGATTGGCTAAGTATGGCTCTGATACCAAACTGACGCAGCGGATTAATCAAACAAAACTTCAATCGATGGATTGTAGCAATCGGTGAGTTGAAGATACCAAAAATGCCCAAGTTCGTTGATCCAAAGATACCGAACTCTAGCTATCTCAAACACGTTGATAGCGCACTATACCGTGTTCAAAGATCTACGATTCTTCGCACGTTGATCTAGCGCACTAGATTCCGTGAATCGGCTTCAACAAACGTGGATTCGAGCGCACTCGAACGACGTAAGTGGAGATAGGAGATTACACTCAACTACCAATTGGTATGAAAGCACAAAGCTAACAAAAGAGAAATTTTATTCAAAATCAACAACCACAAAATGTACAACACACGCGCTATTTATAGCTTTCACAACTCAACACACACAAACCCTCACCTGACTCTTAGGTCGGCGACGACTTACGACCTAACTTAGGTCGCGGCCGACTCAACACAAGGCAGCTCAACTCCAGAACGACTCAACCCTGGCCGACTTAACAAGCACGACCTTCATACATCATCATATGACCTTAAGACGACTCACCATAGGTCGTATGCGACCCAACACTTCATATACATGACCGACTCAACATTACCCCTAGGTCGGTAACGACCTAAAATACAACACTCACAACCCATAGGTCGGTAACGACCTAAAATGCAACACGATCCACTACATACCGACTTAAAACTCACGACATACGACTTACAACATACAACAGTACACGACTCATCACAACAAACGACTCACGACTCATACTAGGTCGGCAACGACCTACGACTCACGACTCATAACTTCAGCGACTCAACATCCTTCCTTCGACTCAAGCTCCCATCAGTTGAATCCTTCTCCTTCTTGATGCTATCTCGGTCACGACTTATGGATACGTTGTTAAGTCGTGTACGACTCATCAAGTATGCACACTCCAAGTTTCCCTTGAGTCGTAACCCTGTTCCATTATCCCGTATACGACTCAAGCTCGCACGACTCAAACCCGATGCCTCTTTTATGCGGTTCAAATTGTTGTTAACTCGAAACTTGCTATCCCGTGCACCATTAAGTCGGAAACGACTTAACCCTGCCTTCCTAAGTCGCGTACGACTTAACCTCTCTATGAGTCGTGTACGACTCATCCTTGTTAGAAATTTTGGTTGCATTTCTTCTCTGTTCTGAGCTGCATCAAATTTATATGGGAAATGGATATTAATATAAGCATCGAATGTTGTCAAGCTCATTGAAATAGTTTTAAAATGAATCCAATGCGGAGATGAAATGAAATGCAAAATGTATGGTTGGTGAATAAATTAGAAATGAAATGGAATTAAATACAAAATGAGTTGAAATTAATTTAAAGTAGTTATAAACTAAAACGAATACTCTATTAAGCAAATATCGTCGAATTTACATAAAAATAGTTGTCGTTTGACGTAAACAAAAGTAATTAAAAATCTATGAGTTGATAGAGATTAAATAAATTGGTTTTAGGATTAATTGAATTGAATATGAGCTTGTTTGGATTAAAAATAAATTGAATGTAATAAATTATGTTGTAAATCATTAAAATTGAATGAAATGGCATATGAATTGGTTGGAAGCAATTGAATTAGCTTTAAATCATGTAAATCGCTTATGGAAAGCGTTTGGTGCTTGTTGCTTATGAAATGCATGTGTTTAGCTATTGAAAGTAAGTGAAATGCTAATAGATTTTCTGTATATGACACTTACATATTTAAATTGAGTAAGTACAGGTACCTGAAGGCTGTTTGGCTGGATTTGGATTGCGTAACTTGCTTAAATAACAAGCCACTTGCTTAAAATGCTACATAAAGGTACGCCTACGCAATAAAAATAGGAAATATGAACTGTTTTTGCTTTTTCCAACCGTGTGGGTTGATGTATATATATTTATATCTCTTGTCAAACTGCAAAAAGCTCCTCCGCACCAATGAGACTCTGCCAAAATTTTTCGAAAATTTTGGGAGTTAGAAAATTTTTGAGAAAATTTTTGGAAAATTTTCCGTTAGCAACAAAACGATTTCATATTGGAAATTGAAATAAATTAATGGATGAAACTAATTTAAAATGATGATATGAATCAGTTATAAATGGAAGATAAAATTCAATATTCAGAATTGAAGACAAATTGAAATCATATGGAAATGGGAAAACTAATTTGGAATAGTTATGAAAGCTATGTAAGGAAATGTACAAAATGATTTGAAAAGTTACGATTGGATATTATGGCTAAGTAAGATATGCAGGTATTATAAAGGGAAAGGAAAATTGGATTTGATTTCAGGAGATAATTTGAATTACCCGACTAAAAGGTATGTGTTTAAATATCTGTATGGAATTGGATTGGGTTTTGATCTAGCCACTTGGCATTTTGTTTTCTTTTGAAATTTGGTGCCCGTAGAGGCATTTTGTAGTTGTACCGAGCTAGCTGCGCAAAGGAGACGCTGACAAAAATTTTCGGAAATTTAGAGAGTTAGAAATTTTTTGAGAAAGTTGTGATAATTTAAATTTGAAATTTAAATTTGAATAAGTGGAGTAAATAATGTTGTTGGGAACTATAGAGGTTTTGGGAAGTTGGTTGAGGTCATAGTGGGTCTTTAATAAAAGATATTTGGTAGGATGTTGAATTGTGGGTTTTGGGAAAAGGTAAACGGGTATTGGACCATTCTTCCTAACTAGTAATTTCGGGGACGAAATTCTTTTAAGGGGGGAGGAATGTGATGACCCGGAATTTTTAACAATTTAAATTGGAATAATTAATTGATTTTAAAATATTTAAAAGGTTAATTTTTAACTTGAATTGAAATATTATTATTAATAGAAATTAAGTTATTAGATTTAATAAATTGAAATTGGGTAAATTATTGAATCTTTAGTTTTAAGCTTGTTAAAAATAATTTGAAGACCTGTAAAATTTATATTGATAGTTCTGATGATAATTAAAGCTTTTAAATTGAAATTGGAAGTGATTCGTTCGGTTTTAAAAATTTATCGTTTAAATTGAAATTTAAAAATAGTCTTCCGAGGCTCAGTCTCGGAATTCGATGAAATCAGTTCCATTTGATCCGTAATAGTTGGTTATTATCGGATTTCAAATTTCGTAGCGTTTGGATTTACCCTTTTCTCGTACGGGTGAGAAACGCTTTGAAATTAAAACCGATAATTTAATATTTTAAATCGATTTAAAAAGCTAACTTCCGCATACAATCAAATTAGCCTCTGAAACATGTTCCATTGTGTTCGGAACGCGGGTAAAATCTTATAATCGCCTAGCAGCACGCCTCGATGGGGGTTCGAAGTTTTGAGCTGGGTAAAGTGAGATATTTATAATTTAATAATATTTTAATCTGTTAAAACAAGACCTTGCCTTCTCCAATACGCCGTTCCCTCAACTTTATATCACGTCTATATATTCTTCCTCTTATTCAAATCAGAACGAAATTGAATTCGTTTATAAAAAAAATTAATGGCGAAATAGTTTCTTCCACGAATCGAGTTCGAGATTTGATCGCTCAATTCGATCGCGAATATTTGCATGGGTCGAAACCAGCGAGGCCCACATCTTTGTTCGAAGCTGAGTCGCTCGTGATGGAGTGGCGACGATGAGAAGTTGGCGCGAGAGACTAGGGTTTATAAGGCTTCAGGAAGCCATGTTGAAGTGTAGTAGGTCGGAGGTGTGGCCGTGGGGCCGAAGTTTGATGGGAAGAGGGGTATTGGCTTGCGATTGAGTCGCGACTGTGCAGCAGGGAAGAGTGGCGGCTCTAATCTGGAAGACGAGTTAGGGTTTCGTACTGATTTTGGATGGAGGCAGTAGAGGTAGTTCGCGTCCTGTGACATTCGCGAGCAGTTCATCTTCGAGGTCGCGTCGTGGGTTTCGATTTTTGGGGATCGGTGGTGTGTTCGAGAGCATGCAACGAGGTGTAACTAACCTCATTTTCACTTTATTTTATCAAATAGAGTATGTATGTACATATTCACATACAGTTTTAAAATAAATAAATAAAAAATTGATGTATACAGTAAGGTAGATTTTTGAAACAGTAAGTTTAAATTTGCGATTTCCAAACAGTTTTGTTTTTATAAGGTTTAAAACTGAAATATTGATGTGAACAAGGAAGAAAAACATAGAATTTTAAATGCTATAGAATTTATATAATGTATATACATATTTAAGTAACAGTAGTTACTATAGATTTTGAAAAATAAGGATTTAAATGAAAAATGATGGATGTGGTGGATTAAACTGTTTCAATTAATTTATTTAATTTTTAGACTAAAATATATGTTTAAGGTAATTTTTAGTTTAAGAATTTAAGTCAATTTATAAGTTAAATTAAATAAGTGAATGATAATAAATTGTTGATTTAAAATTCAAGTGTTAATTAATTTATATGATATTTATACAAAGTCAAAACTGTGAAGACAAAATCGAATTGGAATGGATTGCAAACAGCAAAATAAAAGGTGAGTAAATCTCACTCTGTTGGATTTTTATTTAAATGGTTAAATTTATGTATTTGGTTGCATGATTAAATTGATTGATGTGCACTGTGAATCAATGATCGGGTGACTTTGGTTTTGGTTGGTTCTCGTGTTAATTGTGGTTTGACTCGAAGTATTCGAGTTTTAAGTTGTTTAAAACCTAAGTCATAAGTAAGAAAATGTTTTCATTTTAATGTTAATAAGGGCTTAATGATTTGTGATTCATCAAATTAGAAGGGTAATTAAAATGGATAATTAATTAATTCAATTAATTCATGATTTGGGTTAATTAGTTTAGTAATTAAGGGTTTGAATTAGTTAATTAAGGATTAAGTTAATTAATGAAGTTTGATTTAGAATAATCAATGGATGGTTTGATAGGTAATTACTTAATGTAATTAATAAAATATAATTACTTTGTGAAATTTATCAAGAGATTAATTAAGATAGTTAATTAAGGAGTAATTAATTTATTTAATGAGGTAAATAAAAAGGTAGATAATTACAGGTTGAGATAAATCAAGAATGATTAATATTTGCGGTTTAATTAATGATTAATTATTTAATGTAATTAATTTGGATAAACTGAATTGGAAATCATAAATTTATATAATTAACGATGTAATTAAAGATTGATTAATTAAGATTGATTAATCCATAATAAGTGACTTATGAGAAGTTAATTAATATAAGTAATTAAGGATTAATGTAATTAAAATAATTAATTAATTCATGAAGTAATTAAGATTACTTATTTTTTTGGTTAAGGATAATTAATATCGTGAAATTAATTAAAGATAATTACTTGAATGTAATTATATCGGGTGAGATTTTGAACCATATATCGGGTGAGATTTGAATATCTAAGATGAATAATGAAGGGTTGATTAATTAATTGATTTGGAATTGATTTATGACAAGTAAAGAAATCTAAGTGATTGAGGTTAAAAATTTAATTAGAATTAATTAAATTAATTTTGGTAGCGATCAGGCTTTGCTTATGAATGATTGAATGATATTGAATGCTTTGAATGAGTTGATATCTCTGATATGAAATGTTGTATATTTCATTTGGATAACTTGGGATATGATGACATGAGACATGAAGAGACCGGGGACGGGTATTGGGAAATACCCTAAACCACTTCGAATTCCTATAAATTGATATGTGAAATTAATAGGTTGGAATGAAATGATTTAAGTGAATCGGACTATTTGATCTAAATTTTGATACTTAGAAAACTTATATGTGAAATAAGTTATGTCTATAACAGATTGTGAACTTGTAAAATTGGTTTGAGTTAACCTGGGTTTTATATAAGTTGCATGCTTAGTATTCCATGTTGGATGAGTTTACTCACGCTGGTTTCCAGCCTGACCCGGGTGTTACTTTGGTGTAGTGCTCGGGTCAGACCGAGTATTACAGATTTTCATGTAAGGACGTTCTGGAGCTCAAGAGGCGAGCTGGATGGCAAGAACGTATGGAGTGTTCCGCCGTATTATATTGTTGTATATCTATGACATGATAATTGTGTATATTCAGAGTCTGTATATATATGTGTAACTCTGATGTATTATAAGGGTATTTGGATAGATATAGTATTCTTTGTAAACTGTTACTGTTTATTACTATATTTTATCCGCTGCGAATGTGAGATGTTGATGTTTCTGATCTTCTTCTTCTTCTATCTCTTTCTTCTTTTTCCTAACTATCTAGAATTTTCGAGTTCGAAAATTTCGGGTCGTTACACCTAGTACACGCTTATCCCTTGTGTTACATAATGCCGACCCCTATGGTTTCATAGTACATTACCGATCCCTCTTGCCCTATAAGACTATGACGATCCCTCTTGTTCCAGAATATTATGCCGATCCATCTGAAGACCTGCCATGCCGATTCCTATTATAGCTTAACATGTTGATCCCTCTTACTCTGTTACACTCTACCAATCCCTCTAACAACTACCTATGCCGAGCTAAGGACCATCAGCTATGTCGATCCCTCCATTACTTTGACCATGCCTACCCACATGTAAAACCAGACATACAAATCCCTAGTATTCTACCCTGATATGCTGATCCCTTGTCTATCCAAGGTAATTTCCCACTTTTAGCATCCTACGTCATCTATCTATCAACTCTGTCCAATTCGGGATTCGTATAACCACACGAACTCTACTTCAGGATCCTATAGCCTTCGCTCTGTGGTCATCCTTCGTGACGACAGTCGATCTATCTTGCATTATCAGTCCAATATAGCCGGGTGAAGATGCCGGGTAACACCTTGAAATTCCATTGTATTCTGCAATCTTCTATAAGCTTACATTATACAATCCTTTATGTAACTTTAATTCTAATCATATTATCGTATGCTACTATTTAGATAGATTCAATATAAGACTTTCTATTTTCGCATACGATAAAATATTGAAAATTTTGTAACACTTGTGATTTTGAAAATTTCTAACAAGTCTCCTTTGTATAGAGAGTGATCTGAATAATTAAACTATGATAAAATAGATATGCATCAACCAAAATATGGTCGAAAATTATTTATATATCAAAACCTTGCCACACGGCATATATTTCATAATATATATTAAGTAAAACGTACATTAGTTTGCGTTATTAAGCATGTTCACTTAATTTATATACAAATATGCATCATTAGATCCAATTATTCTTCATGTACCTATGGTTCCCTTAAACATTTATTAAAACATCATATACATATAAATTTAAAACCATTTACAGATTAATTTTAGGCTACTCCATAGTTAATGTTAAAGTGTCAAAGAAACAATAATACTTCATATTTTCAAATGTAAAGTTGTCCCATGATTTATAGACTTTCTACAATTTCCATGAAATAATTTTGAAAATAGCATTTTAAGCCTAGAAAATTACGAAATTTTGCAAAATGTGAACATAAAAGTTGTTGCTTATGCTCTAAGCTTTTCAGAATGGGAAAATCGCCAATGTTTGATAAGAAGGCTAAAAGTTATGATTAAAATTCTTCAACATATTGGTTTAGAAAATTCATATTTGGATAGAATTTTGAGTTCAACTTCAAACACATTTTAGCATTAAAAAACTTATTTTTTTTAAAAGTGATGAACGCGGAAAATTTTCTCTATTAAGATATCTTTTGATTAGAAAATGAATTGTCGAATTCGAACTACCAACTCAAAATTTATGTCCATGTTTGTTAAGCACATTCAAAGTATAGAATTTCTAAATTTTAACTAGTTCCTTGCTTTTATAACTTGAATTTTTTTCCTTGAAAAAGTACCAATTTATTCTAAATTTTTTATCATTCGTATAAGCTGTATACATCTGAGAGTAATCTTGTAGTAAATTTTCTACTTTTGAGCTATTATACGGTGAAGGAAATGAAGGGTATAAGTAGCTAGGACGAACCCTTAAACGGCTTCTTCATTTAATTTTTCTTGTTCTTTTACTTGTCGTGACAATTTTCAATAATCCAGTCATCGTCTTTAAAAATCATTCACTCCCAAACAAATCAAGAAGGAAATGAAAAGACAAATCAAAAAACAATGAACTTTATTTCGACTATAAAAAAGTCGCTTTATAATATTTTTTACAATACTAATTTTATTATTAGCAAAAAAATTCCAATATTTATTGGGACTTATCTTCTTTGCCTCAAGCCTATATATTTTACAAATTCTTACAAAATCAATTACTTAATAAATATGCTATACTCATATTAGCTTATGTGATTAACTGAAAAGTTGTTCACTTACTTGTCTAGTATTTTTAGAAATTCGTCGCTAGAGTTTTCTTCGAGCGACGACAGAGATATCTCATTTTTACCGAAAGAGGGAAAATTTGTTCAGAAATTCAAAAATCAAATTAGATCGATCCAGGAAGAATAGCTCGATGCTTTATGTGTAGTTGAAGTTATATGGAGGTGTAAGATATTTGGTGAAGTTTTGATAGAGTTCTGCAATGGTCATTGACTATTTTCGTGACCTAGAGTAACATCTAGCCGAAGCTAGAGGTTGTAATAGTTCTTGGGGTTGTGTGGGTTGAGCTTCTCTTGGGAAGACAAGTCGATGGAAGAATTTTGGTAAGGTCCAATCATCATTTGGAAATCGTGCCGATCGTCTGTAGCTTCGTCAGGTTGAGGGTTGTGACAAGATAGGGTGACGCGGGCGTAGCTTTGGCATGTTCACGGGGTCGAGTTTTTGAAGAGCGGCTTGTCAGAGGATGCGACATTCGCTTTTATAGTGCATAGCTCCTTATCCTTATGTGCACGTGCATGAGATGGTTATGCATTTTACTGGAATGAAGAGGAGAATTAAGGAAGAAGAAAGGAGTGGGTCGGGTGCGATCTAGTTAGGGGAGTTTGGGCTTAGGCCCACTTTCTTTTCGGTTTGTTTTAAAATGATTTAATTATTATTAATATGGTGTTAACTTTAAGATCTCATAACTTGATCATTTTAAATATGATCGATATGGGGATTTTTGCATTATGTTCGTATTAACATATAAAACAATTTAACATAACTTGTTGATTAATTTTTTGTACTATAATTTAACGATAAATTAATGCTGTCTAATTATAATTATGTTAACTTGGATAATTACATATTTTAATTGATTATAACTTATAAGTATTATCTATTTGGGTAAATAAACACCATTCTATTCAAATAAATTAAATAGGATAATTTGAACACCTGTTTAGCGGAATAAAACACCGTTCCGCTAATTTAATTAAGTGGTCATTAATTTACCAAAATAAATATCCGTCATGCTATTTGTAGATTTGGATATCTATATGTCCTTAATTGATATGACACTTTGAACAGGTGATATGCTAACCAGTGGTGGTTAAGTGTTAAATTTATTTACATAGAAGTTGATTATGTAAATTCCAGTAATTAAATTTAGAAAGCTAAAATAAAATGAAATGGTAACTTGTTTAAGTACTATAGTGGCCGCTAAGCCTCTTTCTAAATTGGAAAGTTAAATATGAAACTAATGTTATTTTAAAGATGATTATTATTTATTAATAAGGTATTAAAGGTAATTATTATTTATTAAGAATTTTTTAAAGATTGTTAATTGTTGTTTTAATAATGATTTAAAGCTAGTTGTTTTATTAATATGACTATTTAAAGTTATTCTTTAGGTTATTTAAAAATATTTAGTTATTGTTTTGAAGTTATTTAATTTTTGTTTTAATATGTTTTAATTAAATTATAATTATTAATTTAAGTTATTTAATTATATTTTATTAATATTTAAAGATTAATTAATTATCATATCAAAGTTAATTAATTACTATAGTTATATCGTTTTGAAGTTTAATTAATTAAGTATTATGTTAATAATGTTTTGAAAATAACCAATTATGATTTCAATAATGCTTTGAAATTAATTGATTATTATATTAGTAATGTTTTTAAGTTAATTAATTATTATATTATAATGTATTGAAATTAATTTATTAGTATAATAAGATTGTTTAAAGTTAATTTAATATATTATTAATGATATTCTAAAGTTATTATTCTGAATGAGGTTTAAAGATGATTAAATAAAGAAGGTGTAAATAATAACTTGTTTATTTAAAGGTATTTAAATGACTGATTAGTTTTGAAAATGGAACTTTATTAATAAAGTTTATTTAAGAAGTTTTGTTATAAACAAGGAAAGTTTATAATAGGAATTTCATGAATGGACAAGAGATCTTGAAATTAGGAAAGAGTTTTAGAAATGATTTTGGCTATTTATAAAAGAGTTTTATAAATGATTTTTTATATTTGTAGTAGAATTTAGAAATGATCTTGATATTTATAAAAGAGTTTTATAAATAGACGTGGAGATTTATGTAGTGTTATGAAATGGATTTGGAATTTTAAGTAAAGGAGATTTATTAAAAGGATTTATGGAATAAATTTATAAAAGAATTTTGGATTTGGATTTCCCTTAACTAACCTTCTCAATTATGGTGGCATGGAACATTCTTTCCACACTTAACACTAAAGTAATAGTGTTTGGGATTATCGTTATCTCTATTTTTGTTTTGATCCATTTAATATGATTTTGAAATAAAATCTTCTATACTGTATTGTGAATATACTTATGCCTGTGAGATAAGTATATAAATATTTTGATAAATATTTTTGGAAAGATATTTAAATAAATGAAAGATTTATTTTGAGGCTAGTGGCTACTATGGGTATTTGAATCTTTCCGTTATTGTTCGTTTATTTGGTAGTTAAATAACCGACCATCACATCTTGGCCAATTTTGACTTAGGAAGTAAATAAGTGCTCATGTTTTCATATAATTTGAGATCCCTTGGGAGAACTCATTCTGGTGAAACGTCTCTAGCTTTATGCAATATATTAGAGATCCCATTGGGACTCTAGTATAGTTCGCTTACTTTTGAAAGAAACAGAAACGAGTCAATCAAAAATTATTGGTTCGGAGAGATCAGGATCAGAAATGTTATTCGAAAGCTACTTCAAACAATATAAGCATTTGAATGAAAGGCATTTTAAAGATGATTGAAGATGGAGCTCTTTAAAATGCAAAGGCTACTTGCTACTATTCTTGAGGGTGATTCCAAAATGGATCTGCGCCTTTGATTTCGTTCAGACATAGAATAGGCTTGTATGGGTGAATGCTGACATTGCATTTCTTCCTAGAGGGGTTAACATTCCAAGGTGGTCTGCTAAGAAAGGTAAAAGCATAGCCTCAAGCCTCATACCCACTAAATGACTAAAACATGGGCGTGCCGGAGGGTTATGTGGGTCACTCCTACTAGGGTATGATCATCCCTTATCAAGAGTTGATATTTATGTATGCTTCGAGGCCCATTGTGGTTTTTACCAACAAAGGGGTGACCATATTCGGCGCTACCCAGTAAGGGGTAGCGCCAATCCTAAGTAGCAGAGGTGTAACGTGTTGTAGTCTCCATTTCATTTTATCTAGAGGTGTACTAATTCGGTGGGGACCTTTACCCTTCCATAGTTGGAATCCATTTTTCAATACGAGCCTTCGAACATGGTTGTATATCTAGTATGCTAGAAATTAATTAATGTAAATATCACTGGATTTTATATAAAAAGGGTTTGTTTATTGTAAGGTGAAAACCTGGCCGTTTATATATGACATGGTCTTACGAGATACCTTTGATTTAGAAGGGTTTTATAAGTTATAACAAGTTCTTCATGATTTGATTTTGTCACGCTGGTTTTACCAGATTGGATCTTAAATAATTTAGACTTAATAGACCTAATAATGATCTAGAAGTGGATTTATTTTCAAAATTCACTCATTTATTGAACATCCCTATATAAAGTCAAAATATAATAAAACCATTAAAGTCTATTTTGAAAGTTTATATTATGGGATTTATTTGGATAAAATATTATTATTGACTTAGAATTCAAAATGTGGAATTTGAATTGATTTATATGGATTTAAAAGTTGATATAAAATTTATATTCGAGAAATAATGATATACGTGAACTATTGTGAAATAAATCATTTTGAAGCATTTAATTTCGAAAAATGATATTTTGTACATTTGAAATATTATTTATGAAGTTAAAGAATTTGAAAATTTGCACGATGAGTTAGTCAAAATTTTTGAAATAAAATTAAACATTCGGAAATAATGAAACAAAGGTTTCATTTACTAAGGCTAAAAAGGTATTAAAATATGTTAAGTATACTTAGGCTAAAATAGGAAAGGGTTTACATAGATATATATTTAATCTTAACCAAAGCTTTTCTTTAAACGACCTAAGAAATCATGATGGTAGTCTAACCTTTCATTATTTTAACTCACACCCAAAAACTTATCCAAGATAAAGCTTATCCTAAGCATCCTCATTCTATTTTAACTTTTGTCTTATACTTATCGTATATTTCATCATGTTATTTTAACCTATATCCTATACTTATCCTAAGTGCCATCATGTTCATGTTATTTTAATCTATGTCCTAGACTTATCCTAAGTGTGATCACATTATTCTAACTTATTTCATATACTTACCGTAAGTGTCAGCATATTATTTTAACCTGACCCATCTGTAACTGTTATCCTACCTTACCTCCTAAGCTAAGAAACTAAACTTATAAATACACAAGCCCTCATCTCATTCACATTATGCACAAAGCCTAAAACTAGAAAGAAAAGTACGTGTAGCTATTTCCCATCATTCAAAATAGCCAGATTTTCCAAATCCTTTACCAAATCAAGATATTTCAAGCTAAAGTTGTAAGTATGAGCTCTCCTAGTTTAACATATATATTTTGTACATGATTTTGATCGAATTTAAAGCAAGTTTCAATTCTAAAAAATATGAATTTGAGTCGACTTGAGTTGTTTCATGACGTTAGAGAGTAGAATATTTGGATTTAAGCTTGAAGATGATTATACCCAATTCATATGTACTGTTTATAATTCAATTTTTGATAAATCAAAAACTACATTTGCTGTTATAATTTAGTTTAAACCTGAAACTAACTATAGAGGTTGAAAATATGGATTAGCTAGTTGGTATGAAGCAAGTGATGATGATGCCAATGAATACATGTTGCTATATGATGTTAGGCTTAATCATAGCTTATGAATAGAATTTGTATGTGAATATAATTAGTATAATTTTCTATTAAAGACATGGTTCTATTTAAAAAAAATGAATATTTTAATTTTTCATGTTTATATTAGCTAAGTTATGATGCAAATTTATGAAGTAAAGATGAGTTGTACGTACATGACATTAAGTTATTGAAAACTGAGATTTAATATCATTTGGGAATAACTGACATTAGAAAATTCAAATTTTCTGAAAGTAATAAAATTTAACATTTGACGAGAACTGTACGAGGTTATGGTTACTAGATGCTAATATCCATCTGTATCCACCTTTGGGGACTGGTTTGAGAACCAGAATCATGACGAGCTTGTCTAGCGTCACTGTATTTAAAAGATTTTTTTTGCAAACATACGATGAAATTGAAGATTTTCGGAGGCATAATGCAAACAAAAAGAAATAAAGCCACGAGATAGAGAGTTGAAGTGGTTTATAGTGCAGTTAAGATTCATCACGTCTTCAGATGCCAAGAGTGCGCTTACAACTGAGGAATTGTGTGAAATGCACTCACAACTAGTCGAAGGAAATGTGTAAAAATGGCCAGGATGTTTGACGAAGTTAGCTTGTCTAATAGAGGGTGAATCCAGAAGGGATTACAAACGTGTTTTCCTACTAGGAACTCGGAGAGCAGAGTATGATATAACACTCTCATAAGAAAATGTAGAAATACTTACCTCATAAAATTATTGATTTAAATAATATTTATGAAATAGAAATCAACGTATATAATATAAATAGGATGTGAAATCCTAGTTGACTAGAGTTGCAGCTGCGAGTTACGATGAATAGAGCCAGGACATATGCGTTATCACTGATTTGTTAAAATGAATTGTTGGAAGGATTTGGTATAGTATAAGTGACATCTATGTGCTTTGAAGATTTCACCTTTTTACCCGACATAGCACATTTATTATTTATGATCTTATTACACTCGCAGCTATATTTCTAGCCTGATCGGAGATTCTGTTTTATAACATCTCCTTGGGTCAGACAAGATGTTGTTTATTAGGAGGATCTCGTTTTCAATTTTTGAAATCGCAACATAAAACCTAGATAGATTGTAACATCCCATATTTGGAGGCCTGAAGCTAAGTGCTACAGATGCTGCAGTCATCTATAATATTAACTTCCGGTGACCAAATATAATAATGTTAATGGTATCCGTAATATCAGAAGCACATGAATATGAAACATAATTACGGATTAAAACAACTTTTCGGTTACATTTTAAAACAATATTTCATATTCAACTTACATAATTCCATCACTTTTCTATGTTCAAATAAAACAACAACTCCTAAATAGCTATCCATCAGTCACCTGCTCGTCTTCGAAAGCTTTATTCGCCAACCCACTAAAAACCTGTAAACCACAACCCTCAGCCTACTCAAATCAATTTTGTGCATCCAAGAGTTTAAGGGGAAAAAATAAATTTCGAGTCAGACATAAAGCCTGGTGTGAATAATACTATACATCTCGGTTATTTGATATTAAGTGAGACCATGCCGCTTAGTTGAACGAGTTTTCCCTCACTAATATCCTTTTAAAAAATATCTTTTACGAATCGTTTCCTGCAACCAAAACTAGTTAAAAACTGCAAAGGAATATCATGTAAACTAACATGTTAGGTAACAAATGAACTATTTGTCTGAATACTATAGTTTTGTTTGGCTAACTATTAACCTTTGGCTGACTATGGCCTACCAAAAAATATAAATAAAATAATCTAACACCTATTTGATACTCCTCTTCTGGACGGTATGTCCCTAACTTATCTGTTAGATACTCCTCTTCTGGACGGTCTGTCCCTAACTTATCTTCTCCTAGTGTCACCTGATGCTAATGGTTTTATGGGCTCACCAATAACCTATCTGTATACAGATATATATTCCCTTCTATTTGTAATCATCCTTTTAGTCTTACCCGTGATAAAGCCCTGTACACTGGAATTTTTGACTAAATTAGCTGGGGCTAATTGCTAATGTATAAGGTGCGACCCTATACCAGTCCCATCTGGTTTATAAATATCCGAGTCATTTTACTTAGAGTAATCTTCCATTAAATTTTCCTTGAAAACCTTTTCATCTCAAAACTGAATTAAAACCTTTTAAATTAAACTTAAGCAAGGAAAATATATACTTTATGCTTTACTCAAAATCATCTTTCCATGTTATATATATACTCTACTCAAATCTTTGTTGATGAATGCATTTAAACCATTGAAAGTACCCCTTTCGAATCCGTTGAAAGTACCTCTTTCGAAACCAAGTAAACCCTTCTTTATAACCTAGGCCGAAAAGCCAAAATATTCCTTCTGAAACCATTTATAATCTTCCTTTCGAAATCATTGAAAAATCTTTCTTTCGAAAGCTATAAAACCTTAAACATCCTATCTTTAAAACCTATAACATTGCCTTTCAAAAACATTGGAAAACCTTTCCTTTCAAACGTTTTGAAATCTTCCTTTTAAACCATTCGAAAGCATTAGAAAATCAGACCTTTCGAAAGCATTTGGGTTCAAGTAAAACATGTGGAATAACCTTTCGAAACCTTTAAAAATCATCTCTTTCGAAATCATTTGGGTTCTGCCTACAACAGAGCAAAAGGGTCATAAAACATTTAAGTTGAAAGCACACCTTTCGAAAGCATTCCTAAGTAAAGAAGTGATAGTGTCGAAACCAGCCCTTCCTAAAGCGTTGGAGAAGCGGCTAAGTTTTAAAAGCAAAGTATACCTTCCAAAATCATTGGCACCGAAAGGTAGAAAAGCGACAACTTGGCGTTTCTACCCCATCGAAAGCATTTACTTAATACAAGGGCGCAACCCCATTCAAAACCATTCCTTTAAAACATTTGATTCAGCCGAAAGCCAACCAAGTTGAAATCACTTCCTTCGGAAGTAAAGCAGGCGCATTTTCAATTTAAAACAAAGTCATGCTTCAACCCCATCGAAACATATGGTCTCGACCCAGTACCTTTCGCTTTAGTCCAATTCACTCTGTGCCAAGTTATTGATACTATGTGCATTGGTTTCGATGGCAATGGAGGCGGCAGTACTTGGTCAGAACCCTTGTGCCGAACGAAGCGAAACGTGCTAAAAGCATGTAAAAACCGATTTTAACTTTAAAAAAAAATTTCATTTCAACTAACCTGCCTTGTTTGTCAAAATAGTGTTGGTTGCTAATTTTCTTTTCTAAAAGTGCTACTAATATTTCAGAAATAAACAATTTAATTTATTTATAAAATATCCCTTCTCCTTTTATAAATATATATACCTTAAATAATTATATATATTTATCAAAACACTTAGAAAAATTCTACAAAAAAAACCAGAAAATCATTTTAAATATGTTTTCCAACATATATTAATTTCAAACCCAAAACATATTATTTAATCGTAAATAATTTTTAACCTTATTTAATCATTTTCCTCACTAGAAAATTAATTAAAAATCCACATTAGAAAATTATGAAAATTGAAACCCATTTATAAAATATCATTTTTGATCTAAATCTAAATTCGCAAGGCATTTAGATGTCATTTAATAGTGTTTTCACATTAAAACGAATCATAAAGCCTATATAATTAAGCATAAATCATCAACAAGTATATATATAAACATTTAATCCTTCAAAATCATGGAATAACATTGCAGAATTCTTCGAATTCATCTGAAAATCAAAACTAACTTGAAAAATGAAATGCAGTCATTATTCACCTTAGCTTTGAGATTATGGAGTTTGAGATTTGAATGGATTAAGTTGATTAATCTTCTTCCTTTAGCTCTTTCTTCCTCTTGTATTGCTAATGGTAGCCAGCCTCTACTTTAATTTGATATTTCAAATGAACGTATTAATGAATTCCTAAGGGTTTAGGTTATTTGAATACTTGTTTTCCTATTTCGCCCTCGCCTATTTCAATTACCTATTTTAATTCATGTTGGCTCATTTTAGTTTATTCATTAACATGGCACGACTGCTGCTATTAATCGCAAATTCAATCCCCTAATCACATTACATAATTTCATTTAATTTATCTAAGTAAATGTTCCTAATAATGTTACTAAAAATATATGGTGTTACGATCTTTCCTCTTTAGAGAATTTCGTCCTCGAAATTACGATAAGGTACATAACAAATCAAACATAAAGGTAAAACATACCATCAAACAAATCAGGATAAGCTTCTCTAATCCTGCTCTCAGTTTCCCAATTACAATTTCTCTTATCGTAGCTCTACCATACATTCACTAATTTGACTGTCTTTCTTCTAAGCCTCTTCTCATCTCTCGCAACTATCTGAATCGGCTTTCTAACTATAGTCAAGTTTGGTTCTACTGCTACGTACTCTAACACAGTCGGTGCTATAGTAGACCTCGGATCTCAAACACACTTACTTAGATGAGAAACATGAAATATATTGTGGACTCCTACCAAACTATTTGGTAACTCTACTATATATGCGAGTTTCCCGATCCTCTCTATAATACAAATGGTCCTACGAATCTCGGTACCAACTTCCTTGATTTTCCGAATCTAATCATACCCTTCATCGGTGATACCATAACAAACACATGATCTCCAATAGAGAACTCTACGTCTTTCCGTCTTCTATCTGCATAACTCTTCTGCCTAGATTGAGCTTCCTGTATCCTAGTCTGAATGCACTCAATCATTTCTATAGCTTCTCTAACCAAATAAGGACCAAGAACCAACCTATCACCAGTCTTTAACCAATAAACTTGAGATTTGCATGGCCTTCCATACAAAGCTTCAAATAGTGCCATCCCTATACTAGTCTGATAACTGTTGTTATACGAAAACTCGACTAAGTGTTGATGGTCCTCCCATGCTCCTCCAAAATCTAACGCACATGATCGTAACAAATTTTCCATGATTTTTTCTATCTCTTTATGTTTGTCCATTGGTCTATGGATGGTAAGCGGTACTCATCTTGAGCTTGGTTTCTAAAATCTCCTACAGACTCTTCTAGAACTCACTAGTGAATAAGGAATCCTATCACTTACTATACTACTAGGAATTCCATGAAGTCTAACTATATCCTTCATAAATAACTTAGCAAAAATAGGTGCCATTCTACTTAACTTAACTGGATTGAAATGGGCACTCTTTGTTAATCTGTCCACTATGACCTATATAATTTCATTTACACTATTAACCCGTCTATAAAATCCATAGAAATAGAAAACCACTTCCATACCGAAATATCTAATGGCTGAAGAAACCCACTTTTCTTTTGATGTTCGGCTTTTACCTATAAACAGTTCAAACACTCCTTAGCCATAAGCCTACATTCCTATTTAAACCTTCCTAGAATAAACTCCGCTTCTTGTCCTGATGCATCTTAGTTCCTTAAATAGTTAACTTTGAATGATGGCATTCCTACAAACTTCCTTCCTTATGTCTCCCACATTCAGAACATATAATCTTCCTTTCTTTCTCAACCACCCGTTCTGGTCAAGACTGAAATCCTTCAAGTCATCGCTCTTCATTCCATCCTTCAACTTCTTCATCCATTCAAATAACACTGGATCCTCCATAAATTTAGAAGCAATCTTTTCGATCATCACTAGGCGAACATCTAAATAAGATAACACAATAGTTTCTCCACTGGACTCAACTTCAAATCTCCACAATATTCTAAAAGTTGACAGCGTTTCCATATCTTTACACTTCTCTATCATTGTCGATATTGCATTATGATGCTTTTTGCAAAGTGCATCTGCAACCTTATTACCTTTCTTAGTGTGTACTCAATTCCAAAATCATAAGCATCAATAAATTCTAAACATCTCTACTGTCTCATATTGACTCCTTTTGAGAGAAAAAAAATACTTTAATGACTTATTGTCCGTATAAAGCTCAAATCGCTCTCCCGAAAGGTAATGTCTCCACACCTTCAATGCGAAAACCACCATTGCTAACTCCAAATCATGGGTTAGATATCTAACCACATGTGGTCTAAGTTTCGAGTAGCATAGGCAATCACTTTACCTCTCTGCCTTAACACAACTCCTAACCCAGTTCCACATGCATTTGTATTTATTACCAAATCCTTACTCCCCTCTGGAACAACTAATACAGGTACATGAGTCAATAAGTGTTTCAAGCTCTGGAATGCTTCCTCACACTTATCGATCCACATAAACTTCATATCCTTTGGCGTTAGCTTGGTCATCGGTGCGGCTATCTACGAAAAATCCATTATGAACCTCCTATAATATCCAGCCAATCCAAGAAAACTCTTTACCTCAGTCAGTGTCACGGGTCTCTTCCAATTATTTACCGCTTCGATCTTATCTAGATCGACTGACAACCACTTCTCTGAAACCATGTGACCAAGAAACTTCACTCCCTTCTATTAGAAATGGCACTTCGAAATCTTTGCCTTCAGCTGATGTTGCCTCAACGTCTCAAGTACCACTCTAAGATGAACTTTTGGTCCCTTTCATCCTTAGAGTATATCAAAATATCGTCTATGAAAACTAACACGAACCTATCCAAGTGCTTTTAGAAAATTCGATTCAGCAAGTCCACAAAGAATGCTGGCGCATTAGTTAGTCCGAACGACATAACTAATCATTCGTATGATCCATATCTGGTTCTAAATGCCATCAAAGGAATACTATCCTCTACTACTCTAAGCAGATGGAAACCTATTACCAAATCCAACTAAGAAAATATCTTGGCCCCACTCAACTGATCGAACAAATCATCAATTCTAGGCAGCGGATATCGATTCTTTATCGTCTTCTCATTCAACTTACGATAATTGATACATAGCCTTAACTATCCGTCCAGCTTCTTAGCAAACACCGCGGCTGCTCTCCAAGGTGAACTACTTGGCCTAATAAATTTTTTGCCTTTCTAATCCACCAACTGCATCTTCAGATCTCTCATATCTATAGGTATCATCCTACTTGGTGGTTTACTCATTGGTTATGTTCCTAGCACCCAATCTATCCGAAATTCAATAGCTCGTTTCGGTGGCAACCCCACTATAGGTTCAAAGACACATGCGAATTCTCTTACTATGAAAACTCGATTCAAATCGTCTTCTACCTCCATAACACCCAACAAATCATTCACCTCACAACTAGGGTTTTCTATGCTATATGTTATCTTATCACTACTATCAGGGTGTCTAAGTTCTATTTTCCTATCATGGCAAAATATCGTAGCATCGTACTTACTTAACCAATCCATACCCAAAATAATTTTGAACCCTACATAGTCTAATACATGCAAACAAAGGTTTGACCTAACAAATCAAGCTCTAGGCGGTCACATTTTACCCCAAGTGTTGCATACCCTCCCATCGGATTCGCAACCCTTAAGGAAGTAACTAACTATAAGGGTTCTAGGTTAAGCTTATCTACCAAACAATGAGATAAAGAATGCGATGCATCAGTATCAAACAGAATGCTAACAGACATACCATGGATCTGAATCGTACCTCCCAACACTACCTTCGCTTTCTCCTGCATGTTGGTCCTGATGTAGCGGACTCCAATGCAAATACCTTGCCCCTTCCATCCTTAACAAGCTCTTTGCATTGATTCTTATAGTGACCAATCTGATCGCATTTGAAGCACCTAATATTGTTCTTCCCGATCATTTCCTTCGCCTTACCAGTACGACACTCATTAGCAATATGTCCCTTCTTATCGCACTTATAATAAACAATCTCTGACTTCCCTTTCTTTGCGGTTCCACCCTTCTGAGCACCCTTCTTATGAAAGAACTTCCTTTTCTGACTTTGCCTACCTGGACCTCATTTGCTTTACTCTTCTCTAGAGAAGCAAACATCTCCTCATGTCTTAAAGCCATCTCTACCACAACGTCACAAGGATCCCTAAGAAAAGGTCATGTAGCCCTCGCCAACTGAGGCTTCAACTCCCAGATGAACTTCTCATTCCTCTTCACCATGGTATCCACAGTAGCATACCCACACCTTGCCAAGTCCTCGAACCTTTTAGAATATTCCAATACAGACATCTCCCCTTATTCCAACTCAGCAAACTTTTTGAGCAAAGTAGACTACGCCATCACAGACATGAACCTCTTCTGGAACCTCCTCCTAAACTCAGCCCAAGTCATCGTTTCCTCATCCACTCCAACCGTCACACTATTCCACTAAAATAACGCTGCCCCTGAAGCTATCTCGAACAAGCCTCCTCTTCTTCTCATCATTGAGCCCCAAGTCTGCAAAGATTCTCTCACAAGAAACAACCAGTTCTCCGCCTCAAAAGTATCTTTTGTTCCGATAAACGGCTTCCCTCCAATCCTAACATAACATCTGCTAACGATAGCATAGTTGTTGACCACTAGATCTTCCTAAACTCCTACTCCATCATTTCCTCCAACCACTCAAGCAGTAATTCCTTCTAGCATAATGTTCACAAAAAACTGATAAATAGCTCCATATCCACTTATGGTACTCCAGCACCAACATTCCCCACTTGTGCCCGACCTTTGTTCCTTCTAGTATTCGGTATGGAATTTTCATTTATGGTGGTGTTTCCTCTGTGATACACTCTTCCACTTCTAGCATTCATATATATATATATATATATATATATATATATATATATTCAAGCCTCGTGAGATACATAAGAATAGCCTTAGAGAGATAGGAGAATAGAGATATAGCATATACTTATATATAGCAAATAAAAGCACGTTACTATAGTGTTATCCCATACCCCCGATCTTATCTCTAATTCCTTAGGATTATGTTTTCAAAAATTATTTTTAGTTAGATTATTTCATAAACCTTTGCTCTGATACAAAGTTGTAACATCCCTTATCTGGAGGCCCGAAGCTAAGCGCTGCAGATGCTGCAGTCATCTGTAGTATTAACTTCCAGGACCAAATACAGCAATGTTAATGGTATCCATAATATCACAAGCACATGAATATAAAACAAAATCACATATTAAAACAAATTTTATGGTTACAATTCAAAACAATATTTCATATCCAAATTTCATAATCCCATTGCTTTCCCAGGTTCAGATGAAATATAATTATTATACGCCAAGAGTGATGTTTGCGCCAAAATTAGTCACAAACACCCAATAGTCGTTGAAAAAACCAGTTTGCAATCACAGATCACAGATAACAAATATATATGAAAATCACTCAGAAAATTCATAGAAATGCAGTAAACAACACAATTTTTATAGTGGTTCGGCGATCATGCCTACGTCCACTCTAAAGTTGATGACTTTATTGATTCACTCGATGATTTCAATCATTTACAGTGAATTACATATGATAATAGCTCTGAAGTTTGATTACAACAGCGGTAGTGAAGTGTAGAACTGAATTCGGCAGAGTCTGGACGTTCCAAAGTCGAAAGATCCCTTTTCTGAAAGCTTCAGGGGCCTATTTATAGGCATAGGAGGCCGAGATCACGCTCAAACTTTGGGAGACTTTTTCTGGCACGTGAGTGGGCCCACGTGACCGACCCCACTAAGTTTCGACTCGATCTGCATCGATACGAAATGATTTCATATCCATCAAAAAATGATCCGATCAAGCTGAAACTTGGCAGGAACATTCTTTACCTTGTATGGAAGCTCCCTTGAAAATTTCATAGCATTTGGACTTGTGGTTTGGGAGATATGATCGATACGAGGTTAAAGTTCCGTGTGCGCTGCCCTGTTCGAGTCCATGGTTTCGTATCGATGGCCTTCGCATCGATCGGAAGTGCGTGCGCGCGGTGACATGGAGCGAGTTTCCTAGATCGATCTGATTTTAGTGGCGCATTGACCGATTCGTATCCACAAACTTCACTTCGTTTGTATCGATGACCGTTGTATATATTAGATCAGTGGAGATGTTCTAATTCATATCGGTAGAGGTAGCCTCGTTCGCATCCATTAAACCAACTTACGTTCCCATCGATCGGAGTAGATGGATACGAACAAGCAGCATTAGCTTTGGCTCGGTGGATACGAATAACCACTCAAGTATGGCTACCTGATGGATACGAACTAGGCACGACAGGATCTCCAGCTGATGGATAGGAAGTAGGTGGTATGCGATCGATACGAAATGAGATCGCTTGATGGATACGAGATGGATCGATGCGAGATTGATGGATACTAACGTATGGCCGTTCTGATGGATACGCACCCGATGGATTCGAATGGAGCGAGGCGATGTCATGTCGATGGATACGAACACGATGGATTCGAATGGACCATTACCTCGACCTTTTGATAGATACGAACAACATACTTTTTCTAACTTGTATTGATCATATCTCATTCATACGAAATCCGATTAACCTGAAATTTGAACCGCTGGCTTTGATGGTCTTGCTTGTCGTGTCCTATCTATTGTAGCATGATCCAGGCTCGGACAAAATTCATCGATATCCATGGCAAAGCAGTGTATAACCGATCTTTGAGACGAACTATCTTTGGTTTTTCGGTCGATCTTTTGGTATCACGGCCTTGTCAAAAAAAGCGGGATAACAAGTGATATATGAAGGTGCCGCCTTGAATAACCAGATACTATAAAGACATAACTGTCCTAAATACAACACAGCAGAATGAAACAAAATAAAACAGCAACACCTTCAAGTCTCTTTTTACTACTTCCTCACATGTCAGCCTTGGTCAACTTGTACCTCTCTTTGAACATTCGATATGGCCTATAATTCCAATGTGCATAGGTGCCTAGGCAGGCCTTCTTTGGAGATGTCCAAACCATTTTAAGAAGTGTTGGACTAGCTTCTTTTCAATTGGTGCTACTCCAAGTTTATCACGTATATCATCATTTCTAATCCGGTCCCATCTTGTATGACCATAACTCCATCGTGGTCTGCCATGACCAATCGGTGCCAATTCCTCCATAGTAATCGATACCGATCCCTCCCCCAAAAGAAGGAACCAACCCATGCATCATGGAAATCAAGTTAGAGCTGCTTCAATTGGTTTGGATGCTGGAGTTCAATTAAATGCTGAACAAATGCTTCCTCGAAAAGATGATGAAGTGAATGTACATGATATACATCGGGAGGATGATGAACCAAGAAGGCATGGAATGGCCTGCGGACATCAACCGAACCATTCGCGTGAGGTGGAGCACGACCACCGCTTGGCACCAACTATTCAAACACCGAACTTATTGTCTATGGCCAGACAGTTAGTTAGAGAGAGCCAAGGTTTGACTAACGATGATTGGGGAATCTCGAGAAGACATGCCCTATTCATTGATAATGTTCTACATGCGGTGTATCCAAGGAGGTTCAACATGCCGTCGATGCATGCCTACAAGTGAAAGACTGACCCCAGGCAGCACATCATGATATATGAATGACTGATGGATTCCGCATGAGCGGATGATGCAATCAAGTGTTGATGCTTTTTCATAACTCTCTCTAGAATAACAACGATGTGGTTCACAAGGTTACCCTACGACTAGATTCGATGATTTGGCAACAAGGTTTATGGAGCAGTTCCAAATGCACGAAACTCGCTCTAAGGATGTAATGTCCCTATCCAGCGTGATCCAGGTTCCAGGAGAATCGATGAAAGATTATTTGAAGAGATTTCATGTAGCTGTTACGGAAATCAGTAATCCGAACGACCATGCAAAATTGATAGCCGTGACGAGAGGGATAGGTCCAGAATCTGATTTCGGCGATTGATTAGCTGACAGGCCGCCCGCAACGTTGGAACGCTTTTATGCAAAGACGATTTATGTCCTCTAGGAAGAAGAATATTTCAGGACCGGGTGGAGGAGTATAGAGTAATATTACAATAAAGCAGTCTGATGATTGCTCTGGAAAAGTTCAAGTGAATGTCCAAAACAAGCCGAATTAGCAAAAGAAAGGCAGAGATAGGGGCCGAGAGCGAAAGACATATTCTGGAAGAGGGAAGCTTAGGATTTTGATGTGCGATACTTACACACAGTTGAAGATGTCGGTGGAGAATATCTTTTTGTTTACCTACAATACAAGAAGCCACCTCCAAAAGAATCGACAAAGAAGCAAAAACAAACTGGAAAATACTGTTAGTTCCATGAATGCTATGGACATGGCATGAATGAATGAAAGCATCTCCAAGATATCATCAAAAAGATGATTCGAGAAAGGAAGTTGCAGTAATTTGCACAAACCCCACTGGACGGCGGACATGGGACATCCGATCCCAACCAAGGACAAGCACCGCGCATGGCTAAGGAGCCTGCATGAACCGGTGAAAGATTGGTAATAGAGATAGAGACAGAGCCTAAGAAGGAATCCTGGATGACTCCGATTAAAAACTATTTATTGCACGGAGTCCAACCTAAACAGAGAAATGAAATGTGATAAGTCCTTTGTAAAGCTTTATGATATATTATACAGGAAGGTATTATGTATAGAAAGAGATTTTTTGTTCCCCTACTTCGTTGTATCGCTCATGATGAGATAAAATGGCTAGATAAAGTGGGTCCTAAAGGAAGTTCATGAAGGGGAACATGGAGACCACACTTAGGGGGCAAACTCTAGCAATGAAAACACTCTGTTATGGGTATTGGCTAACCATTAATCGAGATGCTACTGACTATGTAGGGCGATGCGACAAGCGCCAGATATATGCAAAAGTTCAAAGAGCTCCGCCGACAGAAATCACGCAAATGGTCAGCCCATGGTCGTTTGCTATGTGGGGAAATAGATATTATGGTTCCTTAGCGATCTCTAAAGGTGGTGCAAAGTACGCTATCGTCGCACTTGATTACTTCACCAAATGGCCGAAGCAGAACCTTTAGCCACGATCACAACCAAGAATGTAATCAACTTTATTGTCTGGACATCATCTGTCATTTTGGTCTTCCACGAACTATTGTAACGTACAATGGACTCAATTCAACATTGTTTAATTCGAAGACTTCCGTCGGAGGTATGATATTAAAATATGATTTGGTGTAGCTGCTCACCCTCAAATGAATGGGAAAGTTAAAGCTGTGAATAAAATAATAAAATCCATTCGGAAGAAGCATTTGGAAAAGGAAAGGGATAAGTGGATGGATGAATTCCCGACAACACTATGGGCTTGCTGGACTGCGAACAAGTCTGTGACCGGCCATACCCCATTCGCCTTTTCTTACGATTCTAAAGCTGTCATTCCTGTTGAGCACGAAGTTCCTTCTCATTGAGTGATTTACTATGATCCTAAAATGAATAAAGATCTCCTCTTGTAATCTCTAGACTTTATAGATGAGAAGCGTGAGGAAGACGATTTGAGGGCAGCGACGCACCGACACCGAGTCTCCGATACTACAATATTAAAGTTCGACCTAGAACCTTTGAAATCGATGATCTTGTCTTGAAACGGGTTTTTCTTGCCCCATCGCACATGAATCCAATCTAGGAAGGACCGTATGTTACTGAACAGAGGCTTGGAGAGGGAACTTTTAAGCTAGCGACTGTTAATGACATCACACCCACAAAGGCGTAAAATAGCAAGCATTTATGATGCTATTTCACTTAGTTTATTTCTTTTTCATTTGGTTGTATTTGCTTTAGCATTTGACTTTCCAAAAATGTAGTAAGATAGATTATGTCATTCCTTTCCTTTAGCAAATAAAGTTTTGAACTATCTTTATATTTAAATTTGCTATAGAATCATGTATTAGTTACATTACACAACGTATTGATGACGATATGTATGAACAGGTTCCCAGAGTTTGGAATTATCAATTATGATAGTTCCCAATGGAACTAAACAAGATGAGCATGGTCTGACCGATCATTTGATAACTCTCTTCCATAACCCAATGGACGAGATACATAATGAGAAATGGATTTGACTCAACCATCTGATGATCAATTAAATCCCGCCTAACGATGGGACTGAGATAAAAAAGAGCGATCTTGACACGAACGATCGCTCTCTCAATCAAACCTCGGACCTTGGGAGGCAGATCAGTCAATTAAGGAAAGCACGATCCAACTTCTCTTTGAAATAACTCTAACCCTAAAGTGCGGACTAGAGTACAAACATAAATCGGGTGTGAATCGCGCATCCACAAAACAACTCCGAGTCCGCAGAGTGCAGACTAGAGTATAAATACAAATCGATTGTGAATTGACCACCTATAAAATAACTCTAAGTCCCCAGAGTGCAAACTAGAGTATAAACATAAACAAGGTGTGAATCGACCAACTGCTAACCAACTATAGTCCTCAAAGAGCGGATATGAGTATAGATAAATTGATGAGTGCAGTTCGACCAACCACTATCCATAAACTCCTACCCAAAACCGACAGGAGGAGTATAAACTCGCTAAGGATGGAGTTTGACCATCCACTATCTACCTCCCCCAACCTGAGATCCAGGGCAGGAGTATAATTACTTAAATTGCTGAATTTGATAGGGTAACACTAACGCTCGAGCCACATGTTTGACGCGGCTAAAGGCCATGACCATATTGGGACCTTGGGATAGAGTAAGATGACTATTATCAGAATTGATAAATAAGGAATCACACGTAAATTTAATGGAAAGTAATAGTTCAACTACTTATCACATGAGAGCTCAGTAGAAAACAATATTTTTTATTCACATGATAAGTTTCAAAATTATGGTACAAGTTTATCCAAAAAACCGAGGTCGTACCCATACAACGACGACTAACAAAGAAAAAGCAACTGTAGAAACTATGTACACACAGAGCCGAAATGACAACTATTTCTTTTGTCTTCTCTCTTTTTTGGATTTCTCGACTGAACTTCCGCTTGTTCTCTTCCTTGAACCTTTACCGCTCTTGGCGGGAGAGTGTTCGAAGCTTGGAGGAGTTCTCTAGGAATCAGTCCACTGAGCATAATAACTTGTAGTAAGACAAGATTCAGATTATCCATGTCCATCTCGGTAGGCTCAGCTTTGGCTTTTTCTTCAGCAACTCCTCCTTCTCGATGTGCTCCTTCAAGCTAATTTCATCAATGTGTCCGGAGGCGTCGATAATCACCACATCATCGAATTCATTCACGGGCAGCGGATCTTCAGCCTTATCATCGTCGAATGCTCCAATGACTTAAGCATCAGGCCTCGGAACATCGGTGGCCGTTGGAATCTCTATTGAAGTTGCGTATTACTTCATGGTGGTGTCACTTTTAGGAGTTTGGCTGGGGTTAGAAAGACAAGTGGATTTGTTAAACAAGGAGATAAGCCTAAAATCATTGGGCATGAAGAATGAGACCTTTTGAAAAGTGGAGAGTAAAGTGGAATACCTTCGTCCGACTAGCTCTCGATGGTCGCCGGGTGCCCCTTTCTAGAATATGGGTCAATATTTTAGATTGATAACCGGGTTTATCTGGATCGTAGCTCAAATCTTTCCCCAGATTAAAAAGACTGATGCTCCAGCCACTTGGAAAGAAGAGGTGCCCTTGGGATCAGACATCGAGGATTCAACAATATTTTTTCCTTTACCGAAAGGCACCAAAATGTCGAAATATCAGAGTCTTGCGACGGCAAGGTCTTGGGGTTCATTTCCAAGAAGGATCTCCTAGACTAATTTCTCTTCATCTAACTTGGCTTTGCCCAGCTCGCTCTTTTTCATATCGATAATATACTCTCCGGCTTCGATGAGTGAATCAAGATAACCTTCGTCGAGAAATCTCAAGTCGCAGTAGATAAGGACTTTAGCATTGTATTCGATGATCAAATGATCAAACATATCCTTAATTTCATTCCCACCGGACACTTTAGCATCCTCCACCCAGGCTTCAATTTTTTCTATCATCTCCTTGCGATCTGCCTCTCTTGCCTCTTCTTTGAGGGCTTCTATTTTGGTAAGTTGCTTGTTAAGTTTAATTTTTTGACTCCTAGCTTCAACAACCTCCTCACAATACCTCTGTGATTCTTCCAGAGCCTCGATCTTCTCTTCCCTTTCTTTCCTAAGAAGTTCTTCAATCTCCTCAATACGACAGACTAAGGTATCTTTCTCGTTTGCAAGGAATCCTTTTCCAGATCGAATGCGCCACTGTGATTGATGGTAGCATCAAGTGCCTTCTTATGGAATATTCCAAACGACTCACTTTCTCGGCAAGTTTTCTTGTCCACTCCGATATCACATGTCTTGGTGCTTGATTATACCTTTATCGTGGACCGCCTCTAGCTTGAGACGATGAGTTCTTGCTAATTGCTGGAAAGGCTCATGCTACATGAAAACGTCATTAACACATGCGATAGAATCAGATTTGGTGTGCCCCATGATCACATGAATTATGAGAAGGAAATTTGGCTCGTCAAAACAGACTTTTGAGAAATTTGTCTTAAGTTCGGCCAATTTCTCTTTCGTGGCAACGGTCAGCAAAGATGGGATGAAAGTGACAATTGGATGCTTTCTCGATCTGCGTTCGCGAGATTGCCTTGAGCTGGAAGAACTAGAATACTACTCGTGTGTTACGGCAATTTGAGGTCCCTGATAGGGAGTTAGATCTTCACTATAAGCAGGAAGATTGGGCTGATCTTCCTAATGGAATGACTGATACTAGGACTTACGCTTGGAAAAAGAAGATTCCCTTGAACGAAGAATTATTTTCTGGACGTCATCTCTTTCCCTACGCCTACCTGATTCTACGCCGCAGCTTGATCCATAATGCGTCGAAGAGCCCCTAAGGCGATCAAAAGCTCAAGGCTGAGTCATTTGCACCTATAAAAACCAAATGAGAATGTATAAGCAACCATTATGAAAAAAATAGATGAAGAGCGTTTAGTGGAGTGCACGTGGTTGTGAGTGTCCTAGTGTTCCTCCTGATAAACTAGTAGCTGTAGCCTTGCTTATAGGCGTTTTCTCTCCTTTGTCAATAGGGTGAATGCCTTTACGACTCCTAATTGGAGAATTGAGCCCCTTGGTTTTGATGTTTGGGAAGTCATAAGTCATAATGTCATCAGGGATATGAAGATTTGAAAATCCATCCATTGAACTTTCTAAGTGCTGGGAAGGTGACTTTTCATCAACGTAAGTAATAATAAATTATGGATTCTTAGCAGTTTTTCTTCTGCGAAGTTTATATGTCAATTTCTTCCTCCTCTTTGTCGGTGTTTGGGATTGTATGCTCTATGATGGTTCGACTACATGCGCCTTATTGGGGTCAGCATTAGCGTTGCCAGGCTCATCAGTCTGGGCACTCCTAATTTCATCTTCTTCAACGTCATCCCGAGTCCCCTCGTTTGGGGAACAACAATATTGTTGAAATCCCTTTCTTTCTCTACGATTTTTCTTGTTAATACAGCAGTTCCATGGAGCCCAATGCTATGACCCTCTTCCAGCATCCCAAACAGAGATAATAACTCGTCAGTCACGAAGTCTAATGTCCCTATCTTCGATAGAGGTAGCACAAATAACAGAGATCACTCTTGAAAACATATTATCCATAGGGCGTGGGCGGACATCTGTAGATATTCAGGATGTTAGTTGATTCAAAAATATGACTTGGATTGACGGATTTAAGAGTGCAACGAAGATAATACTTACATTCTTCCAACCATCACCTTGCGAAGCCAAGCGGACATCGAACGTAGAACGACTCGTGTTTGAAAAGAGAAAGTTTATTCCAAGCACCCATTAAGACTTGGCAGTTGGGTGAAGGCTAAAGGAAAACATAGGAAGGACTTCCCGACCGTCGTTTAAAATTATAAATGAACATTATATCCTCGGGAGTTGGCGGGCAGATTAGAACGCTCATGAACAGTATAAAAGTGCCATGGAGAAAGGCGTAGCTCTTCAGGTGAAGTTGAGTGAAAGCTATACTAAGATAACTTGACATTTTGCGAATAAAAGAATTGAAGGGCCACATGCATCCGACCTAGCACATGAATTTGTTGCATGCTATGTACCCCTCTAGGAGCAAATGATCCCTGTCGTTTATCAAAGGAACCAGGACGTGTTCGAATGGAATTCCGTGTGTGGGACATAGCCTGCGAAGGGTAGCCTCGCCAATTTGGGATGGTTGAGAGTCTATTAGGTTATCTAAGAGAATGGTGCCTTTTATTTCATCAAGTATAGGACTTACACCTACTGCTGGAAGGATGGGAACATTGGAAAAATAATTGACTAACGGGACAGAAACTTCCGTCTATTCGGTTGGATGACCAAGAGAAAGTCTTCCAATTATATTAGCGGAGCACGACTTTGCTTCAAGATTGCTATGCTGTAAGGCTAGTCCAAAAGACATAGTACATAAATGCTTTGAGCATCTGAAGTCCATGTTAACTATACTCAGTAGACAATCGAGATTAAAAAAATTACCTGTTTCTCCCATGTAAAGTGCAAGCTAGTGCAGTGTAATGTATTGTATAACAGAAATAAAAAACTTTAAATAAGAAAATGAAGTTAAATGACAAAACTTTGGATTCCTACCAAATTGGCCAATATCGCTGACCGTTTCAACTAGTGAAGAGATTGATCGGTTGTGAAAGATTTCAGATCGACTACCGGCATATAAAAGTGTGAGATACGTCATTCAAGTCCATGTGCTATGTTTTCGTTCATGTTGAAATTCCATCGATTTGATTGTTCAATCTCAAGCTCAATAGTGAATATAAAAGTTCTGTTGATTATCATCATCATATGTTCAAGTTTGTTGAGGTGAATTGGTAGTAATTGCTTAAACGAGTAAGATTGGATTTGATTTAAATTTCAAAGTGCATAGATGCTGATCCCAAAATACCAAACCCTACATGCCGACCTATATCAACAGATCCCTATCCCAAAGCGACTCAACCGATACCTTTCCTTGAACCAGTAGTGCCGATCTCTTTACTTTAGCAAAGCTTGCTGATCCCTCTCCTTAAACAACATGGTAGACCCCTCTCTCCAAATAAAGGATGTCGATCCCCTTTCCTTCTACAATTCTACCGATCTCTCCATTCCACAATCTTTCATCAAATTTCCAACATCGGACCTCCTACGTCATTGAATAAGCGACCGACATATCCATTCCATACACCACATTCCAACCGATCCCTCCTTTACTCCCCTTCTTTTTCCTCATTACTTATTCTACTGAACTCTTTCACACCCTACGAATCACCTTCTCCAAGCCACTTCGATCATCACGGCATCAAGCACCATTGTAGTCGCCAATGGTATAGAATCCATTATCTCATCATGCAATCTAAAGTTATGGGTTAAAAATCCATTTTGTGAATATATGAGCTAAAGGTGCAAAAAATGGTTTGGAGTTGTTCAAAATGGGAGGTGAGAGGAAATGAATTTGTAAGGCAAGATGAATTACGGAAGGAGTTCATTTGGAACTAAGGGAAAAAGGGAAGAAGTGTTCTCTTTTGATGAAGGAATGAGAGGGTTCGATGCTTTGAAGGATGGCAGGGAAATGAAGTACACGTAAGGATGAAGAGAAGTTGGAGGGCTAATTTATATATGTGGACTAAAGGACCAGCCTATGTCTTGGGCACGAGACATGGACAGAGGGGATAGGCATGGAAAATATTGATCCCTATAAGCATGTGAATAAGAAAGAAAAAGAAATGGGGATCGGCGTGGAAGATACTGATCCCCATGAACATGGAAAATGGAATGGAGGGATCGACTGAGCATGTGCCGATCCCTGCAAATGCTTCTAATAAAAAGAAGAAGAAAGAAAAAAGAGGAGAACAGAAAGCGAGGGATCGGCCATGAACATGCACGCAAATGAACATAAGCATGAAAATTGTAATAAAAACGTGGACATACAAAATGCGGAGAAAGTTGGTGATGAACCATGAATGTACAAGCACGTTCGGGAGCCAACGACAAGAACGCATATATGAACATACACCTATATGATCTAGAAATTTCAATTTTTAAAATCGACAGAAATTGGAATCAAACTTGAAGCTTTCAAGTTCAAAGTTAGACTAAATAACCAAAACTAGCTAGACATGCAGAACCGAACTTTCATATATTAATCGATGGAATATAGCCCTGGATTCATACCATTGGAAATCGGCCAAGCGTCATGACGATCAATGAGAAATACAACACCTTAGAAACATAATTTTGTAGAAGGGTGGCAACTATTCAAAAAACTGGACCGGTTTTTTGTCGACTACTCTAACTCATTTCGATTTAAAGCATGTCATGTTCATCACAAGACGTACTTTGGGGAAAAATGTTATCCGACATTTTAACCCGGCTGTATTGAACTGATTGCACAAGTGAGATTCGACCGCCATCAAGGTCGATGACTTCAGGGTGGTGATTGTGGCACCCATAAGGCTGATACCAACTTTAACGACCCTACCACGATAACCATATTAGCAAAGGACATTACAACTAATGTCATGCTAATATGGAGAATACGGCTTGTTAAGAGAGATCGAATGTGAATATATCTTTATACTAACACTGATACCTCATTTATACCTTTTTACTTAATATCTAAACTGAAATTGGACGTGTACAATATTAATACAAAGTAATAGACACAACGCTTGCTCAAAATCAGAAAAATATATTATATAAGCATCAGTCATAGATCACAACGGAATAATAATCTCATATACATATAAAAATTGCGAGTCTACAAAATAAAACACTAAATTCACATAACGTACAAGTTTTACAATTCTCTAATCTCAGTTGTACATTTTATATAAAAGGTCCAAATTCCTAAATGGGATAAAATAAGTATAAATGGTAATATGAAGATAAAATTGAATGGAGTTGATAGATGTTCAATGTAATGTTCGAAGAATAATATAGTTCAACGTATAGGTGGGATCAACATAGATTGGCCCCAATAAGAGGGATCATCATGTTTCAAAGTATAAGAGCATTGTTGTGGAATACAATCAATATCTCAAGATCTACAAGTCCAATCCCTATGAAATTTGAAGAGAAAGATATAAAGACCCTAGAGAAGTCGGCCCACCCTAAGGATCGCACATCAAAAGGCCAAGTTTGGAGGGATCGGTATACATCCCTTGGAAGGGATCGGCACAGAGTAGCATGCGAGCCATGCTAAGTCAAAGATTAAGCAATAACTTAAGTTTCAATGATCCCAATGACATGAAATTTGGAGGCTAAACATATTTTTGCATGTGCAAGTCACCATATCGATCGCGTGCTTATTTTCTCTTACTTATTTATTCATCTATTCAATTTAATTTTATTTTTCTTCATTTACTGCTTTACAAAAACTATTCTTGGGTGTTTGTAACCATTTTAGGTGCAAACAAGAAGTTCGATAACTTTTTATTGAAGCAAAGGATCGATGATATGTCTTCACCGTTCAAATACATATATTGTAGTCCCTAAGATGATATAAAATTAATTTCATAATGTCAGCTTTACTTGCCTAGTTCAAATATAATTGCACAGGTGGAAGGTAGCTAAAATACAACTTCCCTGTTTCAATGCAGTTATAACTAAAAATGCAAAATAGCTGTTTGCCGAAAAGTTTAACCATAAAATATGTAAGTTTTTTAATATAGTCTTTTTTAATACATAAAAATTAATTTTGTAAAAAACCATGTACAGACAGAATGAGTGAAAAAGGTTTTTCTAATCGTAAAAATTAATTTTGTAAAATACCATGCATAGATAGATCGGCGTAAGACCGTTCTTTTAAAAATAATTGGCAAATTTTTCTATCAACTTATGTGTGTACATCAATCCAAAAGAAACACATAACTCTTTTAGGATGTACAAAAATAGTATTTAGTCGTGTAAATATTTGGGCAAATCCACGTGGACTAAAATCGACTTTAACAGACTGAAAATGATTATTGCACTAGTTGGGGCTTTGGGGGTAGTTAAAGTATTAACTACATTAATTGAATTCAATTAAAATATTAATTGAATCAGTTGGATATAGTTAAAATTGAGAGAAAATCACCTGATCTTAAACGATCTATTCTCCTGTGCCCATTGAAGTCCACTCCTTCATTTATTAATATTTTATGTTTTAGTAATTAATGGGTTAGTAATGGACAGTGGAGATTTAATTGGCACATGAGAAGCGGAACAACCTGATTTTTTGACCTTTGTGGTTAGCGCTTAAACCATGACAAGCCAAAAAACAAGTCGTTGGAAAATGATAACAAGAAACAAATACAATTCTAATTATAAGCTTTTTGTGTCTAACAATGGAAGAAAATAAACTATAATATTAAATAACAATCATTTATTCAAATCATTATAGATACATATTTGTACACTACAAATCCAAACTCAAATTCTAATCCACACAACATAAGTCAAATCAGGCCATTACACATCCAGGTCCTCATCACATTCTCCAGTATGACTCCAATCTGCATCAACCTAGTGAGATAAATAAAAAAAGGAAAATAGGAGTGGGTTAGATATAAGTCTGAGTAAGTGACTCATGCTTATTCCGTATATACTACAAAGATAATATTATAATATGACCGTAACTAAATATGTTGTGGACTAACCTGAGGGCCTACAGGATCGTGCTACCGTTAGATATATAACTTGTGGGTAAATTCATCATGGACTAGTTCGAGGTCCTACCATCGTCTTCCTAATGAACCCACATCCTAGACAAACCCAAGGCTCTACAAGAACGCTAAACATCATTTCTCGGACAAAATAGGACCCGCGCTCTGGACTAGCCCGAGGCCCTACATGGTCGCTTACCATCCAGTCCTCTCGAACCGTCTAAGCATTACAGGGAGCATCATAACCAGGGTCGCCTACTAGCACCTCCGATTCATACCATTCATATCAACAACGAACAATTCTATCACAAAAAATATATCATTCCATCTTTGTACAAAAATAAATATTAACGTATAACTCCGTTCTTAATGCATCTTATTTCGAGTATATTTCAGTTTAAGGGTCAACCCTTTTAGTTTTTGAAGTTTATTTAGTTTAGAGATAAATGTTTCAATTTCCTTTGTATATAGATTTCTTATCATCGTTAAAGTGTTATCAAAGATTATATGGTGACAACAAAAAGAATTATTCATATTGTAATTATAGTTATATGTGTTGATTTTACTTACTTTTTTATCCAATTTCTACCCAAATCCATGATTTAATCTTTTAATTCCAGTATTATTGTTTGATTACTTAGATTATAGACCGCAAATCATCATTATCATCATACTACCTATGCATTATATCTCAAGTAAAGAATGAATCACTCACTAAATCTCTCGAAATGCTCCAAACAACTTCTTCCTTTCGCCGTTATTTTCATTTAAGGCACAAAAATCTCTATAATTTGCCTGGGTTTTTTCACTAGATCGTAGTGCTCGTCTCTATGATCGTTTTGATGGGTAGATCGCCAAAATACTTTGAATATTGAGAAAGTAATGCCAGTACAAAATTGAGAAATGGAAGAGGGAGAATGATGAGGAAAAGAGAGAAGATTAATTAGTTTTTTAATCAAAAATGGACCTTTTATAGTGCTAAATCTGGTTGAAATAACTATTTCACATAAATTTTAAAATAACTAAACTAGCCATAATTTAAAAATTCAAAAACTGAAACGGCCACCGATGTGTCAACATATCCCAAGATGTACATCGACATATGTGTAATGATTGGATGTATGTCGATATATCATTTCGTATATGTCAACATACGTATCATCCTTTTCACTCAACTATTAATTCGTCTGTATCTTCTTCATGTGACCTTAAAATGGAACAAACACTGATATATTGTTTTGATCAGAAAAAAGTACCGGTTCACAATGGTGCAAGTCTCGTTGTCAAATTTTAAAGTTGGAAAAATGACTATTTTGTTCTTCCGTAATTTAAACAAGATTATTTACCAATTTAATATAATTACTTTTCATTGTTATATTATTAAATTTTAATTATAATATATCTTTAAATTTCCAGGATATTACAAGGCACTAATATTGAGACTAGAGGATTTGCTTCCGTTGAAATATATTTGCATGGACAGACTGCAGTTAAAACTGCATTGTTGCATTGACTGAATGCAGCTAAGTCTACATGTTTTAATATAGTTGAATTTACTTTGCGAAAAAATGGACTTATTGAAATTTATTTTTAGATCTCAAGATTGCCCATCGTTAGAAAGCTTAAAATTTTAGCGCGAATTTTCTGTAAAAAATATATGACATTTTAAAATGTGAAAATAAACAGATTGTATATTGGAGGAAGACAAAACAGCTGACTTTCAAACAACATGGACCTATTTACATAAATGATAAGGCAGATTCCCCCTTTACAACAAAATTATCGATTATGGTTTAAATTAGATATTCTGAAGTGTATGTGTGTATATACAGCTAGATTCCACATCGCATGAAATCTAGCACGTTGATTTTACATGTTTGTGTGGTCTGTTGGATTGATCATATCAATAAGCAATAGCGATGTTTACGTAACTATTTAATGACTTAATTATAATTATTAGTTATGTCCAGGCATCACAACAAGAAAAAGTTTATAGATCTTCCATAATTTATTCCTTCAAAATTCTCATAACAGATATTTCACATCATAAAATATCTGATTGAACTAAATTTATCGCTTTTATTATATAGATCATCTATAAAAGGCTTTGTATATTTTAAAAAGGTCTAAAAGTTTTGAAATGATGTGAAATTTTATAAAGATGATTCATATTGTTAGATCATATCAAAGAAAAAGAAAAAAAACACACATAATTGTATAGGCTTATTTGAAAACTTTTTGCAAAATAGACATTGTATTTGCTCGCTTTAAGATTGCACAAATATAAATTTAATTTTATGTTTGTGCAATTTTGAAGTGCAAAAATTCAAAGTTAGAATTTGTATTTGCGCAATTTTAAATTGGACAAATACAAATCCATGTAATAAGTTTCCGACTAAGTCTATTATTGTAATAAGTTTTTAAAATCTGCCTAGTTTTATAATTATCTATATTTTCAGGCATGTAGACACTTCGAAATTCGTTTTTATATATGAATTTCTACGTACGACTAAACTTGTAATTTAATTTTCTATTTTATTACATTTTTGTTTTGGGTTGAAAAGTATAATTGGAATTGTGAATCTAAGTGAGTATATTGAAAATGTTAGAATGAGTTAAATGTTTTTTTAATTGCAATTTTGGCTAAGTTTGTACTGGAATGTAAATCGATTTTCAAAGGAAAAAACCTGATCTGAATCGAGATTTAAAGTGTAAGATTTTAAAATTTTCGATAACAATGATCTCCCCAACAAATGATCAATCAAAATATCTTAATGTCAACAGTTCAAGATTGTTTGAGAAAATTGACTATAATGTCCCTTTTTTGATAGTCGCTCCCTTGCCATTCTGTCTATATTATTAGTAATCTTGACCTGAAATTTTAACCATCTCAGTGTATTCACCCTAACAATAGAGACAATGTTAGTGTATAGAGCTCACACCGATAACGCATGCATGTAATATGTATGGTGAAAAAAAAAGCTGTAGCATGCGAACACTATAATGATTTAATGTTAAGTACAAGAAAACTGTAAACATTATGATATCTTCCTGGGAATGATATGGTTAATGAGTAAAACAATTCACAACTTGGATTACGTATATCGCATTTTGTACTAGAAAAATAAGGAAAAATCACTATGATTTGTTAATGTTATATTTGGGATAGGTCCCCAAAATTCAAGGGCTTGGGATAATTGGGAATTGTTAGACCTTTGACATAATTATAATTTTATATATTAAGTAGGATGCAGTGATATCTTCTCATATGCACCTAATAACCTTCGCCTCTTGAAGAAAGTTTCTTTGATATATATTGGATTCTAATACTTGGTACACTAGTTTGTGAGCACTAAAGAAATCAAGAAAGCTCTAATCAGTTAATGGCCTCTCAATCCATCATGCCGAGCCTCCTCCTCCTCTTCCCCATTCTTCTTCCTCTAACCCCAAGGTGGTTCAACCTCAGTTCGACAGTGAGGGGTTTCAACTTGTAAGGAACCGCTGCATAAGAGAGAAACCCCTTCTTCAATCCAAATCCGCTCTGTTTTGCACCAAGAATTCATACTATAATGGTTATAGAGAGCCAAGTATCAATCACAACAATCAAAATTCAAATCAAGACTCTCTGAACACATCGAAATCTTCTATGGGTTTATAGAATAATCAAATATACAATGGTGCAACAGCAAATCAGGGACAATTAATAAGCAAGCAAGGGATTTTCTCACACAAGGTATCATCTTATACCGACTTGATTAAAGAGGGAGGCTTCAGACATGAATATACCTTGAAATATCATGCACCTATAACCATTAACAACAAGAAAATGGTTATAATAAATGAAGGGGTTAGTAAGAGAACAGAGTCCAAATGGGGCTGCTCGGTGATAGCGTACGTTTATGGTAATAGGCCTTTCTATTATCATTTTAAAAATTTCGTTCAAAGAACTTGGAATCCCACAGGTAATTTCTAAATTTTCACAAGAAACAATTGTTTCTCTATTATCAAATTTGCTGTTGAAAGTGATTGTGAAAAAACAATCAATGGAGGTCCTTATTTTATTAATGGAAAACTGAATATTTCGAAAAGATGGAAAAATAAGATTGCTTTTGATAAAGATCTGCTAAAAACAATCCCAATCTGGATTCATCTCCCAGAAATCAGTTTAAAACTGTAGGACAGTGAAGCTTTCGAAGCAATTTCTAGTGCAGCTGGTACTCCTCTAAAATTGGATGAACAAACAGCAAAAGAAACCAGATTAAGCTATGCTAGAATCCTTGTTGAAATCAACGCAAAGATCTTCCTGAGGAAGCACATATTACAATGCATGACGGAGAAATCATAGTCCAAAAAATTGAATATGAGTGGATTCTTACAAAATGTTCAATTTGTGAATGTTTTGGGCATAACACAGATGATTGTTCATCAAAAAAGGTTTGGAAAGAGAAAGTGAAAGACTCAAACAACAATCAAGAAAAGGAGAATTCAATTGAACAAATGCAAAGAATAATGGAACAAAATCAAGAAACAATCAACAACGCTGAAAACAATTCTATACCGATCTCTGAGCAGCAGGAAGCCCACATTCCTTGAAAACTGAAAAGCTCCTTTTCAGGCAATTTTTTTTTAAAGTATTAACAACAAAAAATGTGGCTTCCAAGCCTCTGATACCTCACAAGGGAAGGATTTATTAGATCAAGATATGATAGATAATGCAGAAGAAAATGAAAATACAAATCATTTTCAACAACAAGCAAGCTTAGAAGAAGAGGCTATGGAAATCAACATGAGTATAGGGGAAAAATCAACTCTATTGGGAATATTGAGCTCTCAAATCAAAATGATAATTCAAGCAGTGCATAACAAAATGTTGCAGAAGACTTGATTCAAAAAGCCCTAAAGCTTATCCCGAAACCACTCATTACAACAAAAAAGATGATTAAAGTAAAGAAGAAAAGCAAAACAAAAAACTTACAAGACATTATAGCTCAAGACAATGAAGGTAGTAGGGAAAAGCATGATTTTCAGGAAAAATATATAATGAAAAATCGAAGGTGGGCAGTGCATCTAAAAATTCAAGTTAGAAAATCACTTAAAAGAAAGGGGACTAAAGGCATTGAATACATGGAGGAGAAGAAAAATAAAGAGAGTTCAAAGGAATTCAATCCTAGTCTCTCAATCTAGCAGTAGAGGTATCCTTTTATGTATCCTATATTTCTTTTTTTTTATTAATTATGTTGATTGTCTATTGGAACGTTAGAGGGTTAAACCCTCCAGAAAGAAAATTAGTTTTAAACAATCTAATTTATACAATTAGACCAAGTATTGTTGGTATCCTAGAGCACAAACTTGAGGATATTAACATCTAAATTTTCATGCTAGAAATTTCAAAGAATTGGGTTTAGTAAATAACAATATTACGGGGGGTAATGGTCGAATTATGGTGCTCTGAGAGCCTAATATTTGGAGTTTAAATCAACATTTTTTAAATTTTCAACACATTCATTTTAAATTCCCTAATAAGGGAGGATTTCAAATTGAAGTAACTTTTGTTATGCTTCAAATAGTGAAAAAAAATTAGAAATTCCCTCTGGAATGATCTGGAAACTTTAAATAAAAACTTGAGCAAGCCGTGGATTGTATTGGAAGACTTTAATACAGTTTAACACTCTTTTGAAAAAAGGGGTGGTATTCCAATCCCCTTTAGAAAATTGGAATTTCTTAATAATTTCTTACTTAAAAAAGGTCTAATTGAACCCAACATATTTGGAAATAAATTTACATGGAAATTTGGTGAATTTAGAAATATTCATTGCAAGCTTGATAGGATCTTAGTTAATCATAATTTTGCAAAAGCATTTTCTAACTATTAATGTTCTACTCTTCCTCAGGCCACTAGTGATCACGCACCAATCCATATTCTTTTCTCTAGTAATCAAACTTATAGGAATAACTTTCCATTTAGATTTGTCAATGGGTGGACTTTAGAAAAAGACTACATGGATACGGTGAAAAATAGTAATATCTCTTCCGACCATGGCCCAGCTCAGTACAAATTCAGAATTTTTTTTAAAAATAGAAAATAAAATACGAAACAATGGAATAAAAACGGGAAAAGAAATGACATTGATATAATTAGAAAAGAATGCGAGTCTCTCCAAAACATTATTGATAAAGATAGCTCAGACAATTCTTTTGTTAATCAATTTTTCCAATGTCAGAACAAACTAAGTAAAAGTTTGCACGTGTAAGCTATCAACATGAGGCAAAAAGCCAAGGTGGATTGGCTTACTAATAGAGATAAGGCTAGCAAGTTTTTCTATGCTAAGATGTCCAGTAGAAAGAAAATCAATGACATAGGAAAAATGCTAGATAAAAATAGGAATATCTTAAATGATGTTTCACAACTTGAGCAGTTAGCTGTCAACTATTTTTCTAATCTATACAATACTGATGAGTATAGGAAGGAGTTCCCAAATGTTGAAACAAAGTTTATTCTTAATGATAGAAGTAAGGATATTCTTCTTGCTCCAATTGTTGTGGAAGATATTAAAAACATTGTTTTTAATTCCAAAGATGATAAAAGACCTGGCCTTGATGTGTTTGGGGCAAAATTTTACAAAGTTCATTAGGAGGATATTAAATATAAAATTTTTGATGCTGTAAATGAATTTTTTTCTACCGGAAAACTTTTGAAAAACGTAAACCATACTTTTGTCCCTCTTATTCCTAGAGTTAAAATACCTTTAGGGCTAGGTGATTACAGGCTAATTTCTTCCTATAATTTTATTTACAAAATAATAGCTAATATTCTGAGTAACAAAATTAAAAATTTTCTAAAATACTTGATTTTTGAAAATCAATGTGCATTCATCCCTGGTAGATTTATTATTGAAAATAAGCTTTTGGCACATTAAATCATTAGAAGCTTTAACAAGGTTGCAAAAACAAAGTATGTATCAAAATTGATTGTGATGACCCGGACTTGATGCCCAACAATTGACATCGAAATCCATATCGTCGGAGCTTATAACAACATTAGATGATAAACAACACAGCAGAAACATATGATGATTACATTGATATACAACATAGATACAACATGGATACAATGTTAGTTACATCATTTGATAACAACAACCCAACATCATCAGAGAATATATACAACACAACACCATAGTGGAAATATATCAACATTAGCAAAGTCTTCAAGATAATCCAATACTGCAACTTTGCTAAGGTTTGCCAAAACTTCCAAGCACCTCCAAATCCAAAAGGCTTCAAAAGATCTCCAAACCAAAAGCTCCAAAAACTTCAAAGAATTCCAAAAGATTCCAAAACCATTAACTTCTAGATCAGATTCTACTAAGCTTCAAAATCTACGGCTAACCTGACTCTAAGCTGCCCGTATGGAAAATTGTGGGCATCTAGAGTTTAAAAAGGGAACAATAAACTCCAGGTCAGTCATGGGACTGGTGCGAGCAAACAAAAACATATGGTTTGAACAAAGGAAATTAAAATGAAATCTGCAATGTTTTTTTTTGGAAAATGAAACTACTATAAAGCCTCCTGCCACACACAATGCAAAGGTACAATTGTAGGAGATTTCTCCTTATGATAGACAAACATGCTTACTACGCAAAATCCTTTTGATATTATTATTAGTGCATAGTGCAGAAAACCTTTCAAAAGTATAATATTAATCTTAGCCAGCATAGACATTTCGAACTGTGCCTACTATAACTACCATCTAAACAGTGGTAACCACCATAAGTAAATGGCAGGTTATACAACTAAAACCGTACAATGCACATATTGGAGATTGGATTTCCAACAAATGGTCAGGCTAAGGAACTTCCTATTGCCAGATGGGTATGCTTCTGGAGGGACATCTCGAGAATCTACCTGGATCTTTGCCAACACAAGGCCGGGTTACCCTTTCCTGGAAGTAACACCAACAAGCATGCCATCCCCGGCCGTTACCAACCTTTATTCGAGGATCCTCAACCACAAAGCAACAACCACAAAGTAATAAATTTGCAATAACCTCATAGGTTAAATATCTAGGCTACATACCATGATACCACCTTTTTCCAGAAGAAATGGACATACCCTAGGGGCGCGACCCCTAATAACCTTGCTGCATCTTTCCTCTTTCGACCATTTTCAGGCTATGAGGTCCCGATGCAGTCTCGTCCACAAAGCTACGCTTTACACAAAAGTTATGCTTCGATCAACAAATGATCAGCAGCACTTCGTGTGCCACATTACCAAGTTGGGAATGTATCACTAGTAACCATCAACTACATAACCTCTGAGCTCGTACGTCTCAGAGAAGGGTGTTAAGCTAAGAGAATAAATTCTCCACCACCAAACAGAAATGTATGTGATAGAAACCAGTTTACATCTCAAAGTGTAACGTCAGACATACATCCATACAAGTCTGTTCCGTGTTCAAACAGATCCGAAGACACTCCACAAAGAAGCCCTTGCAATTCGGGTATTCACAATCCTGATCGGACTCCCCATCACATATGGAGATCTCTATACCATAGCTACTCAGTGCAGAGTCAGTCGACGGGTAATCCTTTCATTTTCGAAAATACTCGGTCTTCACCACCGGTCTTCAAATGCTATCCATTACGTCATATCATTATTCGGAATGGGTTACATGACACAAGGCCCTCTCCCGGCTAAACCGAATAATGAGCGCAATATTTAAAAACATATGGATATATGGGATCTTAGTTAAGTCACAACTTATTACCCTAAAAATTTCTTCAAATGGTTTAAACAAATCACCATTTGAAAATTTTAAACAAAAGATTTATGTAACAACCCTGTATTTAGCATTAATCGATAATCGACATTAAGCGATTAATATGGTTGCATATTGCCAATTGAAGTTTTTAAATTTGGATTTAAAATTCTTTTACAAATTTTAAGTAAAATTTTATTGGGTTTTAAAAATTGTTTTGGCCCATTTCTTTTGTTTCGTGATGGGTAACAAAGCAAAATAACCCGTTCTCCTCCCTTCACCATTTTCATTCGAACCCTAAGTAAAACGAACGGGAGTAAATAAATGGCGGCCTCTCTCGTTCTTTCCCCTTTCGAAGCTAGGGCTTCAAAATAAATGGCGCTCGCTCGTTCTCTCTTGTCTTCGCTCGTCTCCAAAATTAGGGCTTCGATGTCGCTCGTCTTTGTGAGTTCGTCGTCGCCTCGTCAAGGTGAGTAATTAAATTTACTCACATCTAATCCATTCTTAATATAGTGTTTCTGCAATTCGATGTTGATTTGATATTGTTTTATCTTGGCCATTTGTTTTCGTGGTCTTCGACTTCGACTTGATTTTATCGATGTTGATTTTTATTATGGCCTGATTCGTTCTTTGTGGCTTTGACTTCGGTCTCACGACCTTAACTTGAACTTGACTTTGAGAAGAAAAGTGTCTTGGTTTAATTTGTTCAGGGTTTGTGTCTTCGACACTTTAACTGTTGCTTTGAATTGTTTCGGCCTGTCATTGTTTTTGGTTAAGACTTGGTCTTGCATTGCACTTGTTCCTTGTGATATCATCTCTGTCTACTTTGTTTATTCGTGCATAACATTTTGGTATGGGTGGTTTACTTTGATGTTGTACGTATGTTGTAGAAATGTTGCATTCCTGGTATTGTGTTCACTGGTCTCTGGTGCACTTAGTTGTACCTGGTTTGTATGCATTTATTGCTGGTTTCATTTGTGTGCAGACATTGTTGTTCTTCACCTTGTTGATTCTAGTTACACTGTGACTCCAGTTTGCTTGCATCTGTATCAGTCCTTATCATCACTTTGAAGCCTTTGTGGTCATTTGTATCTATGCACTGTCCAGTCTCAATTAATTGTTCACTGGTCACTGCAGATATGTATACCATCTGGACTTGTTGTATTCATCCAGTATAGTAGCTTTATGTCTCATGTTGCCTGTACTTTGGTCTTGTCTCATTGATGCATTATGTTGTTTCATTTATTGATGTTAGTGTTGCTTTGCTTCACTGCTCGATCCTGTATCACTACATGGTTTGTTGTACACATGTTTATATGGGCACTGCCTACGTATGTTTCATTGTGTTCACTTACTTGTTTGTTCATGTAGCTCATTTTGCATTCATTGTCTTGCCACCTCTGTTTGCATTACTGATTTTGCATTTTTACCACTATCTCTTTGAGTCATGTTGAACTGTTTGTATACAGTTTGACTGCTTGAGTTATAGCCTCAGGCTCGTTTGTGATTTGGTGAGCACTATGCTTTGAGCATTTGTACTCAAGAGTGACCAGTGCATCTTGATGCAGTCTGGTTGCTGGTTGTTGACTTTCTTGTGACTGCAATCTTGTTGCAGCCTTGCCTTGTAATCGCGAAGTGTGTACATTGCTATGTGCACTTATGTCCATGCTTGCATTTGACCTTGTGGTGGCTGCAATTCAATTGCAGTCTGCCCTTGTGTCTGTGTGTGTGGTGCCATACCCCTGGTGCTCTCACCCTCCTTCTATTTTTGTAGCTGTCCCTCTGCTTTGTGTTTTGGATGCAGACCAGTTGCAATCTCCCGTTTTCTGATGTGTGCTGTGGTCCCATTTCATTGGTGCTCTCACCTTCATTCGGCTGTGTCTTCATGTTGCACACTGCCTTGTGCACTTGCTCATTTGAGTTATACTGCTTCTCGTTGCACCTCTGGTTCATTTTTCCATGTTGCACCCCAGTTTCATTTTATTCATGTGCAACCAGTAGTGTACGTCCATTGTGTACATTTGGGTTCGCATTTATGTCGTCCAAACTTGACCTCTGCAGTTTTTGATTGCTGTCGGTATTCATTGGGTACATCATCACTGTAGTGGCACGGCAGTGCACGCAAGCGTGAACTGCAGCCACACGGTATTCAATGGGTACATCATCACTGTAGTGGCAAGGCAGTGCACGCAAGCGTGAACTGCAGCCACACGGTATGGTTTTATGATATCTATCTTGTTTTGATTAATTGATCTTTTGCATATTCCATATGCTGTAGTGGCGAGGCAGTGCACGCGTGCGTGTACTGCAGCCCTACTCGATTTAATATTTTAATTGATATTTAACTGTTTTGAACTGTTTTTGTTTATTTCAATTCAATATTCTGAATTGCATTCTGATTTGGTTTAATTACTGTCGTCTATTCATTATTTTATTATTATTGCTTCTGTGCACTTATAACTGAGTTTGAATTAGACTGACCCGAGTATTATTTTCTTTTGAATTTAATACTCGGGTCAGACCGGGTATTTCAGGTTGTAGATATTCTGCTTTGGGTTGCTGCTAGAGCTATGAAGTTCTTTCATATCTTTTGGAGTAGTCGTCGTCATTTGTAGTAGTCTGTAAAATTGTATAGGAAGATATGTATTCATGTATATTAAATACGTTAATGTACTTGTATATGTAACTTCCTTAGTCGACTGTTGTAGTTGTATCATATGTACCGTGTCATATGTATTGTATCAAATGTATTGTAACTGACATCAGTTATTGTATATATGAGACTTTCTGTTCGATTTGTGTTCCGCATTATATTATCTGTGTGATATTTTATATTCACTGTTCTAAACTATTACGAACCATCGTAGTTCGTTTTATACTGGGATTGGGGTATGTCGATGGGAGAAAATAAATCAGAGATGAAAAATGAAAGAAAATATATTTATATACCACTCCCATTGAGATAACCAATACTAGTATAAGGCCTAACTATTGATGGTCGCTCCTCAACAGCCTTATTCTCCGTGCTAGTTGACAGCACTACACCGTAGTGTTCTTGGCTAGCATGGGTATAGAGGTGGGGCGTCACAGTTTGGTATCAAAGCCTGGGGTTTAGAACAAATATAAAACATAACTTGGATGGAACATATGTTACAACTATTTGTTGACGTTTTATCTATCATATTTGCATATGATTGTCTTTGATTGTTAGGTATGAATTCCTAACGCTTATTCATATGCATTTGATTTTGATTCTTGTGTTTTCGGCTTTGATTTGATTTAGCCGATGATTGATTTTTGTTCGAATCTCAGCGATTCCGAACTTGATATTTTATGTTTTCCTCGGCTTGATTTCCATTCGACTTCGGTCACTTTGTTTTTGAGAAATTTCTAAATTCTTGATTTCCAAGACTCTGACTTGGTTTGCCGTTGAGTCCTTTGATGATGATGTTGAATCGTTTTGTACTCTATTATGGCCATTAATTGTTGACTTCGGCATTGAATTGATTTTTATTTTTGTTGAAGTCCTTTATGCATTTATGCTCGTTTTGTTTCGTTATTCCATTTGTCAATCGATTCTTCTTTTCCGATTAGTTGTTGTCATCTTTGTCGACTTTGAAAACTTCTATTTCTGGAATTTTTGGATATTCCTACTTTGATGGATTTAGAATCGAATTCTTTGGATTTTATTCACGTCTTCGAATGTGAATTTTAGTGAATTGATTTGGTTTCCAAATTTAATCGATTTTTGATTATTTCCCGATTTGTTGCTATCATTTATTAGCAACTTTGATGACCATTTCTTCGGGAATTTTTGTGAACATACCTTTCGATGAATTCGGTATCGATTTCTTTGGATTCTATTCACGTCTTCGTATGTGAATTCTTGTGATTGATTGTTTTTACAATCATTTTTGTGATTTGTCACTTTAAAAAAATATATAAACGTTTTAATACTAGTAGTAAATATCAAAACTCTTTTATCAAAATGTTTTCAACTTTATTTTCAATATCAAAATCTTTTCCTAAACCGTTTTCCGATCTATTAGTATATACTAACCTTTATTTCACTCGTATGAGAAATCTAATTAAACGGCTTAGCAAAACAGGTGGTATGAAACGCTTGCGTTTACTTCGTCGGTTAATTTTTGGACTTGTTCGATTGAACCACTTGTGACATTTTTCTAGTGAAGATCTACAATTTGTTCGTAAATATTTAAGTTAAGCTAGTGGTTATGGGACATGAAGCTAAACTTTTATATTCACTAGCTTAGTGTAATTGACACTTCTCGTTGATCTTGATGATCGCTTTATGAATTAGACTAGCAATTTCGCGATGTCTCTTTCATTGCAAGGTTAGACTAGACACCACTTGTGTGATTCCACTCACGCATACCTTTTTGCTTTTTGGTTAGTCTTGACCTCAATCTGTGTGATTCCATTCACACATGCTTAGTGTAATTGACACTCCTCGTTGATCATGATGATCGTTCTGATGGTCAGACTAGACACCACTTGTGTGATTCCATTCACACATACCTTTCTGCTTTTTGGTTAGTCTTGACCTCAATCTGTGTGATTCCATTCACACATGCGGGGTAGCTCCCCATGGTCTTCGGACCGTCTTGTGATAGGCCTCTTTCCCTTTTTCTGTGATTTCTAGATTCCTTATGTTGATTTCTGGAAATTTTATGCTTCACCTATTTTTGTGCATTGGTGAATTCATATGTTATTGATTTGTCACGAGTACAAATTTGGGGTATGATACCTCTTTGGATCTTTGAGAAGATTCTTGTGATATCGATTATCTCTTATCGGTTGATCTCTTGTTGATCATTATTTGCATACTTATAGTTGTATGTCAGTATGGGTATTTCATATTTATGCCATACCTCTTATCGGTTGATCTCCTGTTGATCATTATTTACATACTTATAGTAGTATGTCATTATGGATATTTTATGTTATGCCATATCTTTTATTCTATGTCATACTCCCATTCGAGTTTCCATACTCCCATTCGAGTTTCCATACTCCCATTCGAGTTTCCATACTCCCATTCGAATTTCCGTACTCTCATTTTGCGATATCTGGATTTCTTGTGTAGATTTCTAGAATTTGTGTTTTCTGGATTTCTTGTGATGATTTCTAGAATTTGTGCTTCACCAATTTTCATGATTTCTATTGATAAGTTTTATCAATTTTTGTGCATTGGTGAATTCGCGTGTTATTGACTTGTTATGAATACAAGTTTAGGGTATGATACCCCTTCCTATCTTTGAGAAGATTCTTGTGACATTTTTGATGAACGAAAATTCATTGGTATTATATTTTGATGCCAATTATTTCGATGAAATTTTGACGTATGTCGAAGTTGCTACTGATGTCGCTGTTTTAATCACGTGTTTTAAAAAAAAAAATGTTTCAAAATATAAATCAAAATTGTTTTCAAAACTTTTAAGATTTGCGCTTTCAAAAGAATGAGGAAGCGAATTAAACGTTTCAGAAAAATCGAGGACTATGACCCCTTTCTTTTACTGATTCGCTTAATTCCGGACTTTTCCGTTTGAGAACATAAAATGTTATTTATTTAAAATACACAATTTTGCACTTTCAAGGAAACGATGAAGTGAATTAAACGATTTAGTAAAACTCGTGGTTATGGGTCATGTGCGTTTGCTATTTCGGTTAATTTCGGACTCGTTAATTGAAAATTTGTGATTTCTGATTATTGTTTGTGATAATCAGATATTTGCTGTTTCTGATTATCGCTTGTGATAATCAGATATTTGAGATTTAATTATCGTTTGTGATAATTAAACATTTGCGATTTGAGATTTGATTATCAATTGTGATAATTAAATATTTGTGATTTGAAATTTGATTACCGTTGTGGTAATTTCTGATTATCGTTTTGATAATTGGATGTTTATGATTTCTGATTTATCGTTTTTGATAATCAAATATTTATTGTTTCTAATTATCGTTTGTGATAATTAGATAATTGAGATTTAATTATCGTTTGTGATAACTAAATATTTACGATTTAAGATTTGATTATCAGTTGTGATAATTAAATATTCGTTGATTTGTGATTTCTGATTATCGTTTGTGATTATCAGATATTTATTATTTCTAATTATCAGTTGTGATAATTAGATATTTGAGATTTAATTATCGATTGTGATAATTAAATATTTGTGACTAAGATTTGAATTATCGTTTTGACAATTGAATACCCATTGATTTGAAATTTGATTACCGTTGTGGTAATTCCTGATTATCGTTTTTGATAGTTAGATGTTCGTGACTCGTGTTTTCTAAATTATCTTTGTTGGTAATTAAATTTTTGCTGTCTTCAAATTATCGAATCGATGATTAGATATTGCTGTTTCGTGATTTCTGTATTCTGATTATCTATTTGATAACCAAATTTTGTTGAGAATTTGTGAATTTCTTTTATGAAATTAACAGATTTCTTTGGCGTTTATATTGTACTACGCCAGTGTACCGGCTCAATTTTCTGCTATTTATGACGTTTCCCACGTCTTCCAATTACGGAAATGCCTTTGGGATTTCCGATCCTTATTCTTGAGCAACCTTCTATTCACATCATTGCTTCGGAGGTTCAGCACCCTCGAAATAAAGATGTTTTTCTCGTAAAAGCTCAGTGGTTCTCAAATCCTCTGGATTTCACTTTGGAATCCAGAGAATTCATCGAGCAAACACGTTCAAGCTTACTCTTTCAAGCTCTTTATGGTGAACTTCCTATTTCAAATTTCTTCATCTTGTGACGATATGTTCTTATGGTTGTTACCTTTTGTCCATTTATTCCTTATGATTGCGAGGACGCATTCTTTAAGGAGGGGAGTCTGTAACAACCCTGTATTTAGCATTAATCGATAATCGACATTAAGCGATTAATATGGTTGCATATTGCCAATTGAAGTTTTTAAATTTGGATTTAAAATTTTTTTACAAATTTTAAGTAAAATTTTATTGGGTTTTAAAAAGTATTTTGGCCCATTTCTTTTGTTGTCGTGATGGGTAACAAAGCAAAATAACCCGTTCTCCCCCTTCACCATTTTCATTCGAACCCTAAGTAAAACGAACGGGAGTAAATAAATGGCGGCCTCTCTCGTTCTTTCCCCTTTCGAAGCTAGGGCTTCAAAATAAATGGCGCTCGCTCGTTCGCTCTTGTCTTCGCTCGTCTCCAAAATTAGGGCTTCGATGTCGCTCGTCTTTGTGAGTTCGTCGTCGCCTCGTCAAGGTGAGTAATTAAATTTACTCACATCTAATCCATTCTTAATATAGTGTTTCTGCAATTCGATGTTGATTTGATATTGTTTTATCTTGGCCATTTGTTTTCGTGGTCTTCGACTTCGACTTAATTTTATCGATGTTGATTTTTATTATGGCCTGATTCGTTCTTTGTGGCTTTGACTTCGATCTCCCGACCTTAACTTGAACTTGACTTTGAGAATAAAAGTGTCTTGGTTTAATTTGTTCAGGGTTTGTGTCTTCGACACTTTAACTGTTGCTTTGAATTGTTTCGGCCTGTCATTGTTTTTGGTTAAGACTTGGTCTTGCATTGCACTTGTTCCTTGTGATATCATCTCTGTCTACTTTGTTTATTCGTGCATAGCATTTTGGTACAGGTGGTTTACTTGGATGTTGTACGTATGTTGTAGAAATGTTGCATTCCTGGTATTGTGTTCACTGGTCTCTGGTGCACTTAGTTGTACCTGGTTTGTATGCATTTATTGCTGGTTTCATTTGTGTGCAGACATTGTTGTTCTTCACCTTGTTGATTCTAGTTACACTGTGACTCCAGTTTGCTTGCATCTGTATCAGTCCTTATCATCACTTTGAAGCCTTTGTGGTCATTTGTATCTATGCACTGTCCAGTCTCAATTAATTGTTCACTGGTCACTGCAGATATGTATACCATCTGGACTTGTTGTATTCATCCAGTATAGTAGCTTTATGTCTCATGTTGCCTGTACTTTGGTCTTGTCTCATTGATGCATTATGTTGTTTCATTTATTGATGTTAGTGTTGCTTTGCTTCACTGCTCGATCCTGTATCACTACATGGTTTGTTGTACACATGTTTATATGGGCACTGCCTATGTATGTTTCATTGTGTTCACTTACTTGTTTGTTCATGTAGCTCATTTTGCATTCATTGTCTTGCCACCTCTGTTTGCATTACTGATTTTGCATTTTTACCACTATCTCTTTGAGTCATGTTGAACTGTTTGTATACAGTTTGACTTGGTTTGACTGCTTGAGTTATAGCCTCAGGCTCGTTTGTGATTTGGTGAGCACTATGCTTTGAGCATTTGTACTCAAGAGTGACCAGTGCATCTTGATGCAGTCTGGTTGCTGGTTGTTGACTTTCTTGTGACTGCAATCTTGTTGCAGCCTTGCCTTGTAATCGCGAAGTGTGTACATTGCTATGTGCACTTATGTCCATGCTTGCATTTGACCTTGTGGTGGCTGCAATTCAATTGCAGTCTGCCCTTGTGTCTGTGTGTGTGGTGCCGTACCCCTGGTGCTCTCACCCTCCTTCTATTTTTGTAGCTGTCCCTCTGCTTTGTGTTTTGGATGCAGACCAGTTGCAATCTCTCGTTTTCTGATGTGTGCTGTGGTGCCATTTCATTGGTGCTCTCACCTTCATTCGACTGTGTCTTCATGTTGCACACTGCCTTGTGCACTAGCTCATTCGAGTTATACTGCTTCTCGTTGCACCTCTGATTCATTTTTCCATGTTGCACCCCAGTTTCATTTTATTCATGTGCAACCAGTAGTGTACGTCCATTGTGTACATTTGGGTTCGCATTTATGTCGTCCAAACTTGACCTCTGCAGTTTTTGATTACTGTCGGTATTCATTGGGTACATCATCACTGTAGTGGCACGGTAGTGCACGCAAGCGTGAACTGCAGCCACACAGTATTCAATGGGTACATCATCGCTGTAGTGGCAAGGCAGTGCACGCAAGCGTGAACTGCAGCCACACGGTATGGTTTTATGATATCTATCTTGTTTTGATTAATTGATCTTTTGCATATTCCATATGTTGTAGTGGCGAGGCAGTGCACACGTGCGTATACTGCAGCCCTACTCGATTTAATATTTTAATTGATATTTAACTGTTTTGAACTGTTTTTGTTTATTTCAATTCAATATTCTGAATTGGATTCTGATTTGGTTTAATTACTGTCGTCTATTCATTATTTTATTATTATTGCTTCTGTGCACTTATAACTGAGTTTGAATTAGACTGACCCGAGTATTATTTTCTTTTGAATTTAATACTCGGGTCAGACCGGGTATTTCAGGTTGTAGATATTCTGCTTTGGGTTGCTGCTAGAGCTATGAAGTTCTTTCATATCTTTTGCAGTAGTCGTCATTTGTAGTAGTCTGTAAAATTGTACAGGAAGATATGTATTCATGTATATTAAATACGTTAATGTACTTGTATATGTAACTTCCTTAGTCGACTGTTGTATTTGTATCATATGTACCGTGTCATATGTATTGTATCAAATGTATTGTAACTGACATCAGTTATTGTATATATGAGACTTTCTGTTCGATTTGTGTTCCGCATTATATTATCTGTGTGATATTTTATATTCACTGTTCTAAACTATTACGAACCATCGTAGTTCGCTTTATACTGGGATTGGGGTATGTCGATGGGAGAAAATAAATCAGAGATGAAAAATGAAAGAAAATATATTTATATACCACTCCCATTGAGATAACCAATACTAGTATAAGGCCTAACTATTGATGGTCGCTCCTCAACAGCCTTATTCTCCGTGCTAGTTGACAGCACTACACCGTAGTGTTCTTGGCTAGCGTGGGTATAGAGGTGGGGCGTCACAATTTACCCCTTTGAAGATCCTCTTCAATTTCAAAACAAAGTTCAACAATCTTTCACAAAGATTCATTCATAGTTTTTTAAAACTATTTTCATTTCAAACTTGAAATCCTTTCAACACAAATTGGAAATCCTTTCTTTATATGAAAGCTATTATCATGTGAAAACAAAGAGTTTTCGTTTCAGAAAAATCTGGTCACATTTACACAAGTTAAAGACCTTAAAGTATAAACTTGGGTTAAATTTAAATTCCCAAAATAATACTTCAAAGATGGTTTAAAAAAACCGTACACACATTATATAACTTGTATCACCACTTTTCAAACCATATTATCCAAAATAATTTTCAAATCTTAAACAAGATATATTCTATTCAAACTAAATTCAATTTCAAATTTCCCTTTCCAAAAGCTTTCCATATTCAGTCCAATACCATTTTCAAAACCAATTGGATTCAAAATTCAACTTTTAAAAATAATATTTAGATTTCAAAATATCTGCGACTTAACTGATTTCCTCATGCAATCCATATTTGTGTGTGTATGGTGTAGTCCAAGGGTTTTACACAATAGTGCAACAACATCAATCATCACAGATTCAATCATATCAATATCGATAAGTGGTATAATCTATAACGCTTATCTTCATCCACAGATTTACAAATAATATAAATTTATCACAGATAAATAAATTACATTCATCACAGATAATTACATTCATCACAGCTCAAAATAAAAACAGAGCATCACACATCGGGGATATCAAACAATTCAGCATTCAATAAAATCCAACATTCATAAATAAGATAAATTAATTATCTGATTAATTTAAATCAGATTAATTACTTATGAATAACTACTAATCCTGGTTAATTAATATTCAGTTAATTACAAACCATCATAATTAATTAACTTTTAATCATTTATTAATTTACCTTTACTAATAAATTAATCAACCTTTAATTATTAATTAATTAACCTTAATTATTAATTATCGTTTAATTGATTATCCTTAATTGATTACAATAATTAATTAACCCTTAATTAATAAATCATCCCTTAATCACTTTCGTTAATTAGTTATCCTTTAAATAAATAAATTATCCTCAAATTAATTACCTTAATTGATTAATCACATAAATTAATTATCCTTTGATCAATTATTGTTTAATCACTTGACTTATCAACCTCTAATCATTAATTATCCTTAATTACTTTTATTAAGTAATTACCTTTAAATAATTAAATAGCCTCAATTAATTACCTTTAATAAATTAATTAATCTTTAATTAATTAATTATCCTTAAATTAATTAATAAATTAATTAACCTTTGATTAATCACATCAATTAATCAAACATTGATTAATTACTTTTAGTAAATAACATTATTTTTTAAATTTCATTAAGAAATTAATCATGACCTTAATTTATTTTAAAACATAAACTATTTATCTTTATTAATTACAAAATCATTATTTAAATATTATTTTAAATATCCTTTGAAACAAATTATCATTATAACCTAATTTAACTTGAAATCTTTAAGAAAAACAAACCTTTAATCTTCTTAATTAAATTCTTAATTATACTATTATATTTATTTAAAATAAATTCAAGAATTAATAAAGGATTAAACCACTTCAAGTTTGATTAATTAAAATATTTTAAAACCTTTAACTTATTCAAAACCAAAGATAAACATTTATTATCTTATTAAAATATATCAAGAAGAGGGGTTTAAAATTTGATTTAAATGGAAAACTTGCTTGTTTTAAATTTTTAAAAAGTATAACATTACCAACTCGAGCCAATCTTTAGTTTTCCCGAGAAAAACTTTGTGTCACTTTCCCTTTCTTTTTTTTATGTTTAAATCCTTTTAAACTATTAAACCATATATACTTACAGGAACAACCCGAGAATATACTCGAGTTATCAACCCGAATGCCCGAACTCTTTCCCGAGTCTTCTCTTTTTCTAACAACATCACCCAAATACATGAGTACGAGCGTGCACGTGCACGACCACTCCGACGATCTTCGACCATCGATACCACCACTATCACGTCGACGATAACCACTATGACCGTAAAGATCACCCAGTAATCCCAATCGACGACGAAATCAGAAACAACCCACCCTATCGATTTTATGTAACCCAACCCATTTATTAAATCGCCTCGCTCCGACGTTACAAACCATCGGCGGCCACACGATCTTGACCTAAGCTTCACCAACGACCCATGAAGCTTTTCCCATGGGTGCGATCGAACTCGATGCGACATTGACGACCAAATCGTCGACTCTTCAACATTGAACAAAATTGGGTTCAAAACCCTGGTTCATCGTCGAGCCACTTCCCTGGTGAACTAAAATTTTTTCAATTATTTTTCTTGTATTCTCCAACCTGCCAGCCTTCTTTACAATTAATCTCAAACCACATCACTCCGTCAATCGATAGGAATTGACCAAAGTTTAAACTTCGTTCAACTCGAGCGTTCTCTATAAATACTCACTTAAAAATTCAAAAATGATTATAAAAAATCATGAATTTGAAGTACGAATCTATTTATATAGTTAAAGCACGAAATCAAAACCATAAATTTTTGACTTGAATTTAATTATCCCTGTCATTTCCTGTTTTCAAATTAAATACTAAATAATTTCATTTGAAAATATTTTTAAAAACAATGTCATAGTCTTATAATCATTTTCTATTTATAAATCAAAATCTAAAATTGATCATATAAGGAGCAGTTTGAATTTTTGTTTTAGTGGCTTCAAGCCTGGGATTCAACAGAGCAGTATGTGTGTGTGTGTGCGTATATATATACACACATACTTGTATTCACAGAGCAGTGTTAATTCAAAATTCTAATCCAGTTAAAACATTCAAGCATATCATTTTTTTTCACCACTCAACTTCAAGCATGAATCACATATTTCAAGATTTAAACAGATCAATGTCTAATGGGTTAGTTTACTCACAAGAATATTGATGAACAGAGGATCTGGGAATGATTTGAACAGATCTGCTTGGTTCTAGTTAAGTTTGAATCTGCACTTGATTTTGAAATGATCTGTTGTTTAACTGGGTTAAACATGCTTTAGGATTGAGTTGCCGATGTTTAGATCTGAAGCTTGATCCCGGGTCGAAGGCTGAAATTTGATTCTAGATTTAAGTTTTGATTTTCATTTTTTTTCTAGTTTTTCTTTTCTGTTTTGACTTTTTTTCTTTCTGGTTTTTGCTTTTGAATTCTCAGGCTTGATGTTGAAGATATGAGAAAATGAATGTAATTTGATTTTACTATTTAATATATAAAATTTTAATTCATTTTAAGGAAGATTAATGCCACTTGTTCATTTAGTTTAACTCTTGTTAATGCATGACAACAATTATTCAACACTTGTTAATTTCTTGCATTTTATGTTTAAATCCTCCTTTAAATAATTTTATGAATTTTTGTTTTAAACCCTTGTGTAATAAATTATAACATATACACAAACAGAAATAAAAAGGAAGTTTAACCTTTTAATTATATATATATATATATATATATATATATATATATATGTTTATATATATGTTTACAATACTGACGCTCTACCACACAGTCATAACTTCCAAAGTTAGATTCTGGCTTCAGTCTTTTCAAATTCCCGATTGTTTTATTGCAAAAACCAACTCAGTATGTGCTGATTTTATTTGGAGGGGAGGGATGCACAAGGTAAAATACTCAGACTTATGCAGGAAAAAGAAAGAGGGTGGTGTTGGATTTAAAAATCTTTTTGAACTTAAAATAGTGTACTGCTTCAAATTAGCCTGGAATGTATTAACTTCAAACAAACTATGGGCTTCCTGGATGAGATCTAGGTATCTGAAAGATAACTTCTGGACTACTAGAATAGATAATAATGCTTCAGTTACTTGGAAAAACATTCTTAAGACCAGAGAGGATTTTCAAAAGTATTTAGATAGAAAGATTGCCAATGGAAGGAAAACTGACATCTGGAGAGATCCATCGCTTAACTCTAAAAGTCTGATAGACAGGCTTGGTTGGGATTCATTCTCAGCATATGGAACACCAAACTGGAAAGTAGCAGATATTGTTGAAAATGGAGAATGGCAATGTAACAATAACTTACTAACTCTCAATTACGAGAAAGAAATTCGAAAGAAATATATCTACAGAGAAGAAAATGAAGATAAATGGATATGGAAGGTGAGTGCTAATGACCATTTCAAATTTAAAGACATTTGGAAGAATCAAGAAAGAAAAGCGCTGAGGTTATATGGTCTGACATAGTATGGAGCAAATCCAATCCCCCAAAAATGGCGCACACACTATACAAGGCGATTCTGGGTAAATTACCCATAAAAGACAGACTAAAAAATTGGAAAATTTTGGAAGACACAACATGTCTCTTTTGCTGCAAGGAAGAAGAAACTCATGACCACTGATTTTTTGACTGTGAATACCCGAAAAGAATATGGAACAACCAAAAGAACAGACTTCAGCTCAACAAATGTGCTACTAGCCTAAAAGAGGAGATGGATTACCTACACGATGGGAGTAACTTCTCTAAGCTGATGAAGGAGCTCGGAAAAATTGGCCTCACAACCTGCTTGTGGTTCATCTGGAAAGAATGGAACTGTAGGACTTTTGAAGATAAAAAGATAGACACGTTAGCTCTCACAAATCGAATTAACAGAGAAATTACTATTATTATCGAAAGAATCCCTAAGAAAATACTCACCACTGCATCGACAGAAGAAGAATTACTACTGGCGAAGTTAAGGAAGATGGAACTGAGCGGAAAAAATCAACCAAGGAGCTGGCAGCCGCCATAGCTGTAACCTATTAAGGAAAGGAAGTAGAAGACGATAGTTTGACTGTATTTGTTGGCCTAGTGTTTTATTATCCTTATATGATGTGTTGTGCTATGGGCCGCAAAGCCTGATTAGTAATCAAATTAACCTATTTTCAATATATATATATATATATATATATGTGTGTGTGTGTGTGTGTGTGTGTGTGTGTGTGTTTGCGATCTAAATTTGATTCAAGCAATTTTAAAAAGAAAAATATATAAATTTTTCTTAAATCTTATTTTAATCAAATCTACATATATATGTTTTATACATTTCCTATTTTACACTTATACTTTTCCTTTAAATTATATTTTTACAAATTAAAGAAAAATGATTTTTAAAACTAATTATACATTGATAAGTAGTCACATATATTTCACATATATAAGAAGTTGACTTTAAATAACCTTTCGAAAATTTATTATATTAAATTTAAAATATAACTTTCAAATTGTAATGTGTGTGTGTATATATATAACTATATAACATATGTATATTAAATATAGTTTAATATCCACTTTATATTTAATACATTTATATTTGAATTTAAATTAAAATTCTATTTACAATTTATATAAAATAAACACATATATTATTTATTTTGGAAAATTAAATTTAATTCAAAATTTTAACCAAAAATTTATATTAATTATCAATTCAAATTTGACTCAAAAATCGGGAATGTTACATTGATATTTACAAAGCTTTTGACAAAATAAATAGATCTTTTATTATTCACATGATGAGGCAATTTGGTTTTCATGAAAAATTCCGCAATCTACTTAAAGAATGCATTGAAACTGCTTCATTTTCAATCTTAGTTAATGGCTTACTATGTGGGTTTATTAATAATAATAGAGGTATTAGGTAAGGAGACCCTCTTTCCCCTACTTATTTACAATTACTATGGAATTTTTAACCCTTCAAATGGAGACTGAACAAATTAAAGGCAATCTCAAACCTATTAATAGGATCTTGCCTAATATCACTCATTTATAATATGCTGATGATTTGCTTTTGTTTAGGAATGCAGATTCAAAAAGTGCTCATACCATTGGAAAAGATTTTGAATGCTTAAAAGATTATGCAATCCTTCAAACTAATGAGAGTAAAAGCAAAGCTTATTTTAGCAACAAATGTGAGAACAAAGGGGAATTTCTTAACACTCTTAAAATTTGAGAAGGTCAACTGCCTGTCAAGTATTTGGGACTTCCTCTTAGTACAAATCAGCTAACTGATAAAGACTGCTCAAGACTTTGTAACATCATTCAAGATAAATTAGAGAGCCGGTCCAGCAGACTCTTATCTATTGCTAGAAGACTAGAACTCACACGCACTGTCATTATGGCTATCATAATTATTGGATTAAGACCCACAATATTCCAGAAACAGCCATTCATAAAATTGAAAAAATGTATGCAAATTTCATATGGAATGGAAATTATCATAAAGTCTCATGGGATACAGTCTGCAAACCAAAAAAGGTCGGAGGACTATGGTTAAGAAATATCAAGGGTCTTAAACAAGCCTGTAATATGAAACTCTTTTGGAGATTTGTAAAAGAAAAATCTTTGCGGTCAAAGTGGATGAATAACAGATATTTGATAGAAATGCAACTTCTTTATTGAGATCAAAATTGTATATATGTTACATTGCAATACAATGAAGTATTTATACACAGTATAGTGGGCTGTTTTATGCAGATTCATAATCCAAAAACAAAAAATAATAAGATCACAACCGTTGAGATATTGGATGGCTGTGATATGTTTTGTATTATGCTTTGGATTACTATATGTGTTTGTGGACCCGATAGCCATCTTATTCTATTTCCCCCTTTCAATTGCGGCTAGGGTTTCTTTTCTTCCTCTTGCTTCTGTTCTTCTGAAATGTCTCTAATACAATGTTTGTTCTTTAGATCTTTAAAGTATTTGCGTGATAGAGCTTTCGTAAATATGTCAGCTATTTGACTTGAGGCTGGAAGATGATTAACTTGAAGTTTTCCTTTTGCGATTTGATCTCTGACGAAGTACAGATCAATCTCGATGTGCTTCGTTCGAGCATGCAAAACTGGATTTGTTGAGAGAGCCACTGTGCTAGAATTGTCACACCAAATGATAATTTTACTTGAAAGTTTGATCCCTTGTTCATGAATTAGGGCTTCTGTCCACATTACTTCGGCAGTAGCTGATGCGACACTTCTGTACTCAGATTCAGTACTAGAACGTGAGATAGTTGGTTGCTTTTTGGCACACCACGAGACAGGATTTCCACCTAAGAAGATGCAGTGTCCGGTTGTAGATCTCCGGTCATCGCAGTCTGAGGCCCAGTGAACATCAGCAAATCCTTGAATAGATAAGTTTCTGCTCTTATTTAGCTTGATTCCTTGATTTGATGTTCCTTTGAGAAATCTGAGTATTCGCTTTACTGCTTTCCAGTGTAAATCTAGTGGTCTCTGCATAAATTGACAAACTTTATTTACAGCAAAAGATATATCAGGTCTAGTTACAGTTACATATTGCAAAGAACCTACTACACTCCTATATAGCTTTATGTTATCAATTGGTTCTCCTTTATATTTAGACAAGTGTAAATTACTTGTCATCGGTGTAGGCATTGGCTTAGCTTCATGCATTTTTGCTCTACTTAATATCTCAAAGATATATTTTTGCTGACTTACGATAAATCCCTTGTCAGGAGTAGTGATGACTTCTATACCTAAGAAATAATGTAGTTTGCCTAAATCTTTAATGGATAAAGTTTTGTCTAACATGTTGATAACATATTTTATTTCTTCTTTGTCATTGCCTGTAATTATAAAATCATCAACATATACAAGTATGTAAGTGATATACCTTTCATTTATCTTTGTGTAAATAGAGTTGTCAGACTTGCGTACCTGATATCCCATAGAAACTAAAGTAGCTTTTAATTTTTCATACTATACTCTGGGTGCTTTTTTGAGACCATATATTGCTTTATAAAGTTTGCAGACAAAATTCTTTTTGTCATTTTGAATATAACCTTAGGATTGCTGCATATAGACTTCCTCTTGTAACTCTCCATTTAGGAAAGCATTATTTACATCGAGCTGTCTTATATCCCATTCATAGTGTAGAGCTATAGTTAGAATGATTCTGATGGTGGCTGGTTTGACCACTGGTGAAGAAGTTTCTTAGAAGTCAAATCCATACTGTTGAGAGTATCCTTTGGCTACGAGTCTAGCTTTGTATTTGACATTCTTACTATCTGGTGATGTTTTCAACCTGTATGTCCATGTGATATCCCGGAAATTTTGACAATAACAATTTAATAATTTATGTCAAAATTTAATTGATTTGACAATATTGTTAATAATAAATTTGAATTAAATTTAATAACCTTCTTTAAAATAAATATTTAAACTGATAATCTATCTTTAAAGGCTAATAAATTATTTTATATTTGTAATGTATACATATCTGTATATATTATAAATAGATAATCTTTGTTTTAAATTTAATAGACATAGGCATGTTTTCTTATTCCAATATTTTTGATAAATTAAAAATTGGATTTAATTTGATATTAAGCTATTAAATAAATAACCATATGATTTAATACTCAAGATAAAAACTGGATTATTTAAATTGATTTTAGCTTAAGTTTAAATTTAAATAAAAAGGTTTGTTTTGTTTTCATGTAGCTGATAAAATAAGAAATTTATTAAATAAGAAGACAAATTCTTTTATGAATTATTTTAATTTAATAACGAGTTATATTTAAACTATATTGATAATGTAATATTTTTACAAATGGATTTTTAATATGAATAAAAATTGTTATCTTAAATTTATTTATATATATGTGTATTTTGATAGGAAAGCTATGATTTGTAAATTTGAAATAACATCTTTCAAATATGTTTAAAATAGAACAAATCTTAAATGTATTAAACACAAACATAAATCAAATGTATGATAATAACATAAGTATAAAAAAATAAAGCACAACCAGAAAATGGAAGTAAATTTGTAAATTGTTAAAGTATAAAAAGTACATGAATATAAATTAAGAAACAAACCAAAACAAATGACTTAAACAACTCCATAAAAAAAAGAATAAAAAATAAAGCAAGCAAGGCAAGTAACATGTATGTAAAATAATATGCAGGTAAATGCAGGCAAGTAAAAGAGCAAAGTATAATAGCATATCAGACAAAAAATAAAACTACTAAGCAGAGGTAAGATATTATGTTACCTGCAGAAGTAGTATGCTAGACAAGAACAAGTAATAATAAAATATCTATGTACAAACATAAAAATAGACTAGTGTGAAAGCACAAACCAGGTAAGGAAGATAGGTATGTAGCCTGTAAGAAAATGCAAGGCAAAATATAATCAAAGTAAAATAAATAGATCTCTCTACACATAAAATAGGATAAGTATGAAAACAAAAAGTACTATTTCATTTAATACTAGCACACCTTTTTGTCAGCCGAAATGTAAAAAAAATCAATTCAGCCTCTAAAAAAAAATCTCGCCTGGTAAGATATGAAAGAAAATCTCTGATACAAATAGATTATGTTTGTACAAGCTTATGCATACCCTGTGACTCTTTTCTATATATATACACCTCCTACTTCTTTCATTCATAAGAACATAGCAAACCTGGAAAAAGTAAGCTTTCTTTTTAACAAACTTGAACAACTTCGACAATCAAAAGCAAGAGGATTTTAGTTTTCAAAGTCCTGTCTTCATTTTTCAAAACTGGTTTCAAACAAGAAAGGCTCTGCCATCTTTTAAATGCTGTGAGTAACTTAACTTTTAAAACTTAAAAATAAAGTTGGTTGCCTGCTAGTACGTGAAGTGAATATGTATTTCATAAGTGAAAAACCTGATGTGAATACTTAATTTTTTGTGCATGCTGTATGTTTACTCTGTTCTGTTGTTTCCAGGCTCAAGTTTTATACAAATACTTATCTTATGATCTGGTTCTTGGTAGGATCTATTTATCAAACAAATATTGTTTGATTTAACTTAGATTATGTTTAAAAATACAAGTTAGTCAAAAATAAGGCTTAATTGTCTCTGGTGATATTTAAACAAATGTGTATGTTAAATAAGACCAAAACCCAAACCTTTAAATTTATAAATTCAGTATCATGAATTGAATACAAAAATCAAAATATGATTTTTAAAACAAAAATTATAATTTTTAGTAAAAGAATGGGAGAGGAGTTTTGGTATGAACTGGAGATGGAAAGTTGTAATTTTCTGGTGATCCACTTGAAGGAGGAGGTCGGGTTTCTTCCTGTTGATGGAGGAGTGAACGGTGAGGCTGGGAAAAATCTTTGACGGCGATGAAGTTCACCAAGGAAGATGCGGCAGTGGGTCTTATTCTAGAACCCTAAATTTTGCTGTGTTTGAGGAATCGATCGCCACGGCCAAAGTAGGTCATCGAGTGCAGTGACTTTTAGGGTGGTGGTAGTTGGGTTGTAGTCGAAGACGAGGCCGGAGTTGTAGACAGTCAGATGGTCGGAGAGTAGAGAGTCCAGTGTTGACAGGTTGGAGGTGCTATCTGCTCGTGTGTTTTCAGGCTGGAATTTTTGTTCGAATTCCATTACGAGTTAGGTTGGAGGGAACTGATGATCGTGTTTGTATGTTGAGGTGCTGGTCGGCATGGGGAGTTCGCCGTCGATGGTCGGAATCGGCGGAGGCTGCTGGGCATGTGCACAGTGCACATTTATGTTGATACTTGTGTTTCTGGGTTTGATCAGGACGGAACCCGAGTTTACTCGAGTAGTTCGAGTACCTTACTCGAAGTATTTAGGGTTTTGTCTCAAGTATTAGCAGGCCGGGTGAAGTTGTGTTGCAGGGGATTGTTGCTCGAGTTTCACTCGAGTGATTCGAGTGTTGGACTCGAAGAAATTTAGGGTCTTGCTTGAAGAAGTTTTTGTTTATCTCGGGTATTTTAGTTACAGGGTTTAGAACCTGTAAGTTTTATAAAATTTTTAAAACTGGGTTTTTAAATGAAAAATAGGTATTTAAACAAAGTTTAAATCAAGTTAAGTTTGGATTCAAAAATAGTTTGAATCTCAGTTTTTAAATAAATAAAGTTTTTTTTAAATTTAAATTTGTTTTAAACAAATTTGAATGATAAAGTGAATTTTTAAATTTGATTTGAATTCAAAATGGAATCGTGTTTAAATTCTTTTGATCTTCTATTTTAAGGTAACTATTCTTTAAGTTGTAAAATAAAAAGGAGTTTGGAACTGTTTTAAACTTATTAAGATTAATTTGATTTCATTTTAAATCCTAAATGAAATTTAAAAGTAAATGTGAATTAAATTGTTTTAAATACCTTATTAATGATAAATTGATCATTAAATAAAAAGGTTTTAAAGATTTAAGGATCTGTAATTACTAAGTTAACTAAAGGGATAATTAATGACTAGAATTAATTAACTTAGAAATTAAGAGTTTAAATTTATTTGAATAAGATATAAGTTAATTAATTTAAGGTAAATCAATTGGTAATTAAGAATCATTGATTAAATAAGGTTAAATTTTTAATTAATGATTAGCAATCAATTAATGAATTAAGTGAGTAATAATTAATGAGTTATTAAGATTAATAAAAATGTAATAGATAATAAATTTTAGTTAATTACTTTAGGAAAAGTAATTAAAGAATTGTAAATAGTAAATGAAGGTCATTAACTAAGATTATGAAATAATCGATTAATGGGATTAATTTTAATAATTAATTAAATTATTTAAGATAAGCAATTGTGGATTGTTAAGCATAATTACTAAATGGAAGTAATTAAGGAATTTTTTTAAAAAAACTCAACCCAGAGCCCTGATGAAATCGAAGGGATAGGAGGAGCCCCCTTCTTCCTGGTCCGACCACAGACAGTTGGGATTTAGACTAACCTAGCACAGAGATTTGATGCCCTCAACCATTTTTGTTAGGATTTAACGGGGACCCACGTCCGCTCCTTGAAATTGGGAGTAGGACAGACGGGGATCGAACCTGCGACCTGCTTACCAGGAAGCAAGTATCTTACCACTACGCCACTACTTGCGGACAAAGTAATTAAGGAATTAATTACTCATTGTAATTAATTCAGTTTAATATGAATTGTTTAAGTTAGTTAATTAAGTTTAATTAATTTAAATAATCATATGATGATGAGATAAGTATAATTACTTAGGGAAGTAATTAATGATAATTACTGGATGTAATTAACCGAGGGTGATTTAATAGTGAAAGAAAATGGAATATAATTACTTTGCATAATTAATCAAGGGATTAATTTAAAGCAAAATAATTAAGGAGTAATTAATTTATTTGATGGAGTAATTAAAGGAAGTTAATTACTGAATGGTATTAATCAGGGGTGATTAATAACTATGATTTAATTGAGATTAATTACTTAATGTAATTGATTTAGAAGGGTAATTAATTAAGATGGATTAGAAATCATTAATTAATATAAGTAATGATGAATTTAAGAATTGATCAATTAAGATAAATTAACCAATAATAAGTAATTAAAGAGAAATTAATTAGTGTAATTAAAGATTTCAGTAATTAATTATACTTAATCAATTTAATAAGAAATTAGAGGTTAATTTCTGTATTTAGTTAAGGTTAATTAATTTGTGAAAATAAATTAAAAGATAATTACTTGAATGTAAGAGTGATTAATTAAGTTGAATAATTGGATGATGAGAAATTAATTGATGGACAAGTAATTAATAGATATATAAGCAGGATTTAAAATGGTAAAGTAATTAATTTAATTTACTTTAAATTAATTAGAGATGATATAATTAATTTAATTCATTTTAAATTAATTATAGTTGATATGATTGCTTATATATGGATTGATGATGTTGTTTACTTTGAATGGGTTGAGATGTCAAATATGAGATTAATGAATGCTATGTGATAGGTATGCTCTGATTTAAGTATGATGATAATATTGATTATCTGTTGTGATGATAATATAGATTATCTGTTTATGTTGATGTTGATTATCTATTATGATATTGTGAATTCTCTATCTGTGTGTATATGGATAATTGAACTGAATTGTTTTAAACTTTAAACAACTTGGCCTTAAAAGACACGTTTTGGATTTCGATGAGACCGGGATCGGGTTTTCCATATTTGGAAGTCCGAAAACCACATCGATCCAAATTAACGATAGGTCGTGAATCTGAAGTGAAGATGAAGATTCAGAATGCAAGGGTTATCGTCGTTAACTCTGAGGGTGATTCCAAAATGAGTGTAACGAGATAATGCCTTCGGTTTCGTTCGAACTCGGAATGAACTTGTATGGATTGAATGCTTTCAGAACATCGTCAGGTGGACGATGAGCATTCTAAGAAATGTGTTCTCTAAAGGTAATCGTAGCCTCAAGCCTCATCAACCGGAAATGGCTAAAACAGGGGAGGTGCAGCAAGGTTAGGTTGGTCATGCCCAAGCAGGACAAGATTTTCCCCTGTCTAGATGTCCCTTTTTATTTGGCTGTGTGGGCGGTTGGATGTACACCAACTGCGGGGTTATCTTGTTCGGGACTGTTCAGTAAGGAATAGTTCCGGCCTTGTGTTGCAGGGGGTCGGGGGTGATCCTCGGTACGTTGATCTAGGCCACTTACTGTGACGGGCGGTACCCCAGTAGCCCTGCCATTGTATGGAATCCACAATCCAATAAGTGCCAACAGTTTTGATTGTATTACCCACTTTTGTGGCTAGTAGCTGGAATTTAATCATGTAACAATTTCGGCTATTTTCTATTTACTTGAAAATCCTAGACCTATTATAATATCACTGAATTTCCTATCAAATGTTTTGGTTAGCGTAAGGTAAAAACTTACCCATGTTTATTTGTGGGGAGCCTTACGTGATACCCTTTGTTTCAAATGTTTTACAAAGTTAAGCAACTTTAACCTGTTACTCACACCAGACTCATGTCTGACCCGGAGTTTATTTTTGTTTTTCATAAACTCTCGGGTACCCATATTTTTACGGGTAGCCAAGGGATTCATGTTAGCTTTGACGAATTCTGGAGGAGCAATGGAGTAGGAGGCTTCAGCGTTGTAGATATATATATAGTTCCGCTGTGTTGGTATCTTTGAGTTATTTGTTTGAGTTGTGTTGTATTAACTAGACAGGTGTTTATAACTGTCCAGTACGTGATGTATTATCTGTATAACTCTGATTGGTGTTGTATATTATGTAAATACTTATGTGATTATTATAATTTATTCGTTCCGCTGTGAAATTCTGATGTTGTTGTTCTTTCTTCTCTATCTTTTCTGTTTTCCCACCCCTTTCTTTCTTCAAGACGAAACGGTTTTTTGGGCTTAGAAACCCAGGTCGTCACAGTCCATTTGCTGCCTATTATATTTTTATTTGTTGGTGCTGGAACCAAGCTCCATGTTTTGTTTTTAATTAATACACTGTATTCTTTATCCATGGCTTCTCTCCATTTGTTGCTTTTAGCAGCTTCATCATAGTTGATTGGTTCCTTGTCATTTATATTGGCAGTGTAGATCTTTGGTTTGAATATCCTATGTTTTGATCTTGTAATCATAGGATGTCCTCCTTGTGCAGGTGTTGTGTCACTACTATTTGGAAGTGAGCTGTTGTCTTGATCATTATTCTGATCTTCAGACTCACAACCTTCAGACTCATTGTTATATGAGTTTGTATCATCACCTTGACCTGGCCCTTCAATGGACACTGTGTGTTGGAGGTTTGATGCTGTATTCTCATGATTTTCAGCACTTTTAGATTCTTCCTTTCTCCATACAGGTATGGGTGGTAGAAATTTCTTGGCACTATAAATTTTTTGAGTAGTTTTTATGTCTTTACTAGTTAAGGGAAACATACATTCGTTAAATGCAACATGCCTTGATATAATTATTTTCCCTTCACTTGTAAGACATTTATATCCCTTTTGGCTAGTGGCATATCCAAGAAAAGTACAGGGTAATGATCTAAAACTTAACTTATGTTGATTATATGGTCTGGTGTATGGATAACATAAGCATCCAAAAGTTTTGAGGAATGAATAATCTGGTTTTGTATTATACATAATTTCTAATGGTGTTTTGTTCCTCAAAACTTTTGTAGGCATTCTGTTTATAAGAAACACAGCAGTTGTAAATGCATCTGGCCAAAACTTTAAAGGCATTGATGCATGTGCAAGCAGTGTTAGACCAGTATCAACAATGTGTCTTTGTTTTCTTTCAACAATGCCATTTTGTTCAGATGTGCGTGGGCAGGTAATTCTGTGATTTATACCTTTTTCATAAAAGTATTCTTTTAGAGTTTTAAATTCAGACCCACCATCTGTTTGTATGATTTTAAGTTTCTGATTTGTGAGATTTTCAGCTTGTCTTATGAAATGAATTACTGCATCCTTTGCATCAGATTTTGATTTGAGTAGTAGAATCCAAGTATATCTAGAGAAAGAGTCCACAAAAGAGATGTAGTAATTCATTCCATAATCAGAGTTAATGGGTGAGGTCCCCATAAATCGACTGCAAACATTTCTAAAGGTTTACTGTACTTTGTTAATGAATTACTAAATGGTATTTTATGACTCTTCCCTAGCTGACATGCATGACATATATATGGCAAGGATATGTTTTCACATTTGATATTGTTGTTTTTCAAAATATTTTTAACAATAGCTATGCTGGGGTGACCCAGTTTACAGTGCCAAGTATCAAAAGTTTTGTTAAAATCAATTGTGTCATCAGTCTTTGAGTAGTTACACCATTTATCCTTCTGTCTTGGTTCATTTTCTTGTACTAGAGAAAATTTATATAACCCATCTTGCATTTTACCCTGTAAAAGAATGTTCTTATTCAGTAAGTCTTTGACTAGACAGAATTTTGGCTAAAATTCAAAATATGCTTGATTATCGTTAGCAAACTGAGAGACACTTATTAGATTCTTTTTAATTTGAGGAACTCTGAGAAGATTATTTAAGTGTAACTCTCTTTTGCTATTAAGTTTGGCTTTGCCAATGTGTGTGATTTTTAATGAACTACCATTACCAATATAAATGGATTGCGTACCTTTGTATTCCTTGTTTCCGAGATTGAGATTCTCTAAGTTGCTTGTCACATGATTAGTTGCCCATAATCTGGATACCAATCTTCATGTAGTATATCATCATTTTTGATTAGATTGCCTGATTCATTTTGATTCTTTGAATGACTGCCTTGATTTCTTGCTTCTGTTTGAGTAAGATTGACATTTGGATTGTAATTTCTTTGAGTATTGTTTGACTGTTGAGGTATGACAAAGTTGTGGTCAAATCTGAAGTAGCACTTAGAAGCAATGTGTCCTGGTTTTTCGCATATCTGACACTTGACTCTGTTATTGCCAGACCATCTTCCTCTACCTCTGCCTCTAATATTTTGGCCACTTCTTTGACTTGTTTGAGTTCTATCTTGACCCTTTCCTTTGAAATTGGTAGTGAAATTTACCGAGTAGTCTATATTGGTAGTCTTCTTTTGTTCAATTCTTCCTTCTTGAGATAGAAGAGTAGAGTGGACATACTGCATATCTGGTAGAGTTCTTTGTGATGATAGAACTATGATTAGAGATTCATAGTATTCATCCAGACCATTTAAGTTTGTTAATACTTGTTCAGATTCTGAAACCCTGTGTCCAGCAGAAGCAAGTTTATCACAGTAGTTGTTTGCTTTGGTGAGATATTCTTGCATTGTCATATTTTTCTTTCTTTAAAATTTGAAATTTCTTTCTATAGTGCATAACCCTTGCGGCAGTTTGAGAATTAAAGATTCGTTCTATGGCTTCCCATATATCATTTGATGATTTACAACCAACTATTTGAGATAAAATATTCACATTTACAGATGACATTATCCAGGAAGCAAGAAGACTATCTTGTTTCAGATAGTTTGAATATTCAGTATTGGGTACCATATTGTCTTTATCATCTTTAACCATTATAGGTGGAATGGTTATCATACCATTGATATACTCATCTAAACCATAACCTCTGATGGCTGTTTCAATTTGATATTTCCACAATAAGTAGTTATTTTCATCTAGTTGCACTGCTAAGTGTCCTTTTGGTTTGATAATTTGCAGATTTTGACTGTTACTGATATTTCTGGTGGTTGGAGAGGTGGTTGCTGAGTTTTCTTCATCTCCGGCCATGATTTCAGTGATTGGCAAGGTAGACGAATATGAATTGTATCCAAGAACTGATATCTGAACTTCAAGAAAAGATCAACAGTTGTGTTGTTTATCAAGAACTGAATTCTTGATAAATTTCACACTGCAGTAATAACATGGGTTATCACTTGACTTGATGATGTTCAATAAGAACTGAAAGTTTCTGCAGCCTAGGTCCTTTGAGTTTTTAGGCGAGGCAGAGAAAAAGAATAGATGCTAGATCACGAGAGGGTTATAATCTCCGATGATGAGAATTTTCTGAAGAGATAATCAACATATACTTTTCTTGCCGTTGGGCATTGAAAATGGCTCTGATACCATAACAGATATTTGATAGAAATGCAACTTCTTTATTGAGATCAAAATTGTATATATGTTACATTGCAATACAGTGAAGTATTTATACACAGTATAGTGGGCTGTTTTATGCAGGCCCATAATCCAAAAACAAAAAATAATAAGATCACAACCATTGAGATATTGGATGGCTGTGATATGTTTTGTATTATGCTTTGGATTACTATATGTGTTTGTTGACCAGATAGCCATCTTATTCTATTTATGAAAAGTAAATATGTTAAAAACAAAAATTTCCAGACCATGCCCGCAGAAACTCACAACTCAAGCTCATGGAAAAACATATAAAAAGAAAAAATATTGGTATCAAATTATTGGATAGAAGTTTTGAAAATGGCAAAAACATCAGCCTTTGGTTTGATCCTTGGATCAATGGAAAGTCACTAATTAGCTTGTTAGGCGAGAATAATCTCCTAAACTTTGGTGGTGCAAATTTAAAAGTTGATCATATCATTCAAAATCACATTTGCAATGCAAATCTTCATCCAGCAACTTCAATTTTTAATATGGATGAACACTGCTGGAGATGGAAATTCTCAAAGAAAGACGAATTTTCTTTTAAATTTACTTGGAATTATATAAAAGGGTTTGAAACTGAAATGTATGGCATTCTGTCATTTGGAATAGAGCTAACTGCCCAAAAATGGCACATTGTGCCTACTTTTCTATACTGAATAGACTGCCAACCAAAGATAGATGCAACAAATGGATTAAAAATAATGAGTTAAATTATCCCCTTTGTAAGAATGATATTGAAACAGCAGAACACTTATTTTTTGGTTGCAAATTTTTAAGACATATCTACTATATTGCCATAAACATGCTCAAATTCAGAAAAAAAATTCCAATTGAAAACATCAAAGAATGTATTCATCATATCTGACAAAATTTCAAAGCCAAATAAAAAAAATTCAACAAAACTAGCATCATGCTAACTACTGCCATATACTACATATGGAAAGAAAGTATTGCTAGACTGGATACAAGAAAGGAAACATATGCTATCCAAATTTGGAAATGCATTGAACCAAACTTTTCAAATTTTAATTCACAAAGAAAACAGAAATGGAAATCGCTATCATCAACTATTTTTAGATAATAATGATCAAGAAGATCTCGAAACAGGAGTGGAATCATACTTACAGAATGGAAAATTCAATAATGTTATTTTCCATGGCAATTATCTCTAGACTAATAATCATAAGAAATCCAAATGAGATGCTTTTATTTTATTTCATCTCATTTATTTATTTTTCAATCTTAATGTGAATAATACTTTATGATTTAATACTAACATTTATTGTACAACTGTTGAAGGTTATATTGATTTTATTTTTGGTTTGGAAGGCCTTAGATGTTAGTTTATGATATATTCAAGTGTTCTTATGTTTAGGCCCACTAATTAAAATAAGCATAATAGTTCAGCTAATATACAATCCTCTCTAATTTCCAACCCCACTGACTACTCCCTTCTTCTGAGGAACTTAAGCTAAAGAATGATCTGTCTAAAGCTCTGTCTGATGAAAATAAAATGCTAGGTCAAAAATAAAAAATTCAGTGGCGCTTGTATGGTGATTAAAGCTCTGCTGCTTTTCATAAATCCTTGAAAATTAAAAATTCAAATTCATACATTCAGAGCATATTGGATAAGGATGATAATTTATGTTCCTCCTCTCTTTCTATTCAAAATGCTTTTCTTCATTATTACACCAATTTATTGGCTGACAAGCAGCTTGAAGAACCTCAAATTTCCACAATTTCCAATCTAAATCTCCCTTCTATTTCTGATACTCAAATTCATGAACTGATTCAACATGTTACTGATGAGGAGATAAAAACATCTATGTTTTCCATGAATTCAAATAGCTCCCTGGGTCCTAAAGGTTTCAATGCTCAATTTTACAAAACTTGTTGGCACATTATTGGGAAGGATTTTATTAAAGCAGTGAATTTTTTTTCAAGCACAACCTTATGTTGTCAAGAATAAATGCTACTAAAATTGCATTGATTCCTAGAGTTAACCATCCGGATTCTGTTTTTCAATTCAGAACCATTGCTTGCTGCAATATTATTTACAAGTGTGTTCCAAAAATTCTAGCCACTAAATTGAAAGCTGCTTTAGCTACTGCGATTTCCTTGAACCAAAATGCTTTTCTTCCTAGAAGGGATATTATTGATAACATGTTATTATCCTCTGAATTACTTAAAGGATATAATAGACAGTACATTTCTCCTAGATGTCTCAAGAAGCTTGATATCCAAAAGGCATTTGATACTATTAACTGGACAACCATCATACACATTCTTCAACACATGAAATTTCCCCAGACATTCTTGGATTGGATTTATACTTGTATTTCTTCAGGTACTTACTCTACTAGTTTGAATGGTGTAGTGTTTGGCTACTTCAGTGGAAAGAGAGGGATAAGGCAAGGGGATCCAATTTCCACTTATTTATTTCTCCACGTTATAGAATTACTAAAAGCTCAATTTAATTTTGCAATGAATAACAAGTTGATGGATTATCATCCTCTCTGTAGAAAATCCCATATTTCCAATTTAATGTTTGCGGACAACCTGATGTTATTTACTAGACCTAATGAAAAATCCATTGTTTCACTCTTAAACATTCTTGATTCTTTTCACTTAACGTATGGCCTCATAATTAATAAAGCCAAATCAAAAATTCATATTGCTGGTGTTTCTGAGGAGGTCAAGGCTAATTTAATCCATTTATCTCCTTTTGATCATGACGAAACTTATTTAGGAGCTCCTCTCTTATTTTCCTCAATTCAAAAATCTCAGTGTTTGCCTCTATATGAAAAAATAACTCCTAAACTAAATTCCTGGCCCATTTCCAAATTTTCTATTGTTGGTAGGCTTGTAATTGCAAAATCCATAGCTATTGCAATGTGTCAATATTATGCAAGAATCTTCTACCAGTTAAACTTATTTCTATGGTCAACTCTGCTCACAACCATTTTTTGTGGCATGGTAATCCATTTTCCAAGAAATTAATCCTAATATCATTCACGTCCTCTTGCTTGCCTTTGTCTTTAGGTGGTCTAGGAATAATGGATATTAAAAAGTGGAACATGCGGCCGACTCCACTCATATAAACAAACTGTTCAGCAATGACAACAACCTATGTTGTGAACAGTGCATGAAAATTTTAATTAAAAGTCAACATTTTTGGACCATGGAAATTCCAAATACCTACAGCTGCAATTGGAAGAAACTTCTGAGGCTAAGGCCTTTCTTCATACCATATTTTCAATTTACAAGGAAGCAAATCTCTCAGGTTCCTTTTGGATTGACCCATGGCCAGCTAAAGGTGTTATCCTTGCTAATGTCCTTCCATTATCCTTAAGAAGCATGACTGGAATTCCTGGGGTGGCTAAACTATCATCTTACTTATATATGTGACGACATATTTAACTTGCCATATTCTAGTTCCTATGGAGTTAGGGACATTTGGAAATTTTTTGAAAACAGGAAATATTTAAGTTCTGAGTATTTCTACTTGTAGGGAGATGTTAGTCATTCTGTCAAAGGTGTTAATAAGCTTATTGCATACCACTCTACCACTTCTCTATTTCCTTGGTACAGAAGGATCTGGTCTTCCAATCCTACTCCTAGGCGCACAACTTGTTACTTTGGAGAGTTGATAGGGGTTGTCTCCATACTTGTGATAGGCTTGCTTCTATAGGTCTTATTCAATTTTCAACTTATATTTTGTGTAGGAGTCAGGTAGAGACTGTTGAACATCTGTTTTTTTCTTGCCAGTATTCCAATTATATATGGAATAGTATCTTAGCTCATTTACACCTACATAAGCCTTCAGTTGATTCTAAAATGAAAAGGTACGTCATATTTAAGGCCACCAGACGAAGATGCTACAAATCAATGTTACTACTCAAAGTGTTAAAAGATCCTATTCATATGATTTGGACTGAAAGAAACTCTAGAGTTTTTCAGGAATTAGTTCCTCTAAACACAGTCTCTTTCGAGCCTTAGTTTGAGCAATTTAGTAACTGTTAGCACCAGACTTGGTCACTAACACCCTTGAGAAACATTGTGTAGAGAGGTGAATGAAGAAAGTAATTTTTTTTTAAATATAACGACCTGTTGAATTAATTAATTATTAAAATAGTAATTGAATATCGGGTAAAATATTTAAATCTAGAATTGTAAGCATATTGGAAATATTTTAACAGCTTATAAAATTTATATTGAGAACACTGGATGTAATAGATGGATTAAAATTAAATTTAACAGCCATTGGTTCAATTTTAAATTTGTATTATGTGAATTGACATTTAAAAATAACCTTTCGAGGCACAGTCTCGGAATTCGACGAAATCTGTGCCGTTGGATCCGTAATATTGAATTATTACCGGCTTTCAAGTTTCGTAATTTTTGAAGCTACCGTGTGACCGTACGAGATAGAAACATCTAGGCAATAATTAACTGTTTTAAATTAAAATATCCTACATCAAATCACATAGCCGACCTATTTCATCTCAGCCGACCTACTTCCCTCGTCTTAATCATACTCTGTGTCTTCCCTTAGAAGCTATAATCAAATCCATCTGCTTTATGAATCATGATACTTCTTCATTCGCCCAGTAATCAAAATAGAGAAGAAAATAAATAATGGCCGCTTCCTTCAGAATCGCGAAACCCTTCCCTTCACATATTTTAATTTCATAGTCTACTTCGTTTCCCTTCTTCTTTCTCAGCCGAATTCAACGGCATTCGAAAAAAAAATCCCTAACGCTATCGAAATCGACTTAGAGGGGGGGGACGAGGCGTGGATTTACGGGGGAGGCGACCTCGGTAGTTCGAGGGTGGCGCGGCCGACCGGAGGTCAAGAGGGAGGAGGAGATCTCGATGGCCGCGTCGGTTTTGGGGGTCGCAGCGGTGGTCGCGTCGTTGCTGTGGAGATGCAGTGGTCTCGAGCAGATCTTGATCGGTGGTGGGTGGGCTTCGATCCAAGTGCGCACGCGAGAGTATAGGCTGAAAGCGGTTCCAAGTTGAAAGCTCGACTAGGGTTTTGGGCAAGGGGAGGCGGCATGAACTCGCGATGTGTGTTTGGGCATCGCAGTTCGAACAAGGCAGTTAGGTATGACCTAATTTTATTCAATTTAATTTATAAGTATGGATTAACTGTTTCAAGATTTATGTTAACTTATGTTTTCAGTTTTCCGATTTTGAGTAGCGAAAAAAGGGGGTTTTACAGTAAAGTTAAATGCTTATATGTGTATATATTAGGGTTCAGAGAGAAATTCTTTGCAACTGTAAACTATTTTATAAATAAACAGAAAGATAATTACATATAGATATTTTGATATGCTAGATTATTTAAACATATTTTATTTAAGGCTGTTCAGTTTAAGTTGTTATTTAGTAAATATATATATATACAGGTTGCAATCATGTGTATATATAATGTTAAAGCTAGAAAAATTGTTTAAGGGAAATATATATATATTATAGCTAAGTATAAAATAAAACATCTTGTTTTAATTTAATGTATATATCTAAAAAAAAGGGAATTAGTCAAAAATAATAATAATTATTCGTTAAAATAAGGCATTAGTTAAAATTTATTTATCAGATGATGTAAGATTATTAAAGCGATAATTCATTGCTCGATTGTTTCGTATATTAATAAAATCATATAAATTGTTATTCAAGGTCAAAAATATGGAAACGAGTTAGGAGTGGATCGGTTTGGCAAAACCAAAATCAAAGGTGAGTTAATCTCACTCAGTTGAATTTAAAATTTAAATTGTTGAATTTAAATTTATTTTTTGAATTGCTTGAATGATGTTTGAATTACTGAATAATTAAATAGACCATATACGCCGCTTAATAGCGGGTGATAATGTATGAATCTCATATACCGCGATATTTCATCATATAAGTGGAATTAGTATTTTATTTGTGCTAACATTTGTGGATGTAGGGAAACAGGTTGGAGGGATCCAACAGGATTCCTCAAAATATTTATTGGTCTCATATTTATGTTGTTATATGCCAGGATGATGAATTGATATGAATTTGCTTGTGAATTGAATTATTAAGTATTAAATAACACGAAAATTAAATTTGGATTCTTTCTTAAATACTAAATAATTTAAATTAAAGGAAGTTAAAATTGAACTTGAATAGAATAATTATTAAGAATTTGAGTTCACTTCTATTCGAAATTTTAAGGAAGACAAAAGTATATTTATACCTTAATTGGTTAAAGAAGAGTTTTGGGAAATCAAACTTATATATTAAAAAGTTGAAGAAATATTGTAATCGTTAAATAGAATTGAAATATGATGAACTCTTAATAAGAAATGAGAAGAGTTTTACTAGGAAACAAATATGAATTTTATTGATGAATAAATTATAAAGATAAGATTTTTAAATAATATAAGCAAAGGGAAAACTCAGTGGAGTTTATAAATTTATAAACGGAGTTTATAAATGGGAAAGGAAGATATCAATGGATATGAAAAGAAATAAGTTATGAACTTATATTGAGAATGAAATTGTTTTGAATGGAAATACAAGATTATTTCCGGAAGGTGAATATGGACAAGGGGCATTTATAGACATTGGGTCTTCCAAAATTATAAATTTATGTTAAAAGAAAATATTTTTAAATTACTATACTATATAAATTTTTATAAACTATTATTCGAATGTAAAATATTTTCGAATTAGTTACTTTGAAGGCTTGGCAAATATTTATTAATAAACTCTATTTTTCTAAAACCAGTTTTGAATTTATCATTAACTGGATATGAACTTTAATATTTCTTTCGCACCATAATTCGTATAAAACCATACTTCTTATTTTATAAATCTTTATGTTTTCAAATTGTTTTTTTAAATCCAATTAAAATCCTCTTGTGATGGTAAGCAAATTAATTTAAATGGAATAAGATTTAGGAGAAATCTTATTAAGTGGAGAAAGTGAATTTGTGAAATTATAAGGAAGTGTAAATTGATTTTTGAGAAAGAAATGAGAAAATAAGGAATATTTTCAAAGGATATATTAAAAATACGAGTGAGCATAAGAACTCATTTGAATGATTTCGTGGAATAAAAAGGGCTTTGAAAATTTATTTCAAATGGGATAAAATGGAAATAATATCTGAATGATATTTAAAATAAATAATTTAAGGAGATTATTTGATGGTTGCTTGTGAATGATTAATTGATAGTTAAATAACCGACTATCAATATTGGACAATGCGCTGATCGTTTCGAAGAGTCCGGGATCAGATTTAATTATCCGAAAACCACTTCGATCAGGTTTGAACGATTACGAATGAAGACCGTGAAGAGTTGAAGACGGTGATTCGGTTTGTCCAGACCCAGGGCAACTTGTATGGATTGAATGCTTTCAGAACATCGTCAGGTGGACGATGAGCATTCTAAGTGGGATGCGTTCTTGAAAGGTAACGCTTAACCTCAAGCCTCATCAACCGGGAATGGCTAAAACAGGGGAGGTGCAGCAAGACTTCGTGGGTAGCCCCCACTGGAGAGTGAGGTTTCCCCTGTCTAGATGTCCCATTTATTTCGGCTTAGTGGGCGGTTGGTCGCGCCAACTGCGGGGTGATCTTGCTTGGGACTGTCCAGTAAGAGATGGTTCCGGTCTTGTGTTGCAGGGGAGTTAGGGTGGCTCCTCGGTACTCTGATCTAGACCAGGTACTGTGACGGGTGGTACCCCGATATCCCTGCCATTGTATGGAATCCAATCTCCAATAAACGCCTGTACGGTTTTGATTGTGCCCAACTATTGCTGAAACGTGGGATGCAAGCATTTCAGCTAGATTCTATTTTACTTTCTATAGACACTATAATAATATCAGAGAACTTTAATAAAAAGTGTTTTAGCTATCGTAAGGTAAAAACCCGACATGTTTATTTGTGGCATGGTCTTACGAGATGCTTTTGTTTTCAAAGATTTTGGAAACTTTAATAACCCAATTGAGTGTGATTTCTCACGCTGGTTTTCCAGACTGACTCGGGTGTTGTTTTATATGATGCTCGGGTCAGACCGAGTTAGACAGGTCCAGGTTATATACTGGAGCTCAGGAGACGAGCTGATGATAGAGCGTATTTCCGTATTTGTCTATTATTTCCGCTGTGTATGGACATGTATGATTGATTGTTGTACTCTGATGATGATATGTATGTATATGTATACAATACAGATTTCTTTGTATTTAAAAGCCGTATTCTATATATTATATTTTATTTCGCTGCGATGTGAGATTCTGTTCTTGTTTTCTTTTCTTCTACTTCTACCTCTTTCTTCTTTTACTCGAAGACTCGTACTTTTGTGCCACTTTGGATTGAACTGTGGTGAATTTTGTTAGTTCAAAGGGGTACGGATTTGCGGGCCTTTACACTTCACACACTTTTAGGATCATAAACACACATTCCTTGCATTCTCTCACATTCTAACGTTCCAAAACTGATACGATCCTTTCTTTTATCTCAAGTATAATAGGTAGAGACTGATTCATCTATCTACACCATGTTGTTTTCGGGGAAAGGAAATGCACTCCTGATCCATATCCTCCTTATTCCAGCCTTCACAAGGAATGAGAAATAGAAGTAGAAAGACCCCGAAGGAAAGAATGCGAGGTAGAAAGCGAACACCAAGAGAAAAGGGACTGGAAAAAGAGGAAAGAAAATAAGAAATAGTCTATAACCATGGAAATAAATATAAAGATTCACGCGACTGCCATGGTTCTTCTTCTGGCCTTCATCGAACTTAATCTTAATCATAACTCCCTCCACCGTAGTAAACTTCTGCATCATTTCCTCTAACTACGACCATTCCTTTACCCCCACATTCCATAGGGGTTTCTATTCATCTAGCTCATCCTCCATCGTTATCGAGTCAAATGTAGGCTGCCTTCCCAGAAATTTACTTGATGGAGTCATGTTAGACTGTGACCTCGAAGACATTCCAAGGGAGGAAGAAAACTATAGGGTTGGAGAGATCCAAGAGCTTACTGTTTTGGGTTACGAATGGAAGAAACTTTGCTTCATCATTTGTAACATCAATCGAATTAATCAAACGAACATCCAATCATTTGAATCAAAGAAGAAAATCTATGATAGACTTATAGATGGATACAAGAGGTATTTGGAGAAGGTTGAAGAAGAAAGAGACGTGGCCCAGGAATCAGAGAAGAAAACCAAAGACTTAGTTTTAGAAGTGAAAAAGGCTAACAAACAGGCTGAGATCGTGATGAAAGATGTTATAAAAACTATTCATGAGGAAAATGCTACTTTTGAAACATGGCTCACAAGCAAGGACCTAACCCTCCTGGAGAAAGACAAGACTATCAAGGACCAGGAAGCCAAGATTCTGAAGCTCCATACTGAAAAGAGGAAGCTAGATTTTGCCTTACCCTATCGAATGCAGAGACATTAAATGCTCGGGTCGACCATGCTGCAATGGTGAATGAGTTGATCGAGCTAAAGGAGGCAAGGGCCAAGGAAAGAGAAAAATCGAATTCCACCCTTCATATTACTTCGCCAATGTTATCCGGTATAAGAACTTTAAGTGGCTTGGAAGTACCTATGCTGTAACTCTTGCAAATGCTTGGGAAACTGCGTCATGCAGAAGCGTTCAGTAAAAGCTTCACAGAAGATGAATTAAAAGTCAAATATCTCGACGCTGACGATATCTTGAAACATGAAGAAGGAAAGATGGTCTTGGCTGTAGAAGACGCCTCTGCTACTAAAGCCAGCATTGAAGCTCCTTCCGGTCCATGTGCATTAGGCCATGTAGAGTCATCATCTCCTAGAATCCAAAAGCTCGCAACGCAGATTCCATCATTCGAGGGGCCAGGTATAAGGCGACCCAAATTATTCCAGCTTCTGTAGTGATTACTTCCATTTAACCCTGCATTCCTATTTCAATCTCTCAACCAATCCTGTCAACCCTAAAAGAGGGTGAAATTACCATATCTCCTGCAAAAGAGATTCCATCCAAAGAAGGTATATCCCTCATCTCTCCGGTGTTCGAGATCCTTTAGTTCTAGCTTGAGACCGTAACTAATCTTTACTTCTTTGTTTGTGAAATCACAGTTCACCCATCATTTCCTCCTCCTTCATCGTCAATCATACAAGGCTCAGGATCCGCTGTAATTACTACTGAGTGTACCTCCGTAAATGCAGGATTGATCATTCCTAGCCTTCCCCTCAGCTCCATTCATAGTCCAAATTTAGAAAAATTGCCGCTCTAAAGGGATTGGACAATGCTTTCCAGTCCCTAGGAGAATAAGTTACCATTACAAGCACCTCGGGCTCGACCAATTCCATTTCCATGGCAGAGAAGATGAAGATCGACATTTCTAAAGTCAAAATCAAGACTGAGCCTGGACATGAGAAACCCGCTGGTACTAAGGAATCAAAGCCTTCTACAAGAATCCTTCCTATCACCTTCAGGCCTCCAAAGGGAAGTAACACTGGTGCCACTACAAAAACATCTAAGCTCCTTGTTGATGATCTCAAAGATCCTACCACCACTATTACTAAAGGAGATACCACTCCCTCTGAAGGCCAAGTGTGTCATGCTGGGCCATGAGTGAGATCATACCTTTTGAAATTCTATCACAAAACGAGTCTTACCTTTAGGACTAGTCATTCTTGATGCTAGAATCAATGCATCTTTCGTTGACTTGGCCTACCTTCGAGCATTAGTCGAAGGTTAATGACATGGGGTAGATTATCCAAACCCCTAGTCTAATTATACTCTCCTGATCTTGCTTTTGGAAAATAGTAGTCCGATGCTACCTATTTTTAGGTTTTGGCTTTCAACCACACTTATTTCTGGGTGGTAATTGAAAGCATTCACCGATCATCTTCGCTTATCCTCCCCCGAGCATGTCCTGTTAGGCCAAAAGCGCGGTCATGAAAATCCTGGTCATACACCAGTTCTTATATCTATAATCCGTGTTTTGGAAACCTTTCCTAAGGAATTCACTCTCTCGGTTTCACCAATATCCGAGTGACGACCGAGGGTGTCCGTTGATCGTCTACACTTATCCTCGGCCTAGCTTATCCTACTTGGACACAAGAGGGGTCACCGAATTTCCATCCATGCTTCAATGTCTATCGATAAAAACTAGTGCATTTAACTACCTAAGCTTGGATATTCCTTACCGACGTTGCATATTTCTGGCCTATTGTCAACACCGAAGGGATATGGTCAAATTATCTAATCAACCAATATGATTATATTCCTTTGTTTTTATCTTGGACTAAAGGAGTCAGTACCTATCTTCAGGTATTTGATTGCACTGCTAATAATGCAGCGTAGGTTTGGCTTATAAGAACACGGTTCTGTTGGTTCAAGAAGCTATCTTTGTTTATAAATGAAAATCAAGGCTAGTATTGCCTTATTACATTGCCCACATAATCATAGGATTGCTTATTTTTAGAAAATAAACTAAATAAAATTAAGTGAAATAGCATTGCAACAGGTTGCTATTCCATGCCCGTGGGACTATGATCCTATCAACTATAAAACACCCTATCTCTATACCTATACTATTTAAGAGTATTACAGACTAATACTATCAGATATGAGAACAAGGCTATATGGGGGTACACATATGAATGTTATCTTGGACTAAAACTGGTGCGTATTAAAACATCTAATATATAACACATCTATACATACATAGTATTAGCACAAAACAATAAACATGCGTGCCTCCAAGATTGAAAAATACAAAATGTATAATACATAGAGTCAATCGTAGCGATAAAATATAACACACACATAGATATATATACACACACATATATACACATATACTTATATATTTATATGTATTTATATATGCACATACACACACAACAAGGGTACAACTAATACAAATATCAAATATCTCAGTATAAGGTGATAAACAATTAATATACAGCTTAGTGTCCTAATGTAATATAAATAATATAGAACACCCTAATATAATTCTCCTCTAAGCCCAATAAATACAAATGCTGGTCAAGTCGTCCCTTTACCAGAAATGTCTCAAAATGACCCAAGTATTATAAAATAACACATAGGTTAGACTATGTCTAATCAAGGGTATAATAAAGGTAATACAATGTAATCAAAAAATAATAGTATGATACTCTAATATAGATAACCAAATCACATGAAATAACCAACATTGATATCAAAATACGTCATCACCCATATAGAAACACATCAAATCAGAAATCTTAGAATCAATACAAATGGTCGAATCATACATATCTAGAAATCACATTTAAATCTAGAAAACATCATTAAAGGAGACATCATCAATTACATCGAGCCAACATATAACATTATAGGTATAATCTTGGATCCTCATATTTGTCTATCAAAAAGTATCGTGATGGGAAATAGTTGTACGATAGACTCGAAGTCCCTATTGGAGTCATATATAAGAACTTGTGGCCACACAGTCCATATCTATACCGCGGTGAGGTGTATCAATCGTAATACCAATCCACTACTCCATCGGAACCAAAAGGGATACTGATAGGACAAAGCAAGCTCCAGAGTCACAAAGTCTCTACAGTCTTAGTTATCTCGTAGTCATCGTGACCTGTATCCACCCATATGCTCGTCAGTGTGAGGACTAATTGGTCATGACACTACAAATGCCTCTATAGGTAACGGACTGCTGGCCTAGGTGACACAGGGGAGATCACAAGGCTAATCGAAAAGCAAATCACCAAGATATATAATAATATAGTTTCATGGATATGAGGCGTGATCCCACGATCAAGCAGATAGGGTGGATTTTAGTCATCTAGTCCTCTCTAACAAACATAATAGGAATACATCGTAATAATAGCATTAGGAACAATACATGTAGACTCAAAGTCTTAATAACCATAATCAAAAAGTTACAAATCATCTCACACTATGCACTCCATTCCCATCACGTGAGTGTTATCTACATGTATTGAAAGCCAAATAAATATCACGACAGCATCCCATACCACTGCGTGATACTTAAATGTTTATTTACTGCTTATAAACTAAACTCAATCTACTCAATATTCTGTATAATGAGTCCAAAGAATAACTGAAGAAATATTACCAAATGCCCCATCCCAAATGGTATTATAACTCCATTTATTCAAATTTCTCGTTACAGAGAGTAGAAATCATCAAAAAATCACATAAAGATGTCATCACCGTATCATCTCAAATCATTGATCAAATCTTTATTAATGTTGAATCACTCATAACATCGGAATCAACATTGAGAAGATGAGAAGTCAGAATACCCAAAAATCATGTATAAACATTTTTATAACACATAATGATAATTTAATAAATAATTATATTATTAGAATAACGCCCTTTAAAATAATTAAAATTCTAAACTTAGCATTTACCATAATTTGTAAGTTTAAAAAAATCAATAAATCTGAATAAAATGTTCTTTTTAAGAATTTGACAATTATTTAGTCTTTTAGTTATTAAAATATTAATTTTAGTATCATTTATATACTTATTAAATACCTTAAAATACTCAAGATAGTTTACGAAACCTGAACATTACAAATGTTGAGTATTTCATAATCTCAATAATCAAATATTATTTATAAATAATTTTTAAATCATCTAAATTAATTTACCGTATTTATACTAGCATAAATATTTTTTATAAGAAAATAATTACTTAGAATACACAATAAATAAATAATTTTCCAATCTTTTATATAATGAATCAACTATTAAGCTTTCTCTAATAACATTTGATACTCAGTTCGTTCACTTTAAAATCATAAAGTACTTTGTAAAAAATATATATAAAAATATAGCATATAGGAATTGAATGATAATTTACTATGAGTAAATATTATTTTAAATAATTATAAGCATTCGAATTAATTTAATCTATTCGTAATCCAATCAATTTGTTTTTATGACATGAATTATATATATTAAAATCTCACACATTTATAACATGATTATTATAAACCATTTAAATAATATAGTTAATTACACTTTATTTATTGGAATTATATTTACCTTCATATATATGTATGTGTGTGTATGTGTGCGTGTGTGATTCATTTCACAATTGGACGGAGTTTCATTTGCAAATTGATACTTTCGACCGATACAAAATGCCGGCTATCACTACAACAACCAAATCCAATATAATATGCCAAACAATCCATTCAACAATTAATTCAATCCCGACAACCAATATAATTTCAACCATATAAATCATACTATATCATAGCTTTAATGAGATGAAGTAACATTGTGATTTGAACATAATTGTGGGTATATATAATAAATACTCACCAATTGCCATATTGAAGAGCACTGCTCATTTCACTATTGCTGACATCGACAGCGATTCGACCGCCATCGCACCTCAATTCGCCATCGCAGTCTAATTTGTAGTCATCACACATTAAACGTCTCCACCATCACCAGCTGCAACTCATCTGATGCCAGCAACCATGTGTGTTCCACCTTCCTCTTGCTCGCATCAACCAGAATGCGGCTCCAACGTCTCGTGTTCGCGCACTTATCCGGAATCGTCGATGCGACCCATCTTAGCGCCTATATCCAGCTTTTTTTTAAAATGTCGTGATTTAACTTTTGGGAGAAATCTGGAGAAGAGAGGTCGGGGCATGTATGATTTTTTGGGTTCGGGCTTCAATTGACTGAATAGGCAAAGATTTCTAGAGAAAGGAAGAAATATGGTTTAATGTGGCTTGGTTATTTGATTTTTGGGCTCTTATTATTTAATTGTATTTTTCTTTCTTTCTTTCCTTTGATTATATTAATTTGTAAATCCATTCCAATTCAATTTATTTTTATTAACATTTTATTTTATAAGTTATATTTCGATAATTGTGCACTACATTTTCAATTCATTGCTCATTTATTATTATTTAGTTATTCATTATATTAACGTAAAATAAATTTATTTTCTACTATTTCGATCATATAAAAATTATTTACTCTTTAAAATATCTTATATTTGTATATTATCTGAAAAGAATTTTAACTTAGTTTCAATTTATTAAAAAAATATTTTATTAAATGGATTCAATTAATTAAAAATTCCTTTTCAAAATTAATTATTAAAAATTAAATTCAAAGATTTCTTTATTAACTAAATTTATTAATTATCAGTACGATATATGAAGTAAGGTTGTTACAGAATTTCCTCTTAAGATAATTGCATCCTTCCAATTTCCCATAGGGGAAACGTTTCATACTACTGATACCCTGTGTTTGCAACCAAATTAGCCACAAACATCCAAGAAAAGGTTTATGTAGGGAAGTAAATGAAGAAAACTAAAGTTAAACAAAGGAATATAGCAAAATAGCAAGCATATCACAGCAAAAAACAAGAACAACAAGATTTAGAGTGGTTTGGCATCAATTGTCTACGTCCACTTTGAATATTCTCTTTATTGATTCACTATAATCTTGATTACAGTGGAAAATGGAAAGAAGTAAGAGAGTAATGAAGGAAGTTGATTAGAAAAAGGAGCTATGTACCCAGCTGCGTAAAGATCCCCAGAATGACCTTCTAGGCCAGTATTTATAGACGAAGGCGACCATAAATTTTTCTGAAACTTCGGCTACATGACCTCCTTATCCATATGGATCAACCATAGGGGGCGTTAGGCCCAAATCCCAATGGAGAGGTTTGGGTACCGATCCCTCTGTTGGTTGATTTTGGGACAGCGATCCCTATGGTAGCTTCATCATGCTTGGATATGACGATATCTCAAATATCATATTGAATGGATATGTAGAGCTCGTGCTTTTGATCGATCCTGGATACAAATCTAATTTGAAAGCATTCTTGCCAAACCCTTCCATATAGCTCTAAACTTCATATGTCGACCCTTATTACACGCTTATTGTGAGGAACGAGATTTTCGACTTCCGAAAATCGACATTTTATACGTCCACTGTATCAACTGCCGAACAATCGAATTCCGGAAAATCGAATACTTAGGGTTTAAGAAGAAGAAGAAGAAAAAGATATAATAAGTAAGAAAGAAGAAGAAACAGAACAATATCAGAATCTCACAATCGCAGTGGAACAACATATAATAGATAAATGAATATCTTTAAAACAAAGAACTATATCAGTTATTACATCACATCACATCACATTTCATTACATTATCAGAGTTTACAACAACAAATAGCGGAAAATAAATACTATATACTAGTTGATACGCCACGCCATCCAGCTTGCCTCCAGATCTCTACAACAACTCCTGAATTCCAGAATGACCTGATAACCTGACTCTAGGCTGCCCATGTGGAAAATGATGGGTACCCAGAGTTTAGGAAGGGAACAATAAACTCCAAGTCAGTCATGGGACTTGTGTGAGAACTTAAAACAGTTTATCTTTAAAAACAAACTAAGAAATATTTTAAAATGGATCCGCAAAGCTTTTAGAAAATGTAACTACCATAAGGCCTCCCGCCACACACACAATGCAAACGCGGAATTGGAGGAGATTTCTCCTTATGATAGTTAAACATGCTTGATACGCAAATTTCTTTGATATTATTACTATAAGTACAAAGTGTAGGAAAACATTTCGAAAGTATAATATAAATCTTAGCCAGCGTAGACATTTCGCACTTATGACTACTATAGCTACCATCTAAACAATGGTGACCACCATAAGTAAATGGTAGGTTCTACAACTAAAACCGTACAAGGTGCGTACTGGAGTTTGGATTTCCAACAAATGGTCAGACCAAGGAACTTCCCATTTCCACATGGGTACGCCTCTGGAAGGACGCCCCGAGATCCTAACCGGATCTCTGCCAACACAAGGCCGGGTTACCTCTAGCTAGGTAATTACTGACACGAGTATGCCATCCCCCGGTCGTAAATGACCTCTATCCCGGGATTCACCAACAACCACAAAGAAATAAATTTGTAGCAACCACATAGGTTAAGTATTTGGGCTCCATACCATAATACCACCTCTATCTAGAAGGAAATGTACATACCCTAAGGGGGCGCTATCCCCTAATAACCTTGCTGCATTCTTCCTGTTTTGACCATTACTGGGTTGTGAGGTCCGACGAAGTCTCGTCCACAAAGCTACGCTTTTCACAAAAGCCGCGCTTTGATCAAAAAATGATCAGCAGCACTTAGCATGCCACGTTACCAAATTGGGAATATATCACTAGTAACCATCAACTACATAACCTCTGAGCTCGTACGTCTCAGAGAAGGGTGTTAAGCTAAGAGAATAAATTCTCCGCCACCAACAGAAATGTATTTGATAGAAACCAACTTTACATCTCAAATTGTAATGTCGGACACACATCCATACAAATCCTTTCCCCGATCGAGCGGAACCGAAGGCACTTCCAAAAAAGTCCTTGCAATCCGGATATTCACTAATCATGTCTGAACTTCCCATCACAAAGGGTGATAAAATCTCTATATCGGGGATCAGCCGATGCAGAGACATTCGACGGTAATCCTTCTGTTTTCGAAAATACCCGTCTTCAACACCGGTCTTCAAATGCTATCCATTACGATGTATCACTATTCGGAATGGGATTTATGACCCAAAGGTCCTCTCCCGGCTAAACCGAATAACGAGAGATTATTTTAAAAATAAGTGTAGCATTCAAATTCACGCAAATCATAACAAATGCCCATTTAAAGGTAACTATTGATAGTCGGTTATTTAACTATCAATAGATATGCACGACATCACCAGATTCCAAATAATTTTCCAAATTATTTATTTTCCAAAAATATCTTTACAAGATATATTTTTCCACACTTCAACCATTTGAAAACAAATTTCAAATCACTTTTCACCTTTACAACCTTTGAAAACAAATTTCAAATCATTTTCCTTATGCGGAAACACTTTCAAATATTTATTCATTTTCACTGGAAATCTGCCGAGTTCAAATAAATTTAAAATAATGTATAACACTTATCCAAAATATATCTAAAAAAACACTTTGAAATAAAACTATTTTTCTTTAAACACTTCACTTAAAATGTTAGTTAAAAAAATATTATACCAATATTACATACTTAAGTCCAGACTAATTTTCAAAATAAAATTATTAGATAGAGTATAACTATTTAAATAACTATTTTCTAAAATAATTATGGATTAAATCTTAGAAATAATCATTTCTATATCAACTTAATAAATCTTTACTTAAGGGATTTAAAAACAATTTAAGAAGTTAATTTCTCCAAAGCATCCTTTTCAAAACCAATTCTAGAATTATATATATATATATATATATATATATATATATATATATATATGTATGTATGTATGTATGTATGTATATATTTTTCAAAGCTATTCAGAAATTTTATTCGGCTTTACAGGGAAAATACACTTCATTTCAAAATGGTTCATGTAAATCAATTAAATAAATCCTTACCGTTTTATTTTAAACTTACGTTCCAAATCCGTAAATTTATTTCCACACTTCAAAAATAAATCAATGTTTATTTTTAAACAAATTTCCCTTTCCTTTATATATTCCATGGTGAATTTAAATTTCCCAATATCCATTGATATACGATTTTCAAATCGGTTTCAAATATTCACTTCCAATTTATCTTTAAAAGATAAAATCTCAAAACATTTCACTTCATATTGGAAAACATTTCCATACTTATTTAATAATAAGTAATTCACAAATATATTTATTTTCAACATTTGAAAAATATTCAATATACTTAAATCACAAATAAGTATATATTTTATTCTTTAAGGAAAATATTCTCTTAAACACATTTATTTGAGTTAAAATGAATGTTGCGTAAAACATCGTTACGACAACCCAAAACCACTAGTATAGGGATTCGAAATTAAGATAGATATATAAATCCCAATACTATATAAAACATTTCCTTTCGAAAATCATTTACTATAACAACAGTATTATAGTCTACCGTTTCCTTTTATTTCTCGAAAACGTCTATTTCAACAATGAATGTTGAAATCTATGGTTTCGATACTTAATAGATTTTAAAACATCTTTAAAAACTCCTTTATAATTTCATCACTTTGATTTATAAAAATTCAATTTTATAAATCTTATATATAAAGCTTTTATAATAAATTCAAAAATCACCATTTAAATTATTTTATAAAATAATCAACTTCATATTTCCAAAAATCACCTTTCAACTATATTTCTCAAAACATCAAAAATTTTAATATAAATTTTCCACCTGAATTTTCAAAAATCAAATTTTTATTTATTTTCGGTATCCAACGATACCAAATTATATTCAGCTAAATTTTAGCCTTCAACGATTTCAATCAGAAAGATAATCACACAGAGATTATAAATAATCAACACTCAACATTGAAAACAAATTCAGTTATTTGAGGAATCCAGTTGGATCCGTCCAACATGTTTCCCTGCGTCCACAGATGTTAGCACAATACCAATTCCACTTCGAGGTGGAATATAACGGTATATGGGATTTATAAAATATTATCCGCTATTATGCGGCGCAATAGGGTCTCATCCGCTATATAATGCGGAAAATCAACTCCAAGTACATATATAATACCAATTCCATTTCAAGGTGGAATATCGCGGTATATGTGTTTAATAAAATTACCTCTGCTTAATATGCGGCGTATAGGGTCTATTTTAATACAATAGATAATAATTTATCATCCAAGCATACAATCAAGCAATTTTAAATCTAACTATTTAAAATTTAAATCGAAACAAATTTGATTAAGCGAGAAATTCTCACCTTGCTTCCAATAACAATTGCTGTGTTTTATTTCTAATAAGATTAAACATGCGTTTAACTTTATCCAAAATTATCACTAGCTCCAATCGATCCCAATCCAGCTCCATCACGTAGTGCTCGTCAATACGGACCCAACACAATTTGTTTCATCAGTTTTCGACCTCGTATCAAAAAGTTATCGCACTTAGAAGTTTATACAAATTATAATACAAATCAATTTACATTTTATTTTTATTTTTATACCCACTCATATCTGGCCGTTGATTTCCTTCAACAAAATTAGAGCCGTGGACTTCATCTTCTCCAACATCAGGTAATTCACGCACGTTAAAACCCATGGCACTCGATCAAAACTTCAACGCCGCGGCCACCATCTTCCATAAGAACACGATCAAAGGCCACCACGTCAAAGCCCTTCCTTGCCTCTACCATTCCAAGAACGAAGCAAGGCTCGGTCGTCCCTACTTCTCGAACAACCTGCTCGAACGTTCGCTGTTCGAACGAAGACTGCCATCGATCCGTAGCGTATTTTCCGATCACGGCCGTTGGATATATAGTTCTCTCGATGCTCTACGATCTTCCTTTAGAAAGTTTTTCGTATAATTTGATGGATTGGAAGAAAATAGGGGGAAAAGAATCGAGTGATGTCAGCTATTGAAATGAATTGTGGCGGCCTGAAGAATAGGATTAGGGTTTTTGTGAAAATAATGAGTGTTGAGGTCCTTTTATAGAAAATTCTCAAAACACTATTCATCTGAGATTTTCCGAACTCCAAACGAAACATGCCGGCTGACGTTTCTAGGGTTTAACCCACGTTTCGGACACAATGGAATAGGTATCGAGAGCCAATTCGATCATATGTGCGACTTACGGAAATAAATGATCAAATTTAAATTAAATCGGTTAAACTAATTTCTATGCGTTTTGGCTTACCCCGGACAAACCATAAATTCGATTGACACGAAATTTAAAATCTTACAATAATATAACATTACGGATCCGATGAAATTGGTTTCGTCGAAATCCGAGACTGTTTCAAAAATGACTATTTTTACTCGTCAATTAAATATTAAAATATTCAATTTCTACAAATTAACTTTTAATTCAATTTTAAAAGTTCGATAACATCATTCTAACTCCAATATGGTTTAACACAATTTTTACGAATCAAATTTTAATCACATTAAACCCAATTTCCAATTATCTCTGTAATTTCAAATATTAAATTATCGATTTAATTATCCAATTAAATCACTATATTGTAAAAAAAAATTATTCGAATTACAAATTTTACTTGTTAATATTTTAAAATCAATTAAATATACGAATTTCAAATGACAGGAATTCTGGATCGTTACACTTATCCCTTGTGTTACATAATGCGGACCCTTATGGTTCCATTGTGCATTGTTGATCCCTCCCACTCTATAAGACTATGATGATCTCTCTTGTTCCAGAATATTATGTCGATCCATCTGAAGACCTGTCATGCCGATCCCTATTATAACTTAACATGTCGATCCCTCTTACTCCATTACACTTTACCGATCCCTCTAACAACTTTCTATGTCGAGACAAGGACCATCAACTATGTTGATCCCTCCATTACTTTGACCATGCCTAACCACTTGGATAGCCAAACATACCGATCCCTAGTATTCTACTGTGATATCCCAATCCCTTGTATGTCCAACGTAATTTTCATACTTTTAGCATCCCGCGTCATCTATCTATCAACTCCGTCCAATCCAAGCTTCGTATAACCATCTGAACTCTAATTTCGGATCTATTAGCCCTAGCTCTGTGGTCATCCTTCTTAACGACAGTTGAATCTTCCTTGCATCATCATTCCAATATAGCCGAGTCATGATACCGGGTAACACCCTGAACTTCCATCGTATTCTGCCATCTTCTATAAGCTTACACTATATAATCCTCTATGTAACTTCTATTCTAATCATATTATCGTATGCTACTATTTTTGATAGATTCAATATATGAATTTCTGTTTTTGCATACGATAAAATATTGAAAATTTTCCAACTCTTGAAATTTTGAATTTGTTTGACAAAGTCTCCTTTGTACGAAGAGCCATCTGAACAATTAAACTATGATAAAATAGATATGCATCGAACAAAACATGGTCGGAAATAATTTATATATCAAAATCTTGCCACATGACATATATTTCATAATATATATCAAGTAAAATGTACATTAGTTTGCGTTACTAAGCATGTTCGCTTAATTTATATGCAAATATGCATCATATTTGATCCAATTATTCTTTATGTGTCTACGCTTCCCTTAAACAATTATTAAAACAACACACACATATAAATTTGAAACCATTTCCAATTTAATTTTAGGATACTCCACAACTAATGTTAAAGTGTCAAAGAAACAATACTACTTCATATTTTCAAATGTAAAGTTGTCATATAATTTATAAACTTTCTAAAATTTCCATGAAAAAATGAAATTGTGAAGTAATTCATTAACTGTGGATGTTCTTACCTAACACAACAATTTAATATGTCACTTTTACATAGCAGGTCCACTTTTGAAAACAACGTTTTAAGCCTAGAAAATTACGAAATTTTGTGAAATTCCAACGCTAAAGTTGTTGCTTATGCTCTAAGCTTTTCAGACTGGGAAAAATCGTCAACGTCGGATAAGAGGGCTAAAAGTTATGATTAAAATTCTTCAGCATATTGGTTGAGAAAATTCATATTCTGATAGAATTTTGAGTTCAACTTCAAACACATTTTAGCATTGAAAAACTTCAAAATGTTTATAAGTGATGAACGCAGAAGTTTTTCTATGTTAAGATATCTTTTAATTGGAAAATGAATCGTCAAATTCGGACTACTAACTCAAAAGTTATGTCCATATTTGTTAAGCGCTTTCAAAGTATAGAATTTCTAAATTTTAACTAGTTCCTTGCTTTTATAACTTGATTTTTTTCCTCAAAAAAGAACCAATTTATTTTGAAAAACATATTATTTGTATAAGTTGTATACACCTGAGAGTAATCTTGTAGTAAATTTTCTACTTTTGAGCTATTATACATTGAAGGAAATGAAAATAGTTAGGAGGAACACTTAAGCGACTTCTTCATTTAATTTTTCTTATTCTTTTACTTGTCGTGACAATTTTCAATACTCCCATCATCACCTTTAAAAACCATTCACTCCCATTCTACTTATATCAGCTTATGCGATTAACTATAAAGTTGTTCAATTCCTTGTCTAGTATTTTAGAAATTCGTCGCTCGAGTTTTCTTCGTGCGACGACAAAGATATCTCATTTTCACCGAAAGAGGGAAAAGTTTGTTCAAAAATTCAAAAATCAAATTAGATCAATCCAGGAAGAATGCTCGACGTGGACGCATAGTTGAAGTTATATGGAGATGTAGAATATTTGGTGAAGTTTTGGTGGAGTTCTGCGATGGTCAGTAACGTTTGTCAGGACCTAGAGTTACATCTAGCCGGAATTAGAGGTCGCGATAGGTCTCGTGGTTGTGTTGGTTGAGCTTCTCTTAGGAAGAAGAGTCCGTGGAAGAATTTTGGTAAGGTCCAATCATCATTTGGAAATTGCTTTGATTGCCTGTAGCTTTGTCGGGTGGAGGGTCATGACAAGATGGGGCGGCGCGAGTGTAGCTTTGGCGAGTCCGGGAGGTTGAGTTTTTAAAGAGTGGCTCGTTGGAGGATGTGGCATTCGATTTTATGGTGCATAGCTCCTTATCCTTATGTGCACGTGCACGAGATGGTTACTTTACTGGAATGAAGAGAAGAATTAGGGAAGAAGAAAGGAGCGGGTCGGGTGCGTTCTAGCTAGGGGAGTTTGGGCTTAGGCCCATTTTCTTGGGTAAGGAATTTGTTTTAAAATGATTTAATTATTATAAATAATGTGTTAACTTTAAAATGTCATAACTTGCTCATCTTAAATACGATCATATGGAGATTTTTGCATTATGTTCGTATTGACAACTAAAACGATTTGACATTACTTGTTGATTAGTTTGGTGCACTATAATCTAATGTTAAACTCATATTGTCCAATTCTAATTACGTTAATTTGGATAATTACGTATTTTAGTTAATTATAACTTATAAGTATTATCTATTTGGGTAAATAAACACCATTTTCTTCAAGTAAATCGAGTAGGGTAATTTGTGCACCTGTTTAGCGGAATAAAACATCGTTCTGCTAATTTAATTAAATGGTCATTTAATTAGCAGAATAAATCTTCGTTATGTTATTTTATAGAATTGGATATCAATTATATGTCGTTAATTGATATGCCACCTTGAACGAGTGATATGCTAACCAGTAGTGGTTAAGTGACAAATTTATTTACATAGACGTTGATTTTGTAAATTCCAGTAATTAAGCTTGGAAAGTTAAAGTAAAATTAAATGATAACTTATTCAAGTACCATAGTGGTCACTTAGCCTCTTTCTAAATTGGAAAGTTAGGTATTAAATCTATGTTATTTTAAAGATGATTATTATTTATTAAAAAGGTGTTAAAGATAATTATTATTTATTAAGAATGTTTTAAAGATAGTTAATTATTGTTTTAATAATGATTTAAACTTAGTTAGTTTATTAATACGATTATTTATAGTTATTTCTTTAAGTTATTTAAAAATATTTAATTATTGTTTTAAAGTTATTTAATTTTTGTTTTAAAATGTTTTAATTAAATTTTAATTATTGATTTAAGTTATTTAATTATATTTTATTAATATTTAAAGGTTCATTAATTATCGTATTAAAGTTAATTAATTACTATAGTTATATCGTTTTAAAGTTTAATTAATTAAGTATTGTGTTAATAATGTTTTGAAAATAACCAATGATTGCGTTAATAACGCTTTGAAATTAATTAATTATTATATTAATAATGTTTTAAATTTGATTAATTATTATTTTAACAATGTATTGGAATTAATTTATTAGTATAACGAAATTGTTTAAAGTTAACTTAATATATTATTAATGATATTCTAAAGTTATTATTTTTAATGAGGGTTAAAGATAATTAAATGAAGATGGTTCAAAAAATAACTTGTTTATTTAAAGATATTTAACTAACCGATTAGTTTTCAAAATGGTACCTTATTAATAAAGTTTATGTAAGACATTTTGTTATAAACAAGGAAAGATTATAATTGGAATTTTATGAATTGACAAGAGATCTTGAAATTGGGAAAGAGTTTTAGAAATGATTTTGGCTATTATTAAAAGAGTTGTAGAAATAATTTTAGCTGTTTATAAAAGAGTTTATAAATGATTTTGGGTTATAAAAGAGTTTATAAATAGTTTTGTATTTATAAAATTTTTTATAAATAGACTTGGAGATTAATAATGTGTTAAAAAATGGATTTGGAATTTTAAGTAAAGGAGATTTATTAAAAGGATTTATAGAAGAAATTTATAAAAGAATTTGAGATTTGGATTTCCCTTAACCGACCATCTCTATTATGGTGGTATGGAACATTATTTCCACACTTAATATTGAAGTAGTAATGTTTGGGATTATCCTTATCTCTATTTTTTTGATCTTTTTATTGTGATTTTGAAATAAGAAATCTTCTACAATGTTTTGTGAGTATACTTATGCCAGCGAGATAAGTATTTAAATATTTTGATAAATGTTTTTGGGAAGAGATTTAAATAAATGAAAGGTTTTTTTTTAGGCTTAGTGGCTACTATGGGTATTTGAATCCTTGAAATCTTGTTGTTTGTTTATTTGGTAGTTAAATAACCAACTATCGAACCTTGGCCAGTTTTGACTTAGGAAGTAAATAAGAGCTCACATGTTTATACAATTTGAGATCCCTTAGGGGAACTCATTCTGGTGAAACGTCTCTAGCTTGATGCGATATATTAGAGATCCCTTTAGGACTCTTGTATAGTCCTCTTACTTCTGAAAGAAACAGAAATGAGTCAACCGAAAATTATTGGTTATTGGTTTGGAGAGATCGGGATTAGATATGTTGTATGAAAACCACTTTAAACCAATATAAGCATTTGAATGAAAGACATTTTAAAGATTATTAAAGATGGAGCTCTTTAAAATGCAAAGGCAACTTGCTACTATTCTTTAGGGTGATCCTAAAATGGATGCAGTAGAGGTAGCGCCTTCGGTTTCGTCCAGACCAAGAACATGCTTGTATGGATGAATGCTGGCATTGCATTTTTTCCTATAGGGTAGTGTTAGCTTTCCAAGATGGTCTGTTAAGAGGAAAGCTAAAAGATTAGCCTCAAGCCTCATACCCACTAAATGACTAAAGCAGGGGCGAGTCGCAGGGTTATGTGGGTCACTCCTACTAGGGTATGGTCATCCCTTATCTAAAGTCGACATCTACGTATGCTTCAGGGCCTATTATGGTTTTATTAACCAAGGATTGATCATATTCGGCGCTACCCAGTAAGAAGTAGGGCCAGTCCTAAGTAGTAGAGGTGCAATATGTTGTAGTCTCCATTACATGTTATCTAGAGGTTTATTAATTCGGTGGGGACCTTTACCCTTTAATAGTTGGAATCCATTTTTCAATACGAGCATTCGGACTTGGTTGTATATCTTGTATGCTAGAATTTAATTAATGTAACAACTTTGACTATGATTCAATATTTACCTTAACCCTCGACATTATTATAATATCACTGGATTTTATACAAAGAAGGTTTGGTTTAGGTGAAAACTTGGTCGTTTATATATGACATGGTCTTACGAGATACCTTTGACTTAGAAGGGTTTTATGAATTATAACAAAGTTCCTCATGATTTGATTTTGTCACGCTGGTTAGACTGACTCGGGCATTGTTTTTCTGTAATGCTTAGGTTAGCCCAAGCATATTTTCCATATTTAGCTGGATACTTAGGAGCTTTCAAGAAACTAGCTAGATTCTCCACGACTTATTCATGTGTAACGACCCGAAATTTTCGACCTCGAAAATTTGACACTAATACGTCCACAATAGAAGTGTCGAACGATCGAATGTCGGGAATCTCAGATTTTTAGGGTAAAGAAGAAAGATGTAGAAGAAGAAAACAAAAAAAACATAGAATCTCACATTTCGCAGCGGATCAAAATATAATATCAAGTAATAGCATTTATACAAGAAAAGTTGTAATTGTCAGATAATATACAATTCATCAGAGTACAATCATTATACATAAACTGGACAGTTATAAATAACTTGTCCCATAATATAATAAAACAACTCGAGTACACAGCGGAAAACTCCTTACGTTCCTGCCATCCAGCTTCCCTTCTGGGCTCTAGAACGTCCCAACCTGAAAATCTGTAATACTCGGTCTGATCCGAGCATTACATCAAAGTAACACCCGGGTCAGGCTGGAAACCAATGTGAGTAAACCCATCTAACATGAAATACTAATGCATAAAACTTATTTAAAACCCGGCGTAACTCGTACCTTACTACGAGTTCATAACTTGTTATAGTCAACACTTATTTCACAAATCCATCCCTAACTACCCTTATTTAGTCCCAATGGTTCAGTTTACTTAAATCATTCCATTCCAGCCTATTGATTTCACATATCAAATCTATAAAGAATTATTGTAGATTCCAAATCGAAGTGGTTTCAGGTATTTGCTGATTACCCGACCCCGGTCTCTTCGAATCCAATGTTATTCTTTAAGCCAAATGTTTAAGTTTAACAATAATATTTATATTCAGGATTTCATAATCACACAATAATTCACCTCACATAGATAACCCACAATACCACATTCCAACCAAAGTATCTTATACCACAAAGCATCACAAATCACATATCAGCGATATCGAATAATCTAAGTCATTCAATATATCTTAATCATCTATAAGCAAGATAAATTAATTGTACCATTGCTAATTAATTTAATTACTTTTAAATCATGCTTACCCAACATTAATTAATTACAAACCATTAATTAATCATTCTTTAATTGTCAATCTAATTAATTATCATAATTACTTCACTAAGTAATTATCCCATTGGTTAATTATCCTCAATTAATTAACCTTTAATTATTAATTAATTATCCTCTAATAATTAATTAAATTAATTAACCCTCAAAAAATTAATCCATTGATAACTTGCATTAATTCATTATCATTTAAGTAATTAATATCTAATTACATTAATTAATCTCCAATTAATTAATAAATCAATCTCTAATTAATAATTAATTAATCTCTAATTAATTTGTAACCCTTAATTATTTATTAAATGCTTACAATTTATCACTTGAGAAATTAATTGGTTAAAGTTTAATACCATAATTAAGCCCTCACTTAATTCCATCATTAATTTATTTGGAAACACTTAGGATTCAATTCAATTAATTTACTTAATATAGAATTTTCCAAATCAAAATAATTAAATTCGAAAACATTCTATTTAAAAATAAAATTTGAAACTTATTTAAAAATTAGCATTAAACTTGTTATAACAACTTAATTTTTTAAAAAATATTTTAAAAAATTAATTCTGCTTCAAAACCCGATCACCTTTCTCCTTTCTTAGTTTTGAAAACTTGTTTATAAGGGTTACTTTATTAAGGTTTGAGAAACCCAAGCCAAAGGCCATGCTCCACGAACCAACACCCGAGCAAAATCACGAAATCCACATCTTCGGGACAATCACCACACCACTTCGAGCATGCACCCGAGCAAACCATTTCTTCCCCAATCCACACATCCCACAGATACACATGACACTAGTGTACGTGCACACGAGCTCCATCCAGTTTCGATCCTCCCTCCCACCTTTAACACGTCGGCGACGGCCACCTCGACCCAACCGACCACCCAGAACGACTAACCACATTGACGAATCGAAATCGAACAAATTTTGATATCCTACGAGAAGAACCTGATCACCCATCACCTCATATCACCTATCTCTGATCACCGGAGACACCGACCTTGAGCCTAAACCTTCGTCTAACATCTACGCTCCCTTTCCCCTACCCCAGAGCCAACTCAAAACATCACGGCGTCGCTCGGCCCTTTAAAAACAACGACGACCTAAAACGATACCTTAAACTCTAAATCGACGCCAAACGTCCACCATGATGGTCTGAAAATCCAGAGACCATTTTTCCCAAATGCTACGTCCCTCAAGCTTGCCTCAGCAATGACATCCACCACCCAAAAATTTGCCGATCATTAGAAAATGCACAAAACCCAATTTCCGTCCAACATGTAATTCCCCTTGAAATACAAGTTTAAAAATCACGAAACTATAACCTAAAATCATTATTTCACATGACGATTTCAATTATATTAACAAAACATTAGATTTAAAAAACTTATTTTCTGACTTAGATTGTTTTTTTACTGTAAATTAAATCTTTTCTAATATATGTTCAATATTTTAACTTGAAATTATTTTTAAAAGTTAAAACTGGAAACTACAAATAAATTTCCTTTAATACTCATAGTCTAAAATTTTTTAGTTGCAGAGATATAATTTTTTTTAAATTTTCTTGAGCCTGTCCGCCAAACAGAATCATGCACACCCAAACACAGACAATCTTCCATCAACACAACTTATATTTCACATAAAATTCATTTATATATCCATGCAAAATGTTTTCAATCAATACTATCATTATTCATCACATGAATCCAAAAATTTTAACTAAAAGAATTCATATTTACTCACCTTTGTACAGTTAGAATAGAAAATAGAGAATAGCCTGGAACAGGCTTTTGAGATCTGGAAATTGTCTGGATGCTCAACTTTGATTTGTTTGAGACGACCCGATACTTGATTTTGATGATGATCAATTAGCTTTCAAGTTTTGATTTTGTTTGATCTGTTTGCTGATTTGAATTGAGCTTATTTTGTTGAATCTTCTGAATTTGCTTGGCTCAGGTATGAGATTTGTAAAGGTTTGATGATGTTTGATTCTCATATTTTTTCTTTCTGTTTTGTTATCTCAAGTTTAGTTATTTTTTCTAAAATAAAAAGAAGATAATGCCACTTGTTCAATTTGTTTACATTTGTAAACAGCATGTATTCTTAAGCTTACATTTGTTATTTTGTATATAAAAATCTTACACTTGTAATTTCATGTATTAATATGTTTTAATATATATAAATTTTATAATAATTCCAATTTATTTTTGTTTTCATAAATGTCTTAAGAGTTTTAATATTTAAACTTTTCTTATATTTATCTATTTATAATTTAATAGTAAATGATAAAAAATTCCAATTATACTCTTATAAATAGTTATACAAATATACTAGATTTATATATTCTCTATTTATATTTTAAATGTTTTTCATAAAAATTTTATACTAAATTTTCTATTTAGTAAATACTTTCCTTAATTTATATAAATAAAATCTTTTAAAGAAAATAATATAAAACAAATTATATACTAATAAAAATCATATATACACTTTTAAATCCAATTTATTTTAAGAAAATTATATCTTTTTTTGAATTTCAAAATAAAATTAAAATTAAAATTTAATTTAAAATCAACTCATACATATACATATATATTCAACACATAATTTATTTGCTTAAAAAATAATAATTTTGCAATCCTTAAATAATTATAATAGGAGATTATCAAATAAATATTTACCAGAGATAAATATTTACTATCAAATTTATTTGTTCAACTTATGAATAAGTGTTTTCAATTGTCAAAATCAGATAATTATCCAATTACCTAATGCCCAAAAATTCGGGTTATCACATTCCTTCCCCCTTTAAATCTTTTCGTCCTCGAAAAGGAACGAAACCAGAATTTTAAAATTATCCTTTAAACATTTTTAACTACAAACTCCTTTTTATTTAAAACTTAAAAATACTTTAAAATGTATATAATACTATCAAAATAGTTTTATAAAAATAATTTTATAACTCGATGTTTGCACTTGTCCATCCTTGTTCTTACAGAAATTCGGTCATACGTTGATCAGGCATAGGACTGAAAATTTACAACTACTTAGCAGATCCGTTTTCAACACCCCGTGAAAATACTTGGGAAAACATTTTGTTGAAAATATAGAAAACATTTTTGAAATAGAGGAAACATCTTTGGTGAGAATGCTCTGGAAATCGTCACCCCCACCATGGTCATAGTTAACCCGGTGGTTGCGTTGCCATCATGGCAAAATCCATAGATAACTGTATGCACTCCGCGTGCCTTGATTACACCATGGAACTTGCCATAGATCGCAGCTACATCCCGGGTTACGTTGCCATCACGGCAATAATCCATGTAGCTGTAGGCATCAGCGCCTTCGATTTTCGCTGCCAAATGAAACTTCACCACTCCCACATAGGTCGCAGACTACATCAGTCGAGTCCCAATGTAGTCTTAGGCTCTCATGGCCTCTCGACTTTCGCTATGTCTCCATAGGTCATAGTCTATTGACGTTACGTTGCCATCATGACAAAATTAAACGTAGACCGTTGGCCTTCACGGCACACACGACTTCCGCTATGGTCCATAGTAGATTGCAGTGACATCGAGTTACACTGTCGTCACGACATAACCCAAATGTCTCCGTAGGCATCAGCGCCCTCGACTTTCGCTACCCACAACATTAAATCCTCAGGAACTTCAGTATGTCCGGACTTCCTCCCAGGATTCAATTTAGAGCCTCCCCCTTAGGGCTCAAGGCATAACCACCCCGTGGATCTCCTATGAAGTTCATTTAAATGGAAGCGCCCTTTCCCTAGAGCCAATCTCAAAACACTTTATACTATACACTTATAGTATCTTTCAAATCATACTCTATATGATTCACATATATCTCCTTTACACAAAATCGATATCTCAAATCGATAGTTCCAAACTTGGCTTTCCAAACTCCCAAAATTGATCTTTCTCAAAAATCAAAAGCCTTCCCAAAATCCATAGGTTCCAAAACCTTTTTCCCCAAAATCATTCTCATAAAATCATATATATATATATATATATATATATATGATTTTATGAGAATGATTTTGGGGAAAAAGGTTATAACTCTTAACCTTTCCAACTTGAAGATAATCTTCGAATCACTTATATAGATTCCCCTTTTATACTTCAAATATTTTCAAAAACCTTTTTTTCTGGTTCTAGATTCACCATAGGGGGAGCTTAACATATGTAACATATATATTTATAACTTTACTATGTTAATCAACATTCAAATTTGATTTTTTTTATAAAGTTACATCACTTACTTTTCATAAAGTGAATTTCAAAAGATTTCCAACTTCCACCTTTATTCATGTATATTTCTCAAAATATACTTCTCTTTCAAAAAATCATTTCTTATTTCTTTCAAAATTTCATATCAATATCACTCAAGCACGTACGATGTACATATACCATCCGTACGCAATATCAAATCTGATCGTTCACTCGATCACACAATTTCTCTTCCGAACTAGTATCATCCACCCGACTTCCTAGTGCGGACTTAGATCTGGTTTCTTGATCGGAAATCGTCATTCTCCTTGCATAGCCTAACTATGATAGAGAATTTCCAGAATCAATCAAAAATCCATATTCAGTGTTTGTCGTCAAAATTCGAGTGAAAAATCCCAACTCGGATCGATATACTATCTCGAAATTCTGTGCTCGAATCTGGATCAAATCTCTATATGAAAATAATAATATACGTACATCCTACTTATTTATCTTCATTGATCATTTGCTAAATCAATTCTCTTTATTCATCTTCATTTTGATTCTGTTCACTCATCCACATTTGCACCCAATTTCCATTTGAGTTAACACTTCAATGCTTATCTCAATTGGTATTCAATTATAGATAGTTTGCACTCTGACCAACTTGTATTAAGAAAATAGATTGAATTTTTTTAAAATAGATAAGTATTTGTAAAATACTTACTAGTTGCAAAATAGCAGTAGAATAGTTAAGTAATTATAAAATAGTTGTAAAATAGTCAAATAGTTGTAAAATAATTACAAAATAGTTATACATTAGTAATTAGTTTATAAAACAGTTGTAAAATTGTTGTAAAATAGTTAAATAGTTCCAAAAGTAATTGTAAAATAAGTATAAGATAGTTTTGGGTTTTAAAAATAAAAGTTGGATAGTAAATAGCTAGAAAAAATAGATATAAAAACAGTTATATTAAAACAATTTATTTGAAAAAAATAGTTCAGAATCAAACTGTTCAATTCCCAACCTCCATTTCCAATCAATTTCCAATTCCCACTTCTATTTAAATTGATTCAATTTCAATTCAATATAAATTAACTTCAATACCTATCCCAAATTCAAATCAACTCCCATTTGAAATTCAAATTTATTTAACTTCAATTTCACTTCAAATTAACTTAATTCAAATTTTCCATTTGAATTTTATGCTTCTCCATCTTCAATCACAATTCCAATTAATTCAAACCGAATTCAATTTGAACTAATTCTATTCAAATCTCAACTTAAAACCATCTCGAATTTCATAAATTCGAGTTAAATTTTTAAATGTTGATTTAATCCTTTAAATCAAACCAACCTATATTTTTAAATTAACAACTTAAAATTTTTAAAACATTTAATTCCGAGTCCAAATTTCAAAATTACATTTTAAAATACCTTTACTTAGCATATTTCAAAGTTCAAATTAGAAGTTCAAAACTTTTTGAATGATTTAATCTTTAGAATCCAATTTATTACCCATTTTTAACTTCGAACCCAATCCTTAACAAATTTTCAACAAGCTCATTTCTAACATTTAAATCTTTAAGTTCAAAGCAATTTCCCTTTTCCTAAGCTCAATCTTATTTCTATTTTATTTCAATAATGGATGATATTACCTCAATTCATTTCTTATTTAAAATAATCCAACTCTAAATTTTATAGATTATTAAAAACAACAGGGTGATATTAAGATAAGTCAAAATAAATAAATATCCAAATTACTTAAAACATTCATCAGTAGCATCTAATTCCAATTTCCAGATCTCAAACCCATTTTGAGATCACACATACTCCCAATTCAAATCAACCATTTAACTTCCCAAGTTAAATCTCAATTTCATCTTGAAATTTCTAATTCAGGTTGTTTGTTCTCAACTTATTTAACTTCCCCTAAGTTAAATTCAATTGAATTTAATCCAGTCAACTTTACCCAATTTGAATTCCTATTTCAAATTTTAAACTTAAAAATCTTCCCACTTAAGTTTAAAAATTTATTTCACTTTAGGTTTTCACATCACATTCCAAGAAAAATTTAAAACTCAAACACATAGAGTTTATTTCAAATCATCTTGATATTATGTATATCCCTCGTATATACATATTTATTTCCTTTGCACACCAAGTTATACTTTAAATTTTAAACCACCTTTGGTTTTAATTCAAAACAAATTTCTTTAAAATTTTCAAACAACTCTTGTTTGAAACAGGCCCTTTTCATTTAATTACATTATAAATAATACTATCATTATTTCTTTTAACAATTTGAAACAAATTCCAAATTCTGGACTTAGATTTTAAAACATCGTAATTTAGACCATCTTCGTTTCAAATTTATAAGTCATACTCTCCTAAATGTTTAGTTCCTAAAACATTTCATTTTTGCTTAATCATTAACAAACATTTCATTATCACGATACAACAAATAATTTAGGATAACAACCAAGATTATCATATATGGAAACCAATTTATCATACATTATCTCATAATTTATTGGAAAGTTAAATTAAGGTCACTTAATTCAACTTTCTAAAAACACTTCTATAAATTTAGGATCTTATTTTCTTGTTTTTGAATCCACTTCCAGCTTATATTATTTATATAGTTCATGTTATCCAATTCCCATTTGGTTGTATTTCTATTACCACTTAATTTTATTATTATTACTTTTAATTCAAATAATACAACAATCCATTACCTTAATATATTAGAAACACTATTGCTTTATATATAAAAATATAAACTTATATAAATATCATTTATTTTTAAAACCATTTTAAAATCTTTGTGTGTGTGTGTGTGTATATATACACATATAACAAGTACGCTCTCATATAATACGCTTGACTTATCCTAGGGTACTCTTGACCCAATCCTTAATGAGTAAATCCACCAGAGCTAAGGTTCTCGCTTAACCTTCAGCTCTGATACCAAAATGTAACGACCAGAAATTTTCAACCTCAAAAATTCGACACTAATACATCCACTGTAGAAGTGTCAAACGATCAAACGCCTAAAATCTAAGATTGTTAAGGTAAAGAAGAAAGAGGTAGCAGAAGAAAACAGAAAACAAAACATAGAATCTCACATTTCATAGCGGATCAAAATATAATATCAAATAATAGCATTTATATAAGAAAATCTATAATTGTTGGATAATATACAATTCATAAGAGTACAATCATTATACATAAACTGGACCGTTATAAATAACTTATCCCAAAATACAATAAAACAACTCCAATACACAGCGGAAAACTCCTTACGTTCCTGCCATACAGCTCACCTCCTGAGCTCTAGAACGTCCTAACCTAAAAATCTGTAATACTCGGTCTGACCCGAGCATTACATCAAAGTAACACCCGGGTCAAGCTGGAAACCAATGTGAGTAAACCCAACTAACATGAAAACTAAAGCATAAAACTTATTTAAAACCTGGGGTAACTCGTACCTTACTACGAGTTCATAACTTGTTATAATCAACACTTATTTCACAAATCCATCCCTAAGTACCCTTACTTAGTCCCAATGGTCCAGTTTACTTAAATCGTTCCATTCCAGCCTATTGATTTCACATATCAAATCTATAAAGAATTATTGTAGATTCCAAATCGAAGTGGTTTCGGGTATTTGCTAATTACCCGACCCTGGTCTCTTCGAATCCAATGTTATTCTTCAAGACAAATGTTTAAGTTTAACAATACTCTTTATATTTTGAATTTCATATTCACACAATAATTCACCTTAGATAGATGACCAACAATACCACAGTTCAACCAAAGTATCTTATATCACAAAGCATCACAAATCACATATCAGCGATATCAAATAATCTAAGTCATTCAATATATCTTAATCATCTATAAGGAAGATAAATTAATTGTACCATTGCTAATTAATTTAATTACTTTTAAATCCTGCTTACCCAACATTAATTAATTACAAACCATTAATTAATCATTCTTTAATTATCAATCTAATTAATTACCCATAATTATTTCATTAAGTAATTATCCCATTGGCTAATTATCCTCAATTAATTAACCTTTAATTATTAATAAATTATCCTCTAATAATTAATTAAATTAATTAATCCTCAACAAATTAATCCTTTAATTACTTAAATTAAGTAATTATCATTTAAGTAATTAACCTCTAATTACATTAATTAATCTCTAATTAACTAATAATCAATCTCTAATTAATAATTAATTAATCTCTAATTAATTTGTAACCCTTAATTATTTATTAAATGCTTACAATTTATCACTTGAGAAATTAATTAATCAAAGTTTAATACCCTAATTAAGCCCTCACTTAATTCCATCATTAATTTATTTGGAAACACTTAGGATTCAATTCAATTAATTTACTTAATATAGAATTTTCCTAATCAAAACAATTAAATTCAACAACATTCTATTAAAAAATTAAATTTGAAACTTATTCAAAAATTAGCTATGATCTTGTTGCTACAATTTAACTTTTTAAAAAAACACGTTAAAAAATTAATTCTGCTTCAAAACCTGATCACCTTTCTCTTTTCTTAGTTTTGAAAACTTGTTTATAAGTGTTACTTTATTAATGTTTGAGAAACCCGAGCCAAAGGCCAGACTCCATGAACCAACACTCGAGCAAAATCACGAACTCCGCATCTTCGAGATAATCACCACACCACTTCAAGCATGCACCCGAGCAAACCATTTTTTCATGGATCCACACATCCTACATATACAAAAGACACCAGTGTACGTGCACACAAGCTCCATCCAGTTCCGATCCTCCCTCCGACCATCAACACGTCGGCGACGGCCACCTCGACCCACCGACCACCTAGAACCACTAACAACATTGACGAATAGAAATCGAACAAATTTTGATATCCTACAGGAAGAACCTGATCACGCATCACCTCATATCGCCCATCTCCGACCACCGGAAACCCCAGCCTCGAGCCTAAACCTTCGTTTGATGTCTACGCTCCCTTTCCCCTACCCCAGAGCCAACTCGATACATCGCGGCATCGTTCAACTCTTTAAAAACAACGACGACCTAAAACTATACCTTAAACCGTAAATCGACGCCAAACGTCCACCACGATGTTCTGAAAATACAGAGACCATTTTTCCTAATGCTACGTCCCCAAGCTTGCCTCAACAATGACCTCGACCACTCAAAAGTTCGCCGATCTTCAAAAAATGCACAAAACCTAATTTTCGTTCAACATGTAGTTCCTCTTAAAATACAAGTTTAAAAATCATGAATCTATAACCTAAAATCATTATTTCACACGACGATTTCAATTATATTAACAAAACATTAGTTTTAAACAACTTATTTTTTGACTTGGATTGTTTTTTATTACCGTAAATTAAATCTTTTTTAATATATGCTTAATATTTTAACTTGAAATTATTTTTAAAGGTTAAAACTGGAAACTATAAACAAATTTCCTTTAATACTTATGGTCTAAAATTGTTTAGTTGTAGAGATATGATTTTTTTAAATTTTCTTAAGCCTGTAAGCCAAACAGAATCATGCGTACCCAAAAACAGACATGCTTCCAGCAATACAACTTATATTTCAAGTAAAATTCATTTATATATCCATGCAAAATGTTTTCAATCAATACTATCATTATTCATCATGTGAATCCAAAAAATTTAACTAAAAGAATTCAAATTTACTCACCTTTATACAGTTAGAAGAAAACAGAGAACAACCTGGAACAGCCTTTTGAGATCGGGAAGTTGTCTAGATGTTGAAATTTGATTTGTTTGAGTTAACCTGATACTTGATTTTGATGATGATCAACTAGCTTTCAAGTTTTGATTTTGTTTGATCTGTTTGCTGATTTGAATTGAACTGATTTTGCTGAATCTTCTGAAATTGCTTGGCTCGGGTTTGAGATTTGTAAAGGTTTGATGATGTTTGATTCTGATTTTTTTTCTTCTCTTTTGTTATCTCAAGTTTGGTTTTTTTTTAAAATAAAAAGAAGATAATGAAACTTGTTCAATTTGTTTACACTTGTAATTAGCATGTATTCTTAAGCTTACATTTGTATTTTGTATATAAAAATCTTACATTTGTAATTTCATGTATAAATATGTTTTAATATATATAAATTTTATAAAAATTCCAATTTAGTTTTTTTTTATAAATGTCTTAACTATTTTAATATTTAAACTTTTCTTATATTTATCTATTTATAATTTAAAAGTAAATGATACGAAATTCCAATTATACACTTATAAATAGTTATAGAAATATACTAGTTTTATATATTCTCTATTTATATTTTTAAATGTTTTTCATAAAACTTTTATACTAAATTTTCTATTTAGTAAATACTTTCCTTAATTTATATAAATATAATCTTTTAAAGAAAATAATATAAAACAAATTATATACTAATACAAATCATATATATACTTTTAAATCCAATTTATTTTAAGAAAATTATCTTTTCTTTTTTTCTTTGAATTTCAAATTCAAATTCAAATTTAATTTAAAATCAACTCATACATATACGTATATATCGAACACATAATTTATTTGCTAGAAAAATAATAATTTTACAAATTTTAAATAATTATATTAGGAGATTATCTAATAAATATTTATCCAGAGATAAATGTTTACTATTAGATTTATTTGCTCAACTTATAAATTAGTGTTTTCAATAGTTAAAATAAGATAATTATCCAATTACCTGATGCCCAAAAATACGGGTTATCACATCATGTATCTTATATTCTTGTACTGATTTGTTGTTCTTGATTGCTATTTGTATTTATCAAATTGTAAGGACAAGCTATTATTATTGTCTGGACTGAAAATAGATTAGTATACTTTGACGTTATGTATAATAAAGATGATTTCTTTTTGTAAAGATCTTGTTTATGTTATATATTTTCTTGTCACGATGTGAGATTCTATGCTGTCTTCTATTTCTTTTACCCCAACAATCTATCTTTCCGGTACTTGGATATTCGACATGTGAATACCGTGGATGTATTAGTGTCGATTTCTAAGGATCGAAAAGGCCGGTTGTTACATATTATATACATTGAAAAATATTTTGAAAATTGACTTCAATTTTAAAGTAGATATTTATCTAGATCAGGATCTGTTTTCAAATTTAAATCTAACATAAAATATTATATATTAATTCAAATTATGTTTAGTTGGTAAGTATTATTATCATTTGATATATATATATATATATTATCAAACTAAACTATGGGCAACAAATTTATATATAAAGGGGCAAATATGTCCGTTATGGTGTAAATCCCAACACATAAGCGATAACATTTGCTATATACACTTATTATATATTGCACATGCGTTATACACATTTATGTGTATTTGATACACATATTATAAAATTGAATAAAACCTTTTATGTAATTAAATTATACAAATAAAGATTTTATTTAAAATATTTTAGATTGGATCTACAATAATTTAGACTTCATAGACCTAATGGTGATCTAAAGTCGATTATTTTCGAAATTCACTCATTTATGGTTCCCTATATAAAGTCAAAATAAAATAAAACCATTAAAGTATATTTTGAAATTTTATTTGTATAAATTATATTATGAGGTTTATTTGGATAAAATAATATTATTGATTTAGAACTCAAAATATGGAATTTGAACCGAGTTATATGGATTTAAAAGTTGATATATAATTTACACTTGAGAAATAATGATATACATGAACTTTGGTGGAATAAATAATTTTGAAGCATTTAATTCCAAAAAATGGTATTTTGTACATTTGAAATTTATTTGGGAAAGTTAAAGAATTTAGAAATTTGCACGATGAGTTAGTCAAAAATTTGAAAAAAAATTTAACATTCGAAAATAATGAAACAAAGGTTTCATTTACTAGGGCTAAAAAGGAATTAAAATATGTTAAGTATACTTAGGCTGAAATAGGAAAGGATTTACATAGACATATATTTAATCGTAACCAAAGCTTTTCTTTAACTGACCTAGTAAATCATGGTGGTAATCTAACCTTTCCTTGTTTTAACTCACACTCAAAAACTTGTCCAAGATAAAGCTTATCGTAAGCATCATCATTCTATTTTAACTTGTGTCCTATACTTATCGTATATTTCATCATGTTATTTTAACCTATATCCTATACTTATCCTAAGTGCCATCATGTTCATGTTATTTTAATCTTTATCCTAGTCTTATCCTAATTGCCATCACGTTATTTTAACTTATGTCCTATACCTACCCTAAGTGTTAGCATATTATTTTAACCTAATCCATCTGTAACTATTGTCCTACCTTACCTCCTAAGCTAAGCAACTAAACCTATAAATACACAAGCCCTCATCTCATTTACTTCATGCACAATGCCTAACACTAAAAAATAAAGTACGTATAGCTATTTTCCATCATTCAAGATATCTAGAGTTTCCGAATCCTTTACTAAATCAAGATATTTCAAGCTAAAGCTGTAAGTATGAGCTCTCCTAGTTTAACATACTTTGTACATGATTTTGATTGAATATTAAAGCAAGTTTCAATTCTAAAAAGAAATCAATTTGAGTTGATTTGAGTTGTTTCATGATGCTAGAGAGTAGAATATTTGGATATAAGCTTGAAAATGGTTATACCAAATTCATATTGATTGTTTATAATTCAATTTTTGATAAATCATAAAATACATTTGATGTTATAATTTACTTTAAACCTGAAACTATTATAGAGGTTGAAAATATGGATTAGCTAGTTGGTATGAAGTAAGTGATGATGATGGCAATGAATACATGTTGCTATATGATGTTAGGTTTTATAGCTTATGAATGGAATTTGTATGTGAATATGATTGGTATAACTTGCTATTACAGACATGGTCCTATTTAAAAATGAATATTTTAATTTGTCATGTTTATACTAGCCAAGTTATGATGCAAATTTATGAAGTAAAGATGAGTTGCACGTACATGACATTAAGTTATTGAAAATTGAGATTTAACATTATTTAGGAATAACCGGCATTAGAAAATTCAAATGTTTTAAAAGTAATGAAATTTAACATTTGACGAGAACAGTACGAGGATATGATTACTAGATGCTAATATCCATATGTATCCACCTTTGGGGACTGATCCGAAAAGCAGAATCATGATGAGCTTGTCTAGCGTCACTGTATCCAAAAGATTTGTTTTTACATACATATGATGAAAATAAAGGTTTTCATAGGCATAATGCAAACAAAAAGAAATAGAGCCACAAGATGGAGAGTTGAAGTGCTCTGTAGTGCAGTTAAGGTTCATCAGGTCTTTAGATGCCAAGAGTGCAGGTGCAACTGAGTGATTGTGTGAAATGCACTCACAACTTGTTGAAGGCCATGTGTAAAAATGACCAAGATGTTTGTCGAAGTAGCTTGTCTAGTAGAGGGTGAATCCAGAAGGGATTACAAATGTGTTTTCCTACTAGGAACTCAAAGAACAGAGTATGATATAAAACTCTCATAAGAAAACATAAAAATACCAACCTCACAAAATTATTGGTTTAAAATGATGACTTATATTAATACAACAGAAAGCAAATCATATAATATAAATAGGATGTGAAATCGTAGTTGACTAGAGTTGCAGCTATGGGTTACGATGAATAGAGTCGGGACATGTGTGTCATCACTGATTTGTTAAATGAATTGTTGGAAGGATTTGGTATAGTATAAGTGACATCTATGTTCTTTGAAGATTTCATCTTTTTACCTGACACAACACATTTATTGTTTATGATCTCGTTACACTCACAGCTAAATTTCTAGCATGATTGGAGATTTTGTTTTATAAGATCTCCTTGGGTCAGACTAAGAAGTTTTTTATTAGGAGGATCTCGTTTTCACCTTTGGAAATCACAACATAAAATCGAGAAAGATTGTAACACCCCCTATTTGGAGGCCCGAAGCCAAGTGCTAAAAATGCTGCAGTCATCTATAGTATTAACTTCCAATGTCAAAATACGGTAATGTTAATGGTATCCATAATATCAGAAGCACTTGAATATGAAATAAAATTACAGATTAAAACAACTTTTCTGGTTACATTTAAAAACAATATTTCGTATTCAAATTACATAATTCCATCGCTTTTCCAGATTCAGATAAAATATAATTATTACAAAATACGCCAAGAGCAACATATGAAGATGCCACCTTTGATGATCAGAGTACTATATAGACATAACTGTCTTAAATACAACACAGTGGAATCAAACAAAATAAAACAGCAACTTCTAAATAGCTATCCATCAGCCACATGCTCGTCTTCAGAAGCTTTATTTTCTAACCCACTAAATACCTGTAAACCTCAACCCTTAGCCTACTCAAATCAATTTTGAGCATCCGAGAATTTAAGGGGAAAACATAAACGTCGAGTCAGACATAATGCCTGGTGTGAATAATAGTATACATCTCGATTATTTGATATTAAGTGAGACCATGCCACATAGTAGAACGGGTTTCCCCTCACTAATATATTTAAAAAAAATATCTTTTACAATTCATTTCCAGCAACCAAAACTGGTTAAAAACTATAAAGCAATATCATGTAAACTTACAAGTTAGGTAACAAATGAACTATCTGTCCGAACATTACACTTTTGTTTGGCTAACTACTATCCTTTGGCTAACTTGGGCCTACCAGAAAATATAAATAAAATAATCTAACACATGTTAGATACTCTTCTTCTGAACGGTCTATCCCTAACATATCTGTTAGATACTCCTCTTCTGGACGATCTGTCCCTAACTCATCTTCTCCCAGTGTCACCTGATCTTAATGGTTTTGCAGGCTCACTGCAAACCTATATGTATACAAATATATATTCCCTTCTATGTGTAATCATCCTTTTAGTCTTACCCGTGACAAAGCCTCACATACTGGAATTTTGGACTTAATTAGCTGGGGCTAATAGCTATAGGACACGCCCCTATACCAGTCCCTCTTGTATATAAATATCCGAGTCATTTTACTTAGGATAATCTTCCCTTAAATTTTCCTTGAAAACCTTTTCATCTCAAAATTGATTTAAAACCTTTCAAATCATACTAGGAAAATACATACTCCATGCTTTAGTCAAAATCACCTTCCCATGTTATATATATAATTTGCTCAAATCTTTGTTGATGAAAACATTTAAACTTTTGAAAATACTCCTTTCGAATCCATTGGAAGTACACCTTCCGAAACCATGTAAACCCTTCTTTATAACCTAATCCAAAAGGCTAAAACTTTCCTTTGGAAACCATTTATAATCTTCCTTTCGAAACCATTGAAAAACCTTTCTTTCGAAAGCTATAAAACCTTAGACATACAATCTTTAAAAACTTCAATATTTCCTTTCAAAAACATTGGAAAACTTTTCCTTTCAAACCTTTCGAAACCTTCCATTTAAATCTTTCGAAAGCATTAGAACATCAAACCTTTCGAAAGCATTGGGTTCAAGTAAAACATGTGGAACAACCTTTTGAAACCTTTAAAAATAATCTCTTTTGAAACCATTTGGGTTCCACCTTCAATAGAGCAAAAGGGTCACAAAACATTTAAGTCAAAAGCACTCCTTTTGAAAGCATTCCTAAGTAAAGAAGTGATGGTGTCAAAATCACCCTTCCGAAAGCATTAAAGAAGCGGCTAAGTTTTAAAAGAAAAATATACCTACCGAAACCATTGGCATCGAAAGGTAGAAAAGTGGCAGCTAGGGGTTTCGACCTCATTCGAAAGCATTTACTTAAAGCAAAGGCACGACCCTATTCGAAAGCAATTACTTAAAGCAAAGGCGCAACCCCATTCAAAACCATTCCTTTAAAAAAATTATTTCAGTAGAAAGCCAACCAAGTCGAAACCACTTCCTTCCGAAGCAAAGCAAGCGCATTTTCTATTTAAAACAAAGTCATGCTTCGACCCCATTGGGAACCTATGGTCTCGACCTAGTACCTTTCGTCTTAGTCCAATTCACACAGTACTGGTACTATGTGCATTGGTTTCGATGGCAATGGAGGCGACAGTACTTAGTCAGTACCCCTGTGCCGAAAAGTGGCGAAACATGTTAAAGGCATGTAAAAATCGATTTTAACTTTAAAAAGAATTTCTTTTCAACTAACCTACCTTGTTTGTCAAAATATTATTGGTTGCCGATTTTTTTTTTGAAAGTGCTGCCACTATTTCTGAAATAAACAATTTAATTTATTTATAAAATATCCCTTCTCCTTTTATAAATGTATAAAACATTTAAGTCGCATACCTTAAATAATTTTATAAATCTATCGTAACACTTCGAAAAATTCTACAAAAAATCCAAAAAATCATTTTAAATATGTTTTCCAACATATATTAATTTCAGACCCAAAACCTATATTATTTAACTGTAAATAATTTTTAACCCAATTTAATCATTTTCATCACTCGAAAATTAATGTAAAATCCACATTAATTTCGAAAATTATGAAAATTGAAACCCATCTCTAAAATATCATTTCCGATCTAAATCTAAATTCGCATAGCATTTGTATGTCATTTAGTATAGTTTTCACATTAAAACAAATCATAAAACCTATATGGTTAAGCAAAAATCATCAACAAGCATATATAAACATTTAATCCTTCAAAATCATGGCATAACATTACAAAATACTCCAGATTCATCTTAAAATTGAAACTAATCAGAAAAATGATATGTAATCATTATTCACCTTAGCTTTAAGATTATAGAGTTTGAGATTTGAATGGATTAAGTTGATTAATCTTCTTTCTTTAGCTCTTTCTTCCTCTTCTTCTTGCTAATGGTGACCGACTCTACTTTAATTTGATATTGCAAATGAACGTATGAATGCATTCCTAAGGATGTAGGGTATTAGAATACTCTTTTTCCTATTTTCCCCTCACCTATTTCCCTTATCTATTTTAATTCATGATGGCTAATTATAATTTATTCATTAACATGGCATGGCTATCCCTATTAATCACAAATTCAATCCCCTAATCACATTACATTATATCATTTAATTTACCTAATTAAATGTTACTAATAATTTTACTAAAAATATGGGGTGTTACAATCTCCTCTTCTTAAAGAATTTTGTCCTCAAAATTTCGATAAGGTACACAACAAATCAAACATAAAGGTAAAGCATACAATCAAAAAAATCAGGATAAGCGTCTCTTATCCTACTCTCAGTTTTCCAATTACAGCCTCTCTCATCACCGCTCCACTGGACTTTCACTAATCTGACTGTCTTGCTTCTAAGCCTCTTCTCATCTCCCACAACAATCTGAATCGGCTTTCTAACTATAGTCAAGTTTGGTTCTACTACTAAGTCATCTAACACAGTGGGTGCTACAGTAGACCCTGGATCTCTAACACAGTTCGTTAGATGAGAAACATGAAATACATTGTGGACTCCTGCCAAACTATTTGGTAACTCTACTCTATATCAAGTTTCTTTATCCTCTCTATAATAGGAAATTGTCTTACGAATCTCGGTACCAACTTCTTTGATTTTCCGAATCGACTCACACCCTTCATCGGTGATACCTTAACAAACACATGATCTCCAATAGAGAACTCTAAGTCTTTCCGCCTTCTATTTGGTAACACTTCGCCTGGATTAAGCTTCCTTCATCCTAGTCCTAATCAACTGAATCTTTTCTACAGCTTCTCTAACCAAAATCTGGAGCAAGAACCAACCTATCCCCGGTCTTTAACGCCTACCATACAAAGCTTCAAACTGTGTCATCCCTATACTAGTCTGATAACTATTGTTATACGAAAACTCGACTAAGTGTAGATGATTATCCCATGATCCTCCAAAATCTAACATAGAAGATCGTAACAAATCTACGAAGATTTTGTTAAATCTTTTTGTTTGCCCATTGGACTAGATGGTAAGTAGCACTCATCTTGAGCTTGGTTCCTAAAATCTTCTGCTGATTCTTTCAGAACTCACTAGTGAATAAGGAATCTCTATCACTTACTATACTGCTAGGAATTACATGAAATCTAACCATGTTCTTCATAAATAACTTAGCAAAAATAGGTGCCGTCCTAGTTGACTTAACTGGAATGAAATGAGCATTCTTAGTTAATCTGTCCGCTATGACCCATATACTTTCATTTCCTCTATTAGATCTCGGTAACCCGTCCATAAAATCCATTGAAATAGAATCTGACTTCCATAGCAAAATATCCAATGGCTGAAGTAACCCACTTGGCTTCTGATGTTCGACATTTACTTGTTAACAGTTCAAGCACTGGCTTACCCATATGCCTTCGCTATTTGTACCTTCCTAGAAGAAACTCTGCTTCATGTCCTGGTACATCTTAGTTCCTCGTATAGTGAACTTCAAACGATGGCATTCTTCCAAAACTTCCTTCCTTATGTCTCACACATTCGGAACACATAATCTTTTTTCAACCACCTATTCTGGTCAAGACCGACTTCAAGTCATCGTTCTCTATTCCATCCTTCAACTTCCAAATCCGTTCAACTAATACTGGATCCGCCATCCGTTTAGAAGAAATCTTTTCGATCGTCACTGGTCAACTTCTAAGTAAGACAATACAATAGTTCCTCTACTGGGCCCAACTTTAGATCTCCACTGCATTCTAAAAGTCGACAACGCTTCCAAATCTTTCCACTCTACTATTATTGCTAATACTGCATTCTGATGCTTTCTGCTAAGCGCATCTGCAACATTATTACCTTTCCTAGTGTTTACTCAATTCCAAATTCATAAGCAACGATAAACTCTAAACATCTCTGTCGTCTTATGTTCAACTCCTTCTGAGAGAACAAGTACTTCAATGACTTATGATCCGTATAAAGCTCAAATCGCTCCACTATAAGGTAATGTCTCCACGCCTTCAATACAAAAATCAACGTTGCCAAAAATCACGGGTTGGATATCTAACCTCATGTGGTCTAAGCTGTCAAGAAGCACAGGCAATCACTTTACCTCTCTGTATTAACATAGCTCCTAACCCCATTCCACACGCATTTGTATATACTACCAAATCCTGATTCCCCTCCGGAAAAACTAATACAGATGCATGGATCAGTATGTGTTCCAAGCTTAGCAATGCTTCCTTACACTTATCGGTGTGGCTATCCACGAAAAATCCTTTATGAACCTCCTAGAATATGCATCCAATCCAAGAAAACTCTTTATCCCAATCACTGTCTCGGATCTCTTCCAATTATTCACCGCTTTGATCTTACCTGGATCGATTGACAACCCCTTCTCTTAAACCAAGTGACCAAGAAACTTCATTCCCTTCTTCCAGAAATGGAACTTCGAAAACTTCGCCTTCAGTTGATGCTGCCTCAACCTCTCAAGTACCACTCTAAGATGAACTTCTTGTCCCTTTCATCCTTAGAGTATGTCAAAATATCACTTATGCAAACTAATACGAACCTATCCAAGTGCTCCCGGGAAATTCGATACATGAAGACCATAAAAAATGCTGGCAAATTTGTTAGTCTGAACGGCGTAACTAACCATTCGTACGATCCATATCTGGTTCTAAACACCGTTAAAGAAATACTATCCACTGCTACTATAAGCTGATGGAAATCTTTTGCAAATCCATCTATGAAAATACTTTGCCTCAAATCAACTTATCGAACAAATCGTCAATTCTATGCAACATATATCGATTCTTTACCGTCTTCTCATTCGACTTACGATAATTGATACATAACCTTAACAATCCATCCGGTTTCTTAGCAAGCACGCGACTACTCCCCAAGGCGAAGTACTTGGACTAACGAATTTCTTGCCTTCCAAATCCACCAACTGCACCTTCAGGTCTCTCATCTCTATGGGTGTCGTCCTACTTGGCGATCTACTCACTGGTTCTGTCCTGGCACCAAATCTATCTGAAACTCAATGGCTCGTTTTGGTGGCAACCCCATTACAGGTTCAAAGACATCTTCGAATTCTCTAACCACGAAAAATCGATTCAGCTCGTCTTCTACCTCCACAACACCCAACAAATCATTTGCCTCACAAATAGGGTTTCTACGATATATACAATCCTATCACTACTATCAGGGTGTCTATGTGATATTTTCCTATCATGGCAAAATATCCTAGCACCGTACTTGCTTAACTAATCCTACCTAAAATAATTACGAAACCTATAAAGTCAAATACACGCAAACTGCTAAAAAGGTATGACCTAACAAATCAAGCTCTAGGTGGTCACACTTCATCCCAAGTGTTGCATACCCTCCCATCGGATTTGCAACCCTTAAGAAAGTAACTAACTATGAGGGTTCTAGGTTAAGCTTATCTACCAAACAACGAGGTATAAAAGAATGCGATGCACCAGTATCAAACACAATGCTAACAGACATACCATGGATCGGAAGCATACCTCCCAACACTGCCTTCCCTTTCTCTACACTGTTGGTCCTGATGTTGCTGCCTCTGATGCAAATACCTTGCCACTTCCATGCTTAGCAGGCTCTTTACATTGATTCTTATAATGACCAATCTGATCGTAGTCGAAGCATCTAATATTCTTCTTCTCGATCACTTCCTTTGCCTTACCAGTACGACACTCATTAGAAAAATGTCCCTTCTTATCTCACTTATAGCAAACAATCTACGACTTCCCTTTCTTTTGATCCCACCCTTTTGAGCACCCTTCTTATGAAAGAACTTCCTTTTCCGACTCTGCCTACCTGGACCTCCTTTGCCATACTCTTCTCCAGAGAAGCAAGCATCTCCTCAAGTTTTAAAGCCATCTCTACCACAACCAAAACTAGTCATTTCTTCCATCACACTACTCCACTAAAATAAAGCTTCTCCCTGAAGCTGTCTCGAAGAAAGCTTCCTCTTCTGCTCATCATTGATCCCCAAGTCTGCAAAGATTCTCTCACAATTAAAGAACCTGTTCTCCACCTCAATAGCATCTTTAGTTTCGATAAATGGCTTCCCTCCAAGCCTAACATAGGGATAGCATAGTTGTTGACCACTGGAGCTTCCTGAACTCCTACTCCATCATTTCCTCCAACCACTCTAGCAGCAATTCCTGCTTGCATCATGTTTATGAAAAATTGATACATAGCTCCCATATCCACTTATGGGACTCCAGCACCAACATTCCCCGCTTGTGCCTAACCTTGGTTACTTTTAACATTCAGTCTGGCATTTCAATTTGTGGCGGTGCTTCCTCTAAGATTCACTCTTCCACTTCTAGCATTCACATCTATATTCAACCCTCATAAGATACAGAAGAATAGCTTAAGAGAGATAAAGAACAGAGATATAGTGTATACTTATATATATCAAATACAAGTACATTACTATAGTGTTATCCCATACCCCCAACCTTATCTCTAATTTCATAGGATTATGTTTTCAAAAATCATTTTTAGTTAAAAAAATTCATAAACCTACGCTCCAAAACCAAATTGTAACATCCCCTATCTAGAGGCCCGAAGCTAAGCGCTGCAGATGCTGTAGTCATCTACAGTATTAACTATTGATGACCAAATACGGTAATGTTAATGGTATCCATAATATCAGAAGCACATGAATATGAAATAAATTACAGATTAGAACAAATTTTTTGGTTACATTTCAAAACAATATTTCATATTCAAATTACATAATCCCATCGCTTTCCTAGGTTCATATAAAATATAATTATTATAAAATATGCCAAGATCGACATATGAAGGTGACCCCTTGAGTGACCAGATACTATATAGACATAACTCTCTTAAATACAACACAGCGGATTCAAACAAAATAAAATGGAAACTCCTTTAAATCCCTTTTTACTACTTCCTCACATGTTAGTCTTGGTCGACTTGTACCTCTCTTTGAGAATTCGATGCGACCTATAATTCCAATGTGCATAGGTGCCTCAGCAGGCGTTCTTTGGATATGTCCAAACCATCTTAATTAGTGTTGGACTAACTTCTCTTCAAATGGTGATACTCCAAGTTTGTCATGTATATTATCATTTCCAATCCGGTTTCATCTTGTATGACCACAACTCCATCGTGGTCTGCCAGGATCGATCCAAAAGAAGGAACCAACCCATGCATTATGGGAATCAAGTTGCAGCCGCTTTAGTTGGTTTGAATGCTGGAGTTCAATTAAATGCTGACCAAATGCTTCCTTCGAATGACGATGAAGTGAATCTACACGAGATATATCGAGAAAATGATGAACCAAGAAGGCATGGAATCGCCTACGGACATCGACCAAACCATTCGCGTGAGGTGGAGCACGACCACCGCATGGGACCAACTATTCAACTGCCGAACTTATCGACTATGGTCAGACGGTTTGTTAGAGAGCGAGGGTTTGACCAACGATGACTAGGGAATCTTGAGAAGCCATACCCATTCACCGATAATGTTCTACATGCGGAGTATCCAATGAGGTTCAACATGCCATCAATGCGTGCTTATAAGGGAAAAACATACCTTAGGCAGCACATCATGAGATATGAGTGACTGATGGATTTCACATGAGCAGATGATGCTACTAAGTGTAGATGCTTTTCCATAACTCTCTCCGGAATAACAACGACGTAGTTTACAAGGTTACCCCCCAATCAATTTCCAGATTCGATGAATCAGCAAAAAAGTTTATAGAGCAATTCCAAATGCACACAACTCACCCTAAGGATGTAATGTCCCTATCCAGCATGATTCAGGCTCCAAGAGAATTGTTGAAAGATTATTTAGAGAGATTTCATATAGCTGTTATGGAAATCAGTGATCCAAATGACCATGCAATATTGATGGCCATGACGAGAGGGATAGATCCAGAATCCGATTTAGGCGATTGATTAGCTTGCAAGCCATCTGCAGCGTCTGAACGCTTTTACGCAAAGACGGCTTAGTATTTGAGAAAGAGGAAACCATGTCCTCCAGGAAGAAAATATTGTGGGACTAAGCGGAGGAGCATAGAGTAATATTACATTAAAGTAGTCCGATGATAGTTTTGGAATAGTTCAACTGAATTTCCAAAACAAGATGAATCAGCAAAAGAAAGGCAGAGATAGGGGCCGAGAATGAAAGACGGATTCTGGAAGAGGGAAGCTTAGGATTCCGATGTAGGATACATACATGCCATTGAAGATGCCCTTTGAGAATACCTGTAACGACCCGTAAAATTCATGGATTTAATTTGGTTGAATTAATGAGTTTTGTAATTTAATTTAGTAGAAAAAAAACTTTATAAACAAACATTGAAATGAACGCTAAATTAAAATATATAAGTGGTGACTTAAAACCTATTTACTAGCAATTTGAATAAATTTTAATAAATGAAATGGGGTAAGTAATATACCTGGATATAAAATTCATTTAAAGGGAATTAACTAACATGTTAATGTAAATTAAGAAAATATTGGAATAAATGATAATTCCATTCATACTTGCAAGCAGTTATTATAAGTTGCATGTTGAAATGGTTGATTGAATTGGAATTTAAAATTTAATTTAAATGAAAAAAAAAATAAAGGTTTACAATAACGGAAACTTAGGTAATAAGGTTAGAACAAGTTGATAAGTAATAACCAATATAAGGGAATAGTATTAATGTAAATAAAGTTGAAACAAATTGGATATAGAGAAATAAATGTTAGGCATTTAATAAATTAATTTAATGTGGATTTCAATAAATGGTAATTGAATAAAAGTCAATGTCATCTAAGTAAGCATATTATTTGCTGGAAGGTAATAATTGATTGAAGGTGATTACGAAATGTAAACTTTGTATATACACGGGATTTCAACGGTGATTGCTAAGTAATAAACCTATAAAGGCATGTAAAGGAAATAGGTAACAATCTATATGTTGTTTATTTCATTTAGTATGCTAAGTAAAGGTTGGAATTCAAATTACAATTAAAGGAGAGTAGGTTGTACGTTATTAGGAAGTAAATTTAGAGGTAGATAACAACTATTATAAATTCCCTAATTAATTGATCAATAAATTTATTTGAAATAACGATCATTTAAATGTGAGTAATTACAATGTCGTTATTAATTATAAGCGTTACTTTAACAGTCATGATTAATTGAGAAATTAATACGGAAAGTATGTAAAGTAATAACTAGGGAAGTAATACATTATAAATTAAATATGACCTAAACTTAAGTGTAAGTAAAAGGTTAAAACTGAATCTAACCCGTTTAATTGGAAACTTATTAAAACAAATTGGATTCAATTTATAATAAAGGGGTCATATTAAGAAATTGGAATAAATACTATAATTGGTAAATTAAGTTACTTTAAATTGAGATGAGAATTGGTTTAAAGAATTATAAATTTATAAGTAAGTCAAGATGATAAAATTTATGAATTATAGAATTTGAATTTTTATAGTGGTTTAATTTATTTAATTTATAATAGTTGGATTTATTACCAATAAATGAAATCAAATATTTAATTATTACGTTAAATTAAAAATTAAGTTAAAATTGGGAAGTATTTTTGTAATAATTTTAAATCCAATGGTAAATCCTTCTATTTGAAATTTTGAACGGAATAATTATAGGTTAATTCAATTTAATGGGAATTTTGGAAATTTATCTAAAATTTTAAATTTATGAAATTGAAGATTTATATTGATTAATCTTTAATAAATTGACATTTAAAATTTGTTAAATCATTGTAAATATTTGAGAATTATAAAGTGATGAAGATTGCAAATTTCGTAATTTAAATTTGGAAATTTGATTTAATTAATTTATTTTAAATTTATTTAATTAATATAAAAATAGCCATTTTGGCCACTGACTCGGATTTCGACGAAACCAGTTTCATCGGATCCGTATCGGTCAATTATTGTGCGATTTCAAGTTTTGTAACAATCGGACTTGTCATTTGATCATACGGACTCGAAACTCCTTCAAAATTAACGAAATTGAAATCAATTTGGAATCAATTTGAAAAAAATGATTTCAGCATAACTTCTCCATACGATGGAATTTGGATGTGAAAATTTTTCCATTGCGTTTAAAATATTTAGAAACACCTATTTTAATATATGGGATGATTCATTTTCGTCTCGGAGCCGAAACGGGCTTTTCGGGGCATTATAGTCATTTCAAACCAATTTGACTTTAGCAGTAACCTACGAAAATGATGGAAATGGGCTGCAAAACGAGTACCATTGCATTCATAAGGCCTTTTTATGTTAGGATAGCCTATCAGCATGCTTAAATCGGAGTTCGGGCTGTTTTGGGACCTAACTATTTAAATACGACACGCATCACGAAAATAATAATGAAATATTCCCAAAACCCTAGTATCCTTTACCAGCCGCCACTTCTATACTCCAATGGCCGAAAATCATCCAACTTCACCTCCAATTTGCGATCAATCCATCAAGTAATCGTGAATTCTTCCAACTGCAAAGTCGAAGAGCTCGCTACGAACTTCCAATCCAACGGTAGAGATCGTGTTTTGAGCGTCGTGGAAGGGGAAATCGAAGGAGAAACCGTGGACGTTCGTCCTCGTTTTCCGAGCTATAGTGATGGCTGAGCTTAGTGATTTTTTGTGCGAAAGATGAGGCGACGTAGAGCTTCTAGGTGGAGGTATTGGATCGTGGTCTCGACGAGCAACAAGGAAACGAATTTTAGGGTTTTGAGAGGGTGATGGGCTCGGCCGTGACCTGGGGAACACGTGAAGAAGAAGATGGGGGAGGGGCACATGAAAGTGGTGATGTGGTTTGTTTTTATTTTATTTTATTTCGTTTATTCGAATTTATCAATGTTCAAAATCGAATAACTTTCTCATACGACCTCGAATTTGCGCGCGATCTTTTTTGTTTGGATCGTATTGAAATTCCGGATTTGCTGACGTTGGTTTGGACAAATTCTGAGACCCTCAAATTTTGGGTTTAAATTGGATTTAAATCCAATTTCAATTCAAAAGGTGAGTGTTTTAACCTACTCACAACTTCTAAAATTTCTTATGTTTGTTAAATTGATTTAAGATATGAGTAGAAATTTATTTATGGCTGTTTTGCATATTTTATTCATCATCTTAGTTAAATCGCATTTATTTAATTTAACTGTTAATTAATTTTATTATTGCATATAAATTGACAGTTAAAATTTATTTATTTTGCATATAAACTGCTAGTTAAACAGTTATTTATTTATTTATATTTTTGAATATAAACTGTTCATTGATACCTGTTATATTTATATGCTCTATTGATGTTTGTTTAAATTGATGATGATTGAAATAAATTGGTTGATTATTGATATTGGGTGAATGGATGATGTGTTCTATTTTATATAAACTGCAAGTTATTATGCATTTTCATTTCATTCGGGATTGCGGTTTGAAATGATATACAACCGCATTTTTATTTTTAAATTGCGGATTGAAATGATAAATATCTGTATCACTTGACCATAGGATAGAAAATTATGTACAAGCACCGCAGTATATATATAAAATTATTTTTGAAATGATATTTGTGGTTTGGATATGATACGGTTTAATAAATATTAAATTTGGATATTATATAAAAATATTTTATATATACATATATAGTTAAACTATTAAATTTAAGCTATGTATAAATTTGTTAAATAAAATAAATAAGTTAAATAATGGAGTTTTAATGATTTAAATCAATTAAGATTGGATGCTAAATTGGAAATTTATTTGAATGGAACTTATTTAAAAATTTCACTCCATAAGTTGATGTAAAACTTATTAAAGCTAGGGAATTTTAAAGGTATGATATTTATAACTGGATTTTTATTTCAAGATAAATTAAATGAATATTTCTAGCGTAAATAAATTGAAGAAAATATTTAAGTTGTTAGAAATTGGAGTTTTATTATAAATGATTTTTGATCTATTATGTAAACATTTCAAAACTAAATAATAGGACAATGAATTGGTGAATATAAATTCCAACCTTAAGTTTTAAAATTGTTAAATACTCAAAGTTAGGAATATATTGAAATTGAAGTGGTTTATTTAACTGAAAGTGGATTTAAAATTTATGGATTTAGACTAAATTTTAAATGAATAAGATTGTAAATTCACGGAAATTATTTTATTTTACAAAGAAATTTTAAATTCAAACTATTTTATTCTATATACCGTTTGAATATCCAAACCATTCAAGTTTTAGAAGTTATGGTTTTAAAGCTATGAATTTCGCAGTATTATGTTTTGAAAGCTATAATTCAAATGTTTGGTTTCTAGATATTTCAAATTTTAAAGAAGTATGATTTTGGAAGAGAAATATATTTGAAATAAAATGATATTATTGATTTGGGTTTTATAAAAACAGTATCGAATGAGTTGTTTGGAAATGGAAATGATATCGTACTTATGGACTTTGAAATGGATAATTATATTCTGGTTTTAAAGTATAAACCATTTTTAAAGACCGCGGTGTTATAATAACGTTTGGTTGTTGAAGAGACCAGGATCGGAAGTTGTCATACTCTCTGCCAACTCCGAAAACCACTTTAACAACCGTGTACGCGGTGGAGATTCCAGAATGAAGTAGGTTGTTGGCGGCATTTCCTGTAAGGTAAATACGTGGACCCAACTCCCGTGAGTTGGCATAATGTGGCTAAAACAGGACCGATCGACGGGTTAATGAGGTAGCACCTATGATCGGACACTTCCCTTGGATATTATACTTTGGATTGATTCGGTGGCCACCTTCACTTTTGATTTCTTTGATTTGGGGGAGTTTGTTCGAGGTGGGCGGTAGCTGCGCACTACGCGTTACCACCGACCCGGAAGCGTAATTCGTATATCTACCCTGGCATTGCCTAGTTGTGCCGTGTCACCTACCCTATCGCGCCTTATACGAGTTTCTATTTGTGTCGTACCTATGGAGTGTCTTCTCGTAGTCTCCCGATCAGGAGATATGTAGGCACTGTATAGACTATTGGCACTATTACGTGTTAAGGTGGAAAATTTAAAGCCTTAAAGCTATTTTAAAGTAAGTTTATTTTACAATTAGACACTATTATAATAGCGATATATACTATATAGTAAATAGTTTAACGGATCCTTAGGAGATGTAAATCCCGGCATCTCTTGAGTTACCGCACTCATGTTTATTTCTATTAATTTAACTTACATAAGATCTTTTAGTTCTGACTCGAGTGTTTTGTCTTTTCAATTCGCTCGGGGTCAGTCTGAGCGTTTCAGGATCGAAGATTTTAGCTCTGGAGGACGATGACGAAGATTTCTATTATTATTATATATTATATTCCACTACACTCATATTGTTCCGCTGCATTGTTGTATGGTATGTGTAACTCTGATGTATGTTGTATAGGTATAATCGAATATTTTAAACAGCTTTATAAACTGTGTAATTGATTATTATATTTTATCCTTTCATTGTGAGATTTTGTTTTGTTTTATTTCTTTCTCGTTTTCAAATTTACCCCATAACAATCCGCCCTTCCATATGGTTTGAATTGACATGTGTGTCGATTTAAATCGTGCGAAAAGGCGAGACGTCACATCTGGTATCAGAGCTTTGGTTTAGCGATAAACCTTAGCTTTATGGGGTTTGACTCTTTGCTAATAGGGTAGAAATACCCTATGGGAGTCGCTGAGAGTATATATATGAGAGAGCGTATTTGTTAGTGTTATAAAAAGGTTTTAATATTGTGTTAATCTGTTCCCTTTTTGTATTTATAAATTCTGGTTGGTGCATGGGACGCTGTGACATCAATAGGAATTTATAAACACTTAATAGGATAGACCGACATAATATTTGTTTTTATTGTAGGTGAATGAAATAATTTTGCCTATTATATTTTATATATAAAATAAAAAAAATTCAAATGGTATCTATATTTGGCTGCAATAGATTGGTTGTTAGGGAATAAAGTGTATAAATAATAATAGAAATAAGATTGAAAACTAAGGTAAATGAAATTTGGAAATTTAGAACTTAAGATCCGGGTTTTTGAAATTTTTCAATATTGTTTATAAGTATTTTCTGATATAAATATTTAATATAATTCGGAAGAATTGTTTTAAAGAAGATTTTGGAGAAAATAAGTTTTGTACTTTCCTCTCTGTTGCTGTAAAATAATTTCGGTGGTGGTGGCAGCATCATCGACTTTCATTTTCGAGTTTCGAAGTGGGAAGGCCACTGTAGTAGTTTTACTGCAGATTCATTCTAAAAAAAATTATATAAATTTTGAATTGTTCTAAATATAATTAGAGATATATAAGTTGTAAGAATATATTTATCTAATAATTTAAAATAATTTGAAATTTAACCCGGTATTAAATTCTTAAACTTCCATTAATTAATTGGTTCAATTGGTAGTGAAATGAAAGGCAAGTAATTAAAAATTGAAATCTCTAATTTAGGTAAGAGATTTAAGGCTAAGTTATAAAGGAAATAAAAAGGAAATTGAAATTGTAACTTATAAGGAAAAGGTAAAAATTTATTGAACAATGAATTAATAAAAGGAAATGGAACAAACTTGTATAACTTCCAAATTACACCCTTAAATAACATATATATAACTTAACAAATATTAAAAAGTAAAATGTTTAATAAGAGATTTAAATAGAATATTATACAAGTTGAAATTTGAAATAATGAAAATATTCAATGAAATTGATGTTAAATGAGAATTTAATGTTATAAACTTAAGTTATAATTGGAATTTTACCAAGTAAATATAATTAATGGTAAGTATGACAAATAGATGATTATAAACTTAAGTAATTAAAGTGTAAATAGATGAGGTTATGCAATTATAAATGAATGTAATATAATAAAGAGAAATGGTAAACTTAAGTAAAAGGGTTGAAGTTATTTCTAAATAAATTGAAAGAAATAAATGAATATAAAAAGATAAACCGTTGTATGAATGAAAAGAATCACTGAATGAATGAAAGAAGGGAAATTAAACAACTAATGTATGAAATAAAATTAATAATAAGTTAATTTGATTGGTTAGTTGGAATTATTGTTGTTTGGTTATGGTTGTTTGGGTAAGGAGATTCGAAATTGTTTGGATGAAAAATATAATCTATTTAATTTAATCTAAGACTGTTGAGTAAACGATGCGCTAGTAGTTTATTCTTCATTCCGTACAATTTAAAAGTTTTGAGCCCGAACAACTATTTGTTTGTTTGATTGAATGGTTGTTTTGTATTTGTTGTGTATGTTGTTTGTTGAAATTGATGGTTATTGTATTGATTTGTTGTTAGTGATTGAAACCACTTAAATATTTCACTTTACATAATTATTGACCCTTTGGATTTTATAAGTGAAATGCAGGTTACGGAAGCAATTGCTACTGCTTTTGGTTCCATAAATTAAGCGTAAATTGCCCGACAAATAGGTACGTTTTCAGATTACGATTTATAGCGCTATTTTATATATTTTCCCGAGTTGGGATGTAATATTTTGGATAATATATGTAATATAATTGTTATATTTTGATATTATATTTTCTCCCAAGTCTCTCCGTACTAAGGAGACTCTGCCGAAATTTTTCGCAAAGTTTTGGACTTAGAAATTATTTTGAAATTATTTTTCCAAACTTTATTATTTAAGTATAAAAAGATGTAATAATTATAAAATGGGTATATTTTATTTAAAGTAATAAATTTTGTAAATTATTGTTTATAAGTTAATATTTTGAATAAGATGTATTGTTTATTTATTTCTTCCTTCTCCCTTCTTTTTCATTTTCGGGGACGAAAAGTTTTGAGTGGGGGAGAGTGTAACGACCCGTAAAATTCATGAATTTAATTTGGTTGAATTAATGATTTTGTAATTTAATTTAGTAGAAAAAAACTTTATAAACAAACATTGAAATGAACGCTAAATTAAAATATATAAGTGGTGACTTAAAACCTATTTACTAGCAATTTGAATAAATTTCAATAAATGAAATGGGGTAAGTAATATACCTGGATATAAAATTCATTTAAAGGGAATTAACTAATATGTTAATGTAAATTAAGAAAATATTGGAATAAATGATAATTCCATTCATACTTGCAAGCAGTTATTATAAGTTGCATGTGGAAATGGTTGATTGAATTGGAATTTAAAATTTAATTTAAATGAAAAAAAATAAAGGTTTACAATAACGGAAACTTAGGTAATAAGGTTAGAACAAGTTGATAAGTAATAACCAAAATAAGGGAATAGTATTAATGTAAATAAAGTTGAAACAAATTGGATATAGAGAAATAAATGTTAGGCATTTAATAAATTAATTTAATGTGGATTTCAATAAATGGTAATTGAATAAAAGTCAACGTTATCTAAGTGAGCATATTATTTGCTGGAAGGTAATAATTGATTAAAGGTGATTACGAAATGTAAAATTTGTATATACACGGGATTTCAATGGTGATTGTTAAGTAATAAACCTATAAAGGCATGTAAAGGAAATATGTAACAATCTATATGTTGTTTATTTCAGTTAGTATGCTAAGAAAGGTTGGAATTCAAATTACAATTAAATGAGAGTAGGTTGTACGTTATTAGGAAGTAAATTTAGAGGTAGATAACAACTATTATAAATTCCCTAATTAATTGGTCAATAAATTTATTTGAAATAACGATCATTTAAATATGAGTAATTACAATGTCGTTATTAATTATAAGCGTTACTTTAACAATCATGATTAATTGAGAAATTAATACGAGAAGTATGTAAAGTAATAACTAGGGAAGTAATACGTTATAAATTAAATATGACCTAAACTTAAGTGTAAGTAAAAGGTTAAAACTGAATTTAACCCGTTTAATTGGAAACTTATTAAAATAAATTGGATTCAATTTATAATAAAGGGGTTATTTTAAGAAATTGGAATAAATACTATAATTGGTAAATTAAGTTACTTTAAATTGAGATGAGAATTGGTTTAAATAATTATAAATTTATAAGTAAGTCAAGATGATAAAATTTATGAATTATAGAATTTGAATTTTTATAGTGGGTTAATTTATTTAATTTATAATAGTTGGATTTATTGCCAATAAATGAAATCAAATATTTAATTATTACGTTAAATTAAAAATTAAGTTGAAATTGGGAAGTATTTCTGTAATAATTTTAAATCCAATGGTAAATCCTTCTATTTGAAATTTTGAACAGAATAATTATGGGTTAATTCAATTTAATGGGAATTTTGGAAATTTTTCTAAAATTTTAAATTTTACGAAATTGAAGATTTATATTGATTAACCTTTAATAAATTGACATTTAAAATTTGTTAAATCATTGTAAATATTTGAGAATTATAAAGTGATAAAGATTGCAAATTTCAGAATTTAAATTTTGAAATTTGATTTAATTAATTTATTTTAAATTTATTTAATTAATATAAAAATAGCCATTTTGGCTACTGACTCGGATTTCGACGAAACCAGTTACATCGGATCCGTATCGGTAAATTATTTTTGGATTTCAAGTTTCGTAACGATCGGACTTGTCCTTGGATCATACGGACTCGAAACGCCTTGAAATAAACGAAATTGAAATCAATTTGGAATTAATTTGAAAAAATTGATTTCAGCATAACTTCTCCATACGATGGAATTTGGACGTGAAACCTTTTCCATTGCATTTAAAATATTTAAAAACACCTATTTTGATATATGGGATGATCCATTTTCGTCTCGGAGCCGAAACGGGCTTTTCGGGGCATTATAGTCATTTCAAACCAATTTGACTTTAGCGGTAACCTACGAAAATGATGGAAATGGGCTGCAAAACCAATACCATTGCATTCAAAAGGCCTTTTTATGTTAGGATAGCCTGTCAGCATGCTTAAATCGGAGTTCGGGCTGTTTTGGGACCTAACTATTTAAATACGACACGCATCACGAAAATAATAATAAAATATTCCCAAAACCCTAGTATCCTTTACCAGCCACCACTTCTATACTCCAATGACCCAAAATCATCCAACTTCACCTCCAATTTGCGATCAATCCATCAAGTAATCGTGAATTCTTCCAACTGCAAAGTTGAAGAGCCCGCTACGAACTTCCAATCCAACGGTAGAGATCGTGTTTCGAGCGTCGTGGAAGGGGAAATCGAAGGAGAAACCATGGCCGTTCGTCCTTGTTTTTCGAGCTATAGTGTTGGCCGAGCTTAGTGATTTTTTGTGCGAAAGATGAGGCGCGTAAGCTTCGAGGTGGAGGTATTGGATTGTGGTCTCGGCGAGCAACAAGGAAACGAATTTTAGGGTTTTGAGAGGGTGATGGGTTCGGCCGTGACCTGGGTAACGCGTGAAGAAGAAGATGGGGGAGGGGCACGTGAAAGTGGTGACGTGGTTTGTTTTTCTTTCATTTTATTTCTTTTATTCGAATTTATCAATGTTCAAAATCGAATAACTTTCTCATACGACCTCGAATTTGTGCACGATTTTTTTTTGTTAGGATCGTATTGAAATTCCGGATCTGCTTACGCTGGAATGGACAAATTCTGAGACCATCAAATTTTGGGTTTAAATTGGATTTAAATCCAATTTAAATTCAAAAGGTGAGTGTTTTAACCCACTCACAACTTCTAAAATTTCTTATGTTTGTTAAATTGATTTAAGATATGAGTAGAAATTTATTTATGACTATTTTGCATATTTTATTCATCTTAGTTAAATCGCATTTATTTAATTTAACTGTTAATTAATTTTATTATTGCATATAAATTGACAGTTAAAATTTATTTATTTTTCATATAAACTGCTAGTTAAACAGTTATTTATTTATTTATATTTTTGAATATAAACTGTTCGTTGATACCTGTTATATTTATATGCTCTATTGATGTTTGTTTAAATTAATGATGATTGAAATAAATTGGTTGATTATTGATATTGGGTGAATGGATGATGTGTTCTATTTTATATAAACTGCAAGTTATTATGCATTTTCATTTCATTCAGGATTGCGGTTTGAAATGATATACAACCGCATTTTTATTTTTTGAATTGCGGATTGAAATGATAAATATCTGTATCACTTGACCATAGGATAGAAAATTATATACAAACACCGCGGTATATATATAAAATTATTTTTGAAATGATTTTTATGGTTTGGATATGATACGGTTTAATAAATATTAAATTTGGATATTATATAAAAATATTATATATATACATATATAATTAAATTATTAAATTTAAGCTATGCATAAATTTGTTAAATAAAATAAATAAGTTAAATAATGGAGTTTTAATGATTTAAATCAATTAAGATTGGATGGTAAATTGGAAATTTATTTGAAGGAACTTATTTAAAAATTTAACTCCATAAGTTGATGTAAAACTTATTAAAGCTTGGGAATTTTAAAGGTATGATATTTATTACTGGATTTTTATTTCAAGATAAATTAAACGAATATTTCTAGCATAAATAAATTGAAGAAAATATTTAAGTTGTTAGAAATTGGAGTTTTATTTTAAATGATTTTTGATCTATTATGTAAACATTTCAAAACTAAATAATAGGACAATGAATTGGTGAATATAAATTTCCAACCTTAAGTTTTGAAATTGTTATATACTCAAAGTTAGGAATATATTTAAATTGAAGTGGTTTATTTAACTGAAAGTGAATTTAAAATTTATGGATTTAGACTAAATTTTAAATGAATAAGATTGTAAAGTCGTGGAAATTATTTTATTTTATAAAGAAATTTTAAATTCAAACTATTTTATTCTATATACCGTTTGAATATCCAAATCATTCAAGTTTTAGAAGTTATTGTTTTAAAGCTATGAATTTCGCAGTATTATGTTTTGAAAGCTATAATTCAAATGTTTAGTTTCCAGATATTTTAAATTTTAAAGCAGTATGATTTTGGAAGAGAAATATATTTGAAATAAAATAATATTATTGATTTGGGTTTTATAAAAATAATATCAAATGAGTTGTTTGGAAATGGAAATGATATCGTACTTATGGGTTTTGAAATGGATAATTATATTCTGGCTTTAAAGTATAAACCATTTTTAAAGACCGTGGTGTTATAATAACGTTTGGTTGTTGAAGAGATTAGGATCGGAAGTTGTCATACTCTTTGCCAACTCCGAAAACCACTTTAACAACCGTGTACGCGGTGGAGATTTCAGAATGAAGTAGGTTGGTGGCGGCGTCTCCTGTAAGGTAAATACGTGGACCCAACTCCCATGAGTTGGCATAAGGTGGCTAAAACAGGAGCGATCAACGGGTTAATGAGGTAGCACCTCTGATTGGACACTTCCCTTCGATATTATACTTTGGATTGATTCGGTGGCCACCTTAACTTTTGATTTCTTTGATTTGGGGGAGTTTGTTCGAGGTAGGCGGTAGCTGCGCGCTACGCGTTACCACCGACCCAGAAGCGTAATTGGTATTGTGACAGCCCGCAAATCCGTACCCCTTGAATCAACATTTTTCTACCCTAATTGACTCAAGTGGAACAGAAATACGAACCATTAAGATTAAAGAAAAGAGATAGAAGAAGAAGAAACTAAACAATATCAGAATCGCACAGTCGCAGCGGAATAAAATATAATAGTAACTATATATCTTTACACAAAAATGAAATCTATAACTGTTTATACACAACATAATATCAGAGTAGCTCATACATCAATCAACACATAACAGACATACCATACAATCATAGCATAGCAGCGGATATATATATAGATAGAATAGTACGTCTCGGACTCCAGCTCCTCTCCTGCCCCATAGCATCCTGACCTGAACAAATAATACTCGGTCTGACACGAGCATTATAATGAAATAACACCCGAGTCAGTCTGGAATACCAGCTGATAATAATGCACACAATTTATTATTAAAGTTACAAAAATCCTTTTTGAAAACAAAAGCATCTCGTAAGACCACGCCACAAATAAACATGTCGGGTTTTTACCTTACGATAGCTAAAACACTTTTTATAGAAATTCTCTGATATTATAATAGTGTCTATTTACAAATACTTATAAAATAGCCGAAATTGTTACATGATTAAATTCCAGCTACTAGCCACCGAAGTGGGTAATACAAACAAAACTCGTAAAAGGCTCGTAGGGAAAATGGATTTCCATCAATGACTAGGCACTGGGGTACCACCTGTCACAGTACGTGGTCTAGATCACAGTACCGAGGACTACTCCCTTCGTCCCCTGCAACACAAGACCGGAATCACCTATGGGCAATTCCGAATAAGATCACCCCGCGGTTGGGATCAGCAACCGCACCACTAAGCCGAAATAAAAAGGGACCTCTAGACAGGGATGACCTTACTCTCCAGTGGGGGCTACCCACGAAGCCTTGCTGCATATCCCCTGATTTTCAGTCATTCCCGGTTGATGAGGCTCGAGGCTAAACGATACCTTTAGCACATATCCCTTAGAATGCCCATCGTCCGCTGACGATGTCACGAAGCATTCGTCCATACAAGTCCGTCCCGGGTTCGAACGGAACTGACGCAGCGGATTAATCAAACAAAACTTCAATCGATGAAATGTAGCAATCGGTGAGTTGAAGATACCAAAATGCCCAAGTTCGTTGATCCAAAGATACCGAACTCTAGCTATCTCAAACACGTTGATAGCGCACTATACCGTGTTCAAAGATCTACGATTCTTCGCACGTTGATCTAGCGCACTAGATTCCGTGAATCGGCTTCAACAAACGTGGATTCGAGCGCACTCGAATGACGTAAGTGGAGATAGGAGATTACACTCAACTACCAATTGGTATGAAAGCACAAAGCTAACAAAAGAGAATTTTATTCCAAAATCAACAACCCAAAAATTTACAACACACCCGCTATTTATAGGCATTACAACTCAACACAACATACAACACTCAACTCCTAGGTCGGCACCGACTCAACAAACACGACTCATCTCGGCCGACTCAACATAAGTCGCTGCCGACTCAACAAGGCACGACTTATAGACACAGCAGTTAATACGACTCAACACATTACATACAGGTCCGACTCAAAGGTAACCGACTCATCAAATCCAGCGACTTAACAACCCTGCCAATACAACTCCTCCGACTCAAGAACAAGACGACTCACGACTCATACAATACCGACTCATATATACATGACTCAACTCAACACGACCGACTCAAGATCCACAGCTTATCTCCTTGCCGACTCATCTTAGGTCGTAGCCCATTAGCTCGGTTCCGACTCAACCCTCTTCACCAGCTCGCACCTTTCCCACTCCGGCTTCCTTAGGTCGGTCATTTTTCCTTCAGCCTCATTAGGTCGCAGTCTTTTTCCTCTTGGATTGTTAAGTCGCGGACGACTCATGTTGAGTCGTAGACGACTCAAGTTAAGTCGTGGACGACTTACTTCTAAAGTTGCCTCCATTCGACCTATGCTATCTCCCCCTTGTAATCTCTTAAGTCGGTAACGACTCATCCAACTCGAACTCCTCCAGGCTTTGTTAAACCGGAACCGACTCATGCGTCCTCCATCTCGTGACCGACTTATCAAGCATGCACGTTTTAAGCTTGTGTACGACTCACGAGTTAAATCCAAAGCTCCTTGACTCGTGCACGATTTAATATGGTTTAACTTCTGAATTCCTATATGCCTTGCTGCATCATCCTCCCCTGGTTGAGAAAAATTCGACCTCGAATTTGTAAATTCTTCCTCAACAATCTCACCCCCATGATATGGAATTAAATGTTTGACGTTAAAAACATCAGAAGTATAAACATCATCTGGTAACTTTAATCGATAAGCATTCTCATTGATTTTCTTCAACACTTCAACTGGACCAATTTTTCGCGCCTTCAACTTGTTATAAGCACCCACCGGAAAACGATCCTTTGTCAATACGGCATAAACCAAATCACCTTCCTTAAATTCAACATTTCGACGTTTCAAATCTGCAAACTTCTTATATTTCTCATTCGATTTCTCCAATCGTTCCTGAACGGTTCTATGACATTCAGTCAGCTCATCAACAAAATCAGTAGCTCGTTTAACTGTTCTCTTTGACTGTGGTACAACTGCTAAATCCAATGGCCCCCTGGGTAAATTTGAATAAACAATCTGAAACGGACTGAATCCTGTGCTTCGATTTACTGCATGATTATGAGCAAATTCTGCCTGGCATAGTTTCATGTCCCAACTTCTCAAATTATCCTGTACAAGACATCGCAACAAATTTCCCAATGACCTGTTAACAACTTCTGTCTGCCCATCGGTTTGTGGATGATAAGCACTGCTAAACTTCAGTTTCGTTCCCACCATCTTCCACAAACTCAACCAAAAGTGACTCAGAAAACGAGTATCTCGGTCAGAAACAATAGATTCTGGTAAACCATGAAGTCGATAAATCTCCTTGAAAAATAGCTGTGCGACTCGAACTGCATCTGCTGTCTTCTTGCAAGCAACAAAATGTGCCATCTTCGAAAACCTGTCCACCACAACAAATATCGAATCATTTCCCCTTTGAGTTCTCGGCAAACCCAAAACGAAATCCATGCTGATATCAACCCATGGCTTAGATGGTACTGGTAATGGCATATACAATCCTGCATTCGTCGCTGTTCCTTTTGAAACTTGGCAAATATGACATCGCTCCACGAATCTTTCAACCTCTTTCCTCATCGATGGCCAAAAATAAGATTGTGAAATCAACTGCAAAGTACGATCACGGCCCACATGTCCTTCCTCGTGCAATTCCTTCACAATCTTCATCCTCAAACTACAGTCCGGAATACATAAACGATTTCCTTTAAACAGAAAACCATCAACCAACATGAATTCATCGGTACTCCCATCCTTCACTTTTTCAACATATTTCACAAAGTAAGGATCTTCTTCAATCATCTCTGGCAACATTTCAAACCCCGTCACTTCCACCTTCATTGTCGTTAGTAAATGACTCCTCCTACTCAAAGCATCTGCTACTCGATTCGTCACCCCTGATTTGTGCTTAACGACAAAAGTAAACTGCTGCAAATAAGCAATCCATGACGCATGTCTCGCAGAAATCTTATCTTGCCCCTGTAAATGTTTCAAAGCTTCGTGATCAGTGTTCAGAACAAATTCCTTCTGAAATAAGTAATGTCTCCAATGCTTAACAGCCTGTACAACAGCATAAAACTCAACATCATATGTACTGTATCTCATCTTTGCCCCTGACAGTTTCTCACTAAAATAAGCAACTGGCTTTCCATTCTGGCTCAGAACTCCTCCAATACCAACCTTCGAAGCATCAGTATGCAATTCAAACAATAACTGAAAATTAGGTAGAACAAGAATTGGTGCAGACGTTAACAATTCCTTAATCTTCTCAAAGGCAACCCCCGCTTCCTCTGACCACACAAACTGTTTACCCTTCATGCAATCAGTCACTGGAGCCATCACGCTACTGAAGTGTGGTATGAACCTTCGGTAGAATGACGCTAGCCCATGAAAACTTCTCACTTCTGTAATTGTCTTTGGCTGTGGCCAATTCTTGACTGCTTCAACTTTGCTCTGGTCAACTTGAATACCTTTCCCTGAAACAACATAACCCAGGAATAAAACAGTAGGTGTCATAAACACACATTTCTTTGTAGCAGCATAAAATTGTTCTTCACGAAGAATAAGCAACACTTCCCTCAGATGTAGAACATGCTCCTCCGTACTCCTGCTATAAATCAAAATATCATCGAAATACACCACGACGAACTTTCCAATGAATGGTCTAAAAATTTGATTCATCATCCGCATGAATGTACTAGGTGCATTAGACAAACCAAATGGCATAACCAACCATTCGTACAACCCCTCTCTAGTTTTGAAAGCTGTCTTCCATTCGTCTCCAGGTCTGATACGAATTTGATGATAACCACTCTTCAAATCAATTTTCGAGAATATAGTTGCCCCACTCAACTGATCCAACAAATCATCCAACCTCGGCATAGGAAATCTGTAACGAACAGTGATCTTATTCAAAGCTCTACTATCAGTGCACATTCTCCAAGTTCCGTCCTTCTTTGGTACTAACAATGCAGGTACAGCACACGGACTCAAACTTTCCTGAATACGACCCTGTTCAAGTAATTCTTCCACCTGCCTTCGTAACTCCTCATGTTCCTTCGGACTCATTCTGTAATGTGGTCGGTGTGGTAACACTGCTCCGGGAACAAGATCAATCTGATGTTGAATGTCTCTAAGTGGTGGTAACTCCTTCGGTAACTCCTCTGGAAAGACATCTTCAAACTCTTTCAAAACAGGCTTCACTTCTTCAGGAATCTCAACTTCTTCGCTACTCTCTCTCCCAATCAACAAAAACACTTCCGGTTCTTCCTCCACTTCTTTAACAAACTCCTTCAAAGTCAACAGAGTTTTCAATTCTTCAATCTCTTCTAGCTTGCTCTCCTTCTGCTGCTGTCTCTTAGGAACTAAAGTGATTTTAGTACCCTCGAACATGAAACTGTAACTGTTGGCACGACCGTCATGCTGAACTGCTCTATCAAACTGCCATGGTCTGCCCAACAATAAGTGACAAACATCCATATCTACGACATCACACCAGATTTCATCTTTGTACTTCTTTCCGATTGAAAAATTCACACAAGCTCTTCGACACACTTTCACTTCACCTCCTTTCCTTAACCATGCTAGCTTGTATGGTTTAGGATGCTTCTCGGTCTTCAAATTCAACTTCCTAACTGCCTCTGTAGAAATAATATTATCGCAACTCCCCGCATCAATAACGAACTTGCAAACTTTCCCCAGAATAGTACATGTCGATTGAAAAATATTGCTTCTCAGCCAACTACAATCCTCCTCTTGCTTAGGTGTCAAACAACTTCTCCTCATCATAAGATTACAACCTTCATCACCCGACACTTTTTCTTCCTCCTCAACATAAGGTACATTTGAATACTCTGCCTCCTCACCATCATCTGCTTCAACCTCTGCAACCATGGTTCTCTTCTTCGGCTTCGGACATTCGTTGCTTCTGTGACCCAACTCCTGACAATTATAACATTTGAAAATACTACTAGCCTTCGCCTTCTCAACCTCCTTCACCACTGGTTTTGTAACTGGTTTAGGAACATTAGAACTTCCACCAGCACCCCTTGCTTGATTATTAGAGTTAGTAAACACACCACCTCCACGCCTTCCTTGTTTCTCCCAAGCTAACGCTTTCTGATGTGCCTCTACAACGGATCTAGGATCAAACATATTAACCATATCCTGGATCTGCATTCTCAAACCCCCAACGAATCTAGCTGTCAGCTGTTCTTCTGTCTCCATAATATCGTTTCTAGCAATGAGTTGGTAAAATTCATCAGCATAATCACTAACAGACTTCGTCCCCTGCCTCAGATTCTGCAACCTTTGGTACATAAGTGACTGGTAGTTGTAAGGTAAGAAAGTAGATCTCATCAACTTTTTCATCTTCTCCCAAGATTCTATCTTTGACTTCCCCATTCGTTCTCGAGTAAGTTTAGTTTGCTGCCACCATGCCAATGCTCTCCCCCTCAGCCTTGTAGCAACTAACTTCACCCTTCGATTCTCCGGCACCTCCTTGAAATCAAAGATTTCCTCCACATTAGACAACCAATCTAAGAATTCCTCAGCAACCATCCCGCCTTTAAACTCCGGAATCTCCATTTTCATACCCGACTCCCAACGACGGTCATCCTCCACATCACGGTAAGAATTTCGAACTTGGTCTCGATCTCGATAATGAATACTTGCTCTATCACCCTCTTCAACAAAATCAAAAGTACGCCTACATCGATCTCGACCAATGTCATCCCTTTGTTCATGCATGCTTCTTTGACTATGTCTCTCCTCATCTCTATATGCTTCATGGTCAAATTCACGTTGACTTCTTCTCTCTTCATGTGCATAGTCATGATGATCTCTTCGTGATGAAATTGATGTTTCTCTTCTATCTCTACAAGAATGTGGCGATACCCTCCTCGCTTCCGTAACCAATGGCGAAACTCGGTTTCCTCCATGGTTCGAGTTTGGTGATCTCCTCCTTTGATTCAAATCATTCATCAATCTCTCCAATTTACCAATGCCTTCATCAAATTTCTCATTAATACGTTGTTCCATAAGCTCGGCTTCTTCTCTACGATACAAAGCTTCAACGTTTTGATGACGATTAGCTCTCCTTGGTGGCATGGTTAAAATTTTCACAAACTTCAACAAATTGAACACAATACTTCAAAATTTCACACGATAAGGCAATCTAGGCTCAACTGTCTCGGCAATGCTTGTCTCGGCCTTGACTCTTCACAACTTTGCTTGGCTCGGTCAAGACTTGCCTCGGCTCACTCCAAAACCTTCAAAACTTTGGCGCGCAAATCACCAATTCAAAATCCAAACAAAATCCAACTCCTCGATCCAAAATGAAATGGATCAAACTCTCCAAACTTGATGCAACTTCAATATGAACACGATGAACTCCTTCCAACTTCAAAAACTTCAAAAACTTGGCTCCAAGAATCAAACTTAGCTATGATTGGCTAAGTATGGCTCTGATACCAATAATGACGCAGCGGATTAATCAAACAAAACTTCAATCGATGAAATGTAGCAATCGGTGAGTTGAAGATACCAAAATGCCCAAGTTCGTTGATCCAAAGATACCGAACTCTAGCTATCTCAAACACGTTGATAGCGCACTATACCGTGTTCAAAGATCTACGATTCTTCGCACGTTGATCTAGCGCACTAGATTCCGTGAATCGGCTTCAACAAACGTGGATTCGAGCGCACTCGAATGACGTAAGTGGAGATAGGAGATTACACTCAACTACCAATTGGTATGAAAGCACAAAGCTAACAAAAGAGAATTTTATTCCAAAATCAACAACCCAAAAATTTACAACACACCCGCTATTTATAGGCATTACAACTCAACACAACATACAACACTCAACTCCTAGGTCGGCACCGACTCAACAAACACGACTCATCTCGGCCGACTCAACATAAGTCGCTGCCGACTCAACAAGGCACGACTTATAGACACAGCAGTTAATACGACTCAACACATTACATACAGGTCCGACTCAAAGGTAACCGACTCATCAAATCCAGCGACTTAACAACCCTGCCAATACAACTCCTCCGACTCAAGAACAAGACGACTCACGACTCATACAATACCGACTCATATATACATGACTCAACTCAACACGACCGACTCAAGATCCACAGCTTATCTCCTTGCCGACTCATCTTAGGTCGTAGCCCATTAGCTCGGTTCCGACTCAGCCCTCTTCACCAGCTCGCACCTTTCCCACTCCGGCTTCCTTAGGTCGGTCATTTTTCCTTCAGCCTCATTAGGTCGCAGTCTTTTTCCTCTTGGATTGTTAAGTCGCGGACGACTCATGTTGAGTCGTAGACGACTCAAGTTAAGTCGTGGACGACTTACTTCTAAAGTTGCCTCCATTCGACCTATGCTATCTCCCCCTTGTAATCTCTTAAGTCGGTAACGACTCATCCAACTCGAACTCCTCCAGGCTTTGTTAAACCGGAACCGACTCATGCGTCCTCCATCTCGTGACCGACTTATCAAGCATGCACGTTTTAAGCTTGTGTACGACTCACGAGTTAAATCCAAAGCTCCTTGACTCGTGCACGATTTAATATGGTTTAACTTCTGAATTCCTATATGCCTTGCTGCATCAGGAACCGAAGGCACTATTCCTACTACATCCATTTTGGAAATATCCTCAGGATTAGTAGCGACTAGCCCTTGCACTTCACTGCTCCATCTTCGACTCCGAACACGTTTTATCGCACGAAAACGTACAAACCGGATCGAAGTGGTTTTCGAGAAATAAATCTCGCTCCCGGTCTCTTCGAAACGATCATCGCATTGTCCAATATTGATAGTCGGTGATTTAACTATCAATTAATATTCATAAACATCCATAGCATCCATCACACAATAAATAATATTCCATATTATTTATTTACCTCAAATATCTTTAAAAGATATATTTCAAATTTCCAAAGCTCATTTGAAAACATTTCCCAAAATTCTCCATTTACAAGGTAAATCCTTTACCATATATTTCCATTGGAATAGCCAAGTTCAAACAATTTAGATTTATAATAATTAAAACATTTATTTCTAAAATATACTTAAAACAGGTAAATTTACTACTAATTATATACTCAAGATATAATTTCCAAATATATAAAGCAAAACTATTATATAAGATATAACTTGATTTAAAATAGGGTTTTAGTTATACTATAATTAAAAAAAAATAGAGTTGTAAAAGAATTTATACTTATACCAATATATCTTGAGTCAAAACTAGCTCTTTAAAACAAATCCAATTGTTAAAATAATTATTAAGGCATTTATAAAATTTACTATTGCTAATTTATAAATAATTACTTTTAAAACAAAATTTTTCAAAACATTCTTTAAAACTAGTTTAAGATTTTAAAACTTCCTTTTTATAAAATCAATTTAAAACTCGAACTTGGTTTTTCCCAAGGAAATCTCATTTCTACTAAATCATCACAGAAATTCTTCTCACGATTTCTGTCCAATTATTTCAATTTAGTTTTATATTTTAATAACATAAATTATTTTCCTAAATTTTCAAATAATAACATTTATCTTTGATTACCATTCCAGATTTTACAACTTTCAATTTCCATTTTTAAATAGATTTTAGATTTTAATCTTTTTAAATCCATTATTTAACAATACCTTTTATTTCTCTAAAATTCAATTTTATCCATTTACAATTAATTATGGATTTATAATTTATTTAGAAATATTCCAATACTATTTCATTTCAGTTTTCCCATCCAACAGATTATAATTTTTATATTCTTTCAAATTTCATGTTTATTAATTTTCTTAGTTTCTTTTGAAATCCAATTAAATTCCTTTAAAATTTAAACTCCAAATTCTTTTAAAATTAACATTCTGAGTTTTATAGTTAATATCACAATATCACAATGCAATTCAATTCCAAATTTATCAATCACAATATATAACAGGCATCATTACCAATTATAAAAATAATACTACATTGTGAGGAATCCAGTTGGATCCCTCCAACCTGTTTTCCCTGCATCCACAAATATTAGCATATCACATATATAATATCAATTCAATTTGATAATAATTAACATATTCAGCTAAACATCCAAACAAACAATCAATACTAGCTGTCTACTTTACTAGCATCCAGATGTGAGTGAGAATAACTCACCTTGAGTTTCGGCGAGCGTTCGAAATTCAAATTAAACCGGACGGTGTCCGATTTAACCTAAATTTCTACTTGCCCGGAATGGATCCGGATCTGCACCATCGCGTAGTGCTCGACTCTGCGATTCCGGCGCTACCAAGTTCGTAAATTTCTGATACAATATGAAATAGTTATTCGATTTTAAAGATTTGAATCAATTTCAAAACAATTTCTTTTTTTTTTTTTTTTACCAGAGAAAAACACGCCGACCCTTCCTTCTTCTTCGTTCACTCACGACACACAGACAAAACCGAACCCAAACACGGCCATTAGGGCTCAAAACCGCACCCAAAACAATCACCTTAACGACGATCAGAACCTACCACCACGACGAGCCACGCGAGTTGCATCTCTGGCCAGAGCACGACCATACTCGGTCGTTCCTAGATCGAGAACGACGTCACCCAACGGCCGACTAACGGCACCTCCAAGCGCTTCCTACTGTCGACGATAACCCAAACCAACCGTTAGATCTGAAGCACTCTCCGCGTTCTACGACTTTCCAGAAGAAAATTTTCGCGATAGCTTGATGGATGGTGAGATAATTGGAGGAGAAAACGAAAGAGTATCGGCCATTGAAAGAAATGAACGGCGGCCTCAGATAATACTAGGGTTAGAAGATATTTTATAATATATATATGTTATTTAATAATATTTTAATCAACGAATTTTCTCAATTTATTCACAAATGCAAACGAACTCCAATTCTCACATTCCGACAGGCGATTCTAGGGTTTTTCCGCGTTCCGGACACAATGGAACAGGTTTCGTAAGCCAATTCGATCATATGCGCGAGTTACGGAATTAAACATTCAATTTCAAATTAAACCGATTAAAACGATTTCGATGCGTTTCGAGCTGCCGGGGTCAAACGACAACTCCGATTGTCACGAAAATTGAAATCCGATAATAACTAACTATTACGGATCCAATGGAACTAGTTTCGTCGAATTCCGAGACTGTGCCCCGGAAGGCTATTTTAACCCGTCTATTAAATTAAGCAATTTTCGAAATTATCGAAATCACTCAAAACTTCCACTTTTAAAATTTTATTAGCTTAACAATAATTCATATAAAATTTATAAACACATTAAAAATCATTCTGGCTTATTCTGGACCTATTTCGGATTAATTGCAATATTTAATAATATTAAATTCATTCCTAAATTAATATAAAATTCCAAATATTAATTTATTAACTTTAAAATCCATCTAAAAATCCAACCACACTATTTAATGACCAAATAGTCTTAAAATAAATTTTAAACTCATTCCCATATCTTTTACACCCCGAATTGCCAATTAACCCAATCCTAATATTAAATTATTATTATTCCAATTTCAATTTAATTGCCATATTTGAAATTTAAACAAGGTTTATTAATTTAACCAAATTCTTCTTAGTTCAAAATAAACCTTAAACCCATAATAAACATTTAAAATGAATTAAATGTTCACAAATCCCGTGTTAAAAATTCCGGGATGTTACATTCCTCCCCCCTTATAAAAATTTCGTCCCCGAAATTTGTTAAGGTAGAAAGAATGTTCCTACACTCATTAACTTAACCCAAACTTCTCTAGTTACAACTTATACACCCTTTCAAAAACCTTTAGCTCAATTCTAAACCTATTTGCTTAACTAACTCTAAAGCTTTAATTTTAACTTATAACTTTCCAAGTTATTTAACTTTTTCCAAAACCCCAAAAATTTCTAACTCCCAAAATTTCGAAAATTTTTGGCAGAGTCCCCCCTGTACGGAGGAGCTTCTGCGACATCGCAGGATACACAAATATATATACATCGGCCCACACGGCCGGAAATTAAAATATAACACAATATATATACCATTTCCCAATTATATTTGCGTAGGCGTACCTTTTAGCAAATTTTAATAGCAATCAGCTAATATATCGCATATACTCGCTCCAAACCTCTCGAACGCCTCCCGCACCTGGGCTATACTCAACAAACGTATTAGTTTTCAAAGATATGAGTATTTAAGCAACATTTCAATGTAAATGCAAGCTAACATATCCATTTCCATTCCAAACAACACTTTGCATGATTTCATAAGTAAATCCATATTTTATGACATGCACAAAGTTCATTTTCTAATGCCAAATTCCATTTTATTTCACATGAATGATTTATACTCAAATCCACTTATTAAGATTTTAGTCCATTCTACTTTCATCCAAACTAACTTCATTTTACTTCACTCGAATGATTTACATTCAAGTTCATTATATATCACTTATATTAAGTGCAATCAATTCGCTTCTATTTCAACATATTTAACATATGCTTTACTTATATTTCTTTATTTTTAACTTACATTTCCAAATTTGATTTAAAATCAAATTTTATTTTAAACTTGAAACATTTGTAATTCTTTCATGATTCATTTCCATTCATATGCAAACATTTCCTATTAAAATGTTAATTCATTCCAATTGATTCAAAATCAATTCCATTTGCTATTTTAAATCAATTCACCTGCATTCATTCACAAACTCCTTAAATTAGATTCCAATTCAGTTCAATTTATTTTAAACATCAATTTCAATTTCATAATATCTCAATTCTTCCTTGCATACCAAATTTAGTTTCATTTTAATTTGACTTCACTTAATCAAGTTCCAATTTATCCAAAACCAATTTAGTTGTTTAAACAACTCAATTCTAAATACATTCAAATATTCAAGTCATTTAAGCAAAACAATTGCCACTTAAGCTTATAACCATTTAAAATTAATTTTCAACTTAAATTTATATTAATTCTTTTCAATTTTTCATGGTTTACAATCCAATCATTCTTATTTCAATGCAATTGTTAATTTAAATTTTCCTTACCTTTTTATTTCATCTCAACAATTAATTAATACCATTTCACTTGTAATTCATTTTAATTATCTAACAGATTACATTCAAGATTGCTTAAATAAGCTCATTCACAATTATTTCCATGATCTTCTTATATCCATTTTATTTTATTGCCTTATCAATCAAATTTTATTCTCATTTGATTCACATCCAATACACTTTCAATCCATTTACAAAGTCCAATACACTTTGTTTATTTATTCAATCATTTCTAATCTATTTATAAATTTGAATGCTCTTTGTTTATAATTCAATCCATTTACAAATTTATTTTATTAACAAAGAGTCCATTTAAATTATTTCACTCATTTGAATTTTATTCACAATTCAAACCATCTCTAGTATATTCAAATCCCATTATTCATTCACACTTCCAATATTATTACCATAATTGAATTCCAATCCAAACTGGATTTTTATTTACCTTCAAATTTTGACTGATTATCAAATTCTATCCATTTCAATACAAATTCCATTAATTTGTAATTTACTTCAGTCATTAACCTAATCCATATTAGGTTTTAATTCACTTTCCCAATTAACTCTGAATCCATTTATAATATTACCATTTTTCCCATTATTCCATTTAGCAAATTCAGATTTCTACCTTTCCTTTTTACTCCTTTAAATAGAATCTAAATTTCTTTCAATATTATTTATTACTTAACTGAAATTCAATTTCAATTTCATTATCAAACAAATTCCATCTCCCCAATACATAAGTTCAAGATTTATGTGCTAACTTAAGAATATTCACTTTTATGTTCTTATTTTGCTTCTTCAGACTTTGCATTTCATTTAAGGTCAAAATTTAAATTTGCCACCCCCTTTAACCTTTTCCATTTATGGATTACAATTTCACTTCTCTTTTTAAGAGTTTAAGTTGCTTATTTAAGTCCACTTCCCATTTTAAAATTACAAGTTTAAATTATAACCCTTAATAACTTAAGAATATGAATTCCTTTATGCAATTATAAACAATTTACATTTCACCCTTTATATTTAATTCAAATTTATTCTAATTCATTTAGATTTAATTCAATTTCAAATTCCCAAATTTTATTCTCCATATACAAGTTCAAAACTTGTTTACTAACTAAAGTTCATTCGCTTCTTTATATCCCACTTTACCTTATCTCCATTCACATTTCATTTGAGATTAGATTTTTAAATTCACCATTCCATTTCATTATTTCTCATTGTGATTATAATTTCTATTTCTATTTTATAAGTTCACCAACTTATTTATTTTAAAGCTCATATTGCTCATTTTAATTCTTTTACAACTTATAATCACAATTCCAAATTCCATATGCAAATGTATATACATCTGAATTCTTAAGGATACAAATTTCCTTAATTTAATTTTTTGCAACTTCAAATCCACAACCTCAAATTATAAATATAATACTTAATAGCTTATGGGTATATTCGACACACAATAACGCACATTTGTAAAGTCAACTCTCATTTTAATTTCATCCAAATCAACTTTATTTTAAGTTCAATTCATTTTTCTTAACCAAGTTAAATTTCAAATTTTCTATTCACTTCCAATTTCTTAAGTTAAATTTAATTTCAAGATTTAAATTTTCTCTTCCTTCTTATTAGTATTATCTTCACTTAACAAATTCAATATTTGATTCATTTCAATTTTACATATTATTTAAATAGAAGTTTACCCAGAATTCTATTACCCGGTTTTATTCCAAAACCAATTTGAAATAATAATCAACATATATACCTATTTGGTATATCAACCAAATTCCCAGATTTTCCAAAACAATTTGTTTATATCCCAAAACAAAATCTCATTTTTGAAATATCCAAAACAACTGTTATCCCCAACAAATCCAAACAATACCATAACCAATTTCTAGGGAAGAAGTCCATCACTTTTAGAAACTCGAAAATGAATTCTAATGATGTGGCCAGCATCATCAGGATTATTTTCCAGCGACTGAAGTGAGTTCAATGCTTCTTAATTTTTCCCAAATTCTTTTCAAACAGTTTCCATTCAAAAATATTTTCCCAAAACAACATTCCATTATTGCCTTCAATACACTGGAAAACATTTCAAACTTCCCAGGATTTTAAATTTCCAAACTTTTATTTTCAATACATTTAAAATCCTTTACAAAACTTCCAGGTTAAAATTCTGGTTTAATTCAAATTTTAATTTCGCTTCTTATTTACAACATATCTAATTAATTCTATTTGGTTATAGACCATTTTAATATCTTTATTCTTATTAGCTTATCATTTCAAATTTTAAATCAATTGTTAAATTCTTATTTGATTTGGTATTAACATCCAACAAACACCCAATATATAATAAGCTAGAAAATTATTTCTTTTATATCAAAATAAAATTTTGGGTAAAATTATTTCATTTACCCACTTTAAAAACAATACCATGTCGGTTTATCTTGTTCAAGAGTTTAGAAATCCCTATCGATACGGTTGTACTTCCCGCACCGACCAGAATTCATAAACACTCAACCGATAAGTCAACACAGTATAAAAACAATTTTTATATGCACTAACAAGTACGCTCTCATAACTATTAATACACTCAACTCATTATAGAGTTCTATCGACTCTGTTTAATGAGTAATTACCCCACCAAAGCCTAGGTTGTCGCCAACCTAAGCTCTGATACCAAGTGTGACAGCCCGCAAATCCGTACCCCTTGAATCAACATTTTTCTACCCTAATTGACTCAAGTGGAACAGAAATACGAACCATTAAGATTAAAGAAAAGAGATAGAAGAAGAAGAAACTAAACAATATCAGAATCGCACAGTCGCAGCGGAATAAAATATAATAGTAACTATATATCTTTACACAAAAATGAAATCTATAACTGTTTATACACAACATATTATCAGAGTAGCTCATACATCAATCAACACATAACAGACATACCATACAATCATAGCATAGCAGGGGATATATATATATAGATAGAATAGTACGTCTCGGACTCCAGCTCCTCTCCTGCCCCATAGCATCCTGACCTGAACAAATAATACTCGGTCTGACACGAGCATTATAATGAAATAACACCCGAGTCAGTCTGGAATACCAGCTGATAATAATGCACACAATTTATTATTAAAGTTACAAAAATCCTTTTTGAAAACAAAAGCATCTCGTAAGACCACGCCACAAATAAACATGTCGGGTTTTTACCTTACGATAGCTAAAACACTTTTTATAGAAATTCTCTGATATTATAATAGTGTCTATTTACAAATACCTATAAAATAGCCGAAATTGTTACATGATTAAATTCCAGCTACTAGCCACCGAAGTGGGTAATACAAACAAAACTCGTAAAAGGCTCGTAGGGAAAATGGATTTCCATCAATGACTAGGCACTGGGGTACCACCTGTCACAGTACGTGGTCTAGATCACAGTACCGAGGACTACTCCCTTCGTCCCCTGCAACACAAGACCGGAATCACCTATGGGCAATTCCGAATAAGATCACCCCGCGGTTGGGATCAGCAACCGCACCACTAAGCCGAAATAAAAAGGGACCTCTAGACAGGGATGACCTTACTCTCCAGTGGGGGCTACCCACGAAGCCTTGCTGCATATCCCCTGATTTTCAGTCATTCCCGGTTGATGAGGCTCGAGGCTAAACGATACCTTTAGCACATATCCCTTAGAATGCCCATCGTCCGCTGACGATGTCACGAAGCATTCGTCCATACAAGTCCGTCCCGGGTTCGAACGGAACCGAAGGCACTATTCCTACTACATCCATTTTGGAAATATCCTCAGGATTAGTAGCGACTAGCCCTTGCACTTCACTGCTCCATCTTCGACTCCGAACACGTTTTATCGCACGAAAACGTACAAACCGGATCGAAGTGGTTTTCGAGAAATAAATCTCGCTCCCGGTCTCTTCGAAACGATCATCGCATTGTCCAATATTGATAGTCGGTGATTTAACTATCAATTAATATTCATAAACATCCATAGCATCCATCACACAATAAATAATATTCCATATTATTTATTTACCTCAAATATCTTTAAAAGATATATTTCAAATTTCCAAAGCTCATTTGAAAACATTTCCCAAAATTCTCCATTTACAAGGTAAATCCTTTACCATATATTTCCATTGGAATAGCCAAGTTCAAACAATTTAGATTTATAATAATTAAAACATTTATTTCTAAAATATACTTAAAACAGGTAAATTTACTACTAATTATATACTCAAGATATAATTTCCAAATATATAAAGCAAAACTATTATATAAGATATAACTTGATTTAAAATAGGGTTTTAGTTATACTATAATTAAAAAAAAATAGAGTTGTAAAAGAATTTATACTTATACCAATATATCTTGAGTCAAAACTAGCTCTTTAAAACAAATCCAATTGTTAAAATAATTATTAAGGCATTTATAAAATTTACTATTGCTAATTTATAAATAATTACTTTTAAAACAAAAATTTTCAAAACATTCTTTAAAACTAGTTTAAGATTTTAAAACTTCCTTTTTATAAAATCAATTTAAAACTCGAACTTGGTTTTTCCCAAGGAAATCTCATTTCTACTAAATCATCACAGAAATTCTTCTCACGATTTCTGTCCAATTATTTCAATTTAGTTTTATATTTTAATAACATAAATTATTTTCCCAAATTTTCAAATAATAACATTTATCTTTGATTACCATTCCAGATTTTACAACTTTCAATTTCCATTTTTAAATAGATTTTAGATTTTAATCTTTTTAAATCCATTATTTAACAATACCTTTTATTTCTCTAAAATTCAATTTTATCCATTTACAATTAATTATGGATTTATAATTTATTTAGAAATATTCCAATACTATTTCATTTCAGTTTTCCCATCCAACAGATTATAATTTTTATATTCTTTCAAATTTCATGTTTATTAATTTTCTTAGTTTCTTTTGAAATCCAATTAAATTCCTTTAAAATTTAAACTCCAAATTCTTTTAAAATTAACATTCTGAGTTTTATAGTTAATATCACAATATCACAATGCAATTCAATTCCAAATTTATCAATCACAATATATAACAGGCATCATTACCAATTATAAAAATAATACTACATTGTGAGGAATCCAGTTGGATCCCTCCAACCTGTTTTCCCTGCATCCACAAATATTAGCATATCACATATATAATATCAATTCAATTTGATAATAATTAACATATTCAGCTAAACATCCAAACAAACAATCAATACTAGCTGTCTACTTTACTAGCATCCAGATGTGAGTGAGAATAACTCACCTTGAGTTTCGGCGAGCGTTCGAAATTCAAATTAAACCAGACGGTGTCCGATTTAACCTAAATTTCTACTTGCCCGGAATGGATCCGGATCTGCACCATCGCGTAGTGCTCGACTCTGCGATTCCGGCGCTACCAAGTTCGTAAATTTCTGATACAATATGAAATAGTTATTCGATTTTAAAGATTTGAATCAATTTCAAAACAATTTCTTTTTTTTTTTTTTTTTACCAGAGAAAAACACGCCGACCCTTCCTTCTTCTTCGTTCACTCACGACACACAGACAAAACCGAACCCAAACACGGCCATTAGGGCTCAAAACCGCACCCAAAACAATCACCTTAACGACGATCAGAACCTACCACCACGACGAGCCACGCGAGTTGCATCTCTGGCCAGAGCACGACCATACTCGGTCGTTCCTAGATCGAGAACGACGTCACCCAACGGCCGACTAACGGCACCTCCAAGCGCTTCCTACTGTCGACGATAACCCAAACCAACCGTTAGATCTGAAGCACTCTCCGCGTTCTACGACTTTCCAGAAGGAAATTTTCGCGATAGCTTGATGGATGGTGAGATAATTGGAGGAGAAAACGAAAGAGTATCGGCCATTGAAAGAAATGAACGGCGGCCTCAGATAATACTAGGGTTAGAAGATATTTTATAATATATATATGTTATTTAATAATATTTTAATCAACGAATTTTCTCAATTTATTCACAAATGCAAACGTACTCCAATTCTCACATTCCGACAGGCGATTCTAGGGTTTTTCCGCGTTCCGGACACAATGGAACAGGTTTCGTAAGCCAATTCGATCATATGCGCGAGTTACGGAATTAAACGTTCAATTTCAAATTAAACCGATTAAAACGATTTCGATGCGTTTCGAGCTGCCGGGGTCAAACGACAACTCCGATTGTCACGAAAATTGAAATCCGATAATAACTAACTATTACGGATCCAATGGAACTAGTTTCGTCGAATTCCGAGACTGTGCCCCGGAAGGCTATTTTAACCCGTCTATTAAATTAAGCAATTTTCGAAATTATCGAAATCACTCAAAACTTCCACTTTTAAAATTTTATTAGCTTAACAATAATTCATATAAAATTTATAAACACATTAAAAATCATTCTGGCTTATTCTGGACCTATTTCGGATTAATTGCAATATTTAATAATATTAAATTCATTCCTAAATTAATATAAAATTCCAAATATTAATTTATTAACTTTAAAATCCATCTAAAAATCCAACCACACTATTTAATGACCAAATAGTCTTAAAATAAATTTTAAACTCATTCCCATATCTTTTACACCCCGAATTGCCAATTAACCCAATCCTAATATTAAATTATTATTATTCCAATTTCAATTTAATTGCCATATTTGAAATTTAAACAAGGTTTATTAATTTAACCAAATTCTTCTTAGTTCAAAATAAACCTTAAACCCATAATAAACATTTAAAATGAATTAAATGTTCACAAATCCCGTGTTAAAAATTCCGGGATGTTACAGGTATATCTATCCTGGCATTGCCTAGTTGTGTCGTGTCACCTACCCTATCGCGCCTTGTACGAGTTTCTATTTGTGTCGTACCTATCGAGTGTCTTCTCTTAGTCTCCCGATCAGGAGATATGCGGGCACTGTATAGACTATTGGCACTATTACGTGTTAAGGTGGAAAATGTAAAGCCTTAACGCTATTTTGAAGTACGTTTATTTTACAATTAGACACTATTATAATAGCGAAATATACTATATAGTAAATAGTTTAACGGATCCTTAGGAGATGTAAATCCCGAGCATCTCTTGAGTTACTGCACTCATATTTATTTCTGTTAATTTAACTTACATAAGACCTTTCAGTTCTGACTCGAGTGTTTTGTCTTTTCAATTCGCTCGGATGAGTCCGAGCGTTTCAGGATCGAAGACTTTAGCTCTGGAGGACGAAGACGAAGATTTTATTATTATTATATATTATATTCCACTATAGTCATATTGTTCCACTGCATTGTTATATGGTATGTGTAACTCTGATGTATGTTGTATAAGTATAATCGAATATTCTAAACAGCTTTATAAACTATATATTTGATTATTATATTTTATCCTTTCGCTGTGAGATTCTGTTTTGTTTTATTTCTTTCTCGTTTTCTTATTTACCCCATAACAATCCGCCTTTCCGTATGGTTTGAATTGACATGTGTGTCGATTTAAATCGTGCGAAAAGGTGGGACGTCACAATACCTATTTGTCTATTGCAACAAATGAAGATGCCTCCAAAAGAATCAACAGAGTAGCAGAAACAAATTGGAAAATATTGTCCTTTCCACAAATGCTATGGACATGGCACGAATGAATACAGGCATCTCCAAGACATTATTGAAAAGCTGATTCAAGAAAGGAAGTTGCAGTAATTTTCACAAAGCCCACAAGATGGCGGACATGGGACATTCGACCCTAACCAAGGACAAGCACCGTGTAGGGCCGAGGAGCCCGCATGAACCGATGGAAGATTGGTAATAAACACAATAGTCGAAGGATCGCACATGGCAGATAAGAGTTGGCATGAGATGGAGTGTTATGCTATCACGATTAAGCATGTGGATTTCGAATATTGTTCAAATACAAAAGATGGAGCTCCGGCAAAATAACGATGTACAATAGCAGATGATATCATGTTTAGAAACAATGATGCAAACAAGGTGGTGGCTCCGACGATCAGCTCAATGGCCGTTTCGACCATGATCGACCCCACTTTGCCGACAAGGATATTGATTGATTGTGGAAGTTTTGTAAATATAATTTTCAAAAAACCTTATGATCAAATGAGGATGGAAGCCAAGGACTTGAAGTCGTCGAAAGGCCATATACGTGGTTTCAATGGTGTTACAACTGAAGCCAGTGGTTATGTTGAATTACATGTAGAGTTGGGAGAAGGTGACCGTACGAGAGTGCGAATCTTTTCATTTGTTTGTTTTGGATGTCGACTCTCCTTACAATGTTTTTTTAGGTCGACCGACCCTAGCCGAATTCCAAGCAGCCCTTGCTCCATGGTTTTTGACTTTGAAGTTTCCGACAGATAATGGCGTTGGAGTTGTTCACGGTGATCAAGTGACTAGAGTGCCTGTTATATAGCTGAGTAGAGGGATGCTCAACGTAAAGAGAAAGGTAAGGATGTGGACAAGACTGTCCACATCCAAGCTACTGAAGATTGAAAATTAGCGCATGAGCCTTGGCTTGGGCACCGCTGTCGGTTTTATAGAGATGTATATATGAGAGATGATAAGGAGGACCCTTAAAAAACTAAGGCTGCACCGGCTGAGCCGATGATTGACATCACAGTTAGCCACAAAAACCCATCACAGGTCTTAAAGATTGGATTACAGCCCAGCCTCCTGATGATGAGAGAATTTGTTAGATTTCTTTGAGCGAATCTAGATTTCTCTTGGACTCACTCCCACATATATGGAATCTCGCCTTCCAATGGCAAACCATGCATTGAATATCAACTCGAGGCATGTCTTAGTGAAACAAAAAAGACGTTGGCATGGATCTGGAGAGATCTGCCACTCTCAAAGAGGAAATTGATAGACTCAAAGACAATGGGTTCATTCGTGACGCTCTCTACCCTAAGTGGGTACCTAATCTTGTGCTTGTGAAGAAGGCGAACGGGAAATGGAGAACATGCATAAATTACTCAAATTTGAACAAAGCGTATCCAAAAGATAGTTTTTCTCTTCCAAGAATCGACCAGTTGCAGGACTCAACCATGGACCCGAGTTGCTATCTTTTATGGATGCATACTTGGGATATAACCAAATCCCGATACACATTCCCGATCAAAAGCACACCAGTTTCATTACCGATGTTGGATTATATTGCTATGTAGTGATGGCACTTGGACTAAAGAATGCAAAAGCAACTTACCAACGCTTAGTCGTAAAATTAGAAAAATGATGGAAGTATATGTGGATGATATGCTCGTGAAGTCATGACCATTAAGGGACCACATTAGAGACCTGGTAGAAATGTTTGGCAACCTATGACATTATAATATTAAAATTAATCCTTTGAAGTGTTCTTTTGGCATAGCATCGGGGAAGTTCTTGGGCTTTATTGTCAACATCGATGGAATCAAAGCTAATCCCGGGAAGATTCAATCTATCCGCGATATCCAAGCACCAAAGACCATCAAACAAGTACATAGTCTGAATGGGAAGGTTGCTGCCTTAAGCCGATCCATTTCCAGAGCTATCGATAAATGAATTCCTTTCTTTGACTTGAGCAGGAAAGGAAAAGGAAATTTCGAATAGACACAGGATCGTAAAGACGCATTTCGAGCCTTGGTGGACCACTCAGAGAGGCCTTCCGTCTTATCGAAGTTAGTAAATCATGAAAAATTATACATCTATTTGGCTTCTTTGGTACATGCTATAAGTGCTGCATTAATTTGTGAGTAGAATCAAATCCAGGGACCAGATTAGTACATCAGCAAGAGATTTGTTGACACACGAAGATTTTTTATCAATGACAATGTATAAAGGAAGAGATATATGCACGATAGAGGAAGATCAATGAAATATAAACTTGAGTATGATTTTTATATATATAGGTTTATTTGTTAAAATCTATCCTCAAGAGTTGCACAAACACAAGAACACGTTCATTATACTTCAATTTTTCACTGAGCATACTTCAATTCTTCATAATGCATAAATTCATATGTCAGTCGACTGAACTGAATTTACCAGTCGACTGAACTGGCAAACATGTACAAATATACACAGTTTCAGTCGACTAAATTTTCTGCACAGTCGACTGAAAATTTTCTAGAAAGATTCTTGCTATAATTTCAGTCGACTGAAATTCCTGTACAGTCGACTGAACTTGAACCTGCGAATTTTGCATGAAAGGACACCTTCTTCTTCCCAAGAGTTGCGACCATTCCTCAATAGAAATGGAAGCTTCTCTTATCTACAACCCTTGGCAATACATGCATCCTTTTTACAACTATAAATATATGATTCAAACATCATTCAAATCATCGAATTCTCTTACTCTAATCTATCTATTTCTTGATCATATTTTCTAAACATTATCAAAGTAATCACTACTCTCTTTGCTTGAATCACTATTTATATTTAATATATTTGATTCATACCAAATTCATAATTCCTTAATCTTCACAAACATATTTCATATTCTTGAGGATAAGATTATAGGAACATTGTACTACAATAGACTCATTCGTGTTATAAAGAACACAACTAGTCAAAACTTGTTTAGCATTGAGGTTTGAAGTCCTCTTAGGTAGTTTGAGGCAAAGAAATCCCGTTCGGTTGTTCGGGTAAGTTGTAAACCTATTCCTGCGGGTGAAGTGAGGGTGTTAGTTAGTGAAATTCCTAAGTGAAGCTTAGGGACTGGACGTAGGACGAGAGGTCCGAACCAGTATAAAATCCTGGTGTCTCTTTGCATTTACCTACTTTATCTACCTAGACTTTTTCCATATTACACGATCCTACCGCATGGCCTCTTTCAATTGGTATCAGAGCCTGGCCGTCCTATAACCATAACACCGTTATTAGACATATTGATAATATGGAAAATAACGCAAGTACAAGTACAACTTCTGCCTATAACTCTACATTTGCCGAAGGACAATCTACTCAAAGACCCCCTCTTTTCAATGGACTTAACTATAACTATTGGGCTACAAGGATGAGGATTTATATGCAAGCAACTAGCTTCGAAGCATGGAACGCCACTCAAGTAGAGTTCATTGTACCCACAACCGACTATCCTACATGGACACAAACTCAGAAGAATGAAGCTAGTGCAAATGCCAAAGCAATGAATATGCTATTTCGCGCCTTGGATAGAAATGAATTCAACCGAGTTAGCATATGTACTACTGCACATCAGATATGGGATACACTTAAAGTCATACATGAAGGAACAAACAAGGTTAAACAAACAAAGATATCCATGCTGAAGAATCAATTCCAAAACTTTAGAATGCGACAAAATGAATCCATCAATGACATGTACTCAAGATTTCAAGACATTCATCATGCTCTAATCGGACTAGGAGAAAGATACACGGACTTTGACATTGTGTCTAAAGTTCTAAATTCACTCACTGATGAATGGGAGAGAAAAGTACTAGCAATCGAGGAAGCAAATGATTTATCTACAATGAAACCAGAAGAATTGATTGGAAATCTTATGTCGTATGAAGTAAATATGCAAGCTAAAAAGGATCAAGCTCAAGAAAGAAAGAATATTGCTTTTCATGCGGAAAAGGAAGAATCAGAGTCTTAAGACGAGGATCTAGCTTTTATAGCCAAAAATTTCAAGAAATTCCTAAAGTATAGAAAAGGAAACAAAAACGGATTCAAAAAGAATTTCTTGAACAAACCATCATCCTCAAATATAGAATGCTTCAATTGTCATAAGAAAGGACATATGCAAAAAGATTGTTAAGAACAAATGAAGGAAAATTAGAAAAACTTCAACAACAAAAACAAGAAGGATAAATTCAAAAAGAAGGCATTTTCTGTAACATGGGACGATTCAGATTCATCTTCATCTGAAAGTGATAGTGATAGCGACAATGAACAAGCAAATGTGTGCTTCATGGCTCAAGAGTCTGAGGTAAGCAATTTAACTTTCGATGATTTAATTGAAGTAAACACTGAACTTTTAAGCACAATAAAAAGTCTTAAAAAGAAAATTAAGGAAATTCGTGAAAATCAAAACAAAGCTGAGTTTGAAAGAGATATGTTACATGATGAAAAGAAAATTCTTGAAGAAGAACTTGAAAAAGTTCAAGAATGTTATTCAAACTCAGAAACTCAATTATCACTTTTAAGTCAAGAAATTGAAACTCAAAAGACTAAAAATGATATAATTGCTTCTGAAAATCACGAGTTAAAAACAAAAATTAGACAAGTTGAGTTAGAAAACAATGGTCTTCAAGCTAGATTAGATAACATTACTAAAAATGTTTCTAACTTTAATAAAGGATGAGAAAATTTATCTAAAATTTTAGAAAATTCTCAATCCTCTTCAAACAAACAAGGATTAGGATATAAAAAGGAAGTAAAAATTTCTAAAAATAAAAATTTTAAAAATTCAAAACAACAAATATTACTTCAAGAACCTATTCAAACAAAAGTAGAAACCAAGATAGTCAAAATTTGGATTCCAAAGACTAACAATATTTTAATTAGGAATAAATATATTAAAACATTTACAGATAATGTTCACCATAATAAAAACTATATTTATAAAAAAGATACTAAACCAAATTGGGTTTGGTTTCCTAAACTCTAATTTTTCTTTAGGACCCTATTAAAAGGTAGGTACCAATAATTTCATATCTATTTTCAGGTCCCACTCAAAAAGAAAAAATGGATATTAGATAGTGGTTGTTCAAAACACATGACCGGAGTCAAAGATATGCTTACAAACATAACATACTTTGATGGTGGCTCGGTTACCTTCGGAGACAATTCAAAAGGCTATATCATTGGCAAAGGAGATGTGAACAATTACGGTACATCAAAATTACCTTTTATAACAAATGTTTCATTAGTTAAAAATTTAAAACATAATCTACTTAGCATAAGTCAACTATGTGACAAAGGCTTTAAAATAATTTTTTCGGATAATAAATGTAGTATTTTTGATCAAAACCAAAATCTTGTTTTTTAAGGAAATAGAGATAGAAATATTTACGTTTTAAATATGAATATTAATCATAATACAAGTATGTGTCTACTTGCCAAAGACAATGATCCTTGGTTATGGCACAAAAGATTTTGTCATATAAATTTTAAAACTATTAGAAAACTTTCTAAAAATGATTTAGTAAGAGGTCTACCCAAGATAAACTTTAAAATAAATAATCTTTGTGATGATTGCCAAAAAGGTAAATTAACAAAATCATCTTTCAAATCTAAGAAAATTATTTCGACTTCACAACCATTAGAATTACTACATATGGATTTATTTGGACCAACACAAGTTCAATCCATTAATCATAATCGATACGTATTTGTAATAGTTGATGATTTCTCAAGATATACATGGACTATTTTTATGAAAAATAAAAGTGATACTTTTGAAAATTTTAAAACATTTGTCAAAAGAATTCAAAATGCTAAAGACTTAAAAATTAAAAATATTCGAAGCGATCATGGAGGAGAATTCAAAAACGAGGATTTTGAAACTTTTTGTAAAAAGAAAGGAATAGATCATAATTTTTCATTTCCTAGAACTCCTCAACAAAATGGAGTTGTAGAAAGAAAGAATAGAACATTACAAGAATGCGCAAGAACATTATTAAATGGATGTTCCTTACCAAAACATTTTTGGGGAGAAGCCGTTGCTACTGCATGTTACGTATTAAATAGAATATCAATTAGACCACTTACTAAAAATACTTCTTATGAACTATTTAATAACAAAAAGCCAAATATATCGTATTTTAAAGTATTTGGATCAAAATGTTTCATTGTAAATACAAAAGATCAATTTGGAAAATTCGATCCAAAAGCTAACGAAGGAGTTTTCGTAGGATACTCAGAACGAAGTAAAGCATATCGAGTATTTAATAAACATACAAACATAATTGAAGAAACTTTACATATATCTTTTGATGAAAATTTTAATAGAAATTTAAGTATAAAAGATGATGAAGAATTAATAAATATAGAAGAAACAAATCTTGAAAATAATAATTTAAGATCCCCTCCTAGAATATTACGAGATCATCCAACTCAAAATATTATAGGAGAAATAAATTCTCAAGTTAGAACAAGAAATCAACTAAATCAAATGGGTCATGTAGCTTTCATTTCATCAACAGAACCTAAAAATCCTAAAGAAGCATCAACAGATGATTATTGGATTATTGCTATGCAAGAAGAATTAAATCAATTTGAACGTAACGATGTTTGGAAATTAGTTCCCCGTCCAAATAATCAATCAGTAATAGGAACAAAATGGATTTACAAAAATAAAGTAGATGAATTAGGTAATATAACAAGAAATAAAGCTAGACTAGTAGCACAAGGATATAATCAAGAAGAAGGTATTGATTTTGAAGAAACATTTGCTCCCGTCGCAAGACTTGAAGCAATTCGTATACTTTTAGCTTTTGCATGTTTTCACAATTTCAAACTCTATTAGATGGATGTGAAAAGTGCATTTTTAAATGGTTTTATTAAAGAAAATGTATACGTAGAACAACCTCCTTTATTTATACACGAAATATATCCAGATCATGTCTATAAATTAAAGAAAGGACTATATGGTCTTAAACAAGCACCTCGTGCTTGGTATGAAAGACTTAAAAGTTATTTATTAATTTCGGGATTTAAAATTGGAAAAGTCGATCAAACACTCTTTATTAAAGATACTTCAAAAGACATTTTAATAATTCAAATATATGTAGATGATATTATATTTGGATCAACAAATGAAAATTTATGCAAAGAATTTTCAAATATAATGACTAAAGAGTTTGAGATGTCTCATATGGGAGAATTATCATACTTTCTTGGACTTCAAATAAAACAATTATCAAATGGAATTTTTATAAACCAAGAGAAATATTGTACAAACTTAATTAAACGTTTCGGAATGGAAAACACTTCAGCTAAACCTACTCCTATGAGTACTACTACTCATCTCGACCGAGATGACAATGGCAAAAGTGTAGATCAAAAATTATATAGAAGTATGATAGGCTCCTTACTTTAATTAACCGCAAGTAGACCAGACATAATGATGAGTGTATGCTTATGTGCACGTTTTCAATCTAATCCTAAAGAATCACATTTAAGAGCAGTTAAACGAATTATACGATATCTTAACTACACTAAAGACTTTGGACTTTTTTATCCAAAAGAGTATACATTTGAATTAGTATCATTCAGTGATGCTGATTTTGGTGGATCTCGAACAGATAGAAAAAGTACAAGTGGTACATGTCATTTTATTGGAAAATCACTTGTATCATGGTTTAGTAAGAAACAAAATTGCGTCTCACTTTCCACCTGCGAAGCAGAATATATATCAGCCGCATTAGCTTGTACTCAAGTTATATACATGCAACAAACACTCAAAGATTTTAATATAAATTTAACAAATTCTACAATATATTGTGATAACACTAGTACAATAAACTTATCTAAAAATCCAGTTAATCACTCTCGTACAAAACATATAGATATTCGTCACCATTTTTTACGTGACAATATCGAAAAAGGTATAATTAATCTAGAACATATTTCTACCGAAAATCAAATTGCCGATATATTTACTAAACCCTTATTAGAAAATTCCTTCATAAAACTTCGACGAGAATTAAGGATAATATCCTTTAAAGATATCAATTGTTAACCCTTAATTCTCTACGACCTAAGAAACGTACGACCCAAGGAGCTGGTATGAGTTAAGACTTAACGAGTTAAGGATATGTACGACTTAAAGCCTCTACGACTCAAGAAGCCTACGACCTAAGATCTGCAACTGAAGGAATGTTACGAGTTAAGAAACCTAGCGAGTTAAGGCCTATATGACTTAAGAAAATGAACGGCCTATGACTTAAAGGTTGTGCGACTTTAAATATGATACGACCTAAGACTTCAGGGACAAGTTCAATACCATGCTGAAATGAGATAACTCGTTGACGAGTTACGACCAATGATGAGTCGTGTACGACTCATGCTAGCATCAAGAAAGTTGCGTTTGGTTAACTCGTGAACGACTTATCACTTTGGACCAAGCCGTGAGCTAACCCAGTAGGTCGGCCGCGTGTTAACATGAGACGACTCACCATGACTCGTCCACGACCTAAAATTACTAAGTCGCAGCCCGCTATCATGATACTTATATCAAATAGGAATGACTCGGGGACGACTTAAGACTTGTGCTATATTCAGAGGATCGAAGGCGCTCTGGTACGAAGCTGGGGTTCAACCTGTTGAGTCGTCCACGACCCAACCTGACTCGGCTACGAGTTAACGATGAGTCGGGTACGACTCACGACTCAAGGCCGAAAACTCCTATAAATACATGACCACTTCCAACATTTGGGGGGACTTTTGGCCAATCATTTCAAGCGCCTATACTCTGCCGAATTCTCAACTTACCCGACACTTCAAGTTCGAAGGACATCTCAACTAACTTCAAGGGAAAATCTAACGCAATCTACATGGATTCAAAGAATTCTTCTCTACCAAAGTTCTAGTTGTTTGTCTCGTCATAATTGTAATTGAAGATTGTTGTAAAGTTGTAATCGGTTTAGCAATAAAGAGAATTAAAGTGGACGTAGGCTTGCTTTGAGCCGAACCACTATAAAATCGTTGTTATTCACTGCTTTTTCTGTGACTTTCTGCTTATACTCTGTTCCCGAATCATCGGGTGGTGCTTTCACAACTACACTTTATACACCGGGGTGTCAGCGTTCAAATTTTAGCGTTAACATTTTTGGTGCTTTCACTGAGAACTGAACTCAGGCAAATCGTCATCATTGCTCCACGGAAGTTTGTTGAAGTAACCTCTCTGAAGACTAGAAGTTTATCTGAAATCATGGCTCCGGGGAGAAAGAGTAGATCTGTTAGATCTGGAAATGTTCAAGAGGGAACCTCCGCTTCCCCAGTACCTAATCAAGCCACTCCACCAGTTGGAGTTACAAAAGCGGAGTTGGATGCTGTAATCTTAGGGCTGAACCAGCAGATAAATGCCCAAAGTGCGCAATTGGAAGCTCAAAACGCCCAAAATGCCCTAATTTTGAATAAGTTGAATGACTTGCTTGGGGTAAACCGTCAACCAACGGGTAATGAAAGGAACTTTGCTGGCAACATTCATGAGGATGAAGAAAGAAACATTCCTGAGAGGGCTGCTAGCCCCTTTGAGCGGACATTTCCTGAAATTGGTGGATCTAAAGCTCGAAATGATGAGGGATATCTTTCTGAAATGGTTCGACAAATCATGAAGGAAAGCATGCAAAGGAATGAAGATGAGAAGGAATGGGGTTTCGCTTCAAGTAAAACCCCGTTTACCGAAAGAATCTTAAAGGTTGAGTTCCCAAGGAAGTTCGTCCCTCCAACTATCCCAGCTTACAAAGGAACAAGTGATCCGAACGAATTCTTGTATAAGTATGATTGGCACATGACAGGTGCCAGAGCTTCTGATGAAATAAAGTGCCGATATTTTCCTGTATATCTGGAAGGTGTAGCTCTGCTTTGGTTCACCAAGTTGCCAATCCGGTCTATAGATCAGTTTTCTGACTTAACCCGGAAATTCAAGGAGCAGTTCAGACTATACGCTTCAAAAGCCAAAGATATTATGTCGTTGTCAAGTTTAGAGCAGAATCCAGGTGAAACTATCAGATCTTTCTTGAATCGCTTTAATATAGCGCTGGCCGAGGTAGAAAATGCAGAACCACGGATGATCTTGACCTATTTGATGAGGGCCATCGACAAGTCGAGCGAATTTGGAAAATGGCTTAACATGAAGGAACCAAATTCCCTTGAAAAATTCTACAAGAAAGCAGATGAGTTCATACGTTTGGAAAGCCGTCCTGTATCGGTAAAGGCAGCATTGGAAAAAGATGAAGATAATGTTGTTGCCCCACGCAAGAATGAATCTGTAGGACAGAAAAGGGAAAATAATGATGGGAAGAGACAGAAAAATCTAAAGAAGCCTCGTTCCTTCAAGCCATCGAATATACCCCTTTATCAGATACGCCGGAGCGTATTTACCTTGCAACTAAAGATTCTGTTGATTATCCTAAACCTCCCGTTCTGAGAACCGGGAAAAAAGCTGTACAAAGCGGAAAGTTTTGCCGCTTCCATAATCAACCCGGTCATGATACCGATGAATGCCGCCAATTGAAAATTTTGATTGAAGAATTGATAAGGGAAAACAAGCTGCAGCAATTTGTGGAAAAGAATAGCAACAATCCCGCTTCGACTAGTCAGGGGCAACGAGCTCCTGCTCATCAACCCAGGACAAGTGAGAAGACTGCAGGGCATGAATCCGGAAGGCCTGTCATCAATGTCATTACGGGAGGACCTCAGCCAGCAGGCAGGAGCTGCGGTGAGATGGAAAGGTATACCCGAGCTTTGAAGTATATACCGACCGAGGAAGACGTATTTGTTTTGGAAGGTGCTATGCCCCTGAAGCAACAAAAAACTTTCAATGATGATATTGTGTTCAGAGCCAGGGATTCCGCAGGTATTGAAGCTCCTACCTTGGATCCCTTAGTCATCTCGGCTGGTATCGGGCCAGCTATTGTCAGAAGAGTTCTCATTGATTGTGGCGCATCCTGCAATATCCTCTTCAAGAAAACATTCGACCAAATGAAGATCCCTATGGCTGATATGCAAGCATCATCGCAGAAAATCGCTGGCTTCACTGGGGAGCCAAAACAGCCAATAGGAACCGTTGATTTGTTTGTGGAACTTGGAGAAGGAGAAAGAAAAGTGGTCCGCAAGCAAACTTTTGTGATTGTCGACGAATTTTCTGCTTATAATGCTTTCCTTGGCCATCCAACTCTCGCAGCATTCAAAGCTGTTCTCGCCCCATGGTGCCTCACCATTAAATTTTCCACAGATAATGGGGTGGGAGTTATAAAAGGGGATCAAAATGCTGGGCGGGAGTGTTATCTGACAGAGCTACGAGAAACAAGGAAAAGAGAGATGGGAAAGGATGCGGCAACCCCAGTCCGCATCAAAGAACCAGCCTTGTAGCAATTACAGGGCGGACCCTGCACTGGCGAGCACAGCGGAGCACGGAAAGAGATGGATCCTAGGAAAGCCAGTGCAGGGGAGAATAGAGTGGTACCAGTGGAAATGACAATACCAGTACCTGTTGACCCAAAGGACCCAAACAAGGTGTTGAATGTGGGTTCACAACTTAATGTGTCAATTCAGAATATCCTAATGTCTTTTTTAAAGGCAAATTTGGATATTTTTGCTTGGACTCATGCCGATATGTGCGGAATATCCCCAGAAGTTGCAGTACACGCTCTAAATATTGATCCAAAATTTACACCTGTGAAGCAAAAAAGGAGAACTCAAGGTCCAGAAAGGTCAGCAGCGTTAAAAGAAGAAGTTGATCGGCTCATGGAGAATAATTTTATCAAAGAATCTACCTACCCGAATTGGGTTTCAAATCCAGTGCTGGTAAAGAAAGCCAACGGAAAATGGAGAGTGTGCATCGATTTTTCAGATCTAAACAAGGCATGCCCCAAAGACTGCTTCCCGTTACCCAGGATCGATCAACTGGTAGACGGAACAGCGGGACACGAATTGTTATCTTTTATGGATGCCTACTCTGGATATAACCAGATCATGATGCATGAGCCAGATCAGGAGGACACGAGCTTTATCACCGACGTTGGTCTTTACTGCTACAGAGTTATGCCCTTCGGGCTGAAGAATGCAGGGGCAACATACCAAAGACTTGTTAATGCTATGTTCAAACCGCAATTGGGCAAGACTATGGAAGTCTACGTCGATGACATGTTAGTAAAGTCTAAGAAAGCAGTGGATCACATAGAACACTTAGCAGACATGTTCGCAGTCCTCCGAAAATACGGAATGAAGCTCAACCCTTTAAAATGTTCATTTGGAGTGGAATCCGAAAAGTTTTTAGGTTTCATCGTGAGCGCTAGGGGCATTGAGGCTAGTCCAGCTCAAATTACCGCTTTAAAGGAAGTCAAAGCTCCTAGAACGAAGAAGGAACTGTAAAGTCTCAATGGAAAAGTCGCCGCTCTGAGTCGGTTCATTTCCAAAGCCACAGATAAATGCATCCCATTCTTTGACGCCTTAAAGAAAGGAAAGAAAAACTTCAATCGAACTCCCGAATGCCAAAAAGCCTTTGATGAATTGATTCTCCATATGGAAACGCCTCCAATACTTTCTAGGCCTGGTGATGGCGAGGATCTTCTTATATACTTGGCAGTATCATCTCATGCTTTAAGTGCAGCGCTGATACGAGAAGACAAGAGGATTCAACATCCAGTTTACTATATCAGCAAAAGACTCACTGGGGCAGAGATGAATTACTCTAAGTTGGAAAAACTCGCCTATTGCCTACTGATTGCATCCAGGAAGTTGAGGCAATATTTCCAAGCTCATCCTATCAGAGTCCTCACTGATCAACCTTTAAAGCAAGTCCTGTTTCGCCCTGAGACTTCGGGTCGTCTTATAAAGTGGAATATTGAACTCAGTCAATATGACATCACTTATCATCCCCGAAAAGCAATCAATGGACAAGCTTTAGCGGATTTCATCGCAGAATTCACAGATAAGGGTAACAGTGAGGACGAAACGATCGACGATTCCCCAATCCAATGGAAGTTATATGTCGATGGCGCGAATAACGACTATTGTTCCGGAGCCGGAGTTGTACTTGAGACCCCTGAAGGTCGATCATTATGCTATGCACTAAGATTGGAATTTCCTTCAACAAACAATGAAGCAGAATACGAAGCCCTTATCGCTAGCTTAAGGTTTGCTAAAGAACTAAACATACAAGCGTTACAGATCTTTAGTGATTCTCAGCTTATTGTATGCCAAGTCAAGAAGGAATTCCAAGCGAAAGGGGGAAATCTGCCCGCCTACTTGTCAAAGGCTTTGGAACTCCTGGGTGATTTCAATCATTACATGATAAGTCACATTCCTCGAGAAGAAAACATGAAAGCAGATTCTCTCGCAAAGTACTCTAGCACAGGCGAAGCTCAATTTCTGGGGTTGACTCCAGTGGAGGTCCTGTCGGCTCCGAGCATTGATGAGATGGATATTGATTGGATCATAAGCGTGTCTCAAGAGCAAGAATCATGGATGACTCCAATAACAGAATATCTGCTCAATGGCTCTTTACTGAAAAATTCAAAAGAACGAAAGAAGCTACTGAGGAAAGCCTCTCGCTATATAGTCCAGGATGGCCAGTTATACAGACGGGGATTTTCAATGCCGTTACTTCGATGTGTATCCAGGGAAGAGTCCAAAACAATCCTAGCTGAAGTGCATTGGGGAGAATGTGGTGATCATTTAGGTGGTCAAACTTTAGCGAAAAAGATTCTCCGATACGGATATTTTTGGCCAGAAATTAATCGAGATGCAGCAGACTATTCCCAAAAATGTGACGGATGCCAAAGATTCGCCAAAATTCCTAGAGCTCCTTCCACTGAACTCACACAGATGGTCAGTCCATGGCCATTTGCAATATGGGGGATAGACCTTGTAGGACTGTTACCAACTGCCAAATCTGGAATTAAATATGCCATTGTTGCTGTAGATTATTTTACTAAGTGGGCAGAAGCTGAACCACTGGCTACTATCACCTCAAAAAAGATGATAAGTTTTGTGACTAAAAGTATCATTTGCAGATATGGTGTGCCTCAGAAAATAATTACAGACAATGGTACTCAGTTCGAAAGTGAAGAATTCCAAGATTTTTGCAAACGATTCAAAATCCAAAAAAGCTTCTCGGCAATAGCTCATCCGCAGGCAAACGGGCAGGTGGAAGCAGTAAATAAAATTATCAAGTCAACCATCCAGAAGCAGCTTGAAAGAGCGAAAGGTGGTTGGGTCGATAAGCTACCACTAGCACTATGGGCATACAGAACTACCCACAAAACTGCGACTGGGCATACTCCGTTTTCATTGGCGTACGGATCAGAGGCAATGATTCCGTAGAAACAGAGGTCCCTTCACATAGAAGAATCCATTTCAATCAAGCGGAGAATGAAAAACTACAGCTTGAGGCACTAGATCTCCTTGATGAAAAAAGAGAAGAGGCTGAGCTCAGAATCGCATCTCATCAGCAAAGGATAGCCAGGCATTTCAATTCCAAAGTTCGCCAACGCAGCTTTGAAATTAGAGATCTAGTCCTAAAGAGAATTATGACAGCGACAGGTGTGTTTGGGCCAAATTGGGAAGGACCATATGTCATAGGTCAGAAGCTTCTTGACGGCACATTCAAACTCACTACTGTCGAAGGAGATCAAATTCCAAGAGCTTGGAACAGCAATCACTTGCGTCCATACTTTACTTGATAGCTTTGTTGAAACATTGTAAAAAGAATTATGAATGTATGATTCCTGTAATTGAAAGCGATTGTAAAACCGATGCAAGTGAATAATGAAAGACTATAAAGTGGATGTAGGCCCAAATTCTTGGCGGAACCACTATAAATCTTGTGTTCCTTATTATTATTACATGTTTGCTCTATTTTCGATATAAAAAGTACATTAAATGTATTACTGAAATGTCGATTTAAATTTTTGCAGGCAACGATAACAAAACTTGCACATTACAAGACCAAGTGATTCTTGTTATCGTTCAACAAACAAATTCCAAGTCAAAAAATTCCCAAGCTTAAATCCTAGATAAGAAGATCTTCAATTGAACGGCCAATGATTTCGCCGAAAACGGGCTTTAGCTAATAAATTGAGAAGTTTGAACAAACAAACATCCAATTAAGAAGCTTATGTCCGTTCTCGTGAACTGGCCTAGCAATGAAGTACACTTCTTTGGATTAAACAAATTACTTGTAAGAGAAGGGAGTGCAGGCTTTAAAAAAAAATTAGAGGATCACTGAAAAGGCAATAAGCAAGTGGACAAGGAACAACTAAAGCCCTCTTCGGAGGCACAAGTCCTCTTCGGAGGCACAACTCTTCGGAGGATAAAGACCTCTAACGAAGCATATGCCGCAAAAAAAAGAAAGTTCTCTACTCAACCAAAAAAGATTGGAGGAGTCATGACCCTCCAACCATGAGAGAGTAACTTCCAGGAAATCTTCGGAGGCCTATTTCACCAGGAGTTGAAGTGTTACAACCGCTCTTCGGAATTTCACTTCACCAGAGTTGAAATGTAAAACAAAATAAAAGCCCTCTTCGGAGGCCCATTTCACCAGGAGTTGAAGTGTTACAACCGCTCTTCGGAATTTCACTTCACCAGAGTTGAAATGTAAAACAAAATAAAAGCCCTCTTCGGAGGCCCATTTCACCAGGAGTTGAAGTGTTACAACCGCTCTTCGGAATTTCACTTCACCAGAGTTGAAATGAAAAACAAAATAAAAGCCCTTTTCGGAGGCCCATTTCACCAGGAGTTGAAGTGTTACAACCGCTATTCGGAATTTCACTTCACCAGAGTTGAAATGTAAAACAAAATAAAAGCCTTCTTCGGAGGCCCATTTCGCCAGGAGTTGAAGTGTAACAACCGCTCTTCGGAGTTTCACTTCACCGGAGATGAAATGCAAAAAAAAAGAGAGCCTCTCCCAAGGGGCAGAAACAGAAAGACCTCTTCCCAGAGGCACAATAAGACAGAAAGACCTCTTCCCAGAGGCAGAAATGAAAAGACCTCCTCCCGGAGGCACAATCAAGCAGAAAAGACCTCTTCGGAGGCACACGTTTCACCAAGATTGAAGTAAAACTTCCAAGTGTTGAAACGTGAAAAAGTCTTCCTCAGAGGTGCAACTTTTCAAAGAAACAAAAATCAACAAGCCCTTTACTGTGGCAAGTAAAAAAAAAAATCCTCATTAAGAGCATACTTTAACTTTCAAAGGAAGAGTGAATTACTTGTTCTAGAAAATTCTCTTCCTCAAAAAGAAGTTGAAGTGCTTTACAAATACCCGCTTTACCACATAGAATATTTCATTCAATAAAATGTGTATATGCACAAAATAAAGAGTGATATCTTCGAAAGTTGAAGCGTAGAAACTTATTTGTGCTCTATTTTTTAATGAAATCATATTCCTCCAAATGTGGAATAATTATTCTCTAAAAAATAAAAGCACAAGTTCCTCATAAAATAAAATATTACAATGGGCTTATGGTATAGGGGCAGCATGGCGTAACTACATCGGTAAAATTGCGCTCGAACAATATATACCACAAGCTCACTGCAATATCGTACAAAGAAACTTGTACAAAAATAGTAAATGCATTCTCAGATATAGACAGAAATTTATACAAAGAAAAAGAATCATTTTATTCAACACTATTCTATATACAGGTACAGGTTCCAACAAAAGAAAAGCGGGGGGCCGGTACCCGCATAATATCCGGTCATTACGAGCTTCAATACATGCAAAAGGCAAAAACTAAACAAGGAAGGAAAAGCAAGGTTCATCACTTCTTCTTTCTCCCACCACCTTTTGAGCCTACGCCTGGTTTAATTGGTAGCTTCTCGCGCCGGCTTAAAAGAGTTGAGGAAGAAGGAGAAAGAGGAGCCTCCGGAGTAACTTCCAAATCTGTTTCTGTGATCAAAATACTCTTCCTCTTCTTCTTCGAAGATGTGTGCTTCGCTCTCCTCTTTGAAGACTCACTTTCCGGAGTAATGAATGCGGACAGTTTTGTATCGTCAGAAGTAGTTCGATCCGGAGAGACTTCGCCTGTCTCGAGTTCTTCTCCTTTTTGAGGAATAGCAGGATCGTCCAGACCCTGAAGAGCTCCTATCTTTTCTTCCTGTGATCCTGGTTGAGAAGTAGGAAGGGGAGTAACTTGAGAAGACGGAGGAATAATAGCTGCTGGAGGCGAAGTTTGCACAACACTTGGTGTTTCAACTGCAGAAGAAGAGAAGTTAAAAATATTATTATCTCCTGAAAAGAAGGGAGATATGGGTTCGTCAAGATTCAAGAAGTAATCGAGAAACTCATCAAACTTTTGAGGAGCAAGCAGGCAATCCACCTGAATCGGACCAATGTCAAAGTTACCTGAAGATATTTGCTTCGCTAGTTCAATCTCATAATTTTGAGCTCCAATATCCTCCAAAGCCTCATCCTCAGTAGGGGTAATTACCCCGGTTCTTGTAGGAGGCGGGGAATGAGCACTGGAACCTGTGATGTCAACCCCAGGAGAAACTAAAGGACGAACAGAGGTAGTAGGTGGTAATTCTTTTCCAGAACGTTCCTCTTCCGCCATCCCAGTCCGCACTCTGGCAAGTTGCTCTTTTCCCTTCGCAAGAGCAGCACGAGTCTCCTCATCTAGATAGCGCACCTCAAGCTCTTCCTCGGTATACCCGGCGACTCTGAACATGTCGAGAGCGGCTTCCCACACTTCAGCCAAGGTGATTTCGTATTTAGGACCGAGAAAAGAGAGACTGCCGTGCCCCAAGATGCTGTGCAAGTAAAAGTCGAATAGATTTGAACTGACGTTGGCTTCCTGGCTTGAAAAGATTCTTCAGCTGCGATTTTACCAGCCATGGCCTCATCTCGTTCTTTTTCAGTTTTAGCAAGTTGAGCTTTTAACGCTTCAATCTCCATGTCTTGGGCGCTCATTTTACTCCGCAACTGAGCGACATCAGTGCGGTAATTCTCTACGACCTCTTCTAGCCTCTCAACTTTAGCTTCGGCATCTCTTTGGCCAGCATGTGCATCCCGCACTTGTTTTTGTAGCACCTCTTCTCTTTGAGTGTAAGTGTTAGAAGAGGAGGTAAGATCGTCTTTAAGCTGCTTGAGTTCAGCTTCAAGTTTCTCGTTATACTCGGTTATGTTTTTCATCTCGATGCTGTGCTGGTCAAGAATCTTCTGCCATTCCGACTTATCGTTCTCCAAAGTTAGCATCGCCCCGATATTGGCCCGATTGACCCTTTGGAGTTCATCAACAAGCTTTTGCCATCAAGACATTCTTTCAATATCAAGTCTGACGGCATCAAGATTTTGGTACATGGCTTCTTTATCAATGGGGACTAAATCAAGATCGAAGCGCACCCCCTTCAAGCACCAATTCGGGAATCGGCTCTGTAGGGTCGGTGGGCCCCTTTCAACACGATATGAAGGCCTATTAAGAAGTGTTTGAATAGCGCTTCCTTCAAGAGCAGGGGATTTGGAAGGAATGTCAATAGAGGTGGGAGCGTCAAACTTTTCAGATATTGCAGATGCGTGCTTCTCACTAGGTTTGGCCCGCTTGCTCGGGTCCTCAACAATGTGGCTCTTCCCCCGACCATCATGTGTTTTACGTTTGTGAGAGTCATCGCCTCTTGAAGGAGACTCATGTCGCACATCTATCCTCTCATGACGTTCTTCATATTCTCTCCTCTCTCTAGCTTTTCGAGCAGCTCTCTGCTCATCGGTTTCTCTGGGACCAGTAAGGTAGCGTCTATAATCATAGTTGCCACGCCCTCCATAGCGCTGAAAGTCTTTATAGTAAGAGCCGCTGCCGCTACGCCCCATTGAAGGATCTAAAAGGCAAAAAGACAAGTCTTAAAAGCCTTTAGAGAAAAGAAGTCAAACACAAACAAGTGCTGAAAAATCCTAAGTGTTGTGTAATGTGTAAACTACACGCATCAAGCTACAGACCACTCTGTGGAGTAGAGGTGGTGATAACTTGAGTAGGAGGAGTTGGCATTTGTTGTAGAGAAGATGTCGCCTCGATTACAGGAGAGATAGTTTTGGAAACATCATCTTTAAAAAGTTCTTGTGAAGTCACAATTAGGTCGCTCAACCCCTCAAAAACATCATCACCATCATGCTTTTTGGGACTTGCTTTCTCAACTCCTTCGTCAGCAGATCTCCCGGAAGATCGTGGAGGTTCTTCCTCTTCGATAACTAGGGCAAGTGTCGACTTGCTAGACGGCACCGCAACATCAGTGAGAGTGGGGCACTTCACCAGTAAAGTTTCAGTGGAGGGATCTTTTGGCATAAGCTTTTCAGCCTCCGCTGGAGAATCGGGAACTTCACAAGGCTGAGTGGAACGAGAAGGGTGAAGGAGTCCAAACTGATGAAGGAATTCGTCATTCAACAGAAATTTTATGTCCCGCTCTTCAATTGGGATAGCCATGAGCCTCTCTAAAGTTGGCTTGTGGCCGGGATCTTTAGATGAAGGGGGGAGCGCTGAAATGGAAAAACAAAGTTAGCACTTGATAATTCAGAATTCGCAAAACTCAAAGAATAGAAGAAGTAGAGATAGACGATCTCACTTCCTTTCCTCCACACAGCATAGAACCCCGGGGGGCATCGAACAAAGAAGAATTGGGTCAGGAACCCATGAACAGTGTTGGGAAGGCCAACGATTAATTTGCGGTTTCGGGCACTTCTCACAACGGTAATGGAAGGATGATCTTTGGTCCGGGTAAAGGAGCATAAGTAACAGATTTCGTCAAAGCCCGGATATCGATTAAACGTTCTCCCAAATAACACGCGCAACCCCATTAGGATGGCATAGCCATTGGGGTGTAGCTGGGATGGAGAAATGGCCAGTCGACGAAGAAGATGCTCGAGAAAGTTGTTGAAAGGAGGGATGTCCCCGTTCGGGCACATTTTTCGATTAACTGTCACAAAGCCGGGAGGTGCTACGTCGGCAGTATTACTTCTTTCGGGAAGAATATCATCTAATTCAGCAATGCCAAACTGACCACACAACTGGTGAAAAACTTTGTATGATAGTGTGGTAGGGGCTCTTTCGGGAGGATTGGCTAGTGAAGCTGGAATAACAGTTGCCTCCCCAGTCTGAACCATTGTATCCTCCTGCTGAGAGGCCATTCTACACAAGCAACTGGATATTCAAATGTGAAGGTGCACGTTTCCTAAAAGTGTGGAGTGTCGTGCAGCACTAATAAAAATGACAAGTAAATATAACTGGAATTAAACTAGTCGATGATTGATCGATTGTAAAAATTTCAGAACTTGTTGATCTAAAGTTCAAGCATAATATTAGTGCAAGCTGGTCGATTTCAATTGACTATTTCAGTGTTGCTTTAATATTTTGCTTGAAATTGATAAGTTGAAAGCACTTCATTCACACAATTTATTTAAGTTAATCATATGTTGTTAACTAATCTGTCATTTGATGTGGGCAGTCAACGGCAGTATATTCGTCCCAATTTTCTGTAAATGTTGTATCAAACAGATTGTTAGCTTACAAGTTAAAGTAATCTGTAAAAGAATGCAGCAAAGTTCAACAGTTCAAAATCCATACAACAGTGCAAGTGCTAAGTCGTAGACAACTCAAGTACTAACTCGGCGACGACTTAAGCACTAACTCGCCTACAACCTTGGGATTATGAGGCGAATAAAGTTAAGCCGTTTCAATCTTAAGTCGTCAATGCATTAGGTCGGCTATGCTCTAAGTCGTAAGTCAATGAACAGAAGGAGGGCTCCGGTTCAAAAACAACAAGAAATCTTCTATGTTCTAACTCGGTCACGGCTCATGACTTAAGTCGCAAAACTTGCTAGATCGGATTAAAGTTAATTGCAAAGGCCACTGGGTCGCATGGAAGTTGCTAAGTCGTACATGGGGCAATCTCCCACTCTATTCGGCCAACTCGCTTCCCCCTCTAACTCTTAACCCGTTAATCCAATGGCCTCTCCAACATCAACAACCTTAACCCTATCACACTACAGGATCGCCTCGAATGGCGAATCGCCATAAGTCAAATCAGACAGACCTAAGTTCATCAGCGATCAATCCAACAAAACTCATAGGGCTCGAAGGGGCGAACCGGAGGCGGAGAATTAAGCGCGTAAGGTGATAATGATCAACAATCGAAGAGAGAGAAGAAATCGCTTACGATTGTGTATTGCTGGAGAGGATTGGGTGTAAATTGGGTCGAGATCGTCTTTAAAGGTTTAGAGAATGTGGTAATGGCAGAAATGGCTTAAGGATAAAGTGATGAGAAGGAGAAACGACTCAAGCATTTTATAGTTCGAGACAGTAAAACTTGAGTCGGTACGTACGAGTTAGGATGAGTCGAAGCACACGACCTATGACATAGGCATGTACTTCGAGGGGCAAATGTTAACCCTTAATTCTCTACGACCTAAGAAACGTACGACCCAAGGAGCTGGTACGAGTTAAGACTTAACGAGTTAAGGATATGTACGACTTAAAGCCTCTACGACTCAAGAAGCCTACGACCTAAGATCTGCAACTGAAGGAATGTTACGAGTTAAGAAACCTAACGAGTTAAGGCCTATATGACTTAAGAAAATGAACGGCCTATGACTTAAAGGTTGTGCGACTTTAAATATGATACGACCTAAGACTTCAGGGACAAGTTCAATACCATGCTGAAATGAGATAACTCGTTGACGAGTTACGACCAATGATGAGTCGTGTACGACTCATGCTAGCATCAAGAAAGTTGCGTTTGGTTAACTCGTGAACGACTTATCACTTTGGACCAAGCCGTGAGCTAACCCAGTAGGTCGGCCGCGTGTTAACATGAGACGACTCACCATGACTCGCCCACGACCTAAAATTACTAAGTCGCAGCCCGCTATCATGATACTTATATCAAAGAGGAATGACTCGGGGACGACTTAAGATTTGTGCTATATTCAGAGGATCGAAGGCGCTCTGGTACGAAGCTGGGGTTTAACCTGTTGAGTCGTCCACGACCCAACCTGACTCGGCTACGAGTTAACGATGAGTCGGGTACGACTCACGACTCAAGGCCGAAAACTCCTATAAATACATGACCACTTCCAACATTTGGGGGGACTTTTGGACAATCATTTCAAGCGCCAATACTCTGCCGAATTCTCAACTTACCCGACACTTTAAGTTCGAAGGACATCTCAACTAACTTCAAGGGAAAATCTAACGCAATCTACATGGATTCTTCGTTGTTTGTCTCGTCATAATTGTAATTGAAGATTGTTGTAAAGTTGTAATCGGTTTAGCAATAAAGAGAATTAAAGTGGACGTAGGCTTGCTTTGAGCCGAACCACTATAAAATCGTTGTTATTCACTGCTTTTTCTGTGACTTTCTGCTTATACTCTGTTCCCGAATCATCGGGTGGTGCTTTCACAACTACACTTTATACACCGTGGTGTTAGCGTTCAAATTTTAGCGTTAACATCAATTAAATTTACAGTAGATATATACATATTCCAGTCGACTAAATTTTTTTTCAGTCGACTGAATACAAATCAAGAGTTATTCTCAGCTATATTATAAACCTCACATTTTTTAACTGATTTATTAATAACATCCTTACATTTTTAACAAATTTTTCCTTAATCATTGAATATTTATGTGGTTACAAATCTTAGCTAAACAATAACCATTAATTGTTTAGTCAAATTCTATTATAAATTCTTAAAAAAATTAGTTTTTAAAACATCTAAATTTTACAATTAAAAACTTAACAAACTCAAAATGTCGTCTAACAACTCCTACTCTCCAATCAACATCACATCGTCAAGCAAAAACTCTCCAACATCACCAAAACTTCCCACACCAACACCACCACATGAGCCGATGTATAGTTGGAAAAATTATCGTACTGGTTACACTCCAGAAACCAAGAAGGCTAAGCGCGGACTTTTTATTTCTCCGGACACGAAAAGAAAGATTGATGAGATTCGTCACTTTCAACAACAACAGATTGACCTTCAACGAGAACTATACTTCGAGCAAAAGATTACAGCTAGACGTTTGAACTTCCTAGAGCAAATTGGCTTACGTTTCTGTGGATCAAAGAAGAACGAAGTGGCTGAGCCCCTACCTCGACCCGTCAGTTCATTTGATCCATCTTCATCTTATCGTACACCAAACGATCCCGTCAATCCATGGATGTCTCCTAAGACACCACAATATAGTCCAAATTCATGGGATAGAAATTACATGAAGAATGAAGGAAAGAAGAATCCAAGTCCTTCTCAAAAGAAATAATTCAATTTTGAAATATATTATTTGTAACTATTTTTCTTAAAATAAATTGTTTAAATTCAAAAAGAACCTGAAACAACAAAAGTACATGATTCAGTCGACTGAACTTATAAGCCCAGTCGACTGAATGTAAACAGAAAACATTTTTTTCATATTTTCAGTCGACTAAATATTTCTGCACAGTCGACTGAAACTTAACAGAAACTCTCGGCAAAATATTCAGTCGACTAAAATCTCTGTTCAGTCGACTGAATTCAAACCTACAAAGTTTCGGTCTACAATTCAGTCAACTGAACAGACATTTTCAATCGACTGAACGGTCTTTTCCAGGTAAAATTCCCTTTATTTACATCAGTTTTTCACTTCCAAAATCACTTTTTACATCTTCTTCCCCAAATTTTCCCAAAACCCTAGATCTCAAATACTTCCAATCTCCCTCAAATCAAAAGCAAATGGCACCAAAACGATCTAGAGCTTCATCCTCTTCATCCTCCGAGCCCATTGATGCTCAAATTGCTCAATGGCTATATGATGAAGTCACGATAACCCGATGGAACAAGATGAAGAACTCAAGAATATTCGAGCATTCCTTTGTAGATTTCCAAAGTCTTCACACCTACAATTTCCAAGAGCTCACTGATCGAGCAGGCTTAACTCCTCTTCTTGATTTGAAACGGAATGACATTGCCATAAATCATATTATGGTCAAATTGTTCTACGCAAATCTCAATCTTGGACACCAAACTCCAAGGAATCCAAACGACAGTGTTTGGAGCATGGTCTGCGGAAAGAAGGTTTGGTTTTCTTTGGATCGAATAGCTCACATTTTAGGGTCAACTAATATCGGAAGGAAACTAGAAGAAATAGAGTTCAATCCACAAATTCGTGATAACATAAATCACCAATTTATGGATGATAATATAAATTTCCGAGATTTCAAATCTACTTCTCTTCGTCCTCGAGCAAGAATTCTACATAAAACTCTAATGAGAACGATCACTCCTCGCACGGGCTCATATGAAATCGTTTACCCAATTAACTATCGAGCTTTATATGCCATCTTTGGCAATATTAAAGTTAATTGGGTACAACTAATCCTTGATGAGTTTCTCTCGTTTCATAATGGTAAAATGCGCACAATTTACTTTGGAGAATACATCATGCGACTTCTCCTCAATGTTGATACACCATTACCGGATTCAGAAAACACAATGGTCCATCAAATAAACCATCAGACCATAAGCCTTATGCAACTCCCTACTCGACCTCCTCGATTTCTATCACTTGCCGAATGGGAAGCTAGGCATCAAGAGCAACAACAACAACCTCCGCCACCTCAACACGAAGAACATTTCGAACAAGAAGATGAAATTCGTCTTGTTGACCCGACCTACTCTACCAACCAATCCTTAGGAATATTATCAAGAAATCAACAAATTCTTGATATTCGTCTTAAAAAGGTGGATAAGAAGCTTGACAAAATCAAAGGATTTTTTAATAAGCTTTGGGACGCTATCTCGTGCTCAAGCACTACTACCGCTTCAACATCTCGTGGCAAGCGTCCTGCACCAACATTTACATGGACGTCATCCGAGGAGCATACCAGTAGCAGCACAAGCGGAGCTAGTGGTGGACAAGGAGGAAGACCTTATCGACCATCAACAGGAGGACCAGTTATTAGAGAACCAGGAGACAGAGAAGGTTCTTACGATTGGGATAAGGATCAGTAATTTATTTGAGTTATTGTTCTATTATGTTTCTTGCAACTATGACATTTGAACTATTATATTTTATGCATTTTTTATGCAATTCTAAGATTCATTCTTCTTGGTTTAAAGTGATTGTTTTAATTCCATGCAACTACGGTTATTACTTCCTTTTTGTCGATGACAAAGGGGGAGAAAATCTATGGTACTAACTTTGTTTTTGTAGGAAAGATAGGTGTACACATTCAGGGGGAGAAAGTTTAAATATCTTTAGAAAATCAAGTATTGTCATCAATCAAAAAGGGGAAGAATGTTGATACACGAAGATTTTTGATCAATGACAATGTATAAAGGAAGAGATATATGCACGATAGAGGAAGATCAATGAAATATAAACTTGAGTATGATTTTTATGTATATAGGTTTATTTGTTAAAATCTATCCTCAAGAGTTGCACAAACACAAGAACACATTCATTATACTTCAATTTTTCACTGAGCATACTTCAATTCTTCATAATGCATAAATTCATATGTCAGTTGACTGAACTGAATTTACCAGTCGACTGAACTGGCAAACATGTACAAATATGCACAGTTTCAGTCGACTAAATTTTCTGCACAGTCGACTGAAAATTTTCCAGAAAGATTCTTACTATAATTTCAGTCGACTGAAATTCCTGTACAGTCGACTGAACTTGAACCTGCGAATTTTGCATGAAAGGACACCTTCTTCTTCCCAAGAGTTACGACCATTCCTCAATAGAAATGGAAGCTTCTCTTATCTACAACCCTTGGCAATGCATGCATCCTTTTTACAACTATAAATATATGATTCAAACATCATTCAAATCATCGAATTCTCTTACTCTAATCTATCTATTTCTTGATCATATTTTCTAAACATTATCAAAGCAATCACTACTCTCTTTGCTTGAATCACTATTTATATTTAATATATTTGATTCATAGCAAATTCATAATTCCTTAATCTTCACAAACATATTTCATATTCTTGAGGATAAGATTATAGGAACATTGTACTACAATAGACTCATTCGTGTTATAAAGAACACAACTAGTCAAAACTTGTTTAGCATTGAGGTTTGAAGTCCTCTTAGGCAGTTTGAGGCAAAGAAATCTCGTTCGGTTGTTCGGGTAAGTTGTAAACCTATTCCTCCGGGTGAAGTGAGGGTGTTAGTTAGTGAAATTCCTAAGTGAAGCTTAGGGACTGGACGTAGGAGGAGAGGTCCGAACCAGTATAAAATCCTGGTGTCTCTTTGCATTTACCTACTTTATCTACCTAGACTTTTTCCATATTACACGATCCTACCGCATAGCCTCTTTCAAGATTGACATGAGATGAAAGGAACTATTCAAAAATAGAGAAGTTGGCATACTACTTGCTGATTGCATCACAAGAGATCCACCCATAATTCCAGGCACCTCGATTAATGTTTAAACCAACCAGTCATTACGATAGGTCCAGCAGCAACCCGAGGCGTCTGGAAGGTTACTCATGTTGAATATCGAGCTTAGTCAATTCGATATCACTTATCTCCATTGGATGGCAATCTAGGGTCAGACACTGGCAGATTTTATAGCATAGTTAATCGTGCAGGATGCTCCCCGAAGAGCAGTGAAATCCCTACCGTACGGTGAAAATTGTGTACTGATGGAGCATCCAATGATCATTGTTCTGGAGCTTGAATTATGCTTGTAATTCTCAAATATCGGTCGATCTGTTATGCTTTAAAGCTTGGTTTCCCAACGATAAACAATGAAGCCTAGTATGAGGCTCTGATTGCTGACTTAAACTTACCAGAGAACTGGGAATAAAGTCCCTTGAAATCTTTTGCGATTCACAATTGGTAGTGTGCCACGTCAGGAGGAATTACCAAGCTACGGGACGACGGCTTGCTCCAGATCTCACCCAAGTCCAAAAGTTGCTGACTAATTTTTAGTACTATGACATTTCGCATATTCCACGGGATCAAAACAGAGAGGCTGATTCATTGGCAAAGTTTGCTAGCACTAAGGATGCACACCAGATGGGCTTGGTTTCAGTCGAAGTATTAAATGCCTCGAGCATAAACTTGATAGAAATCGACCGGTTACAAGAGGTAGAGCCTGAGAAGGAATCGTGGATGACTCTGATTAAAAACTATTTATTACAAAGAGTGCTACCTGAACAGAGAAATGAAAAGTGATAGGTCCTTCACAAAGCTTTATGATATATTATACAGGAAGGAGTTATGTACAGAAAGAGATTTTCTATTCCCTTACTCTGTTGTATCGCTCATGTTGAGATAAAATGGGTCCTAAAGGAAGTTCATGAAGAGGAATGTGGCGACTACACTTACAGGCAAACTCTAGCAAAGAAATCACTCTGTTACCGGTATTGGAAATCGTTAATCGAGATGCTACTGACTATGTAAGGAAATGCAACAAGTGCCAGATATATGTAAAAGTTCCAAGAGCTTCGTCAATGGAAATCACGCAAATGGTTAGCCCATGGTCGTTTGTCATGTGGGGAATAGGTATTATCGATTCCTTAGTGATCTCTAAAGGTGGTGCAAAGTACGCTATCGTTGTACTTGATTACTTCACCAAATGGGCCAAAGCAGAACCTTTAGCCATGATCACAACCGAGGATGTAATCAACTTCATTATCTGGAACATCATTTTTCATTTTAGTCTTCCACGAACTATTGTAACAGACAATGGACTCAATTCAACAGTGTCGAATTCAATGACTTCTGTCGAAGGTATGATATTGAAAAAAGATTTGCTGTAGTCGCTCACCCTCAAGCGAATGGGTAAGTTAAAGCTATGAACAAATTATAATATCCATTCTAAAGAAGCGTTTGGATAAGGCTAGAAGTAAGTGGGTTGATGAAGTCTCGACAACACCGGGCTTACAGGACCACCAAAAAGTGTTCGACTGACCATACCACATTCGCCTTTGCTTATGGTTTCGAAGCTGTTATTCCAGTTGAGCTCGAAGTTCCTTCTCATCAGTGACTTAATATGATCCTAAAATGAATAAAGATCTCCTCTTGGAATCTCAAGACTTTATAAATGAGAAACATGAGGAAGCCGATTTGAAAGCAGCTACACACTGACACCGAGTCGCCCGTTACTACAATATCAAAGCTCAACCTAGAACCTTTGAAATCGGTGATCTTGTCTTGAAATGGGGGTTTCCTGCCCATCGCACATGAATTCAATCTTGAAAGGACCATATGTTATTGAACAGAGGCTTGGAGAGGGAACTTTCAAGCTTGCAACCGTTGATTAGATCGCACTCCCAAAGGTGTAGAATAGCAAGCATTTAAGATGCTATTTCACTTAGTTTATTTCTTTTTCATTCGGTTGTATTTGCTTTCAGAATTTTCTTTAGCATTTGACTTTCTAGATATGTAATAAGACAGATTATGTCATTCCTTTCCTTTAGCAAATAAAGTTTTGAACTTCCTTTATATTTATGTTTGTTGTAGCATTATGTATTAGTTACATTACAAAACAGATTGATGTTGATATGTCCGAATAGGTTCCTTGAGTTTGGAATTAATCAATTACGGTAGTTCCCAATTGAACTAAACAAGATGAGCGTGGTCTGACCGTTCAATTGATAATTCTCATTTATAACCCAGTAGACGGGATACATAATGAGAAATGGGTGCGACTTGACCAACTGATGATCAAATAAACCCCACCTAAATATGGGACTGAGATAAAATAAGATCGATCTTGACACAACCGGTCGCTCGCTAAATCAAACTCTGGACCTTAGGAGGCAAATCAGTCAATTAAGGAAAGCACAATCCGACTGCTCTCCAAAATAACTCTAAGCCTCAAAGTGCAGACTAGAGTTTAAACATAAATCGGGTGTGAATCGTCCATCCACAAAATAATTCCATGTCCCCAGAGTGTGGACTAGAGTATAAACATAAATACGGTGTGAATTGACCACCCGTAAAATAACTTCAAGTCTCCAGAATGGGGACTAGAGTATAAACATAAACCAGGTGTGAATCAGCCACATGCTAACCAACTTTAGTCCTTAAAGAGTGGATATGAGTATAGATAAATAGATGAGTGTGGTTCGACCACCCACTATTCCATAAACTCCTAACTGAAACCGACAGAAGGAGTATAAACTCGCTATGGATGTAGTTTGACCATCCACTATCTAACTCCCCCAACCGAGACTTTGGGCAAGAGCATAATTGCTCAAACCACTGAATTCGATAGGGTGACATTAAGGCTCGAGCCCCATGCTTGATTCGACTAAAGGCCACGACTACATGAAGACCTTGGGTTGAGTTAGATGATTGTTATTAGAATTGACGAACAAGGATTTACAAGTACATTGATTGGAAAGCATTACTTCAACAACTTATCACATGAGAGCTCAGCAAAAAATAAAGTTTTTTATTCACATGATAATTTTCAAAATGGTGGTACAATTTATTCAAGAAACCGAGGGTCAAACCTGCACTACCACGACTAACAAAGAAAAAAACAGTTGTACAAACTATGTACACACCAAGCCGAAGTGACGGCTATTTCTTTTGTCTTGTCTCTTTTTTGGATTTCTCGGGAGTGGCGCTATCTAAATTTCTGCTTATTCTCTTCCTTGAACCTTTAGTGCTTTTAGCGGGAGAGCATTCAAAGCTTGGAGGGAGTTCTCTGGTAATCAACTCACTGGGCGTAATAAATTATAGTGAGACAAGATTCAGATTATCAATGTTCATCTCAACGGGCTCAGCTTTAGCTTTTGCTTCAGGAACTCCTCCTTCTCTATGTGCTCCTTCAAGCTAATCTCGTCAGTGTATTCGAAGGGGCCGGTAATCATCACATCATCATATTCCTCCACAGGCAGCGGATCTTATGAATTTTCAGAAGGAACTTAAGCCCGTCAAGAAAGATTTTTGGAAAAGTGGTCTTAAGTTCAGCCAATTTCTCTACCGTGGAAGTATCAAAAGCAGCGGTCGGCAAAGTTGGGTCGGAAGTGACAATTGGATGCTTTTGATCCGCATTCGCGAGATTGCCTAGAGCTGGAAAAACCAGAATACTACTCGCGTGTTACGGCAATTTGAGGTCCCTGATAGGAAGTCGGATCTCCACTATAAGCAGGAAGATTGGGTTGATCTTCCTGATGGAATGACTGAGACTGGGACTTATGATTGGAAGAAGAAGGTTCCCTTGGACGATGACTTGTTTTTCTGACGTCATCTCTTTCCCTACGCGCGCCTGATTCTGAGCCACAGCTACATCCATAATGCGTCGAAGAGCATCTAAGGCGATCAAAAGCTAGAGACTGATTCATTGCACCTGCAAAGACCAAATGAGAATGTATAAGTAACCATTATGCAAAAGATAGATGAAGAGCGTTTATTGGAGTGCATGTGATTGTGAGTGTCCTAGTGTTCTCCTCGACAGATGAGTAGCTGTAGCCTTGCTTATAAGCATTTTCTCTCCTTTGTCGGTAGGGAAAATGCTTTTACCACTGCTGACTAGAGAATTGAGCCCCTCGGTATTGATGTTTGGTAAGTCATAAGTCATAATGTCATCGAGGATCTGGAGATTTGAAAATTCTTTCAGTGAACATTCAAAGTTTCGAGAAGATGACTCTTCATCAACAGAAGTGATAACAAATTATAGATTCTTTGAAGTTTTTCTTCTACGAAGTTTATATGTCAATTTCTTCTGTTTCTTCATCGGCATTTGGGATTGCACGCACCATGATGGTTCGACCACATGCGCCATTCCGGGGCCTGTATCGGCATTGCTAGGCTCATTGGTTTGGGCACCCCTAATTTCGTCTTCTTCAACGTCATCCTGAGTCCCCTCGACTGGGTTCACGATCGGATTGTTGACATCCCTTTCTTGCTCTACGAGTTTTCTTGTTAATGCAGCACTTGCATGGATCCCAATGCAATGAACCTCTTCCAATAGGCCAAAAAGAGATAACAACTTGTCACTTATGAGAAGTCTAATGTCCCTATCTTCAATAGGGGTGGCACGAATAGCAGAGATCGCTCTTGAAAAACTATTGCCCTCAGGACGTGGGCAGACACCTGTAGATATTCAAGATGTTAGTTCATTCAAAAAATGACTCGGATTAATAGGTTTAAGAGTGAAGCGAAGACAATACTTATGTCCTTCCAACCATTGCCATGTGAAGCCAAGCGGACATCGAATGTATAACCACTCATGCTTGAAAAGAGAAAGTTTATTGCAAGCACCCGTTAAGACTTGGAAATTAGGTGAAGTCTCAAGGAATACATAGGAAGGACTTCCTGATCGTCATTTAAAGTTATAAATGAACATTATGTCCTCAGGAGTTGGCGGGTGGAACAAAATGCTCATGAACAGTAGAAAAGTTCCATGGAGAAAGGCATGGCTGTTCGGGTGAAATTAAGTGGGAGCTATACCAAGATATCATGAAATTTCATGAATAAAAGAATTGAAGGGTCGCACACATCCAGCATAGCACATGAATTTGTTGCATGCTATGTACCCCTCCGGGAAAATGAGCCCTGTCGATTATCGAAAGATCCAGGACGTCTTCAAATGGAATTTCATGTATGGAACATAGCCTGCGAAGGGCTACCTCACCAATTCAGGAAGCTTGAGAATCTATCAGGTTATCTAAGAGAATGGTGCCTTCTACTACATCAGGCGCAGGACTTACATCCTCCGTTGGGAGGATGGAAACATCATAAAAATGGTTGACTGATGGGACAGAAACTTCCATCTGTTCGGCTCAATGACTAGGAGAAAGTCTGCTAGATATAGTTGCAGAGCTCAATATTGCTTTAGGGTTGCTATGCTGTGAGGCTGGACCAGAAGAAATTATAGATAAATGCTCTTAGCGTCTGAAGTCCATGTTAACTATACTCAGTATATCATCGAGATTAGAAAAATTACCTGTTTTCCCTGTGCAAAGTGTGAGCTTGATGTGGTGTGGTGTGGTGTAGAGTAGTGTATAACAGAAATAAAAAACTTTAAATAATAAAATGAAGTTAAAAGACGAGACTTTGGATTCCGACCGGAGTGGCCATCATCGCCGACTTTTTCAATTGGCGAAGAGATTGACCGGTTGTGAAAGCTTTCGGATCGACTATCGGCATATCAAAGTGCGAAATCTGTCATTCAATTCCATGTGCTAAGTTTTGGTTCATGTTGAAAGTTCCATGGATCGGATTGTTCAATCTCAAGTTCAATAGTGAGTATGCAAGTTCTATTGTTTATCGTCATCATATGTTCAAGTTCGTTGAGGTGAATTGGTACAATTGCTTAAACGAGAAAGTTTGGATTAGATTTCAAATTTAAAGTGCATATATGCTGATTCGAAAATACTAAACCCTACATGCCGATCTATATCAACCGATCCCTATCCCAAAGCGACTCAACCGATCCCTTTCCTTGAACAAGTAGTGTCGATCTCTTTACTTTAGCAAAGCTTGTCGATCCCTCTCCTTAGGAAACACGGCCGAACCCTCTCTCCAAACAAAGGACGTCGATCTCCTTTCGTTCTACAATTCTACCGATCTCTCTATTCCACCATCTTTCATCAAATTTCCAACATCAGACTTCCCAAGTCATCAAACGAGCGATCGGCATATCCATGCCATACACCACGTCCCAACCGATCCCTCCTCTACTGCCCCTTCTTCTTCCTCCTTGCTTATTCTACTGAACACTTTCACATCCTACGAATCACCATCTCTAAGCCACTTCAATCATCGCGGCATCAAGCACCATTGTAGTCGCTAATGGTAGTGAATCTATTACCTTATCATGAAATCAAAAGTTATAAGTTAAAAACCCATCTACGTGAATGTATGAGCTAAAGGTGCAAAAAAATGGTTTGGAGTTGTTCGAAATGGGAGGTGAGAGGAAATGAATTCGTAAGGCAAGATGAATCGCGGAAGGAGTTCATTTGAAGCTAAGGGGAAAAGGGAAGAAGTGTTCGCTTTTGATGAAGGAATAGGAGGGTTCGATGCTTTGAAGGATGGCAGGGAAATGAAGCAAGTAAGGAAGAAGGGAAGTTGGAGTGCTAATTTATATATATGGACTAGGGGATCGACCTATGTCTTTGGCACGAGATGTGGACAGATGAGATTGGCATGGATAATACTGATCCCTATAAGCACATGAATAGGCAAAAAAAAGAAATAGGGATCGCATGGAAGATACCGATCCCCATGAACATGAGAAATGGAATGGAAGGATCGGCTGAGCATGTGCCGATCCCTACAAATGCTTCTAAAATAAGAATAAGAAAGAAAAAAGAGGAGAACAGAAAGTGAGGGATCTTCCATAAACATGCATGTAAATGAACATAAGCACGAAAATTGTAAAAAGACATGGAGATACCAAATGTTGAGAAAGTTGGTGATGAACGGTGAATGTGCAAGCACGTCCAGGAGCCAACGACAAGAACATATATACGAACAAACACGTATATGACCTAGAAATTTCAATTTTTAAAATCGACATAAATTAGAATCATGCCTGAAGCTTTCAAGTTCGAAGTTGGACCAAATAAGCAAAACTAGTTAGACTTGCGGAACCAAACTTACATATATTAACTAAAGGAATATAGCCCTGGATTTATACAATTGGAAATCGACCAAGCGTCATGACAATCAATGAGAAATACAACACCTTGGAAAAATAAATCGACGGATGGATAACAACTATTCATAAAACTGGATGGATTTTTGTCGACGACTCTAACTTGTTTCGATTCAAAGCATGTCATATTCATCACAAGACTTACTTAAGGGGAAAATATTATCCAAAATTTTAACCCGGCGATATTGAACTAATTGCACAAGTCTGATTCGACTGCTATCAAGGTCAATGACTTCAGAGTGGTGATGCGCCCAGAAGTCTAATACCAACTATAACGACTCCATCGCGATAACCATATTAGCAAAGAACAATACAAATAACGTCGTCTGCTAATTTAGAGAATACGGCTTATTAAGGCCGATCGAATGTGAATATGTCTTTATACTAACACTAACACATTATTTATACCTTTTTACTTAATACTTGAACTGAAATTTGATGTGTACAGTATTAATACAAAGTAATAAATACGCCGATTTCTCAAAATCAGAACAATATATCATATAAGCATCAGTCACATATCACAGTGGAATAATAATCTCATATACATATACAAATTGCGAGTCTACAAAATAAAACACTAATCTCACATAATATACAAGTTTTACATTCTCTAATCTCAATTGTACATTTTATGTACAAGGTCCAAATTCCTAAATGGGATAAACTAAGTACAAATGCTAATATGAAGTCGAGACTGAATGGAATTGATAGGTGTGCAATGTAGAATGTTGGAAGTATGAAATATAGTTCAACGTATAGGAGGGATAGGCATAGATTGGCTCCAATCCCTATGATATTTAAAGAGCATTCTTGTGGAAAACAATCAATATCTCAAGATTTACAATCCAATCCCTATGATATTTAAAGAGCAAGATATAAAGACCCTAGGGAACCCGACACACCACAGGGATCGGACATCAAAAGGACAAGTTTGGAAGGATCAATATACATCCCTTGGAAGAGATAGGTAGAGAGTAGCATGCAAGCCATGTTGAATCAAAGATCAAGCAAAAACTCGAGCTTCAATGATCCAAATGACAGGAAATTTGGAGGCTGAACATATTTTTGCATGAGGAAGCCACCAGAGGAATTGCTACCCATAATTTGATTAAAGAAGGTATCGGTACCGATCCCTCCTACTTGGAATTGGGCCTACCCATCCCTCTAGTCGGCCTATATGGTTTAGTAAGTCCTTCAACTGAGATTTTAGAGAGATATTTGGCCATTTTCGTCTATAGATACTGGCATGATGAGTCATTCTAGGGATCTTTACGCTACTTATTAATCTAGACTCCATTTTAATCAAGTGTTAACATATTTCTACTATTGTACTGTGTTTCAAAAGTGATTAATAAAGGATAGTCTTCAAAGTGGACGTAGACATATAATGTCGAACCATTGTAAATTTCTGTGTCTTTGATTATTTCTTATTCTCTGATGCTTACTTATTCATCTACTCAGTTTAATTTTACTTTTCTCCATTTACTTCTCTACAAAAAATATTCTTGGGTGTTTGTGACCATTTTAGGTGTAAACAAGAAGTTTGATAACTATTGAAGCAAAGGATCGATGATATGTCTCCATCAAATATATACATTGTAATCCTTCCAATTATATAAAGTGGAATTTCATAATAATCAGCTTTACTTTCCTAATTCAAATATAATTGCATAGGTGGAAGGTAGCTAAAATGCAACTTCCCTATTTCAATGCAGTTATAACTAGAAATGCAAAAATAGCTACTTACTGAAAAGTTTAATCATAAAATATGTTATTTTTTTAATATAGTCTTTGTTAATACATAAAAATTAATTTTGTAAAAAACCATGTATAGACAGAAGCGAAAAAAGTTTTCCTAATCGTAAAAATTAATTTCGTAAAATACCATGCATGGATAAATCGGCGCAGAACCATTCTTTAAAAAAAATCCTAATCAGCAAATTTTTCTATCAACTTAAGTGTATACATTAATCCAAATGAAACACATGCCTCATTTAAGATATGGAAAAATAGTATTTAATGGTGTTAAAATTTTTGCAAATTCACGTTGGCTAAATTCGACTTTAACAAACTAAAAATGATTACTGCACTTGTGGAGCTTTGGGGGCAGTTAAAGTATTAACTGCATCAATTCAATTCAATTAAAATGTTAATTGAACTAGTTGGATTTAGTTAAAATTGAGAGAAAATCACCTGATCCCAATACTCTCTGTTCTCCTGTACCCATTGAAATCCACTCCTTCATTTATTAATATTTTAAATTTTAATAATTAATAGGTTAGTAATGGACAGTGGAGAATTAATTGGCACATGAGAACTGGAACAACATGATTTTTCGACCTTTGTGGTTAACGCTCAAACCATGACTTGCCAAAAAAACAAGTCGTTGGAAGATGATAACAAGAAACAAACACAATTCTAATTATAAGTTTTTTGAATCTCACAACGGATGGAAATATACTATAATACTAAATAACAATCATTTATTCAAATCATCATATATATACATATTTGTACAATACAAATCCAAACTCAAATTATAATAAAGACAACATAAGTCAAATCAGGCCATTACACATCCAGGTCCTCGTCACACTCTCCAATATGACTCCAAGCTGCATCAACCTAGTGACATAAATAAAAAAAGGAAAACAGGAGTGGGTCAGATATAAGTCTGAGTAAGTGAGTCATACTTACTCCACACATACTACAAATATACGATTATAATATGACCGTAACTAAATATGTTGCGGACTAACTTGAGGCCCTATAGGATCGTACTATCGTTAGATATATAACTTGTAGGTAAATTCATCATGGACTAGTTCGAGGTCCTATATGATTGTATTACCATCGTCTACCTAATGAACCCACATCCTAGACTAGCCCAAGGCTCTACAAGAACGTTTAACATCATTTCTAAAACAAAATGGGACTCACGCTCTGGACTAGCCTGAGGCCCTACATGGTCGCTTTCCATCCAGTCCTCTCGAACTATCAAAGCATTACAGGGAGCATCATAACCAGGGGTGCCTACTAGCACCTCAGATTCGTATCATTCGTATCAAAATCGAACAATTCTATTGCAAAAAAAATATATCATTCCATCCTTATACAACAATAAATATTAATGTATACCTCCGTTCTAGCGCAACTTATTTGGAGCATATTTTAGTTTAAGGGTCAATCATTTTAGTGTTTGAAGTTTATTTAGTTCAGAGGTAAATGTTTCAATTTCCTTCGTATATAAATTTCTTATCATTGGTAAAGTGTTATCAAATATTATATGATGACTACAAAAGGAATTACTTATATTGTAATTATAGTTATATGTGTTAATTTTACTTACTTTTTTGTATCCAATTTCTATCCAAATCCATGATTTAATCTTTTAATTCCAGTATTAATCTTTGATTACTTAGATTATAGACAGCAAATCATCATTATCATCATACTATCTATGCATTATATCTCAAGTAAAGAATGAATCACTCACTAAATCTCTCGAAACGATCCAAACAACTTCTTCAAACGCTCCAAGTAAAGAATGAATCACTCGCTAAATCATCATACTATTTATGCATTATATCCAAAGTAAAGATTGAATCACTCACTAAATCTCTCCAAATGCTCCAAATTAACTTATATTAAATCCTAATCAAATTAAACTTAATAAAAATTAGACTAAACCAACCCTAAATACCCATTACTCGATTAAAATAGAAAATTAATTGGCAGCCCGGCCCAAGTCAGCCTTAGCCTAACATATACCAAAATAAAGCACAAACCAGTTGAGATATTTTCTCACTCATCTCAAATTCGACATTGGCTACTAGGGCACGAGAAAAAAAGATGCTGAAAGCTTAAAAAAAACCTTTATTGATTTCGCTCAATTTCGAGCTTGGAACGATGTTGAAGTTTGATTTTGCATGTAAATTTTCAATCCATATCTATTTCTTTTGATTTGGCTTCGATCGTAGTTTTGATTTCATCTGATTTGGCTTTGATTTGGCTTTGTGCCTTTGATGTCTACCATTTTTCTTAACCTTAATAGGAATTGAATTTTATGCTCGGTTTTAGTTCGGCTATGGTCGATACTGGTACAGTCGAAATTTTAGCATACCGTCCGATACCTCAAACCTTGGTGTATACATACAAATGCATATGCATGTATATAAGTATGCTATTTGCATTGTTTTAGATCTCGTCATATTCATTTGAAAATTTATTTATGCACTTGGACGAAATGAAATCTTGAACGATTACGGTCCTAAACTTTGATCAAAATCGTATATATTTATTTTACATAATTTTCATTTAATTTGTTTTATAGATCCAAAAATATTTTAATCTTATTTTTTACTTTCTACTTAGGTGGATCATAACAAAATACTTGTTTTCAACATTCAAATGAAAAAAAACCATCCTCGCTACTAAATCATTCACTTAATTGCCATTATCCTTAAAAAAAAATTATTTTTCTGGTCCAAAAACCCTTTTCTAATGTAAATCAACTATGTTGGAATTTGAATTTTACTGTTTTGAATGCCATTTTAATCACATAGTTATTTAAAATTGCCTTGAAATATACTTTAATATCTGAGATGTCCACTTGATAAGTTCATCCGAAATGTACATCAGATATGCACTATTTGATCCAAGTTCTCATCTGATACGAGATATCACATACGAAAATCTTACAACGAAATGTAATCAAAATCCTAGATTTAAAACCTTGCATACGTATATATATATGCACGTGTATAAGAGATTTGGATGGTAAGTCTATGTTAATAAAAAAATAGAAAAAACCTCTCTCATAATCATGTTCAAGTGAAATCCGTGCTCGTTTCCATCTTTGTTACTCTCACACATCATATTAGTATCCTACACCATAAATCAACATAAAACTTTAAAATACAACAACCTTTTGTAGAAAATAAATTCAATAATTCGTTTTAACTAATAAATCACAAATTGTATGTTCTTTCTAATGCTGTGCATTGTACACATAAAATTGAAATTCATGAAAAGCAAAATATAGATGTTTGATAACTTTTTACTGAAGCAAAGGATCGATGATAAGTCTTCATCATTCAAATACATACATTGTAATCCTTTAGATGATATGTAATTGAATTTCATAATAATCATATTTACTTGTCGAAAACAAATATAATTGCACAGGCGGAAGGTAGCTAAAATACAACTTCCCTGTTTCAATGCAGTTATAACTAAAAATGCAAAATAGTTACTTCCTAAAAAGTGTAATCACAAAATATGTTATTTTTTTAATAGTATTTGTTACTATATAATATAATTTTGTAAAAAACCATGTATAGACAGAATGAGCAAAAAAAAAAGATTTTCTAATCATAAAAATTATTTTTGTAAAAAACAATGTATAGATAGATCGGCGTAAGACCATTCTTATAAAAAGAATCCTAATCGTTAAGCTTTTCTGTCAATTTAAGTGTGTACATCAATCCAAAAGAAACACATGCCTGTTTTAAGATATGGAAAAATAGTACTTAATGGTGTTAAAATTTGTGCAAATCCACGTTGATTAAAATTGACTTTAACGAATTGAAAATGATTGTTGCACTAGTTGGGGCCTTAGGGGCAGTTAATGTATCAACTGCATTAAATGCAATCAAAATATTGATTGAATTAGTTGAGATATAGTTAAAATTGAGAGAAAATCACCCGATCTCAATATTCTCTGTTCTTTGCCCATTGAAATCCACTCCTTCATTTATTTATATTTTAAGTTTTAATAATAAGTAATATGGTAGTAATGGACAGTGGAGATTTAATTGGCACATGAGGACTGTAACCACCCACGTTTTCGACCTTTTGGTTAATGCTCAAACCATGATGAGCCAAAAAGCAGGTTGTTCGAAGATGATAACAAGAAATAAACACAATTCTAACTATAAACTTTTTGAATCTCAGAAATGAAGGAAATAAACTATAATATTAAATAACAATCATTTATTAAAATCATCATATATACACGTTTGTACTATACAAATCCAAAATAAAATTCAAATCCATACAACATAAGTCAAATCAAGTCATTACACATCTAGGTCCTCGTCACATGCTCTGATACGACTCCAAGCTCCATCAACTTAGCTATATAAGTAAAAAGGAAAATAGAAGCGGGTTAAATATAAGTCTGAGTAAGTAAGTCGTGCTTACTCCACATGAACTACAAAGATACTACTATAATATGACCATTAGTAAATATGTTGTGGACTAGCCTGAGGCTCAAAAGGATCGTACTACCGTTGGATATATAACTCATGGGTAAATTCATCATGGACTAGTTCAAGGTCCTAAATGATTGTACTACCCTCGTCCCTCTAATGAACTCACATCCTAGACTAACCTAAGGCTCTACAACAACGCTTAACATCCTTTCTCAAACAAAATTGGACTTACGCGCTGGACTAGCCCGAGGTCCTACATGGCCGCTTGCCATCCAGTCCTCCCAAACTGTTGAAGCATTAAATGGAGCATCATAACCAAGGTCGCCTACTAGCACCACAGATTCATACTGTTTGTATCAACATTGAACAATTCTATCGCAAAACTAATATATCATTCCATCTATACACAACAATAAATATTAACCTATAGCTCCGTTCTAAGCGTATCTTATTTCGAGTATATTTTAGTTTAAGGGTCAATCCTTTTAGTGTTTGAAATTTATTTAGTTCGGGGATAAATCTTTCAATTTCGTTCGTATATAGATTCCTAATCATCATTAAAATGTTATCAAAGAATATATTGTGACTACAAAAAGAATCATTTATATTGTAACTATAGTTATATATGTTGATACTACTTACTTTTTTATCTAATTTCCATCCAAACCCATGATTTAATCTTTTAATTCTAGTATTGATGTTTCATTACTTAGATTATAGACCGCAAATCATCATCATCATTATATTATCTATGCACTATACCTCAAGTAAAGAATGAATCGCTTGCTAAATCTCTCGAAACGCTCCAAATAACTTCTTCCTTTCGTTGTTCTGTTCATTTAGTGCATAAAAATATCTGCAATTTGCCTCAGTTCTTTCACTACATCGTAGTACTCGTCTCTATGATCGTTTTGATGGGTGGATCGCCAAAATCCATTGAATATTGAGAAAGTAATGCCAGTATAAATTTGTGAAATGGAAGGGGAAGAATGACGAGGAAAAGAGAGAAGATTAATTAGTTTTTTAATAAAAAAGACTTTTTAAAGTGCTAAATCCGGTTGAAATAACTATTTCACATAAATTTTAAAATAACTAAACTCACCATAATTTAAAAATTCAAAAATTGAAACTGCCACCGATGTGTCAACATATCCCAAGATGTACATTGACATATGTGTAATGATTGAATGTATGTCGATATATCATTTCATATCTGTCAACATACATATCAGCCTTTTCAGTCAACTATTAATTTGTCCATATCTTCTTCATACAATCTTCAAATTGAACAAACACTGATATACCGTTTTGATCCGCAAAAAAGTACCGGTTCGTAATGGTGCAAGTCTCGTTGTCAAATTTAAAAGTTGGAAAAATGACTATTTTGTTCTTCCTTAATTTAAATAAGATTATTTACCAATTTAATATAATTACTTATCATTGTTATATTATAAAATTTTAACTATAATATATCTTTAAATTTTCAGGATATTACAGGGCACCAACATTGACACTAGAGGATTTGCTTCCGCCGTTGAAATACATTTGCGTGGACAGACTGCAGTTAAAACTGCAGTAAAATCTACAATGTTTTAATATAGTTGAATTTGCCTTGTGAAAAAAATGGACTTACTGAAATTGATTTTTAGATCGCAAGAATGCCTATCGTTAGAAAGCTTAAAATATCATTGCGACTTTTATGTAAAAAATATATGACATTTTAAATGTGAAAATAAATGGATTGTATATTGGAGGAAGACAAAACAGCGTATAGTCGAACAACATGGACCTGTTTACATAACTTATTAGGCAGACGTCCTCTTTACAGTAAAATTATCAATTATGATTTAAATTAGATATTTTAAAGTGTATGTGTGTATATACAGCTAGTTTCCACAGCGCATGAAATCTAGCACGTTGATTTTACATATTTGTGGAGCCCATTGGATTGATCATATCAATAAGCAATAGCGATGTTTAGGTAACTATTTAATGACTTAATTATTATTATTAGTTATGTCGAGCCATCACAACAAGAAAAAGTTTATAGATCTTCCATAATTTATTCCTTCTAATTATGTTTGAATTTAATGCCTAGTTTTATAATTATCTACATTTTCAGCTATGCAGGCACTTTGAAATTCATTTTTATTATATTTTTGTTTTTGGTTGAAAAGATTATAATTGGAATTGTGAATCTAAATATATTAAAAATGTTAGTATTAAATGTTTTTTTAGATTGCAATTTTGGCTAAGTTTGAACTGAAATTTAAATCGAATTTCGAAGGAAAAGACTTGATCTGAATTGGGATTTAAATCGTAATATTTTAAGGTTTTTGATAACAAGGATCAATCAAAACAGCTTAATGTCCCTTTTTTGATAGTCGCTCCCTTGCCATTCTGTCTCTATTATTTGTAATCTTGACCTTAAATTTTAACCATCTCAGTGTTTTCACCCTAACAACAGAGACAATGTTGGTGTATAAAACGCACACCAGTAACGCATGCGTGTAATACGTACAGTGAAAAACAAATGTTGTAGCATGCAAACACTATAATGCTTTAATGTTAAGTACAAGAAAACTGTAAACATTATGATATCTTGCTGGGAATGATATGGTTGATGAGTAAAACATTTCACAACTTGGATTACGTATATCGCATTTTGTACTAGAAAAATACGGAAAAATCTGTATGAATATTCCCCCGTTTAAATTGAGTTTAAAGCAAGATTTTAATTTTTCAGGCTACTGTCATAAATCCAAATCCATTGCTTAACAGTAGGAATATTCCCCCGTTTAACCTAATTTAAACAAATTACACAAGACTATTAACAAAAAGTATATCCTTTTTTCCTACGTGCCACTGCTGTAATAAACAGCACCCACACATTTGAAAAGAAAAGTGCTATATGAAACAACACTAATACAACATGTTTTTAATTTTTTTTAACATTTTATATGCAGAAAGTAATCTGATTTTATAGATAGCTGTCAAATTGATCCAAAACAAAATTTTGTTTGCAAGATGTACAAACCAAATATCCTAAAAAATATATTAATGCACCAATCAACTTTTGATGAATTTTGTACTGTTTACATGCTTTGTCAATATCAAAACCAATTTAGCTTTTGTGCTAAGCCTCCCATACTTATCATATTAACTAATGGGTTGTTCATTTTTCGATACAAACTGTTGGGAAATCTGCGGTTCGAGTCGAATCTGATAAATATAATGCCTACTTCTGACTTCAAAGATCTATGAAATAGATTTTTTCAAACAATAGTTCAACCAAGTAGATGCAAACCGGTTATCAAACTATCGACTTTCAATATTCAATGAAGCTTTGTAACTGCATAACCAAATTCAAAATTTGTACGGTTTTGATCTGGCCAAGAACACTTTGTTTTATTTCAAATGGTGCAAAATCCGGAGGCAGATATATTAGAGAGCAAAAAAGGAAAAATCTGCACCGCTGTACAGATGTGACAAGTAGACTGAATTAGCAACACCTTGCAAGCGTTACAAATTCGTTTGATATGAGAGCATTTGTTAGCACCAAATTTGGTCACTAACACCCTTGAGTAGAGTTATGTAGAGAGATTAATGAAGAGAGTAAATTAGAACAGAAAAATATTGTAATTCAATGTGAAAAGAACAACAAAAACAAGAACACCAGATTTATAGTTGTAACGACCCATAAATTTCGACAATTAAATTTGTTTATTTAATAGGATTTTTGTAATTTATTTCTAGTAGGAATAGTAAAACGGGTAAATAAATATTAAAATGAAGGCTAGAATAAATTATGTAAATGGTGACTTAAATCCTATTTATAGAAATTGGAATGAAATTCAATTGAATTTAGTAGGAAAAGATTCCTACCTGGATATAAAATTAATATGAGAAAATTTATGAAAGTATTAATTTGATTTAATGCAATAAAAGATTGAAAACGGTAATTGGAATAGATTAAGGAACCATGTTAGTACAAGTTAATAATTTATAAACTTTAGGGAACATTTCAATTTAACAAATCGATTCAAATGTTGGACTTAGTTATAAGCGTAAATTTATGGGCATGTTAACAAATTAGTATAAATTGACTAATTAAGGGTCAACAAATTTATTTGAAAATCAAACTCATTTAAGGGTAAGTAATTATAATGTATTGATGATATAAACGTTACTAATTATTATCGTAGTAACGGAAGTGTAATTGGAATGCAACCGTAGAAATTTAAGCTAAGTATTAACAATTGAAAGGAATTGTCGATTTAATGGAGTACTATAAATTGTCATACTAAGATAAGAATTGAATATAAGGAAACAAAGGCAAATAGAAATCAAGCAATAAATGTATATAGATTGTAAAGTTATAATAATAAATAGAAATTGGATGACATTAATACAAGATAATGAATTGCAAATTTTATGTTTATATTAAAGTGTGGATGTAAATTTGATTGGTTATATTAATTGAATGGAATCAAAATTTGAAGGGGAAAGGTAAATGGGTATTTGGTAATAAATTAAACGGACTTAAATAGTGAATTTATCTAATTACTATATAATAAATAATGATTGAATAAAAACCTATACCTATAAATATCTATAATATTTGAGTAGAAATAACAAACTTATAAATATGGGATTGAGAGGTTTACAACAATTATTATGAGCTATATACTTAGTTCGTTTAACTAAATCAGAAACCATTGCAATAAATATAAATTTAATGTTATGCAATTGAGATAAACAATTTGAAAATGTAAAGTATCTGGATATATATATTCAAATAAATGGTACCCAGGATGGTAATATGATAAATAGGAATTTAAGAATGGGATCAGGATTTATTTATTTATATGGAAACTTAAAGTCTAATAATTGAATTTAATCGCAATTAAATGAGATTGAATATAGTTAAATAATTCGTTATTTGAAATAAAGATAAAGTGAGAAATTTGTGTGATAATTTGGAATCCAATATTTAATCCATCTGTTTGACAGGAATGAATGGAATACTAATTAATCTATTTAACTAAACGGAATTTTAGGATATTATTTATAATTTGGGAATTTAATGAAATTAAGGATTTATATTGAAATTTATAAATTACCTTCTTTAATTTGACATCTTAACTTGTTGGAATTTTTTTTAAATGATTAAGAATTTTAAAAGTGATAAAATGGGTAAATTTTAGAATCTAAGTACAAAATTGGATTTTATTTATTTATTTTAAATTTATTTAAGTAATATAAAATTAGCCATTTTTGTCACGGACTCGGATTTTGACGAAACTAGTTTCATCGGATCCGTAACAGTGAATTATTGTAAGGTTTCAAGTTTCGTAGCGATCGGACTTGTCGTTTGATCGTACGAACGCAAAACGCCTTGAAATCGATTTAATTGAAATCAATTTGAAATCAATTTGAAAATATTGATTTCAACATAACTTTTTCATACGATCGAATTTGGATGTGAAACATATTCCATCTCGTTCAGAATATTTAAAACACCTATTTGAACATATGAGTTTAACCAATTTCGTTCCGGAGTCAGAACATGCTTTTTGGGCCACGTTAGCGGAAGCACGTATACCTATCCAACCTGATCCATCTATTCAAATCTCTAACCTACCTATATAAACCCAATTATAAACCCTAGCCTCCATCTATCTTCATTTTTATGCGTTCATTTCCCTCAACTCCTCCTTTCCAATGGCTGCAAACCCTAGATCCAGTTTCAATACAAATCAAAAGTCAAAAATCAAAGTCTCCGGAAAAATTCACGAAAATTATATGTCATAGTTCTCGAAGAGCATAATCTGCTGTTACTGTTCGTTTTTCGAATCGATTCACCGCTTGCCAGAAATCGCGAGACATTTCTCGACCGTTCGTTGACCATCGATCAACTTTGCCTGATTGGAAAAAGCTTTCTGGTTATTGTGGAGAATGTCGCGCGTTGTCCGTCGGCGTAGCTTGTTCGTCGTTGCAACGGTTGGATCGAGGGAAATTTTCAAACTAGTGTTCGAAATTGATGGGGCGGTGGCTAATACATCGCGTACGCGATGGTGGCTGAGGCATGGGGTTGATGGCACGTTGTCAGGGGGAGCTCGGCCTCGAGCAGCGAGCGCGATCGTGAAGCATAGGATTAGCGGCAGCGGTTAGGGTTTGTGTTCTGCATCTCACGTGCGTGCGTTCCAGGCGCGTGAGGAAGAACGCCTTCGTGGCAAGGAGAGGTGAGTTTTTTTTTTATTTTTTTTTATTTTGATTTCAAATTGCTATAACGTGAATAACTTTTACATACAACATCCGTTTTACGTGAATTTTTTTTGTTAGGATCGTAATAAAATTCCAGAGATTTTGACATTGGTTTGGACAGATTCTGAGACCGTCGAATTTTTGGGTTTAAATCGGATTTAAATTCGATTTAAATTCAAAAGGTGAGTGTTTTAACCCACTCACAACTTCTAAAATTTCTTATGTTTGTTAAATTAAATATGAGTAGAAATTTATTTATGACTATCTGGCATGTTTTATTCATTATCTCTGTTAAATCGCATTTATTTAATTTAACTGTTAATTAATTTTATTATTGCATATAAATTTGACAGTTAAAATTTATTTATTTGCATATAAACTGATAGTTAAGTAGTTAATAAATTTATTATTGAATATAAACGGTTAGTTATTAACTGTTATTTATTACCTATTATATTTTATATGCTATATATTGATGTTTGTTTTAAATTAATGATGATTGAAATAAATTGGTTGATGATTGATATTGGGTGAATGGATGATGTGTTATATCTTATATAAACTGCAAGTTATCATGCATTTTCATTTCATTCGGGATTGCGGTTTGAAATGATATACAACCGCATTTTTATTTTTAAATTGCGGATTGAAATGATAAATATCCGTATCACTTGACCATAGGATAGAAAATTTTATACAGGCACCTCGGTATATATATATACAAATATTTTTGAAATAATTTTCTATGGTTTGGATGGGATACGGTTTAATAAATATTAAATTTGATATTATAAAAATCTTATTTTATATACATATATAGTTAAAATTTTAAATTTAAGCTATGTATCAATTTGTTAAATAAAATAAATAAGTTGAATAATGGAGTTTTAATGATTTAAGTCAATTAAGATTGGATGGTAAAATTTGAAATTTATTTGAAAGGTACTTATTTAAAAATTTCACTCCATAAGTTGATGTAAACTTATTAAAACTTGGAAATTTTAAGGGTATGATATTTATAACTGGATTTTTATTCAAAATAAATTAAATGAATATCTCTAGTATAAATAAATTGAAGGAAATATTATTTGTTAGAAATTTGAGTTTTAATTTATGGATTTATTTTATGAATATTTCAAAACTAGATAATAGGACAATAAATTGTTGAAGAGAATTTTCAACCTTAAGTTTTGAAATTGTTAAATACTCAAAGGTAGAAAAATATTGAATTTGAAGTGGTTTATTTAACTGAAAGTGAATTTAGAATTTATGGTTTTAGACTAAAATTTTAAATAAAGAAAATTGAAAAGTCGCGGAAATTATTTTATTTTATAAGGTAATTTTAAATTCAGACTATTTTATTCTATATACCGTTTGAATATCCAAACCACTCAAGTTTTAGAAGTATGATTTTAAAGCTATGAGTTTCGAAGTATTATGTTTTGAAAGTTATAATTTAAATGTTGGATTCCAAATATTATAAAATTTAAAGCAGTATGATTTGGAAAAGAAATATATTTGAAATAAAATGATATTATTGATTTGGGTTTTTATAAAAATAATATCAAATGAGTTATTTTGGAAAGGGAAATGATATCGTATTTATGGGTTTTGAAATGGATAGTTATATTCTGGTTTTTGAAAGTATAACTAATTTTTAAATGACCGCGGTGTTATAATAACGTTTGGTTGTTGAAGAGACCGGGATCGGAAGTTGTCATACTCTCTGCCAATTCCGAAAACCACTTTAACAACCGTGTACGCGGTGGAGATTCCAGAATGAAGTAGGATGGTGGCGGCGTTTCATGTACGGTAAATACGTGGACCCAACTCCCGTGAGTTGGCATAAGGTGGCTAAAACAGGAGCGATTGACGGGTTAATAAGGTAGCACCTTTGATCGGACACATCCCTTCGATATTATACTTTGAATTTTGGTTTGATTCGGTGGCCATTTTTGATTTTTATTTGGGGGTGTGGCTCGAGGTGGGCGGTAGCTGCGCGCTACGCGTTACCACCGACCCGGAAGCATAATAAATTGATGGGGCGGCGGCTACTACATCGCGTACGCGATGGTGGCAGAGGCGTGGGGGTGATGGCACGTTGTCAGGGGGAGCTCGGCCTCGAGCAGCGAGCGCGATCGTGGAGCATAGGATTAGCGGCGGCGGTTAGGGTTTGTGTTCTGCATCTCGCGTGCGTACGTTCCAGGCGCGTGAGGAAGAACGCCTACGTGGCAAGGAGAGGTGAGTTGTTTTCTTATTTTTTTTATTTTGATTTCAAATTGCTATAACGTGAATAACTTTTACATACAACATCCGTTTTACGTGAATTTTTTTTTGTTAGGATCGTAATAAAATTCCAGAGATTTTGACACTGGTTTGGACAGATTCTAAGACCGTCGAATTTTTGGGTTTAAATCGGATTTAAATTCGATTTAAATTCAAAAGGTGAGTGTTTTAACCCACTCACAACTTCTAAAATTTCTTATGTTTGTTAAATTGACCTTAGATATGAGTAGAAATTTATTTATGACTATCTGGCATGTTTTATTCATTATCTTTGTTAAATCGCATTTATTTAATTTAACTGTTAATTATTTTTATTATTGCATATAAATTTGACAGTTAAAATTTATTTATTTGCTTATAAACTGATAGTTAAGTAGTTAATAAATTTGTTATTGAATATAAACGGTTAGTTATTAACTGTTATTTATTACCTGTTATATTTTATATGCTATATATTGATGTCTGTTTTAAATTAATGATGATTGAAATAAATTGGTTGATGATTGATATTGGGTGAATGGATGATGTGTTCTATCTTATATAAACTGCAAGTTATCATGCATTTTCATTTCATTCGGGATTGCGGTTTGAAATGATATACAACCGCATTTTTATTTTTAAATTGTGGATTGAAATGATAAATATCCGTATCACTTGACCATAGGATAGAAAATTTTATACAGGCACCGCGGTATATATATAAAAATATTTTTGAAATAATTTTCTATGGTTTGGATGGGATACGGTTTAATAAATATTAAATTTGATATTATAAAAATCTTATTTTATATACATATACAGTTAAATTTTTAAATTTAAGCTATGTATCAATTTGTTAAATAAAATAAATAAGTTGAATAATGGAGTTTTAATGATTTAAGTCAATTAAGATTGGATGGTAAAATTTGAAATTTATTTGAAAGGAACTTATTTAAAAATTTCACTCCATAAGTTGATGTAAACTTATTAAAGCTTGGAAATTTTAAGGGTATGATATTTATAACTGGATTTTTATTCAAAATAAATTAAATGAATATCTCTAGTATAAATAAATTGAAGGAAATATTATTTGTTAGAAATTTGAGTTTTATTTTATGGATTTATTTTATGAATATTTCAAAACTAGATAATAGGACAATAAATTGTTGAAGAGAATTTTCAACCTTAAGTTTTGAAATTGTTAAATACTCAAAGGTAGAAAATATTGAATTTGAAGTGGTTTATTTAACTGAAAGTGAATTTAAAATTTATAGTTTTAGACTAAAATTTTAAATGAAGAAAATTGAAAAGTCGCGGAAATTATTTTATTTTATAAGGTAATTTTAAATTCAGACTATTTTATTGTACATACCGTTTGAATATCCAAACCACTCAAGTTTTAGAAGTATGATTTTAAAGCTATGGGTTTTGAAGTATTATGTTTTGAAAGTTATAATTTAAATGTTGGATTCCAAATATTATAAAATTTAAAGCAGTATGATTTGGAAAAGAAATATATTTGAAATAAAATGATATTATTGATTTGGGTTTTTATAAAAATAATATCAAATGAGTTGTTTTGGAAAGGGAAATGATATCGTATTTATGGGTTTTGAAATGGATAATTATATTCTGGTTTTTGAAAGTAAAATTAATTTTTAAATGACCGCGGTGTTATAATAACGTTTGGTTATTGAAGAGACCGGGATCGGAAGTTGTCATATTCTCTGCCAATTCCGATAACCACTTTAACAACCGTGTACGCGGTGGAGATTCCAGAATGAAGTAGGATGGTGGCGGCGTTTCATGTAAGGTAAATACGTGGACCCAACTCCCGTGAGTTGGCATAAGGTTGCTAAAACAGGAGCGATTGACGGGTTAATAAGGTAGCACCTTTGATCGGACACATCCCTTCGATATTATACTTTGAATTTTGGTTTGATTCGGTGGCCATTTTTGATTTTTATTTGGGGGTGTGGCTCGAGGTGGGCGGTAGCTGCGCGCTACGCGTTACCACCGACCCGGAAGCATAATTGGTATATCTACCCTGGCATTGCCTAGTTGTGTCGTGTCACCTACCTTATCGCGCCTTGTACGAGTTTGGATTTCTTCCGTAGCCCGTGTGGTATCCTCTAGTGGCTTCTCGATCAGGAGGGACTATGATATTGGATGGACTACTGGGACTATTACGTGTTAAGGTGGAAAATGTAAAGCCTTAACGCTATTTAAAAGTAAGTTTATTTTACAAATAGACACTATTATAATAGCGAAATATACTACATAGTAAATAGTTTAACGGATCCTTAAGAGATGTAAATCCCGAGCATCTTTTATGTTACTACACTCATATTTATTTCTGTTGATTTAACTTACATAAGATCTTTTAGTTCTGACTCGAGTGTTTTCTCTTTTCAATTCGCTCGGGTCAGTCCGAGCGTTTCAGGATTTGAAGTTTTAGCTCTGGAGGACGAAGACGAAGATTTGTATTACTATTATCTACTATTATTGCACTACACTCATACTGTTCCGCTGCATTGTTATTGGTTTGTGTAACTCTGATATGTATTATGTGAATATAATCAAATGCTTTTGTAAAACAGCTTCATGAACTGTATATTTGATTATTATATTTTATCCTTCCGCTGTGAGATTCTTTTTGCTTTTCTTCTTGTTTTTCTTATTTACCCCATAACAATCCGCCCTTGCGTATGGTTTGAATTGGCACGTGTGTCGATTTAAAGCGTGCGAAAAGGCGGGACGTTACAATAGTGGTTCGGCGTAACTGCCTATGTCCACTTTGAGTTTAATCTTTATTACTTTCTCAATCACTTGAATACAGATGCAATCCATAAACAAATCACTTGAGTATAAGTTTGAATCAAAAATAGACGAGTCTTCAAAATGGCAGTCTCCCCAGTGTTCTCGGAAAAAGGTCCATTTCATTGTGCCCCTGCCCTTCTATTTATAGACGAAGATGGGTTGGACTTCCCTCATCGGCCTAGGAACAATGTGCTTCGGTCCGTGGTAAGTAACTTCTGTGCACCAAGCCATAGATGCCGAACGAGGCATTGTGCCGAACGAGGCTCGTGCCATCTAGACCGAGCGACGTGTGCCAAACCGTGCCTAAATGCCAAACATGTTGACTGCATCAAACCCGTATATCATCATGCTCCTCTTGGTCAGAATCTTGTTTAGTGCTAATAATAATGTCTTCAATTGTCGTTTTGTAGCCGGGCCAACGTGCCGGCTAACATTTTCACCCCAAAGTGTGTCGTGTGAAGCAACAAGACACGCTTTGAATCAGCGAGTATTCCTTGTTTACAGAAAGAAATCCATCATGTTTCCTGAATAGTCATTATTCTTCAATTTTATCCACCCAAGGTGTCATATCCTTCTTTGGTTGTCATGACGCTTGGTTGATTCCTAATATTATAAATCAAGGGATGTTGTTCATAAGTGGCCATCCGTATCCGGTTCTACAGGGGCAGTAAGCTTCGGCTATTTGATATAGTCTTTTCTTAATAACCTTAAGTGAGAATTCGGTACATGTTCTTGCCATTGGCTGTTGGACGTGTTTTATATGCTCATAAGTCATCGCCAATTCCATCTAGTTTAATTGCAATTCAATTGTGATTCCTTATTCGTATTATATTTTTTTTGTGAAATAAGGGTTGTAATCAGCCACTTGATGAGAGGGGACTTCAAGTTTGACATGGATGACAAACTCAGAGCAGTAAGCAAAGGCGAATGGAGTACGACCAATCATGGACTCATGGGTAGTTCTATAAGCCCATAATGCTGTTGGGAGTTCATTCGCCAATTTATCTCTAGCCTTTTCCAAACCTCTCTTCAGTACAGATTTTATGATTTTGTTCACAGCTTCAACCTGTCCATTTGCAGTTATAATAGATCATCGAAAGTCATAAGGACAGATGACGTTACAGACAATGAAATTGATTATCTTCTTCATCTTAGTCGTGGTTAAATGTTCTTCAGCTGCCCATTTGGTGAAGTATTCAACTGCTATGATGGCGTATTTCGCACCACCTTTAGGATCGGTAAGAAGACGATGTCAATGTCCCCAAGTAGCAAACGACCATGGACTAGCCATTTGAGTAATTTCAATCGGCGGGGCTCCCATATTTTTTGCAAACATCTTGCACTTTTTGCATTGTCTAGCATGATCAACCGCATTTGGATTGATAGTTGGCCAGTAATACCCATGGCAGAGTATTTTCTTTATCAGGGTTTTTCCACCTGATGTAATCGCCACATTCTTCTTCATAGACTTCTCTTGAGACCCATTTGATATCATCATGGGTGATACACCGAAGTATGGGAATGGATAAACTCCTTTATACACATGACTTCTTCTTGGATGATTTGGCATGAAGATTTGAGAAGGATCTGTCGTTTTTCATTCCTTCATTCAGTAAGAATTCCTCATTGTAGATAGTCTTTGATAGGAGTCAATCATGATCCCTTTTTTGGCTCTGTCTCCAAGATCTAGCGGATCTCCATCCGTTAATGCTTGGAATATTAAGTATTTCAACCGAAACAATGTATGTCCGTTGCACGTCTCTAAAACTGGCCAGCTTGGCCAGTTATTGGACTCTTTTCATTTTGTTCGCTGAGTATGTGTGTAATGATGTAATACGTGAAGTCGGCTAGTAGCTCTTAGACCTGGCCGAAATAAGGAGCAAGACAATGCCCATTAGCAAGATCAACTTCCTTAACTTTGCGTACTATCAATAAGGAATCACAAGAGATGTCCAAAGTTTTCACTCCAAATCCTCTAGCAAGTTTGAGGCTGGAGGTCGAGGCTTCATAATAAGCATCGTTGTTTGTTATAGGGAAATCGCGTTTCAAGATGTAGCAGATCAATCGTTCCTCAGGAGTCATTAACATGAATCCTGCGCCATAACATTGATCACTGGATGCTCCATCTGCGTATATTTCCCATCTGTCAGTTGGTTCTCCACTACTCTTCGAGTAATCATCTGATGTAGTGAATTTGGGTATGAGGTCTGCTAATTTCCATCCTTGGATAGCCCTTCGAGGGAAATAATTGATATCGAATTGGCTTAGTTCGATATTCTATTTAAATAGTCTTTAAGACATCTTAGGTGGATGTATGCCCTGTCGCAACAGCTGGTAGGCATAAACGTTGATGGTTACTCTGTCGAATCCTAGAGTCTTGTCATGAGTTATTAAGTCTAATAGTGAAGGGCTCTAAATGCTCTAATCGATTATCTGCAAATGGCCAAAGATCAAGCTTAAAAGCACGCTGAAGGAAATGTCGAGTAAGGGTCAGCCTTAAGTTGCATGCAGCTGCATAGCTGGATCTTGCTATGAGTTTGAATTTTCATGTATATTCGAGTAACACACTTTCTATTCAATGCATTCATGATCCTTTATCCGTCCTTCGGGTTGGAGCGACAGTCAGTTTCCCATGAGCTTTGGCATTGATTTAATGATTCTATCTCTAGATATTCTTTCGGTCATAGCCTTGAGTAGCTGTAAGCACTATATATAAGTTTTAATGCTGAGCTATCGCAGCCAGTCTTTGGATGACCATGCGTCTGCTCCCAGTCTCGGGTTGATAAATGTACTGCATGGACGATTAAGTCTCGTCCCAGCAATGTTTATATTCTCACGTAAACTCCAAAGACATAGAGTCAAGCGGTGAATAGTCGGTTCACATTCATCTTGCTTCTCGCTCATGCCCCCAGGTCTGGGGCATATACTGATAAGTAGGAAGGTCATCCATGCCCAGTTTAGCTTTACTCTCTTTCCCGTTGAGTCGTGGGATCAGGTCAGTTGATGGGAGGCGGGGTCTCGCCTATCTTGGATTATATTATGCTTTTTCATTCCAAGAGGAACACTTCGATGCCTCGTCAGTTTCAAGGCATTATTTGGACATTGGACGGTCATTCACGTCCACTTTGGTTCATGTTCTGTAATCAGATCTCGGGGTAAAGTTGGATACAAATGTAGTCGGGTCATGCTCATCCAGTTTCATACTTCTCCTGATGGATCGAAGGAGGGTGCAGGAGAATTTTTGACCAAGTCTTCGTGGTTTACTCTCCTTTCCACACTCTGGAGGTCATAGTTTTTCAAGGAACATCCGAGGCACATTCGTATGTGCTTGGTGCGGATCGGTATTGACCCTCGATCTAAGGTATGATATAGTCGGACTCCCGTAGCTTTGGATGCCGTTTCGATCGGTTATGTATTGAGGCATCCCCATAGTCGTTGCCTTAAGTTGTAAAGAATGCCAAGCTAAAGCTATAGTAAGTTATTGTATTTAGATTTTAGAGATTTGTACTCCTGCTCCCAGCATTGATTTGGCTAGGACACTAGTTGGATGGTCGAACTCCATCATTAGCGAGCTAATAATCCTCCTGTCGATTTCAGGCCGAAGTTTGCGGAATAGAGAAAGGTCGGAATCCACACATCTATTTATCGATGTTTATAAACCACTCTGCATCTTGGTGACTTAGTGTTATTCTCCCCCAGGTCGACTCGTGCCCAATTTGTGTTCATGCTTCGGTCCATGCTCCGGGGACTTAGAGATTTGTCAAACAGTTTATGCTTTAGTCCACAGTTTGGGACACCGAGATTTTCGTCAATTCGTTTATACTCTAGTCTGCACTCTGGGGACTTAGAGTACTTTAGTCCGCTTCTGGGACTTAGAGATTATTCTCAAGTCTTTTATACTCTAGCCCGCACTCTGGGGACTGAGAGTACTCTAGTCCACTTTAGGAACTTAGAGGTTTTTTTAAGTCGTTTATAATCTAGTCCGTACTCTGGGGACTCAGAGTACTCTAGTACGCACTCTGGGGACTTAGAGATTTTTAAGTCGTTTATACTCTAGTCCGCGCTCTGGGGACTCAGAGTATTCTAGTCCGCACTCTGGGGACTTAGAGATTTTTAAGTTGTTTATACTCTAGTCCGCACTCAGGGGACTGAGAGTACTCTAGTCTCCTTTAGGGACTTAGAGGATTTTAAGTCGTTTATACTCTAGTCCGCACTCAAGGGATTTAGAGTACTCTAATCCGCACTCTGGGGATATAGAGGTTTTTGAGTCGTTCATACTCTAGTCCGCACTCAGGGGACTTAGAGTACTCTAGTCCGCACTTTGGAGACATAGAGGTTTTTAAGTCGTTTATACTCTAGTACGCACTCAGGGGACTTAGAGTACTTTAGTCTGCATTCTGGGCACATAGAGGTTTTTGAGTCATTTATAATCTAGTCCACACTTAGGAGAATTAGAGTACTCTAGTCCGCACTATGGGGACTTAGAGGTTTTTAAGTCGTTTATACTCTAGTCCACACTCAGGGGACTTAGAGTACTCTGGTCCGTACTCTGGGGACATAGAGGTTTTTGAGTCGTTTATACTCGAGTCCGCACTCAGGGGACTTAGAGTACTCTAGTCTGCACTCCGGGGATATGGAGATTTTTGAGTCGTTTATACTCTAGTCTGCACTCAAGGGACTGAGAGTACTCTAGTCCGCTTCAAGGACTTAGTGGTTTTTAAGTCGTTTATACTCTAGTCTGCACTCAGGGGACTGAGAGTACTCTAGTCCGCACTCTGAGGACTTGGAGATTTTTGAGTCATTTAGACTCTAGTCCGCACTCAGGGGACTTAGAGTACTCTAGTCCTCTTCAGGGACTTAGAGATTTTTGTTGAGAGCAGTCATATTTCCACCCGTTTAATTTGTATTTCATTTACCGTATCGAGGCTAATGTCATCGAATGAACGATCGAACCACATTTGCTCATGGAATATGACTCTGCCCTTAGCATGAAGGACGAAACTTGAAAAATGGACGGTCGATTCTCGTTCGCTTGGTGATTATAGCTCTTCCAATCAAGTCAAGGAAGGAGGTATATGACAGATGGTTGGATCACATCCATGCTGGGTTAGACAGTCAAATCTCACTCTATTTGCTTCGCATCCCTTTCTAGAAAATAAGAATAATAGATTATTGAGTAGACAAAGTAAGTTTCATATGTTACAAGGTGCAGTCGTGTCCATGTATTGAGAGCGATGGTTAATGAGTAGGCAGTTCACCACAACTACTTCAAGTCTGGCTTTCGAACAACCTTTTGTGTTCAAAGTAGCATTTGATGTGTAGATGATCAAATCATGTCCACTCTAGATAGATCCCGGCGTCACTGAGCTTCCGAATGGGCATTTGTATTTTTTCGAATTTTGTTCTATGACTCGGTTTGAGTGGATGATCGAGCCATATTCATTCTAAGCCTTGCTTAGGCTTTCAAGTCAAATGTGGAGGTTGATGAATGGACAGTCGGTCATGTTCGCTTTATATTGGGCTCTGATCATGACGAGCTTTTCAATCTCTAGTGCATAGCCCCAAATCGAAGGCATATGGTTGATGGTGAGCGGTCGAATCATGCTCGTCTTGATGAAACTCCACAGGTCCGATCAAGGTCGGTGTGGATTGGTTGGCGGCCAAATATGAGTACTTGGTCACCTGCATAGTTTTGAAAGAAGTTTAGTTCAAGTCGGCCGTAATCCAAAGCATAATTAAAATAATCCAAAGAAGATCGGTACAAATCTCATTAGTAAGCAGGGCAGTATCGTGTGCTCGCTATTCGACTTTGCCCCAGGCTCCTTTTAAAGGGATGTCGGCCGTCAGTAGTCTAATTGATAATCATTGCCCTTTATTAATAAGAATCGGAAGTTCGCTGCGTGCCATTCTGCAGGACTTGTACATACTATTGAAGCTTTCCTTTCCAGATCGACTTTTCGATCACACCTCAGAGGTGTTTGTAATCGCCCGTGTTAGGATCAGTGAGCATCTGGGAATATACAACATGCCCCTGATTTTTTTAGACTTTGGTGTACTCTCTCGAGGTTGGTTTCCAGTACCACTCTGAGTCGCGAGTCTTCAAGTAGAGGTTGTCAATTGAATCTTTCAAAGAGCATATGAGTCAAATTTTGAGGTCTTGTTTTGTCTACTGGGATCAGCATCCTTAGCCAACGGGTCTTCATTGATATTTTTCTTAGTCTGTTCCGCTCCTCCACGCTTTGGTTTAGATTCATTTTTGTCATAGAAACAATCCATGGTCATAGGAGGCTCTCCAGCTAACTAGCTGCCAAAATATATATGGAGGTTGATTCTCCTCAAAGGTGATCAGTATGATATCCCTTTGAGAGTATTGTTTGAGTAGCGGTTGCTTTTCCATTCCCTTGTTGTCGTTCAGAAGCTGTCGCTAGATCGTCTATGCCCTGGTCGATCATGGGATGTAAGGGAAGTGTATATAATGTTCCTTTTTTAAGTTGAGTTTTGAATTCACTATCTGGAGGCACTACGCCGCGGCTAGTGTTCGGGGGGTTCCCCTCGAATTTTTTTTAGCTTCTTTTTCGAAAATTTGGGTCGTACCCGAAAATATTTTTTTTTGAAAAAATAGGGATCGTATAAGAGACTGGTGAAACTTAAGTTTGGATCGAATAAGCATGGCTCGGCTTGGCATATGATGCAGTTTGGCCTGGATGCGGCTCGGCATAGGGATGCGGCTCGGTCTGGATGCCGCTCGGCATAGGGATGCCGCTCGGCATGGATGCGGCTCGGCATAGGGATGCGGCTCGGTCTGGATGCCCCTCGTCATTGGGATGCCGCTCGGCATTGGGATGCCGCTCGGCATTGATGCCGCTCGGCATACACTTTTTTTGGAGTGGCTCGGCATACACCTTTTCTGGAGTGGCTCGGCACACACCTTTTCTGGAGTGGCTCGGCATACACCTTTTCTGGAGTGATTGGCTGAATTGCCTTCAGAGGAGGGTCGACCTTCATTCAACTTGAGTGCGAACTTCAACATCCAATCCCCAGCTCTTGCGTACATCAGTGAATCCAATCTACGACCATCAGCTTCCTTTAGATTTCTTTCAAATCTGAGTAGAATAGGAAGTTTTCTAATAAACAACTGGATCTATCTCGCGAATGTGGAAATCCACTAGTAGATGATGAGATCCAATCAAGCTGAGAATTCAATTCTTAGTGAAAGCACCAAAATGTTAGCACCAAATTTGGTCACTAACACCCTTGAGTAGAGTTATGTAGAGAGATTAATGAAGAGAGTAAATTAGAACAGAAAAATATTGTAATTCAATGTGAAAAGAACGACAAAAACAGGAACACCAAATTTATAGTGGTTCGACGTAACTGCTTACGTCCACTTTGAGTTTAATATTTATTACTTTCTCAGTCACTTGAATACAGATACAATCCGTAAACAAATCACTTGAATACAAGTTTGAATCAAAAATAGATGAGTCTTCAAAATGGCAGAGTCTCCCCAGTGTTCTCGGAAAAAGGTCCATTTCACTGTGCCCCTGCCCTTCTATTCATAGACGAAGATGGGTTGGACTTCCCTCATGGGCCTAGGAATAATGTTCTTCGGCTCGTGGTAAGTAACTTCTATGCACCAAGCCATAGATGCCGAACGAGGCATTGTGTCGAACGAGGCTTGTGCCAAATAAGGCTTGTGCCGAATGAGGGTTGTGTCGAACGAGGCTTGTCGAACGAAGCTTGTGCCGAACGAGGCTTGCCGAACGAAGCTTGTGCCGAAGGAGGCTTGCCGAACAAAGCTTGTGCTGAACGAAGCTTGCCGAGCAATATGGACCGAGCGACGTGTGTCGAACCGTTCTTGCCGAACCGTGCCAAAATGCCAAACATGTTGACTGCATCAGACCCGTATATCATAAGGCTCCTCTTGGTCAGAATCTTATTTAGTGCTAATAATAATGTCTTCAACTGTCGTTTTGTAGTCGGGCCTAGGTGCTGGCTAAGAGCGTTTAGTAACACTCTAATGGCGTTACAAACCTATGTTGGAAGAAGAAGGAGAAACAGTGATTATTTCTATGTTGAACAATAGTTCTAGCCGTCATTTATATAGAGTTCGAGGAGGTGTCTATTCATCAAAGGTTACTTCCAACGGTTCAGAACCGTTAGCAACGGTCACGCGGCCTTTGAAATTGCCAATGTCCCGTTTGGTCCATAATGGGCTGAAATCTGGTCCATTACCATTTTTAGATTGGCTCCAAAAAATATCGTCATTGTACCGACACGCTTACACGTACCCGGCCTGGTTCGGTTCGGTCGGTCGGACAGACGGACGTCGGCGGCGGCGCGCGTGTATGGTGGTTATGCATGACTTTTCTCCTCTCAACAAAGCAAACATTTGGGAGCCCCAAGGCCTAAACTCCTTCATGAGAAACCCATACTTAAACAAGCATAGTTCCCAATATCTCAAGATGTGAGACTTTTGCTTTTTTTTCTTTCTTCCCTCTTCCTTTCTTCTCTCTTTATGAAAACAAAACAATGGGAAAACTTTAAAATATCCAACATTCTCCCCCCATTTTTAAGTTTGGATAATTAAAAAGACATTTTTAGGTTGAAACCAGAATAGCTGCATCACTTGAGTGATTGCCACGTACCCATGTGGGATCAAGCCAAACGTAGTTCAAAGATCAAGAATTACACCATCGTGAAAACCAACACATAAATAAAAGGTATCTTTTGGATTTGAACCTTTTATTAGTGTAAACCATTCAAAGCCTTATCGAAATTCTATAGTGAACGAATCTTGAACCAAGTATCCCTTATGATAAAACCGAAACAATCACACATGTTGATTTTCTTTGGTAAAGGGTTATGTATTGCTCAGCACGTTAATGGCTATGTGCTTTTAATCCTGGGTTCACGAGTCTACGTTAGAAAGCGTCTTACTTTTCTAGGAAACGACCTGATTTCCATACTCATATAGGTAAGTCTCTTAAGGTGTTTCTACGATATACCCTTTTAAGGTATCTAGATTTATTAAGGATATTTTATCCATCCTTTGTTCTTGCAAAATCCAACACAAAATATTATGCGATTATTGATTTAGTGTTCCATTATCATTCTCTTAACTTGTTGGTGAAAGTGTGCTATATGGTGGATCGTATAATATGGTTATACGATAATGCAGAGTATGGTGATAACTATATAGTTAATTATGCAGAATATAAAAGCAGTATAGTAAAATGACATCAGAGATTTTTATACTGGTTCGGAGCACCGTCCTACGTCAAGTCCCAGACTCCTTCTGGAATTTCACTAAAACAACAACTCTCACATAACCCGAATGAACAGGTCTATACACCCCTGAGCAGCCGAACAGGGACATGAGCAGCAGAATAGGATTTCGCCTCAACAGCCAAAGAGGATTTTACTCTCCTGAGCAGCATAACAAGACTTCAACTAATACAGAAAATACTTTGACTAATGTGTGTTCTGATAACACGGATTTGTCACTTGTAGTACACCCTTTCTATAATCTTCTCCTCGAGTATAAATGTTTATATTTGAAGTATATGAAGAATAGAAAGGTATAATATTGCTTTAATGAAGAATATTTAAAAGTATGATAGCAAATATATTTTACAAAGTTAGAAAGAATAAGAGAGATCGATTGTGATTAAGTGAATTGAAATGAAGTTGGAGTTTGTATTTATAATAGTTAGAAAGCTACGACTGTTGGTGAAGAGTTTCGATCGAAGTGTTGCATCCGAAGCTTTTCGTTAAAGGTTCGCCACTCTTCACAAAAGTCGTGTCCTTTCAAAAATATTACTGTTATAGAAATTCAGTCGATTGGACTACAGGGTCAGTCGACTGAATATTCAAACGAATATAAATATTTAAATTCATATATTTGTGCACTGTGCATGTTGCACATTTTATCTAGTGTCAGTCGACTAGAAACCTGATTCAGTCGACTGACCTGGTGTATTATGTGCAATATGCACAGTTTGTATATATATATAACTTTCAAACTTTTATAAATTAATTATATGCTTATATATGTGTATAAAAAGAGTGATAAAAAATATAAGCTAATATATACTTAACTGAGGAGAGATTTTAACAATATTGACCTAAGACTCAAAAGATCAAAATATAAAATTGATGCACCGGTTTTGAAGTCTTGTCTCCTTGTAGTATATATTCTCTTTTTGTTGTAGCTGTCATCAAATCTGTATGTTGTAGTGATAGCTTCGTGTCATGAATCAAAACGAAGTCTCAACATTCTTCCCCTTTTTGATTGATGACAACCTGTAAATAGATAAAGATTTCGACTGTATATATAAAACATAGATACTTACTCCCCCTGAATCTTTGACGCTCTATATCCTGCATTTTTATTAATAGTAATAATCTTTCTCCCCCTTTGTCATCGACAAAAAGGAAGAAGTAATATGATATTATAATGTGAAAGATAACATGAAATAAAACCAAGAACAATCATCCACACATTTAATATTCATAGACAAGAGTGTTCAAAAGCAAATAAACTAGGATGGCCATTTAATTACAAGCCATATTAATTAAAACAATTGACTTGAGACGAAAGAAAAATAAACATCTTACTGCATTGGACCCTTACCCCTACCATCATTTTCGGCATTACCATCATCATCACCACTAGCTTGATCGTCCCTAGAAGAAGAAGAAGACCATGTGAATACGGGTTGCTTACCCAGATCACCTATAGTAGAAGTAGATGTACCGTAAGAGCGCGATATAGCTTGCCAAAATTTTGTGAAAAATCCTTTGACTTTATTAAGCTTCTTATCAACTTTGAGGATGTTTGATTGAAGGATTTCGATTACGGCACATGATATTGATGGCCACACGTGGTTGAAGACCTTCATTCGAGATTATAATATCTTCTTGTTGATAGTGAGTTGAGCGTTGATGAGAAGTCTTTGAGATGGCTTGCCATGTTGTGGTTAGGCTTGTATTGTTTTCCTTTGGGTCCATTCCTCAAAGGATATTATAGGAGGGGGTCGGGCAGCCGGTAATTTCATTAAGGCTATTGTCCAAGCGTTCAAACAACCAACGGTAGAAACCGATGAATCCGGTTTCGGAACTTCACATGCTTTGAGAAGGTGCAGTATATATTCGTCATAGTAAATGATATTCATCCTTCCGTTGTTGAAGCTCAAAAATTCGTCAAGTAGTAAATGGTGCCAATTGACTTTGATGCTCCCAGAAATAGCATACAAAGCTATAAAATTATTCTCGTATACAAGTTCATAACTCCCAGTTCCAGGAGTTACTGTTTTCATTAAGCTCGGTGAATAATTCGTGCCTTTGGTCGTAAAGACAACGATTTTAATTGACGCATATCGTCTTCAAGAAATAAATGACTTACGCGATCTCGAATAACTAAATCAACATCAATAGTAGCCAACTCAACTCCATCATTTTCTATTTTTAGAATATGAACCATGCGGTCTAGAGAAAAGAAGACGGGCTTATCACATAGGAGACTCTATATGAAATCTTCCCGATTTTGAACCTCTTGATGACCCAAGTTGAGATTAGCGTAGAACAACTTAATCATAATTTGGTCGATTTTATGTTTATTGTCGTCAATATCAATTAACGACTCTAAATTGCTACGGAGGGCTAATTCTTGAATATGATAAGGTGAAAAATCAGGGAATTTGATGAAGGAACCTTCGAATATTCTTGAATCTTGCATCCGTCTCCATCTCTTCATTGCGGTGTCGTCAAACAACCATCGTTGAATTTGTTCATTAGAAGGAGGTTGAGATGATGAAGGGAGTTGATCATTACGTTTTGGTGCCATTTAATTTTGAATTTGAGGAGAAAATTTTGATTTTTGGAGATCTTAGGGTTTGCTTAGGGTTTTGAAGATTTTGAAAAACTGAATTGTAAAAGAGAAGAGAATGTAAAGTGATAAATAAAGGGGTAAAGAGGGTAGCTTAGTCGACTGGTGCAGGCCTTCAGTCGACTGAAGCTGAAGGCCATGAATTTTCGACCTTCTGATCCAGTCGGCTGAGGGCCTACAACAGTCGATTGGCCTTGTTAAATATTTGCCTTTGTTATAGCGTCAGTCGACTGGTGCAGAACTTTAGTCGACTGAAGTTGAAGGTTGATAATATTCAGCCTTCTGGTCCAGTCGACTGAGGCCTTGCATCAGTCGACTGGCCATGTTTATATTTTAAAATCTTTGCAGTGTCAATCCACTGATTTTCAAGTCCAATTGACTGACCTGTATCATTTTACACAGTAAATTGTTTTATGATATGTATAGTGTATATTTTATAAATATAAATAATTTTAGTTTACTGAATGATATAGATCTAACTTTATTTTGCAGTTAAATGTGAACAATTTTTTATATCTAAGTTGTTGTTTATTGCACCGGAAATAATTTTATTTCAGATATATAAATGTACACATTGGTAGAAAATTTTAAAAATACAACGAAAAATTCATTAAACACCATGATTATTTCTTAGGACTTGGTGTCTTGAATTCTTTCAGCTGTTTATGACGAACGTTCAAAGCTTCGTTGAGATCCCATGAATTTGGTGAGTATGGAGGTCGCGGAGGAGACGAAGTTGAAGGACGTCGGATAGGCGAGACGAGATTTTCGTCTATAAGTTGTGACGAAGCCCCGCAAAATTTCATTGCTATATGCTCGATTATACTTATACGTCTGGAGTTAACTTTTTGTACATAATACATCTCCCGTTGAAGCATTAGAGACTCCTGTTGATAATGGTGGAGATCGCCGATCTTTTATTTTGTGTTTGGTGAAATATCAACGGTCTTTTTTCCTTTTTTCTTGTCCGGCATGTATCTGGTGTGGTAAACCGATGATGGTGAACCTTTGTGGTCTGGTGCTTTTGGGGAATTGGGCGTGGCAATGAATTCAGTAGAGTCGGTAGTGGAGGATGTTGACATTGTTTTAAAAGCTGCTGTTAATTGATTTATTACTTCAGAGAATCGAATGGTGTATTGTTTTGAGTGCATAGGAATAGGAATATGCACCTATTTATAGTTTTATTTTTAGAAAAAATAGGATGTTATTTGTGGATTATATTAATTCCAACCTAAAAGAATGTAGAGACACAGGTTTCTAATGGCTGGGATAATTTGGACAGTTATAATATTTATAAAATTAATAATATAAATTATAAAGATAACTGTGACACATAATGTAGTATAAAATACATGTTACTATATAATAAAATGGCCATAAGAGACTAGAACAGAAAACATTAATAGCTCAGGTGGTTAAGACACATTGGCTATTCACAACAGGCCATGAGTTCGAGTCTTAGCATGGTCAGAATTTCGAATTTTTCGACAAATTATTATTTTTGACTTTTAGTTAATTTTTTTTATATTTTTGTTTATATATCCTTACTTGAGATTATCCCGAGCTCACGTTGCAATTTTATAAACGTATTCTCTAATAGTGGTTTAGTAAAAATATCTGCTAACTGATTTTCGGATGGTACGTAGTCTAGATTTATTATATCTTTTTCTATATTATCGTGTAAAAAGTGGTGTCTAAAATCTGTATGTTTAGTTCTCGAGTGATTTACAGGATTTTTAGATAAATTAATTGCACTAGAATTATTGCAATAAATTGTTGATTTTGATAGGTTGATCCCAAAATCTTTAAGTGTCTGTTGCATATAAATTACATGTGTGCAAGCTAGTGCTGTAGAAATGTATTCTGCTTCACAAGTTGATAGAGAGACACAGTTTTGTTTCATACTAAACCAAGATATTAACGATTTACCAATGAAGTGAGACGTACCACTTGTACATTTTCTATCTGTTCGTGATCCTCCGAAATCAGCATCACTGTATGATACTAATTCGAATGAACACTCTTTTGGATAGAAAAGTACGAAATTTATAGTTTTGCTAAGATAACTAGTATTCGTTTTACAGCACGTAGATGTGATTCTTTCGGCTCTGCTTGAAATCGTACACACAAGCATACGCTCATCATAATATCTGGTCTACTTGCAGTTAAATAAAGTAGTGATCCTATCATACTACGATATAATTTCTGGTCTACACTTTTTCCGTTTTCATCTTTATCAAGATGTGCTGTTGTGCTCATAGGTGTTGGTTTGGCAGAGGTGTTTTCCATTCCAAAACGTTTGATAAGATTATCAACAATATTTTTCTTAATTAATAAAAATTCTATTTGAAACTTGTTTAATTTGTAATCCTAGAAAATATGATAATTCTCACATATGAGACATTTCAAATTCTCTAGTCATTATGTCAGAAAATTCTTTATATAATTCATTATTAGTTGAGCCAAATATAATGTCATCAACATATATTTGAACTATTAATATGTCATTTTTAGAATGTTTTATAAATAATGTTTGATCTACTTTTCCTATTTCGAATCCAAAATTAATTAGATAGCTTTTAAGACGTTCATATCAAGCACGTGGTGCTTGCTTTAATCCATATAAAGCTTTCTTAAGTTTATATACATGAACTGGATATTTTTCATGAATAAATAAAGGAGGTTTTTCAACATAAACTTTTTCTTTAATGTAGCCATTTAAAAATGCACTTTTAACATCCATTTGATAAAGTTTAAAATTATTAAAACATGTGTATGCTAGTAAGATTCATGTTGCTTCAAGTCGAGCAACTGGAGCAAACGTTTCTTCGTAATCTATTCCTTCTTCTTGATTATATCCTTGTGCTACTAATCTTGCTTTGTTTCTAGTTATATTTCCTAATTCGTCTGCTTTATTTTTATAAACCCATTTGGTTCCTATAACCATCTGATCGGTCAGTCTGGGTAATAATTCCCAAACTTCATTTCGTTCAAACTAATTTAATTCTTCTTGCATAGCAATAATCCAATTTTCATTGGATGATGCTTCTTTAGTATTTTTAGGTTCTATAGTAGAAAGAAAAGCTACATTTCCCATTAAATTTAATTGACTTCTAGTTCTAACATTTGAATATATTTCTCCAATTATATTTTCTATAGGATGATTTCGTAAAACTCTTCGAGGAGATCTTATTGTATTAGTAGTATTTCTATTTTCTAAATTATAAACAATGTTTTCATCTTCTCTAGATAAAATGATATCGTCGTCGTCTCTCGAATTGTTTATTATTGTTTTTGTTTTATTAAGTAAATCATTGTCATTATTTGTAGTAGAAACAAGTTTAGCGTTTTCATCAAAAGATACATGGAGTGATTCTTCGGTAGTATTTGTTCGTTTATTAAAAATTCGATGAGCTTTACTTCGATTTGAATATCCAAGAAATATTCCTTCGTCAAATTTTGAATCGAATTCGCCAAGCTGATCTTTAGTATTTAATATAAAACATTTTGATCCAAATATTTTAAAATAAGATATGTTTGGTTTTCTACCGTTAAAAAGTTTGTAAGGAGTATTTTTGGTGAGAGGTCTAATAGAAACACGATTCAAAACATAACAAGCAGTTGCAACAGCTTCAACCCAAAATTGTTTTGGTAACGTGCTTTCATTTAGTAAAGTTCTTGCACATTCTTGCAGAGTTCGATTCTTTCGTTCTACAACTCCATTTTGTTGTAGAGTTCTACGAAATGAAAAATTATGAAAGATTCCTTTCTTTTTACAATAGTTATCAAATTGTATATTTTCGAATTCACCTCCGTGATCACTTCTAATATTTTTAATTTTAATACCTTTTAAATTTTGAATTTGTTTAACAAATGTTTTGAAATTTTCAAAGGTATCACTTTTATTTTTCATAAAAGTAGTCCATGTATATCTAGAAAAATAATCAACTATTACAAATACTATTTATTTTGATTTATAGATTGAATTTGGGTAGGGCCAAATAAATCCATATGAAGTAACTCGAGCGGTTGTAGTATCGAGATAACTTTCCTAAATTTAAACGAGGATTTAGTTAGTTTACCTAGTTGACATGAGTCACATATATCATTGACTTTAAAATTCATATTTGGTAATCCTTTTACAATATTATTTTTCGAAATTTTATTTATATTTTTGAAATTGATATGACAAAATCGTTTATGCCATATCCATGGATCATTTTCTTTAGCTATTAAATACATATCTGAGTTATGATTAACTTTCATATTTAAAATGTAAATGTTCTTATCTCTATTTCCTTCGAAAATAAGATTTTGATTCTGATCAAGAATACTACACTTATTTTCAGAAATTGATATTTTGAAACCTTTATCGCATAATTGACTTATACTTAATAAATTATGTTTTAAATTCTTAACTAATAAAACATTTGTAATCTAAGGTATATTAGATGTACCGTAATTGCTCATATCGCCTTTGCCGATGATATATCCCTTGGAATCGTCTCCAAAAGTGACAGAACCTCCATCCGATTGTGTAATATTTATCAGCATATCTTTGTCTCCTGTCATATGTTTTGAGCAACCACTGCCGAGTATCCATTTTCCTCTTTTCTTGAGTGGGACCTGCAAAAATATGAGATATCGTTGGTACCAACCTTTTTAATAGGGTCTCAAGAGTTAGGTCTTAGGAAACCAAACCCAAGAGGGTTTAGTATTCCTTTTATAAATATAATTTTTATTGTTATGAACATCTTCTGTGAATGAACTAATATACTTCTTTCTTATTAATTTGTTATTAGTTTTAGGTATCCATATACTTATAGTTTTAGAAACTAATCTATTTGAAGATGTGAATGTTTTAACTTTAGTACTAGATTGTGACTCTTTTACTTTCTTTTTATATCCTAAACCATGTTTATTATTAACAAATTATGAATTCTCAATAATTCTAGGTAAATTTTCTCTTCCTTTATTAAAATTTGAAACATTTTTAGCGATTCCATCTAGTTTGGTCTTTAGACTTGAATTTTCTAATTCTACCATTTTAATATTAGTTTTTAAAACATGATTCTCAGAAACAAAGACTACCATTCTTTTCTTTTTGAGTTTCAATTTCTTGACTCAATAATTTGAGAATTAACATTAGAGAGAGATTCTTGGGTTTTCTCAAGTTCTTCTTCCAATATTTTCTTCTCATCTTTAAGCATAGCTCTTTCGAACTCTGCCTTTTTCTGATTTTCTACAACTTCTTTATATTTTCTTTTAAGACTTTTTAAAGTATCTAATAAATCAGAGTTTATTTCTATCATATCATCAAAAGTAAAATCACTAACCTCATTAGCTTTAGCCATAAAACATACGTTAGCTAGTTCATTATCGCTGTCACTTTCACTTTTCGAAGAAGATGATGAGGAATCTGAATCATCCTATGTGATTGAGAAGGCTTTTCTTTTGAATTTTTCCTTCCTTTTATTTTGATGTTCTTTCTTTTGATCTGGACAGTCTTTCTGCATGTGCCCCTTTTTTGACGGTTATAACATTCCATAACTGATAAAGACGATGGTTTATTGCTGGTTGAACTTATTTTCCCATTATTTCTGTTTCCTTTTCTATATTTTAAGAATTTCTTAAAGTTCTTGGCAATAAAGGCTAGATCGTCTTTGTCTGAATCTGATTCTTCTTGTTCTGCATGAAACACTATATTCTTTTTGTCTTGAGCTTAAACTCTTTTAGCCTACAAATTCACTTCATAGGACATTAGATTTCTGATTAACTCTTCTGGAGATATTTTGGAAATATCGTTCGCTTCTTCAATAGCGAGAACTTTTCTTTCCCATTCATCCATTAAAGAGTTAAGGATTTTGGATACAATATCAAAGTCTGAATATTTTTCTCCTAGTCCTGCTAATGAATGATAGATATCCTAAAATCTTGAGTACATGTCATTTATAGATTCATTTTCATTCATTCTAAAGTTTTGAAACTGACTTTTGAGCATGGATATTTTGCTTCGTTTGACCTTGTTGGTTTCTTCGTGTGTAACTTTAAGTGTACGTCATATTTCATATGCAGTATTGCACATGATAACACGGTTAAACTCATTTTTATCTAAGGCACAAAACAACATATTCATGGCTTTTGCATTAGCTATGGCATCTAGTTTCTGTGTATTAGACCAAGTAGAATATTCTTCAGTAAGAATAGTGTATTCAGCCTGAGTTATATTCCATGAATCAAAATCATTTTCTTGCATATAAATTCTCATTCGTGTAGTCCAATAGTTATAATTCATGCCATTAAATAGTGGTGGACGTGCAGTGGATTGCCCTTCTATGAAGCTAGTGTTAATGCTAGTGTTGGTGCTAGTGTTAGTATCCGTATTAATAGATTATCGGATAATTGTGTTACTGTTTTATGATGACCTTGCTCTGATACCAAATGAAAGTGTGCTATGCGGTGATCGTGTAATATGGTTATACAATAATGCAGAGTATGGTGATAACTATATAGTTAATAGTGCGGAATATAAAAGCAGTATAGTAAAATGACACCAGAGATTTTTATACTGGCTCGGAGCACTGTCCTACGTCCAATCCCAGACTCCTTATGGAATTTCACTAAAACAACAACCCTCACTTAACTCGGAGGAACAGTTCTATACACCCCTGAGCAGCCGAACAAGGACCTGAGCAGCATAACAGGATTTCGCCTCAACAACCGAAGAGGACTTCACTCGCCTGAGTAGCAGAAAAAGAATTCAACTAATACAGAAAATAGTTTGACTAATGTGTGTTCTGATAATAAGGATTTTTCAATTGTAGTACACCCTTCCTATAATCTTCTCCTCAAGTATAAATGTTTATATTTTAAGTATATAAAGAATAGATAGGTATAATATTGCTTTAATGCAAAATATTTGAAAGTATGATAGCAAATAGATTTTAGAAAGTTAGATCAGAGAATAAGAGAGATCGATTATGATTAAGTGAATTAAAATGAAGTTAGAGTTTGTATTTATAATAGTTAGAAAGCTACGACTGTTGGTGAAGAGTTTCGATCGAAGTGTTGCATCCGATTCTTTTCGTTAAAGGTTCGCAACTCTTCACAAAAGTCGTGTCCTTTCAAAAATATTGCTGTTATAGAAATACAGGGTCAGTCGAATGAATATTCAAACGAATATAAATATTTAAATTCATATATTCGTGCACTGTGCATGTTGCACATTTTATCCAGTGTCAGTCGACTGGAAACCTGAGTCAGTCGCCTGACCTGGTGTATTATGTGCAATATGCACAGTTTGTGTGTGTATATATATATATATATATAACTTTCAAACTTTTATAAATTAATTATATGCTTATATATGTGTATAAAAAGAGTGATAAAAAATATATAAGCGAATATATACGTAGCTGAGGAAAGATTTTAACAATATTGACCTAAGACTCAAAAGATCAAAATATAAAATTGATGCACCGGTTTTGAAGTCTTGTCTCCTTGTAGTATATATTCTCTTTTTGTCGTAGCAGTCGTCAAATCTGTATGTTGTAGTGATCGCTTCGTGTCATGAATCAAAACCAAGTCTCAACAGTTGGTACCCATTTAACTTTGTCTATCCTTTTCAAAACATAAGTTGGGTTTCTATTAAAGATGATCAATCATCATTCACAGACCTTAGCCTCATTTCCTTTGATTTTATAGAAACAATTGCTTTTGGAAGACTCTTTGTGAGTGGGTCAGCCATGTTTTTCTTTGTTTCTATGTAGTAAATAGTTATTACTCCACTTTTGAGTAACTATCTTATCATTTGATGTCTTAGACTCACATGTCTAGACTTCCCATTATATGTCTTATTAGAGACATTGTATATTGTCGCCTGATTATCACAGTTAATCAAGACTATTGGAGATGGCTTCTTCCATAGTGGGATTTCTATTAATAAATTCCTAAGCAATTCTGCTTCCTTACATGCATCTGCTAATACAATCAATTCTAACAACATTATTGAGTCAGATATACAGGTCTATTTCTTGGAAACCCAAAACACAACATCACCTCCTAATGTAAAGATCTATCCAGTCATAGACTTGGATTTATATTCTACACTGTTCCAGGTCGCATCACTATATCCTTCTATTACACCATGATATCCTTTATAAGATAAACCATAGGTAATGGTTCCTTTCAAATAAGCTAAAACTTTAAAAATAGCTTTCCAATGTTCGAAACCTGGATTATTCATAAATCGACATAACATGCTTATAGCATGTGCTATGTCTGGTCTAGTGCAATGTATAACATACATAAGACTCCCAATAATACTGAAATACTCAAGTTGAGAAATTAGTGCTGATTTGCAATGTATAACATAGCATGTGCTATGTCTGGTCTAGCTTCTTTTTCTAATTTAATACTAGGATATAAAGGAATTAGTGCTGATTTGTCATTATAATGAACATACTTTTAAAGGAACTTCTCAATGTAATGAGATTGAGTTAGTAACAACTCCCCCTCTTTCCTAATGATTTTAATTCCCGGGGTTACATCAACTTCTCCTAGATCTTTCATATCAAACTTAGAAGATAGAAACTTCTTAATTTCATTCACATAGGATATATTGGAACCAATATATTAGCATGTCATCAACGTATAAACACATTATAACATAATCGTTGTTGTTCGATTTTCTATAAATACATTTATCAGCATCATTAACAATAATTCCATATGACAATGCTGTCAAACTTCTCAAGCCATTGCATGGGATCTTGCTTCAGGCCATAAAGAGACTTAACTAATTTGCAAACTTTCTTTTCTTGGCCTAGGGTTTTAAAACCTTCCGGCTGTCCATATATATCACTTCTTATAAATCTCCATTTGGAAAGGAAATCTTTACATCCATTTAATATATTACCAATTTATGAATTAATGCAAGTGCTATCAAACAGCGTATGAAAGATATGCGAGCAACTGGAGCATATGTATCAAACTAATCCACTCCATGTCTTTACTTATATCCCTTAGCTACCAATTTGGCTTTAAACTTATCAAAGGATCCATTTGTATTTAACTTTTTCTTAAATATCCATTTACATCCTATAGGTTTAGCACTAAGAGGTAAATCAATTAACACCCAAGTTTGGTTTAACAGTATGGAATTCATTTCATCATTCATATCTTCTTTTCAGAATATTGAATCTCTAGAACTCATAGCCTCAGAATAAGTTTTGGGGTCGTCATTGACGTTCATGACGTATCTACTCACATTAAGGACTTCGTCCTTACTACCTTCTATAAGATACGTAATGAAGTCAGGACCATAGTCCTTCTCTATTCTTGCTCTTTTACTTCTCCTTTGTTCAGTACTGTTATCTGGTACTGATACTTCCTTGCTGTTTTAAGCAGGAGCATAGTCATCATCATTGATATCATCAACCTTATTAGGTTCTAGACGAGATGATCTCAATGTAATCTCAATAGTTTGATTTTCAAAGAATTCTACATCTACAGATTCTGTAACTTCTAAGGTGTCAAGAGTTAGGAACTTGTAAGTTATACTATTAAGTGAATATCCTATGAAAACACATTTGAATGCCGTATTTCCTAATTTTGGTCATTTAGGTCTGGTTTTCTAACATATGCTAAACAATCCCTAACTTTAAGTCTTGTAAGATTAGGTTTCCTATTAAACCATAAATCATAATGGGGAAATATTATTCTTTTTATGTGGTACTCTATGGTATAAGGTAAGTTTGAACTTATGAGCATTACATTAACCATTTCTACTAAAGTTCTGTTTTTTCATTCTGCAACACCATTTTGTTGTGGTATATATATGGGGCAGTGCATTGGTGAACTAAACCATATTGTTTACAAAACTAAGTGAATTCATTTGAGAAATATTCATCACCATTATTTGACTGTAATACTTTTATTTTAACTCCTAATTGTGTTTCGACCTCTGCTTTGTAAATTTATCGAAAGCATCATCTTTAGTTTTCATTAGATACACATATGCTTATCTAGTATAGTCACCAATTAATGTTATATAGTGTTGGTTACCATCATAGGTGAATTGACTTCTTAAGTCATTCACACCACTATATACCAGATCAAGCAAGCCAGTTTTCCCTTTTATTGATTTAAAGGATTTTCGGTGTATTTTTACTTGAATACATATTTCACATTTAGAGATAGTATCGAAATCACAATCAGAAGTTAATCCTAATTTATACATATTTTTAAGGGAATTATAATTAACATGTCCTAGTCTACCAATTCATAAACTAACAGAATCAACAATATAAATAGATGATTTCTTTATTAGATTCAACTTAACAATGCTGTTACAAGAGTATCACTGTCCAATGAATTTTTCGTTCTTGGACAACACTAACTTATCAGACTCATACACCACCTTGAATCCTCCTTTGTTAAGAAGGTATCCAGACACCAAATTCTTACGCATATCAGGTACATAATACATTAACTAATGTAAGAACTTTTCCAGAAGTGAATGTAAGTTATATAGTGCCTTTTCCCAAAACTTTGCTTGGAATCTTATTTGCTCTAGTAACTTTGTCAGCTTCTCCATTTGTAATATCCCAGAATTTCCAGGAGTTTAAAATGCTGATAATCGCTTAATTTAATCATTTGAAATTGATAAAACCGTTATTTTCAAAAATAATTAACCAAGTAATGTTTTAATTTTGGTTATAAATTGGTTTTATATTAAGATTGATTATTTTATTTGTGTAAACCAATTCTAATTTGACTTATTGTTTTCATAATTTATAAGTATGTTTAAATATTTATATCTGTGTATTTAAATCTGTGTATTTTAAATTGGTTTCAAAATAGGATATATTATTTGTAAATAATAATGAGCTTATTTTAAAATAGTTGTTTATATTGATTTAAATTTATTTAGATTTGATTTGACTTTGAAAAGGAATATAAATTTGAATTTAAAGGTATACATTCATATTTAAATAAATGATAATATGGTTTGGTTTTAAATTACATAGGTAATGTTTTCAATTAGAAATAAGATTTTGTTTTATTTTTCTTTTTATAGAAAATTATCAATAGAAATTTGATTTGTATTTATTTTATAAAATAAATACAAGGCTTTTGAAATAATATTTTAAAGTAAGGTTGAAATGTTGTATATAATTGTTTAAATTTTATTTGGTTTCATTTTTTTTAAAAGATTGTATTTTATATAGATTTAGCATATACTTATAAATGTATAAATGCATTTGTTTGTTAGATATTTAATTAAAGAGTAACTTTTAAATGAAGAAAACATGTTTACTTTTAAAACACATTAGTAATTAGGAAAACTAATTTTAAAAAGCTTTTAAATTTTCTTTTAAATTAAAAATAAACTCAATATTGACAAGTGTTCATTTTTAAGACACCATGTTAACAAGTGTTACAACATTCATGAAATTAAAAGACAAGTGTCCTTTTTTTTTTAATTTTTTTTTTTAAATTTATTAAATCTGAAACTTACTAATATAATCACCATCTTCCTCCATTTTCTTCTTCTTTAAACATTTTGTGTTCATGTTTAAAAAGAGGAACTTGAATATGCATGCAAATTTGAAACTCTTCAATTCAAACCTCAAATTTTAAATCTGAAAACATTCCTCAAGTTCAAATCTAAAACCTGAATTACAGATTCTGTTTTCTTGAAATCCATTTTCCTAAATCTGCATCTATTCAACCAATTTAAATATAAATCCCTTTTTACTCAAAAATCTGAAGCATTCTCAAGTTTGAAATCAATTCACTCAAACCAAAAACCTGATCAATCTTCAAAAACAAATTCTGCAAATGTGTTAATCTGAAAGCATCACAGTTTGAACCCAAATCTGCATCGAGTTTGAAGTAGATTCTTGGGAAGGAAGCGTGGTGTGTCAGTGAGCTATGGACGGAGTTCTGGCTGCTATACTTGACCGGAGGCGAGGTTTCAGGGGGAGTTTCCTGATGATGTTTGGGTTCAGATTCACCTGATAGGCTCGATTTTGAATCGAGGCAAAGGAATGAGTTCTGTTGATCGTAGGTGATTTTAGGGTGGAAGTGAGACTTGTCGAAGGTGCTGGCGTTGGCCGGAGGTGATTCCGGCGCCGTGCACTTGCACAGGGATGTGGTGATTGCTTTTGGGTTTTGTTTTGTTGTGTTACTGGGATTGAGTTCGGGTAGTAGGGGAGGAGACTCGGGGGAAAGCTCGAGTACATCTAGTTGTGGCTCGAGTTAATACTAGGGTCAATTGCAAATTTAAGGAACTGTTAAGTTTTAACAGTTTTAAAGATTTAAATCAAACAGTATTAAAAATGAAATTAAACTGTTTTGATAATAAGAAGAGATGTAGATGTACTTAGTTTTGTTTCAAGCACACATGGGTTAAACAGAAGTAAAATGTTTTAAACCAGTTTTTAAAATTTAATTGAAAGTAAATTTTTATAAACTTTAATCAAGTTAAATCATTTCTTGAAATTCATTTCTTTATAATAAATGTTTGAATAAATGATGTTGTATGATTTGTAAACATAGATGTTTTAAGTAAATTCTTATGTTATTTTCAAACTTAAGATTTAATTAAATAAGGAAATGTTTTATCCTAAAAACTTAAATTAAGTTTGATAATAAATGCAATAATTAAAAATGGTTTATTAATTGAATTATTTAAAGATTAATGATTTATAAATTAACAATTAAAATTTTCAAAGTGGTTTATTTGAAATTAAGGATTGTTAATTAATAATTATGGTAATTAATGATTTCTTTATGATTTAATTTAATTTATGAATTAAGTTAAGTAAAGATTTCAAGATTTATTTAAGATAATTGTTTTATCTTAAATAATAATTAAGTATTAATAATTTGTAATTAGATAGTTAATTAAGAAACTTTAAGTTAATTAATTTATTTAATTATTATTTTAAAATGGGTTAATTAAGTAATTAATTAAGTATAATTATTTATTTAATTAACTGTTAATTAAGATGATGATTTAATTAATGACAAATGATTAATTAAATTATAATTACTTACTAATTAAGTAATTAAGAGTTAATTAAATAGTAATAAATTAATAAAGGTTTTATTAAGTCTTAATTGAGTTTTCTTAGTTAATAATTAAAGAATTATTAAAATATAATGCTAGTTAATTAAGGATTAATTAACTATTTTTATTTAAGGTTAATTAATTTTAATTAAGGATTAATTAATTATATTTATGGGTTAATTAATTTGTAATTAAGATTGTTAATTAATAATTAAGTTTATTGATTAATGATTAAGAGTTAATTAATTAGTTAATTAAGTTTAATTAATTAATTATAAAAGTAATTAGTGATTAATTACTTTTGATTAAAGAATTGATTAATAATTAAGGTTTGTTAATTAATAGTTGGAAATAATTAATATGATAATTGAAGATTAATTTGGGTTAATGAGTAATTAGGGATGAATTACTCAATTTTTTTTTATGAAATGAGTGAAATTAAGTAAGTTAATTAATTTGTTAATTAATTAAATGTGGTCACTTGATAAATGATTAAGTATGATTACTTAATAAAGTTTTGATAAGGCTAATTACTTAAGATAAGTAATTGATTAATTACAGAGGTAATTGAGTTAGGTAAATTACTGATCGGGAAGTAATTTTAAATGGGTAATTACTGGTTAAAGTAATTAAAGGTTTATTACTTGGTGTAATAAATCAAAGAATTTATTAAAGTAATTAAAAATAATTAAGAAGTAATTAAGAATAATTAATTACTGTATTTAAGTTGATTAATTAAAAGCAATTAATCTAAGCATGATTAATTAATTAAGGTTCATTAATTGATATGATTAATGAAAATAATTAAGGATTAATTACTTGATTAAGAGTTAATTAATCATGGTTGGTTTTTTTAGGATGGTGATTTAGTAATTGGTTTAACTAATGGTTATTTAAGCAAGATTTATTTTGATGAAGGTAATTAATTTAATTAATTTTAAATTAATTAAGAAGTAATTAATTTAATTCATTTTAAATTAATTATGTTATGATATGAGTAAATCATTGCTTATGTATGAATGGATGACATTGATTGTCTTGCATGCTGTGTGATCTCAGAAATGAGATAAGTATGTTTGTGTGATATGAATGCTTGGTTGAATTGTGATGATTTCATAGATTATCAATTGGGATGTTGATATATGGATTATCTATTATGATATTGATAATGTGGATTACCTGTTATTTGATAATGTTGGTTATCAATTATGATTTTTGAATTATCTATTCTGTGTGTATATAGATAGATGAATTTAATTGTTTCAAACCTTTAAAACAACTTGAACCTAAAAGACACGCTTTGGATTTCGATGAGACCGGGATCGGGTTTCCATATTTGGATATCCGAAACCCACATCGATTCCAAATAACGTTAGGTCGTGAGTCAAATTGGAGCTTTGTGAAGACTCGAGGTGTAAGGGCTATACGTCAGTATAACTCTGTGGGTGATTCCGTAATGAGTTTGACGGAATAGATCTTATAGATTCGAGATGGTAGATTAGAATGCAAGGGTTATTGTCGTTAACTCTGAGGGTGATTCAAAATGAGTGTAACGAGATAATGCCTTCGGTTTCGTTCGAACCCGGAACGAACTTGTATGGATTGAATGCTTTCAGAACATCGTCAGGTGGACGATGAGCATTCTAAATGATGTGTTCACTAAAAGTAATCGTAACCTCAAGCCTCATCAACCGGGAATGGCTAAAACAGGGGAGGTGCAGCAAAGCTTCGTGGGTCGCACCCACTGGAGAGTAAGATTTACCCCTGTCTAGAGGTCCCTTTCATTTCGGCTGTGTGGACGGTTGAATAGCTACAACCGTCGGGGTTGTCTTATTTGGAACTGTTCAGTAAGGAATGGGTTTGGCTTTGTGTTGCAGGGGAGTTAGGGTGGCTCCTCGGTACGGTGATTTAGGCCACGTACTGTGACGGGCGGTACCCCAGTAGCCCTGCCATTGTATGGAATCCAAAATCCAATAAGCGCCAACGATTTTGATTGTATTACCCACTTTTGTGGCTAGTAGCTGGAATTTAATAAATGTAACAATTTCGGTTATTTCATATTTATTTGAAAACCCTCGACACTATTATAATATCATCGAATTTCCTATCAAATGTTTTGGTTAGCGTAAGGTAAAAACTTTTCCATGTTTATGCATGGGAAGTCTTACGTGATACCTTTTCTTTTCAAAGGTTTTTAAAGTTAAGAAACTTTAACCGTTTACTCACACCAGATCCATGTCTGACCCGGAGTTTATTCTGTTTTCTTAAACTCTTGGGTACTTAAATTTTTACGAGTAGCCAAGGGATTTAGGTTAGGATTTTAAGATTGGCTTGACGAATTCTGGAGGAGCAATGGAGCAGGAGGCTTCTGCGTATAGCTATAGAGTTTTTCCGCTGTGTGTTCTCTGAGATGTTGTATGGAGTTGTATAACTAGACAGGTGTCTATAACTGTCTAGTATGAGTTGATTATGCTGTGTATCTCTGATGTATATGATACTATCTAAAGTATTATGTTATTAATATAATTTATTCGTTCCGCTGTTTAGATTCTGATGTTGTTTCTTTCTTCTTCTCTATCTTTTCTCTTTTCTATCCCTTTCTTTCTTAAAGATGATGCGATTTTCTGGTAGTAGAAAGTCGGGTCACCGCACTATTATTTTCTTTGTAAGTCTTAAACAGATTATGGTATTTGTAAATGTAAATGGTTGCTCCAGTATCATACCACCACTCATTATCAGTTTCAGTAACCGAGTCCGCCTCTTGCACTACAGCCACAAACGAGTCTTCGACCACATTCACGTTTTGTTGTTTCTTCCGCTGACGGAAGTCTCGGGCATAGTGGTCGGGCTTGTTACAGTAGTAACAAGCACCTTTATTTTAGTTGTTGGAATGATTTTTCTTCTTAAACCATTTCTCATTATTAGGCTTTAGCTTATCAATGATTTGAATATTATTTTCCTTGGAATGGGACCCAGTTTGCGGATTATCATCTAGTTCGCGTTTACGAGAGTCCTCTCCAATACGACGGTGACGCTTTAAACCATCTAAATCAAAATTTGTTTCCGCATACTTCAATTTTTTCTTATAATCATTCCAAGAATAAGGGAGTCTTAAAATTATAACTCCAGCAACATAAGATTTAGGGAGATCAATTCCAACATCCTTAAGTTGATTCACCAACAATAGGATTTCGCTTACTTGTCCAACTATGGAATTATTGTCGACCATTTTAAAATCCATAAAATTGCATATGAAGAATTTTTTGTTACTTGCCTAGGATATGTGGTATTTTCTTTCCAATGCAGTCCAAAGTGCCTTTGCAGTTTCCACGATCCTTTAAGCGTTGTAGACAGGAGTAGACAATGCATTCAGAATGTGCCTTCTACATAGAAAATCATCCTCTTTGCGCTTTGCATGTCTCTCCTTTAGAGTAGTTTCATCTTTGTTAGTTTCATCGGGTATTATTTCAAAGCCATCTTCCAAAATGTTAAACAATTTGATGGTGATCGGGAAGAATTTCATTGTCTCTTACCAATGAGTGTCTCCATCAAACTGCTGCAATCGAGTTAAATATTAAGTCACAACTTGCATGGCGCTCGAACCTTGTAGGGTTGAAGAAATTGTTTGAAAATTGTTGGAAAATCTATGGCTCAAGTTGAATCTGATGAATATAATGCCGTACTTTTGAATTCAAGGATCTATGGAATAGATTATTTCAGACAATAGTTCAACTTAGTAGGTACAAACGGGTTATCGAACTATCGACTTTTAGGATTCAATGAAGCCTTGGAGCAGCGTAACTAGATTCAACATTTGTATGGTTTTGATCTGGCTAAGAACACTTTATTTTATTACAAATGGTGCAAAATATGAAGGCAGATAGATTGAAGAAGAGAAAGGAAAAATCTGCAACGACGTACAGATGTGACAAGTAGACTGAATCTGCAACACCTTGCGGTCGTGGCAAATTCGTTTGATATGAGAGCGTTCAGTAACATTCTAATGTCGTTACAGACCTGTGTTGGAAGAAGAAGGAGAAACAGAGATTATTTCTGTGTTAAATAACAGTTCTAGCCGTCCTTTATATAGAGTTCGAAGAGGTGTCTGTTCATCAAAGGTCGTGTCCAACGGTTCAGAACCGTTTGCAACGGTTGCGTGCCCTTTGAAATTCCCAACGTCCCATTTGATCCATAACGGGCTGAAATCCGACCCGTAACAGTTTTCAGATTGGCTTCAAAATATATCATCATTGGACCCGTACCCGTAACCGTCCTAGTTCGGTTCGGTCAGACGTCAAAGGAGGCGCGCGCGCATGTGGTGGTTATGCATAACTTCCCTCCTCTCAACAAAGCAAACATTTGGTTGCCCCAAGGCCCCAACTACTTCATGAGAAAACCATTCTTAAATAAGCATGGTCCCCAATATCCAAAGATGTGGGACTTTTGCTTTTCTTCCCTCTTCCCTCTTCCTTTCTTCTCTCTTCATGAAAACAAATCAATGAGAAAACTTGAAAATATCCAACACAAACAGGTTTAATACAAACATTTTTCTTACATATCTATTAAATAATAGTAAGAATTTGAAGTTCTTTCATCAATTTTAGGAATTATCTATGTTCTTCTTGATTCTCTTCAAGTGGATATTTTATTTTCAAAATTCTGTAATTTACCACTTTACAATTATTCTACTAAACTTTTCACACTATTTTACATTCAAATACTTACTTTTAAAAGCACCTACATTTATTTACAAATCTTTCACGGTCTTCTTTCAAAATTTTATATTACAGTCCACACATTTAAATTAATTACATAATCTAAAATTTAAAATAACTGATTAACTTAGTCAACTAATATTTATTCATAAAACCTAAAAAATGAAATTTCAATATGTATAGTTGAGGGGCATCAACAAATTTATAAAAAATATTATTTATATGCAAATATATATAAATCACATAACATATACTTAAATGACAATAATAAATTTATTTTATAATTTATTTACTAAATGAATTTATCATACGTACATTATAAAATTCTATTAACTTCAAATACCTAAATATTTTAAAAAAATTATAATTACTTAGAAACTCTTCTCAATTATCTTCTAATATCTTATATTCAAGTCCATGTATTTAGATAATTATGTAATCTTTACTTTAAAGAATTTAAATAAATATGATTACCTAATATCTGTTAATCCATCTAATGAATCCTAAAAATACAATGATTCCAATATATATAATATTCATGTATATAAGAAAAATGATAAAGTTTTTTCTTCTTTATTCAGATATACAAAGATATTTAAATCATATAACATAAAATGTATACATAAGTAGTAATTACTCTTTTAATTTCTAATTCATTTACCTCAAAAAAATTATTATACATTACATAATATAATTTTATTTTTAATAACCTTTAAATGATAAATTTATATTTTACAACATTATGATGTAAATGCACCGGTAACGCTGATAAAAAATAGATTTATAAACATTCTCACTTTCGACGTGTTACCAAACCATACCCAGCTTATAACTCAAATAGATGCTACATAACATTATTCTGCAATTATCAAAGTTGTAAGTATGACCCTTCTACAAGAACATAAAAATCTATGATTAAATACATGGTTAAAATTATTTAAAAGTGAAAACTTAATAATGAATAAAAGTTAACATGTCCGATTCAAAAATGTTCACATGTAGATAAGCTAATCATAAGATCTATGCTCTTCACAATTACAAATTTGTACAAGGTCTTCTCAATTTTTTTCAAATTTTATACATTTATCTTCTTATATTTAATTAATTATGGTTATCATCAATTCAAATTATCCAGATAACTCAATTATTTAATGTTCATTAATCATTTATAAATGCATTAAAAAAGTTGACAATTCAATATATATATATATATATATATATAAGAATCATATTAACATAATGGTGAAGTTACCTATTCACTCATACATGTATAAAAAACTATCGCATAACAGAAATTATTTACATATATACAATATTAAGAATTTAATTTATAATTTTTTTGAGTTTGTATATTAATTTTTAAGAGATACGTGGTTAGCGAGTACTGAACTCTAGCCCTTATATCTGAGTGTCACAAGTCATTTTAGTTTATGATTAGTATATCACAATAAATTTAGCATATATTGCGTAGTAAACTATATTTTTAGCAACAACCAAATGTAAATGCTATATTTTAACAATATTACCATATGTAAGCATGGGTTACACACTAGTGTATAGGTTCATTAATATATCTGTCTTTACTGTTCTTGTTCCACCTTATACATGAATTTTGAATTTTTAAATGGTGTATTTATTATTCATTTCAAACTACCAACAAGGCTGTAATCACATTAATTTTCACATAGATCATTTTCTCCATTGTGCCTTTTAAGTACATATTATTTATAGCATTGTTGGAGGCGTACACCAGAGAGATGCCACTGCGAAAATACAACAACGAGAAATTAAAGAGAAGTGTTGAAGAATGGTGGGTTCGCATTCCTGCTGCAATGGTTCAACTCATCCGACCACACGATAATAAGAAATCCAAATGAGATGCTTTTATGTTATTTTATTTTATTTCATTAATTTATTTTTTCAATCTTAATGTAAATAATATTTGATGATTTAATACTAATATTATTGTACAACTTTTGAAGGTAACATTGATTTCTTTTTTGGTTTAGAAGCCTTAGATGTTAGTTTATGATATATTCAAGTGTTTTTATGTTTAGGTGCCCAAATGAAAATAAGAATAGGATATTTATGTTGACTGATATGTTTTATAGATAAACTCGTTTGAAAATAATAACATTTGACAAATTCATTAATTAAATGGACAAAATAAGTTTAAATTACCAAAATATATAGAACCAAAGCTCAAGTTTCTCTCGATAGCATAAAAATATTTGAGACTATAGATATACTACTTTATTTGAGGTCTAAAATCATAGCTTTCCTTTGAATTCATGAGTAAACTAAATGGACTCAAACATAAAACTTAGATTCCTTTTTTCATAATAAATAAAGTAAAATGTGGATGGTGTTTGGTTTAGAAAACGAGTTGTGTTTTCAATATGTACGTCAAAATGTCATGGGAGATGAAAGATAGTGAACTTGTTGTCATTCCAGTAAAGAGAAGAAATGGAATGAAGATGATAATTTTTCATATCCTCTGAAGGTCGGGAAAAAAGTAGTTGTTTTCAATTCTATGTATTAAAACCATTTTTCTACTCAATCGTTTTCCGTCATTTTCTCCTTTTCCGTGCATTTTAAGAAAATAACAACGAAAAAATCATTTTCAAACCAAAAGTCTAATATGTCTATCCAGAACAAAATTGTAAGAAATCAAAAATGCGAAAATGTATTTAGACGAAAACAACATTTTCTATTGTGAGCATACTAAAATTTTGGTTTGGTTAGGAGAGTTCAATGACACACAATGTGACTGCTGGTGTAGTGAAATCCAAAGTATATGTGTTGTCATTAAATGAGCATGTTAAGACTCTTACTATGATGCTTCAACACATAATTGTGTTTAAGGCAAATAGAAAGATCTCATGTGACAATATTAAGTAGTATTTGACTTGTAAATACTTTTGAATTTATGTGCGAAGAGAAGCTTTGGTTACCGATAATCACATTAGTCGATTGAGTTACAACCAAGATCGAGTCGTGTGTTAAGACAAATAAAGAGAGAAAATAATTAAAAGAGTCTTTCTTGATACAAAAGGTTTAGTGCCACTATAATTGGAGTTTGACACGAAACAAAGAAGATATTAGCGAAGTCAGCGCGTTTAGCTGGTAAATACCGTTAGATTGAACCAATTGACTACGAATGTCAAACCATGAAATTAACTATGGATGTTGCTAGCGTGTTGACTGGGGATTAATATTTGGATATTTTGGGTAACATGATGTTGTTGAAAGGCATAATACTTTAGATTGAAGAAGAGAAAGGAAAAATCTGCAACGCCGTACAAATATGACAAATAGACTGAATTTGCAACATCTTGCAGGCGTTACAAATTCGTTTGATACGAGAGCGTTCAATAACACTCTAATAGCGTCGCAGATCTGTGTTGGAAGAAAAAGGAGAAACATAGATTATTTATGTGTCGACTAACAGTTTTGGTCCTCCTTTATATAGAGTTCGAGGAGGTGTCTATTCATCAAAGGCTGCGTCCAACGGTTCAGAACCGTTAGTAATAGTTGCGCGCCCTATGAAATTTCCAACATCCTGTTTGGTCCATAATTGGTTGAAATTCGGCGCGTTACCATTTTCATATTGGCTCCAAAAAATCGTCATTGGACCCATACCCGGCCCAGTTTGGTTCTGTCGGACGTCGGCGATGGCGTCAACGCACGTGTGTGGCTATTATGCATGACTTCCCTTCTTTCGACAAAAGTAAACATTTGGGAGCCCCAACTTCTTCATGAGAAACTCATACTTAAACAAGCATGGTCCCTAATATCCCAAGATGTGGGACTTTTGCTTTTCTTCTTTCTTCCCTCTTCCTTTCTTCTCTCTTCACGAAAACAAAACAACGAGAAAACTTGAAAATATCCAACACAAACAGGATTAGTATAAACATTTTTCTTACATATCTATTAAATAGTAGTAAGAATTTGAAGTTCTTTCATCAATTTTAGGAATTATATATATTCTCCTTGATTCTCTTCAAGTGGATATTTTATTTTCAAAATTATGTAATTTACCACTTTACAATTATTCTACTAAGCTTTTCACACTATTTTACATTCAAATACTAACTTTTAAAAGAACCTACAGTTATTTACAAATCTTTCACGGTTCTCTTTCAAAATTTTATATTACAGTCCACACATTTAAATTAATTACATAATCTAAAATTTAAACTAATTGATTAGCTTAATCAACTAATATTTATTCATAAATCCTAAAAAATGTAATTTCAATATGTATAGTACAGGTGCATCGACAAATTTATAAAAAAATCATTTACATGAAAATATATACAAATCACATAACATATACATAAATGACAACAAAAAAATTATTTTACAATTTATTTACTAAATAAATCTATCATGCATTACACTATAAAATTCTATTAACTTCAAATACCTAAATGTTTAAAAAAAATTACAATCGCTTAGAAACCCTTCTCAATTATTTTCTAAGATCTTACATTCAAGTCCATGTATTCAACTAATTGTGTAATCTTAAATTTAGAGTATTAATATGAATATGATTGCCTAATATCTGTCAATTCATCTAATAAATCCTAAAAATACTGTGATTTCAATATATATATATATATATAAAATATTTTTGTATATGAGAAAAATGATAAAAAAAATTCTTCTTTATTCAGATATATAAAGATGCATAAATCATATAACATAAAATGTATACATAAATAGTAATAACTCTTTTAATTTCTAATTTATTTATCTCAAAAAAATTATTATACATTACATAAAATAATTTTATTTTGAATAACCTTTAAAGGATAAATTTATATTTTACAACATTACGAGGTGAATGCACTGGTTACATAGATAAAAATTAGATTTATAAACATTCTCACTTTCAACGTGTTATCAAACCATACCCAGCTTATAACTCAACTAGAAGCTACATAACATTATTCTCCAATTATCAAAGCCGTGAGTATGACACTTCTACAAGAACAAAAAAATCAATGGTTAAATATGGAGGTAAAATTGTTTAAAGTGAAAACCTAATAATGAATAAAATTTAACATGCCTGATTGAAAAAAAGTTCACATGTAGATAAGCTAATCGTACGATCTATGCTCTTCTCAATTACAAATTTGTACAAAGTCTTCTCAATTTTTTTCCAACTATTATACATTTATCTTCTTATATTTAATTAGTCATGGTTATCATCAATTCACATTATCTAAATAAATTCAATTATTTAATGTTCATTAATAATTTATAAATCCAACTAAAAGATGACAATTCAGTATATGTACATCAATCATATTAACAAAATGGTGAAGTTACCTATTCACTCATACATGTTAAAAGAACTATCGCATAACATAAATTATTTACATATATATAGTATTGAGAATTTTTTTTTTTGAGTTAGCATATTAATTTTTACAGACTATGTGGCAAGCAAGTATTGAACCCTTGCCCTTATATCCGAGTGTCACAAGTCATTTTAGTTTATGATTAATATATTACAATAAATTTAGCATAATATATTTTTAGCAACAATTACGCTAGTGTATAGGTATATTAATATATTTGTCTTTACTGTTCTTTTTCCACCTTATACATGAATTTTGAATTTTTAAATGGTGTGTTTAATATTCATTTCAGACTACCAACAAGGTTGCAATCACATTAATTTTCACATTCATCATTTTTTCCATTATTCCTTTTAAGTACATATTTTTTGTAGCGTTGCTGGAGGCATACACCAAAGAGATACCACTGCGAAAAGACAACATCGAGAAATTAAAGAGAAGAGTTAGAGAACGGTGGGTTCATAATCCTGCCGCACCGGTTCCACTCATCCGACCACACGATAATAAGAAATCCAAATGAGATGCTTTTATTTTATTTCATTAATTTATCTTTTCAATCTTAATGTAAATAATATTTGATGATCTAATGCTAGTATTTATTGTGCATCTGTTGAAGATTACATTGATTTTGTTTTTGGTTTGGAAGGCTTTAGATGTTAGTTTATGATATATTCAAGTGTTTTTATCTTTAGGCTCCCTAATGAAAATAAGAATAGGATATTTATGTTGATTGATCTTTTTTGTAGATAAACTCATTTGAAGAATCGAGTAATAAACATTCTTAAATACTTTTTCCCCTTCGTGAAACCGCTCCTGATGTCCTCCCCCTTGTCGACTGATCCTCAATCTAGTCTCCCTCCAGATCCACCGCCCCCTGTCATGGATCCTCCGCTTGGTTTTCCCCCATTAACCCCATCAAATCCATCTCCAGTTGATAATGAAGGCTTCATTACTGTTGTATCTCGAAAATGGAAACGTGTGGCGAATAAATCTCTTCAAGAAAAATCAGGTAATATGACTAACGGTAAGCCCCAACAGAAAGTGAGCAACCCTAATCGACAAAAAATCATAATCTTAATTCCTCAATTAATAACGACAGCCATTCATCCCAAACTGGTCTCAGATCTTCTCCTAATAGATGGAATTTCTCTACCGCTGCTAGTCGGGCGTGGAGTGAAGTGGTTAAAGGCAATAATATACCTACTTCTATCCCACTAAAGTTCTATCAACCGCGTGAATTAGATTCCGTTCAATGTGCCAAAATGTCTGATGAGGTTGTGCTAAAAGCTAAAAAACAATGGGACAATGCAATAGTGGTATACGTAGTTGGTCCTAAACCATACTATCCATTTTTCAAAGACTACATTCACAGAGTCTGGAAACCAGTAGATGAATTCTCAATTTATTCTAAAAAAATGGATTCTGTGTGATAAAATTCAGTAGTAAACAAGATTGTGATAAAATTCTTGAAGGTGGACCATATTATTATAACAAAAAATTAATGATGATGAAAAGGTGGTCTTTGGGAATGCAACTCAACAAAGAGCTTCTTCACTCAATTCCAATATGGATTCGTCTCCCTAACCTTCCCCTAGACTACTAGACAGAGGAAGGGATTAGCCGTATTGCTTCGGTACTAGGCTCCCCAATTAGACTGGATAGATACACTTAAGGTATCATCAAAATTACTTATGCAAGAGTCCTAATTGAAATAAAAAAATCCTTCAATTTTCCTTGTAAAATTCCTATTATAACTAAGGATGACAAAATAATATGGCAAGATGTGGTCTACGAACGGAAACCATCGATATGTACAAATTGCTCAAGCTTTGGTCATGCTGAAATTCACTGTCAATTTAATAAAGTTTGGAAACCAAAAACGAAAGATAAAAACAAACATGAAGGAGATTCTGACATGATTATTGATTCCGATGGAAATAGTTTGGGAAAAAAATGAAAGTAACAATCAAGCTTCCCAAGTTTTCCAATTCAAAACTAATATGGCAATAGATCATGCAGAACCAGAGAAATCCACTGAACAACAGCACCATAAGACAGACACGAATGAAGCATTTTAGAACATTACAGTAGAAGATCAAGTTATCCAACGAAGTATAGTCAGTTCGAATGTTATTAAAAATGCAACACCAACTGAATTGAACAAAGAAAATAATATAAGTTTACAGACAAGGGGCACAAACATAGAAAATAATAATGTCCAGTCAAACAACATTAATACAGACTGTTCTGATATGGATACATGACTTGTTTCTCTAGACAAAAATTCCATCTACACGAGCAACTCCAAACACTGCAACACGAGAAAAATCAGGACAGACGAAGCCCCATTTGAATTTAAAGCCACAGCACAACTTGACGTGGTAGACAACCCTGCTTGGATATCCATGGTTAATCAACTAAAAAGAAAAAATAAAAATTCGAAGAAATCAAAATTATAGGGGAATGCTGCTACCCCCATAAAACTGTAGCAATTCTGAAAGTAATCAGTAGATGGGGTTCTTCTTTTGGAACATTAGGGGTACGAACGCCCTAGTCAAACAATTGGAAATTATTTCTCTTTTACACAGTAACAGGTTTTCTTTTATTAGCATTCTAGAGAATAAATTATCTTTAGATAGTATTGATAAATTTATGTATAAAATTCAACCAAAATGGAAGTTCTCTCATAACATTTTAGATGACCAAAAAAGTCGCATTCTTATTCTTTGGGATTCGACACAGTGGTCTAACATTATATGCCACACGAATGAACAGTATATCTCTTGTATCCTACATAATGCTAGTGGTCTTAGCACGATCTGTACATCTATTTATGTATTTAACGAGGAATTGAGGAGACAAGACCTATGGAACTATATCATTGATCAATCTATGAATGTTAATCTTCCTTGGATAGTGGAAGACGATTATAACGCTATTTTAACCCCTACCGATAGACTAAATAACGACATTCATAATGAAAGGGGTGAACAGAAATTCTTGGATTGTACTAATATATCTAATCTCATTGAGCCAAACTTCTCAGGAAACCATTACACTTGGAGAGGAGGTCTCAACTTCTCTATACATAGTAAATTAGACAGGGTCTTTCTTAATAAGTTATGGACCGATAAGTTTAACCAATTTGGTATATATTTTAGCAATCATTCCATAAGCGATCACACCCCTATCGTGATTAAGATTGTAGATCAAAAGAGGAGTAGAAATTCCATACCTTTCAAATACAATAATGCGTGGCATCTTCAAAAAGGATACCAGAACACTGTTCAGATGGCGCTGGAGCAGAATTTCGCAGGTAATCATCTTTACATTCTCCTCTCTAAAATAAAAAATGTAAAGGCTGCTTTGAAAATATTGTTCACAAATAAAATCAACATATACTCTCAACTGGAAAAATTAAAAGAGGAAGCTAATCACATCTACAATCAATTAGTGCGAGATCCTCTAAATATCAACCTTTCAGAAGAATATACTGGGAAAAATTGTCAGATTCATGAAATTATGAGATGTATTGGGACAGAAAACGAATAGAGAATGAATATTAATTGGTTGACGAAAGGAGATAAACCCACAGAATTTTTTTTCTCCAAAATCAAATCTATGAAATCACGCAGGAGAAATAATCTTATTCTAAATGATAATGGCTCTTAGTCTTCAGCATCAGAAAATATTGCTCATTAAGCTATAAAATATTTTTCAGATCTTTTCACTACGCCAAGAAACACATTTCAATTTCCAGATATAACTTGTAAGAAAATTTTGTTAGAAAATGCAAAAAATGATTTATGCAGACCCTTTCTTCTAGAGGAAGTGAAAGATGCTATTTTTCAAATTAATGACAATAGCTCCCCTGGACCAGATGGCATCAACTCCAAATTTTACAAACTCCACTGGGAACAAATCAAATATGATGTATGCAATGTTATGAATGGTATTCTTCATACTGGAAAAATTATTAAAGAAATCAATCATACCTTTATTTGTCTTATCCCAAAAAAACCAAATGCTATAGACATGACTGACTTCAGACCGATATCATTGTGCAATGTGTCGTATAAAATTCTAGCAAATCTTTTCTGTAATCGTATGAAAAGCTATTTGGATAACCTTATCTCTTATTACCAAAATGCCTTTATTCCTGGTAGAGTAATCATAGAAAATTCCCTTATGGCCTACGAAATGATTAGAGGTTTTAACAGAAAAAATTCTAACAATTTATGTTTGAAAATTGATTTGCATAAGGCGTATGATAGAATCAACAGAGAATTTATTCATCATATGCTGATACCGATGAACCCCCCCCCCCAATTTGTGGATATCATTTATGAATGTGTCTCTACCCCAAGAAGGCACACCGTATGGGTTCATTAATAGTTCGGGAGGTCTTTGGCAAGGTGACCCCTCTCCCCGTATCTATTTGCCACTGCTATGGAACTGCTGACTATAAAGTTTGACATGGAATTTTTCAAAGGTAATATAAAACCCATATATCCAACAGAACCGATGATTACTCATCTGATATATGCATATGACATCCTGATCATAACCAAAGCATCTATTGAAAATGCCAATTGTATCAAGCATATTTTCCAAGATTTGAATAGTATTGCAGGGTTGGAATTAAACAGCAAAAAATCTACGTTATTTCTTAGTAAAGGTGCTACAAACAAAAATCAAATAGCTAGCATTCTAAACTTGAGAATTGGCAGCCTGCCAATAATTTACTTGGGCATCCCTTTATCATATAATAAACTAAGAGCAAGGGATTTCGGTTTGCTGATAGATAAAATAAATAAAAAATTCAGCCAATTCCAAAGCAAAATGCTAAATATAAGTGGTAGAGTTGAATGAATAAAAACTGTCATTCACCCCATGATTCAGTTTTGGCTGCAGTTTACACACTTTCCTCTAACTGTTATACAAAGAATCAACTCATTGTGTGCTAATTTTCTGTGGAAATCTAAAGCTCATAAATTGAGTTGGGAAGATGTTTGTAAAACTAAGAGTGAATGAGGCTTTGGTATAAGAAAAATTGAATATTTATCTAAAGCAGTGGTTGTTAACCTTTTGTGGAAATTTATCAATGGTGAATCGCTATGGGCTAAATGGACTAAAAATAGATATAACAAAAAAGATAACTTCTGGTCTGCTACTATGAAGCCAATTGCTTCATTCATTTGGAAAACAATACTCCATGCTAGACAGTGGTGTAATGGTCTAGTTAATAGGAATATTGTTAATGGAGAAACCACAAACTTATGGCTTGATCCATGGATCAATGGATCCACATTACTTAATATAGTTGGCAGAAATGACATAGAAGAGGTAAATGAGAATAATACAAAAGTTTCTGTGCTAATTTCTAATAATAACTGGAAACAAAGCATAGATAATCTACCTCGTCAATTTCATGATATCATTCATAATATTAACATTCAAACACATAAAGAAAAATACTATTGGGTCTGGAACCCGAACAACAGTGAACAATGTTCAATGAAATCTGCATGGAACCAAGTCAGAAACAAGCACACAGAACATTTCTAGACCAAAATTATATGGGACAAAGGGTGTGGCCAAAAATGTCTATTTGTGCTCTTATGGCTATACAAAATAAGCTAAACACTAAGGAGCGAGTTAGCAGATGGAATTATAATATAGATCAAAAATGTAATCTATGCTCAAATCCATTAGAGGACATAGATCACCTATTTTTTAACTGCCCATATTCAAGAAGAATACTGGACAATATTATGCAGAAAATCAAGGTTGACTGTAATCGTAATAGCGACATTTATCAAATTCTGAAATGCATTAGACAAAGACAAGGTAAGGACACTATACTAAGACAAATTACCAACTTAACTTTCACTTCCCTGATCTGGAACATATGGTGCGAAAGGAACAACAGAATCTTTAGAGGAATCGAGATGCCGGAGGCTGTCAGAATCTACCTAATTTTACAAGATGTTAGAATTCTTCTGCAGTATATTCCGAAAAATCAAGTGATAAATTCAAAGACGAGACTTATTTTGAATAATCTGAACTTCGAGGCATTCTTTCATAAGCATCAGCAACCTCCATGAAAGCTAATCGATCTCGTCTTGAATGCTTCTGCGCTTGCTCTTCCTTTTCTTGCCTAGATTTTACTTTGAAGAAACTGGATTCTGGAGTTCTGGATTTAATGTCGAACTTTTATTTCACCCATTTTTGCTTTAGATCTAATTAGATGTTTTCTCTCTTGTGACGACCCAGGATTTTCAAGCATTTAAAATCGGGATATTTAATTGATTTTAAGTATTCAATAGAGCAATTTTAACTTGAATTACAAATATCACAATTCATTTGATAATTTAATTATTGAATTAAATAATTTGAAGTTGGGAATTTATTGAACCTAGAATTTTAAGCCCATTAAAAATAATTTGAAGGCTTATAAAATTTATATCAATGATAGTGAAGATAGTAAAAGTGTTAATATTTAATTTGGAAGTGGTTTGTTCAGTTTTGAAACTTTATTATTTAAATTGAATTTAAAAATAGCCTTCCGAGGCACAGATTCAGAATTCGACGAAACCAGTTCCATTGAATCCGTAATATTGAATTATTATCGGATTTCAATTTTCGTAGTGTTTGGAGTTGTTGTGTGAGCGTACGATAAGTGAACGCGCTAAATTTATATCGAAATTTAAATTAAAAAAATATATATATGTATACAGTCAGTTTCAGTTGAAATTTATTTCACCTCATACCCTTTTATTTTCATTTCCAAATTACTGTATAAGTACGGCCTCCTCATCACTTCTTCAACATGCCTATTTTCTAATTTCTTTAAGCCGAGCTTCAGAAGAAATAACGCAACCTCGAATCTTAAAAAAAAGGGAAGCTTCAAGAGAAAGCTTTCGGCTGTAGTCAAATAAAGAAAAAAGAGGGAAGATTACACAGAATCGAAACAAAAGGGCGGGGGGGGGGGGGGGGGGGGCGCTACTTCACATTTTATAATAAAATCACTTATCCCTTCTTCTGAAAAAAATCAAATAATGGCCGCATTAGGAGAAAAAAATATATATATGGGGAAACGACGGATTGCTCGGCACAGAACCACGCTCGACTTCATGGCGGGGGAGGCAGTGCGTGCGATTTGGGTAAGGGGAGAGACATGTGGTGTCGTGCGATCTGAAGCAACGACCTAGGGTTTGGGAGTAGCGCGAACTCGCGCGCGTGTAAGCAAGAAGTATCGATCGAGACGTGCGGCGGTGCTAGGGTGTATCGCAAACTCGTGCATGTGGATGGGGAGGGGTTGGAGCGGCGGTGAGCGTGGTGGAGGGTGGCAGTTGCTGGCGTACGAGCGAAATGGTGAGGTAAATCCCTGTTCTGGTTAATTTTAAAAAAATCAATTAAATATTCAATTGAGTAATTTTATAAGGTTATCACAAATATATATATGTATATAAGGTATAGACAGCATTTTTTTTGAATTTATTTAAATAACTCATTTGATTATTTTAGAGATTGTTAAAGTGAATTAGTTTAAAATTAAATCACCAAATTTAGGACTAAATCACTAGTTAATTTAATTATCAATTAAATTTATTAAATGGAAATTAATTATTCGATTGGTTTAAATATTTATGAAATCATTTATTGTGACAAGGTCAAAAATGCGGAAAACAAGTTATGATGGATTGGATTTGCAAGCAAAAATCAAAGGTGAGTTAGTCTCACTCAGCTGAATAAATTTAAATTTAAATGATTAAATTTAAATAATTGTTTGGATGGTTGAATTGACCGATGTGTTATCGTTTGGTATATTATTTGGAATTGGCAGATTTTATTGTGCTAACATCTGTGGATGCAGGGAAAACAGGTTGGAGGGATCCAACTGGATCCTTCAACGTTTATTTAAATTATTAAACACCCATAGCTGTGATTAATAGATATTCTGTGATGAATTATATTAGAATATTGAATGTTATCGTCTGCTTGAATATTTCGGTACTCTGTTTTATCTAAATATATAGAATTGGACTTTGAAAGGAAATAAAAGAAGTGAACTCTAAAGAAATAATTATAAAGAATGTATATAAATTATAGTGAATTGGATAAGAATATTAGTGGTTTCAAAATGCTAATTAATAAAATTCTGTATATGGAAAGGAATTTTTGAATAAACATAAAGATAATGAAGTTTGAAACTTCAATGATATTATTTAATAGAACAAAACATTTATTTAATATTTGAGAGTTAAATTATTGAAAGGAATAAAGAAGGAATTGGGGAAAGCCTGAAATTTGTATATTTCAGTTAAAAGGTTTAAAATCAAACGGAAAATAACAACATTTATAATAAGTCCATAACTAATGAATTTTGAATTGAATTGAGAAACTAAAGAAACTTATTTCAAATCAAATAAATTGGAAATCAATTTGGGAAATTGATTTAAGTTATGAAGTTGGAATTTTCTCTGGATAGCCAAGTACATGTTTTTAAAAGTAAAATTCTAAATATAAATTAAATGTTTTAAATTTATTTTTAAAGAAAGTAAGTTTTGTAAAATTAATTATTTCTAATATTTAAAGTCTAAAGTAAGTATTTTCTTTAATCTATTTTAGTAGTAATTATCAAGAAGTAACTTAGTATTTAGTTTTTAAAAGAAGAAACCTAGTTTTATATTTTATTAAGTAACTTCATTTCAAATGTGTATATAGTATGTGTTTTTAGTAAATTATTGAAGTAGTTTTAACTTAAATGTTTAAAAGTAAATTCCAAAGTAAGTATTCTGTTTAACCTATTATCGTAATAATTATTTAAAGAATGATTTGGTATTTGTTTAAAGAAGAAAATCTGATGTATAATTTTAAGGTAACCTTATTTTAGTTATTTCTAAAATATTATTATAAATTATGTATTAAAGTAAATTTTTCTAAATTAAATATTAAATATAGCTTACAATAAAGTGTTTTTAAATTATTTTTAAAAAAATCTTAAGTTTTGTGCTTGGCGATTCCAGTGGAAATGGAAATACTCGGAATTTATTCTGAGAAAAGGAAGATAGTTTGAAAACAGTTTTCAAAAGGGTTTGAAAGTGAAAGTATATCTGGTAAAGATATTTTGAGATAAATAAATAATTTGGAAATTATTTATTGTTTGATGGATATTTGTGAATATAAATGGATAGTTAAATCACCGACTATCAATATTGAACAAATGCGTTGATCGTTTCGAAGGGACCGAGATCGAGATTTATTTCTCGAAAACTACTTCGATCCGGTTTGCACGTTTTCGTGAAAAACGAGTTTGGATTCAAAGATGGAGCAGTGAAGTGCAAGGGCTGGTCGCTACTAATCTTGAGGATATTTCCAAAATGGATGTAGTAGGAATAGTGCCTTCGGTTCCGTTCGAACCCAGGACGGACTTGTATGGATGAATGCTTGCGAAACATCGTCAGGTGGACGATGGGCATTCTAAGGGATATGTTCTATAAAGGTAACGCTTAGCCTCAAGCCTCATCAAATGGGAATGACTGAAAATCAGGGATTATGCAGCAAGGCTAGGCGGGTAGCACCCAAGCAGGGTGAGGTCATTCCTGTCTAGATGTCCCTTTCTATTTCGGCTTAGTGGGCGGTTGCTGATCCCAACCGCGGGGTGATCTCACTCGGGATTATCCAGTAAGGGGTAGTCCCGGCCTTGTATTGCAGGGGAGCGGGCGTACTCCTCGGTACGGTGATCTAGGCCCCGTACTGTGACAGGTGGTACCCCAGTGCCTAGTCATTAGTTGGAAATCTATTCTCCCTACGAGCCTTGTATGAGTTTTGTTTGTATTACCCACTCTGCGGCTAGTAGCTGGAATTTAATAGACGTAACAATTTCCGCTATTTTATAAGTATTTGTATATAGACCCTATTATAATATCAGAGGATTTCTATAAAAAGTGTTTTAGCTATCGTAAGGTAAAAACCCGACATGTTTATTTGTGGCGTGGTCTTACGAGATGCTTTTGTTTTCAAAGGATTTTTGAAACTTTAATAATCAATTGGGTGTGATTTTCTCACGCTGGTATTCCAGACTGACTCGGGTGTTATTTAACTATAATGCTCGGGTCAGACCGAGTATTATAGGATACAGGTTTCGATGCTGTGGAGCTCAGGAGACGAGCAGGATGGCGATACGTACTTCCGTACTCTGTTTATATATATATATATATATATATATATATATATATATTCTGCTGTATTGAGTTGTTGTGTATCCATTTGTATGATATTGATATTAAGCTGTGATTGATGTATGCTGATGATGTAACATATATAAACAAAGATATTTGATGTTTGAGTAAAGAGTATTTATTATCTATTATATTTTATTCCGCTGCGATGGTTAGATTCTGTTGTTGTTTTCTATTTTCTTCTTCTTCCTCTTCTTCTTTAACCCAAATGGTTCGTATTTCTGTACACTTTGAGTTGATTTAGGTAGAATAGTGTTGACTCAAGGGGTACGGATTTGCGGGCTGTTACATCTCTCCTACATGATGCTTATCCCCTGAGATAGATTATTTCATCAAACTGTTGGAGTTGCTGCCCTACCGCACGTGATGTCCTCTTGCCGGTTTCATGTTTTTTGTTTATTCTTCTTTTAAAGATATTCTAGTGACTATTGATCAAGGTGATTTTACGGATGGTTTTGAGTGTGTATGATTAGTTTACTCCTCCATCTTTTCAACAACTTGGTTTCAATAGTCATGATTTTGTAATGTTAATATATGGAAATGATATGTACTCTTTTTCCTTGTAAGGCACCCGTTTAGGTTAAGGGGATTGCAAGGTTTTAATGAGGCATATCATGGAAATATATGTCTTCTTTTCTTCTGTTAATAAAGTACCTTATTCCAAAAAAAAACTCATTAGAAAATAATGATATTTGACAAATGAAGTAATTAAATGTATAAAATAAGGTTAAATTATCAAAAACATGAAGAACCAAAGCTCAAGTCTCTCTCGATAGCATAATAATAATTGAGACTATAGCTATACTACTTGATTTGCGATCTAAAATCATAGCTTTCTTTTGAATTCATGAGTAAACCAAATGGACCCAAACATAAATCTTTGATTCCTTTTTTTATAATAATAAAATAAAATGTGGATGGTGTTTGATTTTGAAAACGAGCTGGGTTTTCAATATGTATGTCAAAATGTCGTGGGAGATGAAAGATAGTGAAATCGTTGTCATTCCAGTAAAGATAAGAAAGGGAATGGAGAAGATAATTTTGATATCCTCTAAAGGAAGGGAAAAAAGAAGTCATTTCAATTCTACGTATTAAAACCATTTTTCTACTCTATCGTTTTCCATCCTTTTCTCCTTTTCCGTGCATTTTAAGAAAATAACAACGCAAAAAGTCATTTTCAAACCAAAAGCCTTATATGTCTATCGAGAAAAACATTGTAAGAAATCAAAAATGCGAAAATGTATTTAGAGGAAAATAGCGTTTTCTTTTGTGAGCATACTATAATTTTGGTTTGGTTAGGAGAGTACAATGATAGACAATTTGACTATTGGTGTAGTGAAATCAAGAGTATATGTGTTGTCAATAAATGAGCGTGGTACACTATGATGCTTCAACACATAATTGTGATTAAGTCAAATAGAAAGATTTCATGTGACAATATTAAGTAGTATTTGACTTGTAAATACTTTTCAATCTAGGTGCGAAGAGAAGCTTTGTTTACCGACAATCACATGACTCAATTGAGTTACAACCATGATCGAGTTGTGTGTTAAGACAAATAAAGAGAGAAAATAATCAGAAGACTCTCTCTCGATACAAAAGGCTTAATGCCACTATAATTGGAGATTGACATGAAACAAAGAAGACATTAGCAAAGTCAATGCGCTTAGCTGATAAATACTGTTGGATTGAACGAATTGACTTTGAATGTCAAACCATGAAATTAACAATAGATGTTGCTAGCATGTTGACTAGGGATCAATATTTGGATATTTTAGGTAACATGATGTTGACGGAAGGCATAATATTTTAAATTGAAGAAGAGGAAGGAAAAATCTGCAACACCGTATAGATGTGACAAGTAGACTAAATTTGCGACACCTTGCAGCTTTACAAATTCATTTGATATGAGAGAGTTCCGTTACATTCTAATAGTGTCGCAGACCTATGGTGGTAAAAGAAGGACAAATAGAGATTATTTCTATGTCGAATAACAGTTCTGGCCGTCCTTTATATAGAGTTCGAGGAGGTGTTTGCTCATCAAAGGTTGCGTCCAACGGTTTAGAACCATTAGCAACGGTCGCACGTCCTTTGAAATTTCCAATCCTGTTTGGTCCATAACGGGCTGAAATCCGACGCATTACCGTTTTCAAATTGGCACTAAAAAATATCGTCATTGGACCCGTACCTGGCCCAGCCCGGTTCGGTTTGGTCGGACGTTGGTGTTGGCTCGCGTGTGTGGTGGTTATGAATGACTTCCTTCCTCTCGACAAAGCAAATATTTAGGAGCCCCAACTCCTTCATGAGAAACCCATACTTAAACAAGCATGGTACCCAATATCCCAAGGTGTGGGACTTTTGCTTTTCTTCTTTCTTCCCTCTTCCTTTCTTCTCTCTTCATGAAAACAAAAAAAAGAGAAAACTTGAAAATATCCAACACAAACAGGTTTAGCATAAACATTTTTCTTACATATCTATTAAATAATAGTAAGAATTTGAAGTTCTTTCATCAATTTTAGGAATTATCTATATTCTCCTTGATTCTCTTTAAGTGGATATTTTATTTTCCAAATTCTGTAATTTACCACTTTACAATTATTCTACTAAACTTTTCACACTATTTTACATTCAAATACTTACTTTTAAAGAATATACAGTTATTTACAAATCTTTTACAGTTCTCTTTTGAAATTTTATGTTATAGTCCACACATTTAAATTAATTACATAATCTAAAATTTAAACTAGTTGATTAACTTAATCAACTGATATTTATTCATAAATCCTAAAAAATGAAATTTCAATATGTGTAAAGGTGCATCAACAAATTTATAAAAAAAATCGTTTACATGCATATATATATAAATCACATAACATATACATAAATGACAATAATAATTTATTTTATAATTTATTTACTAAATGAATTTTTCATACATTACATTATAAAATTCTATTAACTTCAAACACCTAAATATTTAATTTTTTTTTACAATTACTTTGAAACCCTTCTCAATTATCTTCTAACATTTTGCGTTCAAGTCCATGTATTTAACTAATTGTGTAATCTTAAATTTAAAGTATTTAAATAAATATGATTACCTAATATCTGTTAATCCGTCTAATAAATCCAAAAATTATGATGATTTCAATATGTATAATATTCATGTATATGAGAAAAATGATAAAATTATTTTTCTTTGTTCAGATTTATAAAGATGTTTAAATCATATAACATAAAATGCATACATAAATAGTAATAACCCTTTTAATCTATAGTTCATTTATCTCAAAAAGATTATTACACATTACATAATATAATGTCATTTTTGACAATCTTTAAAGGATAAATTTATATTTTACAATATTACAATGTGAACGCACCGGTTACATAAATAAAAATTAGATTTATAAACATTCTCACTTTCAACGTGTTATCAAACCATACCAATCTTATTACTCAACCAGATGCTACTTAATACTATTTTAAAATTATCAAAGTTGTAAGTACGACCCTTCTACAAGATCATAAAAATCTATGGTTAAATACAGGGGTAAAATTGTTTGAAAGTGAAAACTTAATAATGAATAATAGTTAACATGCCCATTTCAAAAAAAGTTCACATGTAGATAAGCTAATCATAAGATCTATGCTCTTCTCAATTCCAAATTTGTAAAAAGTCTTCTTAATTTTTTTCAACTTTTATACATTTATCTTCTTATATTTAATTAGTTATGGTTATCATCAACTCAAATTATCCAAATAAATTCAATTATTTAATGTTCATTAATCATTTACAAATGCATTAAAAAGATGACAATTCAATATATATACAACAATCATATTAAAAAAATGGTGAAGTTACCTATTCACTTATACATGTAAAAAAAAATATCGCATAACATAAATTATTTACATATATACAGTATTAAGAATTTAATTTATAATTTTTTTGAGTTAGTATATTAATTTTTACAGAGATATGTAGTTAGCGAGTATTGAACCCTCGCCCTTATATATGAGTGTCACAAGTTATTTTAGTTTATGATTAATGTATCACAATAAATTTAGCATATATTATGTAATAAAATATATTTTCAGCAACAATTAAATGTAAATGCTATATTTTAACAATATTATCGTATGTAAGCACATGTTACACACTAATGTATAGGTATATTAATATATCTATCTTTACTGTTCTTGTTCCACCATATACATGAATTTTGAATACTTAAATGGTGTATTTATTATTCATTTCAGACTATCGACATGGTTGCAATCACATTAATTTTCACATCGATCATTTTCTCCATTGTGCCTTTTAAGTACATATTATTTGTAGAATTGCTGGAGGCGTACACCAAAGAGATGCCACTGCGAAAAGACAACAGTGAGAAATTAAAGAGAAGAGTTAGAGAATGATGGTTTCGCATTCCTACTGCATTGGTTCAACTCATCCGACCACATGATAATAAGAAATCCAAATGAGATGCTTTTATTTTATTTTATTTCATTAATTTATTTTTTCAATCTTAATGTTAATAATATTTGATGATTTAATACTAATATTTATTATGCAACTGTTGAAGGTTACAATGATTTTGTTTTTGGTTTGGAAGGCCTTGGATGTTACTTTATGATATATTAAGTGTTTTTATGTTTAGGCCCCCTAATGAAAAATAAAATAGGATATTTATGTTGACTGATCTTTTTTATAGATAAATGCGTTTGAAAATAATAATATTTGACAAATGCATTAATTAAATGGATAAAATAAGGTTAAATTATCGAAATATGTAGAACCAAAGCTCTAGTTTGTCTCGATAGCATAATAATACTTGAGACTATTGCTATACTACTTGATTTGAGATCTAAAATCATAGCTTTCCTTTGAATTCGCGAGTAAACCAAATGGACTCAAACATAAAACTTAGATTCCTTTTTCATAATAAAAAAATAAAATACCTATACTCATATTCTAAAATGGAATATCCAAAAATTAATCTAAGTTTTAATATCAACTAAAATGGAATAAAGAAGATAATTTTAATATCCACTAAAAGACGGGAAAAAAGAAGTCATTTTCTTTTCTACATATTAAAACCATTTTTCAATTCAATCGTTTTCCACATTTTGTCTTTTTCCGTGTATTTTAAGATACGTGTAGAAAATAACAACGCAAAAAATCATTTTCAAACCAAACAGTCTTATATTTTTATCCAGAACAAAATTGTAAGAAATCAAAAATGCAAAATTGTATTTAGAAGAAAACAACATTTTCTTTTGTAAGCGTACTAAAATTTTGGTTTGGTTCGGAGAGTTCAATGACAGATAACGTGGCTGTTGGTGTAGTGAAATCAAGAGTATATGTGTTGTCATTAAATGAGCATAGTAAGACTCTCACTATGATGCTTCAACACATAATTGTGTTTAAGTCAAATAGGAAGATCTCATGTGACAATATTATGTAGTATTTGACTTGTAAATACATTTGAATTTATGTGCGAAGAGAACCTTTGATTACCGACAATCACATGACTCGATTGAGTTACAACCATGATCAAGTTGTGTGTTAAGACTAATAAAGAGAGACAATAATTAGTAGTGGACTCTCACGATACAAAAGGCTTAGTGCCACTATAATTGGAGATTGACATGAAACAAAGAAGACATTGGCAAGTCAACACGCTTAACCGATAAATGCCCTTGGATTGAACCAATTAACTACGAATGTGAAGCCATGAAATTAACTATGGATGTTGCTAACATGTTGACCGGGGATAAATATTCGGATATTTTATGTAACATGATGTTGACGTAAGGCATAATATTAGCAATGTTTCATTCTTAAGTGTGTAGTCTTGGAAAATAAAGTCAAACTTCACCTAGATACTAGTATATTAATTAAAAGAAATATGGATTTTTGGAACAAGAAAAAAGCTACAAGTCCCTGTTTTTGATGTTGTTATAAGAAAAGTCCCTGTAGAAATGAATGTTTTAATTTGATCCCTATTTTTGAGAAATAGAAAACGCAATGTGCCTTCCACTTTTCAAATAGAAAATGAACAGTCGCCTGCACTTTTCTTGATTTGAATTTTTCTTTTGAAATTTTTGATATTTTTGTAAAGCGCAAGTTAACGTCCACTTTCTACCAGGAAAGTGAAAGTTAGTTTGCTCTTTGTGATTTTGAAATTTTTCTTGAAATGTTTGAATTTTTTTAAAAAGCACAAGTTAACTTGCGCTTTCTATCAGAAAAGCGCAAGCTTGTTTGTGCTTCCTAATTTGGAGATGTTTTTGAAAATTTTGAAACTTTGAAAAGCGTCAGAAATGCATAAGGTAGTTTACGCTTTTTGATTTACAAAATCAGGGACCTAGTTTACATGCTTATTGCCATAGGGACTTATATTGTAACGACATCGAAAATTGGAACCTTATGTGCAAAGCCCTTTTCGGAAAGCCCTGATACATAGAGTCACACCTAGGATTATCACAGTCGTAACCCACAAAAATTAACTAATTAAGCAAGACTAAAATTCTATAAATGCTATATTAAGAAATCAAAAAAAAAAGAGTTACATTAATTAATATGTAACGATTATGTTTTGAGCAAACAAATGAAAAGTTACATTATTACACGTATATATAAAAAATGAAATGTTAATTGAGAAGTCGAACTAAAATTACATCATTTTTCAATTCCCGATGATTATAATTCAATCATTGAGTTTTGGTTTATTCAATACATTTTTTAACCAAATATCCAGTTAACCTGGAGTAATGGGATTTACGTGGATTTAAAGCCATTAACGGGCTAAAGATGTTATAGTTGTCTGATTATTGTTAGATTAATGCGGAAAACAGGAAATATGGAATAGTGTATGGTCATTCGATCGATTCAATCTATGTCTAATACCAATTTAGTCTTTTTATTACTTAATATTTAATTATAAGAATTGATGTGAATACATTAACTTTGTTTTCTTCTTTTTAAGTTTTTAGTTTGGTGTTCTATTTTTGTATTTTGATGCGTGACTCACGAGGTCCGTGACGTACCATAGTCATAACAGATGAATCAATATCCTTTTTCGAAACATTTTGACTAATAATATTTAAAATAATATGTTATTTTTTAGGTATAATAAAATTCTCATGATTACGACACATTGTAATTACTATGACATAACATATCATTTAAGGATTTTTTATGTAATATAAACATCATGTTAATTATATCATAATATAATAGAGTATATGATAGAAATCAAACACCTTCAATATAAACAAGATTGGTAATCGAGTTAGTTATGTGTAACAAATTACATAATTGCTCTTAGAACATATCCCTAACTCCATCAAAAATTTCTAGCCAACCTCAAATTTATGACTAAAGGAGGTCTTTGTTATATGTTACTCGCTAAAAATGTTATTAAACTGTAAACTAAGGAGTAAATATGAGTAAAATGCGGTGAAAGTAGGTAAACAACGCATAATATAGAGTGGTTCTATCCATAAGAGATCCATGCCCCCTACGGCTTTTTATATTATTTCTTTCTAGATGTTACAAAATAAGGACTCACGACTTCTTAAAGAGTGCAAACTAATTAGAATCTAGTTTCCAACAAAATAATATAAAAGCTAGAACTATGTCTCTGGACTTGTCCCATTCCAATCGGCATGTCTTTTGTAGTCAGATTATATAACTTGTTGAATTAGATGAATCAAGCCAAACACGGACAAAGTAAAACCTAGTGGCATTTTTGTAATACATTGATTTCCAAATTTCAGCCCAAATATTGTTGTTTTCAGTATATAAATTGATTCCTAACTCTATCCTTTTTTTCCTGAAAACCCAACCTCCACTTAGAAAATCATAATCCTTTTATTAATTACAGTTTCCCCAAATCGAATCCAAATTAAACAACTTGATATATGAAATAGATCATGATAGAGTTGGGGATATGCCTTGGTGGAAATTCTGTAATTTATTGTAAATTATTAATTCTATAATAAAATCTCTTTCGAAATAAAAGATGTTTTTTTACTATACACTTGTCACATTGCGATATGTTAATTAATTATTTAATTTAAGTGTATTAAATAAAAAATTCTTAAATGATATGTTATGTGATAGTAATTACGATGTTTTGCAATCGTGGAATTTTTTTACACTAATATTATTTTAATATTTCTGGTAAAGATGTTTCAAGACATGATATCAATACATCCATTAAGACTAGAGTACATAACGCTCTCCAAATGTTGGATGGTGTATTATTCATGGTTGTTGAGGGTAGTAAGGGATTATGTACTAATGGTTTTGGGTAACTATGGAATAACCCACTCAGTAACTATGGAATAACTCACTCTAGATTTTTCTGTTTGTTAATATAACTGAGGTCAGATAGAGAATTTTGAAGTGATAATATTATACAGATCTATCGACTTGAGAACATCAATGAAATTCAATGTGGCTACTCCTCATTATAGTTAAATCGTGCCATAATGCCTGTGAATGACTATAGTTGGTCTGAGTTGAAGCATTGGAAGGGAAATACTATTCAATATAGAATTTGACTTTTCAGTTGAGGCCAGTATCACGGTCAATTATATTCAACTTAAAGTCAAAGTTTTTTGTTAGAGTAGTACGGTTAATAATATTTGTTATTATTGAGCCAAGGATTTTGTGTTTGGACTAATCTAGTTGAATGTATGTGATATTGGAATTTTACAAAAACCAAAATTCATAAGTCCTAAAATGATATGCTTTTGATGAAGATAATTCGTGTAATTAATCGCCATTTCCAGATACAGCTTAAAATAGTAAAATTGGATTTTACTAAAAGGATGTGAAGTGATAAATTCAGCCAAATTATCACACCACTATCTAAGGTGACATGTGAACGTTAATATTCGAATTGTTCGATATCAATTGTTGATTGAATTGACACTCTCGAGTTGCACAACCACATTAGTAGATTATACGAAATACCTCATGATTTAATTAATTTATAATTATTATAAAGTAATTAAATTCGTGAAATATTATTTACTTATTTATTTGATATATTAGATGTTATTAGTATTTTTTAGGTGCTATTAGTAATTAATTGAACATGTATATTAAAGTTAAATACGTACGAGTTTGAAGTGTTTATAGGCCAATTATTGCCCTATGTATGGTCGACCATAGGTGGAACAAAGCAGGGGTTTTTGAAGTTTAAATATTAGAAATAAGTGAAAGTGAGATTAGTAAGGAGAAAATTTCTCTATAGATTTTCTATAAATATCTCCTTACCCATTCATTGTTTGATTACTGAATCTTCTACCTCACCTCTGCCACAACCGCCACTTCCAATCCCTGCCTTTGGCCTAAAATTACCGACCTAAATTCTGCATCAAATCAAAACTAAAAAAGTTCTCCAAGTAGTTGCATAGCTAGAAGTTCAGATCAAGATTGAATCTAGGAAAGTCTACCAGCCAAGGTTCATTTTAAGGCAATGTCTTTAAGGCAATGTTCTTTTATATATGACTACTACGCAATCATGTTAGTATAGTTCTGTGGTTATATTTAAATGAATTAAATTGCAAAAATGTTGTCCTATTAAATTGTATTGTTTTACACTTGCATTTGCGAATGTGTGTATAACTATAGATATGAAACTTTCTCTATCTATTGTTATATTAGTTTCCATTTCAAATTAATAAAAAGAACTTTTATATACATAATTATGTACATAATTATATATTATTTTCTTATACTATTAAATATTAAAATTAGCTTGATACTAGTTTAAACTTGTTGTATATATACAAATATTAATTTACAAATATGTATATATATTTGTAAATCAATTTTAAATTACATTTGTCATAATTTTTCCGATAGCAAATTTTATAAAAAATTAATTTTAAATATATTTTATAAATGAAAATTATATATTGTTTTTATACTAATACATATATCTACATATTAATTTGTATAAATTCATTATAATTAATGTAATTTTAGCAAAGCTAGCGGCTTTAAAGTGGACCTTGCCACGGTATAAATAATAGGGAAAACAAGCGTTCTACACATGCATAGATCAACTAATCAGGCTCAAAGAGCCCATAACAACGAGAAAATAAAGTACAGGAGCTAGGCAAAAGAATCCTTATCTATTAAATATCTAAGACTATGCACCCTTCGAAGAAGAACAACCACTACCAACAACAGACGTCGGGAAAGTAACATGAGCAAACCTAGAGAAAAGTGCAGCCATATGTGGATCGTAACCTTCAGAAGAAGGAGAGTGGATAAATTTCTTGTCCTATGGATTTAATAAATTAATGTTTTAGTTTTGTAAAATTATTTTATTATTATTATATATGGATTTAATAATAATTTTTTTGAAAGGCATTTTAAATTATGTATACGAGTATGGTGGCACGTCCGTTGGACGTGTGCAAAGAAGGAAGTGAGCGTATTTTGTCTTTGTTACAATTATGACATTGTGAGAGATTACAGTAATGTTTCATTAATTATAGGAAAGAAGAGGAAGAAGATATGACAACTAAACATAAATAAGGTATTGTAAGAAAGACGATAGGTAAACCCGATAATGATGAAGCACCTTTGAGTTATATCAACCTATGAATAATCTAAAATTCGCTCCCTCATCTCTGAATCTCTGAACCCGACTGTTGCAGCCTTGGCTTGATTTGGATACTGGTGACTAGTGCTTGCAGGATTCGCGTTAGTTGATGCCGATAGATGAAGTTATTATCAACTAAAATTTATGTCAAAATACTTAAAACAGTGACATACTAAACTAAAATTTATGTTGATGACATTTTTTTCTTTCAATTCGTGTTAATGTTTTTAGAGAGGAGTTTGTTTGTAAATATTATAGCATCATCACATGTTTATGGACCCCATCAACCATTTCAATATCATGTTATGTCAACAACTCAATCTAGCTCATTTAATAATGAACTAATTAAACCGTCCAAACTGAATCAATTATTTTCAACTCAATTGAATCGGTTTCAATTTGGAAAAATGTTAACTTTGGTTTGATTAAGTTTTTGTTTTTATAAAACCAAACCATTTGAACCAAACTAATTAAACCAAATGAAGACATTTGCTCATATTTATTGTACGAACGGGTAAAACAATTAGCATTGCTTATGAATTGAAAAATCAACTCATATTCGGGTGTAACAGTAACCAAACAAACCAAACATATTTGAACCAAGCAATAGACGACAATGGAAATATAAGAGATTGAAAAAAAAACATGTAGTATAGAAAATGTTCCAACAAAATAGATAAAAATTTGATTTAATTCAAGCACTGCACACGTGTGAGCTAAGCAAGCAATCCATAAAATTTAAGCACTTTGAAGCAACTGATTTCATTAATATTAAATCTTACAATTTCAAGCAACTTACAACATAAAGTAGACAGAGGATGAAACCATCCTTTATAATTAACATTACAACATTATTGATTAATACAGCCATTTAATCTACTAATTTATATGTTAACATGATAAACGAAGAATAAGAATATAAAATTATCCTTGGAGAATGTACATGAGCATATGGAGCATATCATGAGAGAAGCACACTTTAATTAACCATTGCAATGATGCAACGACAGCCTGCATTCCAATCTCTGTAGTGGCAACTTGAAAATCAATAACTTAAATCGCAGTTTTGAGTGATTTGTTAATGATCCAATGTTTTGTTAATTAAGAACATGATGATAAGGCCACTGTTTTCCACCTTTGTCATAACAGTTAAATGCAACCTAATCTAGTAACTGAAAAGAAAAGGCCCGTATGTATTTGAACATTTTGCATGATCAAAACCAAATTATAGAATAACATCTCTTTAACTCCTATTTAAAGAATCAAAAAAGCATTTTCAACATTAACCAAATTAGTTAAATCACCAGCAATACATATATGCATCAATCGTACTTAAGAACAATAAAGAGAATATCATTTGTTGCTCTTCCACGCATATGTACGGTCCGGAAATAAAATATTTTTTTTTCAGAAATAGTACTGTTTGTTGGAAATATGTGATTTTGCATCAAGGTGGAGTGTTAAATTTTGGTGATACAAAATCACAAATAGAAGGAAACAAATATGCAAAAGGGAAAGTAATCACGTTTGTTCATTATGGAAATGCATAAATAATTGGATTGCGTTTGAATGAGATGGTAAGGAATATCTGCATGCGCATGTTGTGGAATAATATATATGCAAAATGATATGCATATTATTTCTTTCTTCGTAATCACATTGCTTTGGGATTATTTTCTTCCATCTTTGGAACGAGTGAATTACTTGCTATGTTTGCGCGATTTGTTACCATTGTAATTTGCCTCCATTATCTTCTTACCATATTTTGGTAATTTGATTGATGATTCACATGAATTTATGTTGAATATATATTGAGGGTAGACTTCATTGTAAACCCATCCTGGTATTCAGCCAGCGATCTCCAGATAGAGTATCTCTTCTTGTTATCCCTAATTTAGGGCTTTGGTATGTAAACTCTTATTTTGTAATCTCTTGTAATTCTCTCAAGTGTAATAAAATCTCTCTCATTTGGACTGGACGTACACTATCTAGATGATAGTGGAACCAGTATAAATATTGTGTGTCTCTTTTTCTTTCTTTTTTATAGTTATTTGCTATTTATTTGGAGTAATGGAATAATTGCTGCTAGATTGAGTGATGTTCAAATTTGCAAATCTAGATCCTGTTTGTTGTCTTTCCGCATTTGTGCATTTTTTGCACAACAGATTGGTATCAGAGCTAGCGATTTGTTCAAATTTGTGCATCAATGGCTTCTAGAAAGAGCGGTAGGTCCGGTGGTAATTATGCTATTACTCATTTGGATGAAAAAAAGAGATTTTGTGCAATATAGAAGATAAAGACGGAGGAGATTATGTTGAGAGAGAAGAGCGTTGTAGTCTTGAAAATTTGGTGATAAGGAGTTTACTGTGTTGAAGAGACATCTGGATTTTGGAACTTGTATCTACCTTATGGCTCGATGTTGATGTGAGAGTCTTATGTTGATTTCCATGGGAAATTTGTTGTTTGGCAGATAAGTGGGTTTGGAAACTTGTATCTGCTTTATGGCTCGATGTTGATGTGAGAGTCTTATGTTGATTTCCATGGAAAATTTGTTATTTGGCAGATAAGGTATGTGGAAGGAAAGAGATTTGTCTTGTATACAGAGATTTGGATTAGCCTTGTTATGTTCATTGGCTTTTGTTTGTTGGCTCTGTATTTGGATTGGTGATTGAGAGAATTTTTGGCCTTGGTGGCTTTGAGATTATTTTGGTATCTACATTCTTTTGATTTTGGATATTTGCAACATTTTGTTGGCGGGCGGGGACATAGTCTGAGCTCGTTAGTAAGGTGTAATGGGGGGTGGCCTTGCCGGAACCCATTGGGAAAATATTCATTTTTCTTTTGTATCTCGTTAAGAGATTTTGGTTGAAGGTGGAGTTTGATTTGAAGAGTTTTACGTTGAAAAGAGAATTTGACTCGAGGTGGAGTGTTGGAAATATGTGATTTTGCATCAAGGTGGAGTGTTAAATTTTGGTGATACAAAATCACAAATAGAAGGAAACAAATATGCAAAAGGGAAAGTAATCACGTTTGTTCATTATGGAAATGCATAAATAATTGGATTGCGTTTGAATGAGATGGTAAGGAATATCTGCATGCGCATGTTGTGGAATAATATATATGCAAAATGATATGCATATTATTTCTTTCTTCGTAATCACATTGCTTTGGGATTATTTTCTTCCATCTTTGGAACGAGTGAATTACTTGCTATGTTTGCGCGATTTGTTACCATTGTAATTTGCCTCCATTATCTTCTTACCATATTTTGGTAATTTGATTGATGATTCACATGAATTTATGTTGAATATATATTGAGGGTAGACTTCATTGTAAACCCATCCTGGTATTCAGCCAGCGATCTCCAGATAGAGTATCTCTTCTTGTTATCCCTAATTTAGGGCTTTGGTATGTAAACTCTTATTTTGTAATCTCTTGTAATTCTCTCAAGTGTAATAAAATCTCTCTCATTTGGACTGGACGTACACTATCTAGATGATAGTGGAACCAGTATAAATATTGTGTGTCTCTTTTTCTTTCTTTTTTATAGTTATTTGCTATTTATTTGGAGTAATGGAATAATTGCTGCTAGATTGAGTGATGTTCAAATTTGCAAATCTAGATCCTGTTTGTTGTCTTTCCGCATTTGTGCATTTTTTGCACAACACTGTTTGGAGCTTACTTGTCACACACTTTTTAAGAGAAACTACTCCAATGCAACCATGGAGTGTGCACTGTTATGGTTAGCATTAGCAAAGGAATAGATGAAGTACTGTACAAATTCAACTACCAAATTATAGTCCTTAGAAAGGGTATTTTATGTTTTATCATTGTAGTCAACAGCACCTAAAAACTCAGTCTTACAATTAAAGCATCTAAAATTCTTTGAAGGTAATTGATAGAGTGAAGATTCTACAAATGTCATATTGGGTAAATGTCATATTGTACACCATTATAGTTTATTGCTGTAATTTTATTTTTTTAAGGAAAAACATAATTCTTTTATCCTAAAATAAATCCGTGTGTACAGAGTTTAACAATTCGGAATGTCAAGGTCTTGTAAAATAAAGTGAATAAACAAAATGATATGAATAAAAGAAATGAAGAAGAAAGAGTACATACCTTCAAGCCTAAGTTGCTGATTGGGAAGCTCCAGTACGTAAGGCTGTTCCAACTTGACCCCTCAAATTAGATTATGTCTTTGACTCTAGTCCTGATGCAAATTAAGCAGCCCTTAATAATATATGTAGCTATAACTCTATCTCAGCTTGTTATTCTATACATTTTTCTCAAACTTACTGGTCCAATATTAAAATTAATTTCTTCAAATTTTAACAAAATAAAAAAATATACAGAACAAAGTTAAAGCAAAAGGATTGTTACCATGAAGTGCAAACGGAATTGCAGTACACATAGCACAGCATCAACCCAATGTTACCATGATGTCACTTTTTAGCAACGCTGAAGAAAAAATATCTGAAAAAAATTAGCAGCTTTAAGTAGCAGCTAAATGAGATGGTAATAGCATAGTTGTAAATATTAAACAACATAAATACTCATATATATGAAACAATAAAAATAATATTATACCTGATATGCCTTGACCAAAAATTATGCCTCCAATTTCACATTGTCCTAGCCTCTAACCCAGCCAAAGAATATTATGTCCGATATGGCTTGAACAAAATTTATGCTACTTATTCCTATCATCTTAGCCTCTGTCTCACCAAATACATGTAGTAACCATCATTAGCGCAAAATGACCATAGATTCATTAAATTGGACATTGGAATTGAATATAAATAGTCAATGGCTATTTAAGAGCATATATCACATATTAGTCCTATGGTTGTTATCATATCAAAGTTCATGATATGATGCTGGTCCAAACACAAAGTAATAAGTCTTAAGACTTATCATTAACCTTAGCGGATAAAAAGATAGCTAAAAATTACTTTCAAGATAAGTGTAGTCTGGTTTATCATCAAATCTTATGAATGACAATAACAAAAGTGCGATGAAATTTCAGAAAGATAACCACATTATAATGCTTTAAAAGTAAAGAATCAAATGATTGCTAAAACCATATATTTTTATAGATACATGTTATGATTGTCGAATCAAAACACCTCAATGTTGTAAAGATTTTTCTTTAACTAATTTGTCAAATCTTCCTCGGATTTCCAACTTTTTGACCGTAAATGAAAGGGTTCTCTCAATAAGCACATCATAACACATGTTACAATGAAGACATCATAATCAGATTAATCAGTACCATCATTACCACAATAGCTTAGTCACCACAACCCAGGTTTTTTCTATTTCTGAAAATCAAAAGTGGTCAGCAGTTGAATAAGAGGTGGCTTTGAATTTTAAGTAGCTTCTAGTTTATATAATAAATTTATACTAAGTTATGAAATTATATAAACATTGAAAATAAGTTCCTCTTTCATAATCAAACATAACAATCAATACAATAAAACTGAAAATTAACGCAATAAAATTAAATAATCAAATGCAGTCAAACCTTAAAACAATCAAGCAAGAAAAGAAGTATTTAATGGTCAGAGAATTCAAAGTGGAAAGCAAATAGAGCAAAATTTGTACAACTCACATCAGTAAGTTTGGAAATTAAAATAAATGTGAACATTCATACAAACAAAATAAATTAAATCTATATGAAGGATACAAACCATAATGATTTCTGTACTAAGCATAGTCATAACAGGTAATGATGTAATGGATGTACCTTTACTACTATAGTAGTAGTTCATTAAACATGTTAGTAGCTTTTACTTATCACCAAACACACACAAACACACCATTGGGGTAAAAGCCACAAAAGCGTTTAGTGTTTGAAAAATTATGATTTTTATGCTAAATAGACAGCTACTAATATAGAAATGATAGAACAATATATTTAATTTACGCAAATAGGTAAGCAGTTTATTGATATATTTATGCTAAATGTTAACTATATATTACAACTTAAACCATAAATTAAATGTCTTTTTAATACAAATCCTATTCATTTATAAAACCGTAAATTAAACCACAAATTAAATAGTCTGTAAATAGACAATTTTTGGTAGTTATGTTGCTCACTTAAAATGAGAAACGAACATGAACATTGTTATAATTGAATGTTTATTGCAACTTCAAAGGTCTGTTCAAAGCCCGTAAGAAAAACAAACAGACATGTGTAATAAGTTGACAGTGTAAGCCATGCAACCACCATTACCAACTAAATACTTATTTTACCGAGTTTGTGAACGTACATCTGAAGCAAAACAAACAATATTCGTTTATTTAGTCGCTCTTACAGTAAAATTTGTTTTCAATAAATTGTAGGAACAAAAATTCTGTACAATATTTGCATATTCTTTGATGGTGGGAGAGGTGTATACTCTAAGAACTGTTGCAAGATTGCAAAATTGAGTAAGCAAGTTTTTTAATGCATCTTGGCTTATTTTCAAAGCTAAATATTGTCCTGTATATATCAAGGTATGTTCTAACATTCCTATTTTGCAGTTTATGTGAATCATATAAACTATTACCTATAAATATAAAAACATAGTAAACACTCATTAATTGAAATGAATATTAACAAAGGCTTTGTTACTTTTACAGAACATAATTACTTGTGGGCAAATCTAATTCAATTAAACTTGGAGGATTTTAAATAATATTTTATTTTCAATAAACAAATCTTTTTCCTGAAATATAATGAGTATAACTTTTTTACATAAATATTAGAATAGCAAGTAAAAGCTAAAAAATAAATCAACTAATGAACCATATATTGTACATTTTCGTACAGCTTTTTTAAAATTATATATAGCAATTGTAGTTGTTTCGCAAAGATCCAAATTCCTATTCATATTCTAGTGCAGTAAAGAAAACAGTGGAGAAACATACAATGCATGCTTACTCATCAATTTTGACACACAGAGCACCCATTCTTGGTTTCTTTGTGACCATGACAATCAACATCTGCCACTACACAATGAAGACAACATACAAAAAAAATTGAGCGTACAACTTGATAAAATTACTCATACATAGTAAAATCCTTGTGAAAGAATTTACAGATGAGGTCAGAATATTCAGTGTCACAGTATATCGTTTTAGTAATAGAAAAAGATAAAGTAGCAGAGAAATGAAAAATTTTTCTGCCATAATTTATCATCCTACTAAAATAAGTTAGATGTAGTAAACTAAAAAGATAAAAAGAAGAAATTTAATAATATGTTCACTCTTTCCAGTAAAATATCACCGAGAATAAAAAGGACTATAACCCATAGATTCCTTCTGGCAAATTCTTTTGTTGTAGTAACTGGTAAAATAAACAGATTTTTTTAACACAGCAAACCTAAATAAGGGAAGAACTATTAGAAAAGGCCTAAATTTTGAGTCTAGAATCAGATTTGATCTTACCTGATCAAGTTGAAAATTACCTCTTCAGTATCGTCATATTGATCCAAAAATTCATCTAGTTATCCTTAACTGAAATTATCGCCTGCTTCAGTTTTTTCATTTTTTGACCAAATTTGCTTTCCTTCTTATGAGGTTCGTGATGATGAAGGGGAACGCGATGAGAACGTGGGCCTGTGAACCGATTTAGGAGACAGTGGAAGTGAAGCAAGGAGAGGGTAGGGGTGGCGGTTAGAAAATTGAATGAGGGGAGTTGCCATTAATTTTGAAAGTGGAAAATGAAGACGAAAAGGAAGGGGGAAACAGAAGATGGTGGAAAAAAAGACGTGTGCAGAAGGACGTCGGCAACGTGTGAGGACGTGGAGAAATGACAAATCTGCCCTGGTGGAATGTTTTCTTTTTATTTTGAACTGGGGTCAAAATGGGGACGGGCAAAAAGGCTTCACTTCGACCGGTTTGACCAGGATTTTGCATTATAGTATAGATATATTTAATATTTAATTAAATAAACGATTTAGTGTAAATTATAATAATATATAGAGACATAAAAATAATTTATATTCGTAAATAAAACCTCATTAAAATATCATAATAATTTTATTTTGAATTTTAATATGTAATTTTTTCTTAAAACTATAAATCTAGATTTTCTTTAAATTATTTTACTCAATAAGCAATTATGTATAATAATAGTAATTTTTTTAATTTTATATAAATTCGATATATATATGTATATATATATGTATATTTATATATATAAACATAAATATGGATCTTAATATGAATTTGTATAGTATATGTATAATAAAGTATAAAATAAATAATATTTTTATTTTAAATTATTCTAGATCAAATACATAGCAGATCCAAATTTTACTATAGCAATATATATATATATATATATATATATATATATATTATGAATTATAGTCAAGTAATAGTAATTAAATGATAGATAATATTTATATTTTAATGCTTAAGAAAAAATTCCATATATTTCTAAGTGAAAATAATATTTTTTATTAATTTAATAGCTCGATCGAAAAAAAAGATTTTCTAAAAATATAAAAACGATTTGAAAATATGATTTTTTAACCGAGAGCTTTTATAATGAAAAATAATTTTAGAAAATTTTAAATCTAATTTTCGAAGCATAATTTATTTTGTATGAATTATTAATATGTACATTGATTAAATAATAATAAAAATATTAAATAATTACCAAAAAATTATTTTCAGTCACCAAAAATTATAGTTAATGTAATTATTGAATTATTTACATGATATAATTATATAGTTTAATACGAGTCATATATATTAATATATGTATCTATTAATAGATAAAATCATAATAAACAAAATATGATTGTTTTGGTTTTGTATATCAGATCTTTATAAAAAATTATTTATTATATTTTATAAACACATACACATAACCAATCTGTATATGACAACATTAATACTTATAGGAATCTCACTTAACTAACAATATAATACACACACGCATGAACAATATGCAGTTATACAGAGATTATATATCATATAGAAAAGTAAACACATACCTAAAAGTAATGCCCTTAGGTACACCTTGTAATAATGAGTTCTCTTCCCTTTGAAATCTTCTCGATTGGACAGATTGCTAGTCCTTGAACCGTAGACCATTTGCTATCAAATAGTTATTGCTTTGAACCGATTTGATTCGAATCTTGTTGGAGCTCTTAGAGGTAGGGATCGGCCAGCAAAGAAAGAAAGGGAGTAGCCAAAATTTCTTCTAAAGTTAGGGTTAGTGGCCTTTATATAGTGAATAAAATAGAGAGAAAGGTGGATCGCATCTCATACATTTCTCATCGAATTTCAACCATCCATCATCAAACTCATCTACCATTTTTAGCTATCGCTATACCTTATGTTATTTGCTGAAAATAGCTTCCCAACATCATGGCCTAATTGCCCATTTAAGCCCAAATAAATATATTTAATTAAATCTAATTTAATTCCATATCGGTATCTTATATCGATCAATATAATTATAATTATTATATATATGTATAACAATATTTATTCCTAAAATTATATTTTAATTTTATAAATAATATTTCACAAACATTAATTAATTTATAACAATTATAAACTAGTTAATTCGTTTGGTCTAAAGAGAATTCATCATTTCAGTTGTGTGACTCGTCTGGTGTAAATTCGGTTAGCGATTAACATCGAACTATTTGAATGTTAATGTTCACATGTCACTTAGCAGGTGGTGCGACAATTTGGCCAAATTTATTGCTTACTTAGTGCTGACAAGAAAACTTTTCAACACCCCAAATTTGAAGTTGAAGTAGGAATAATGCTTTCAAAACCTCCTTTCAAACGGGCTGAGTTTGCTTGAGCTTTTCAGATGAGTAAAAATGGTTAAAAGTTGATCTTTGGGACCTTTCAACGCAGTCGAAAGGGTAGACTCTCTTCCGATAAATCCTTTCGAACGAGCTAATTGAGGACGCTGTCGAAGCCACCTTTCGACATAGGCCAACGAGTTTGGGTTAAGATTCTAATAGTTTCTAGAAATAACAGAATTGGAATGGTTTCCACTCTTTCGAAAGGGATAACATTTATAGTCTAATGGATTTGAGCTAAGGGTTCTTAGGAAATATAAGAACTAAAGGTTTTGACACAGTCGAAGGGGGGACCTATTAGTTAGTCAGGCTATAGGTAGACATATTCATGAAAAGTAAGGAAATCTGAGTTGCTAAGTAAACACTATTATCATAATCTTCTTTTTATTGAACTCAGTTGTACAATTGACTAAATCCCCAATTTGATTTTGGAATTAGGATTTTCAAGTTTAAGAAAAATACACGTGAGAAGTGGAAGAAATTGGATCCTCATTAACTGACCCCTGGGGTCGTATTTATAGCCCCGGGTTTGGATCTTTGGACCCCAAGCTATCGACACGGTCGAAAGGTAAACCCCTTTGCTTTCGTGTATGTCCATTGAGCCATACCATTCGACCTAGTCGAAAGGGTTTTAGTCATCCTTCTGTTGTTGCTTGGGGATAGGCCTCTCCCCTTCGCTTTATTTCCTCTCGACCTTGTCGAAAGGAGTTGCTTGGTGGCCTTTCAACCTTGCAGAAAGGTCTGTTGTTGCGCTTTTGGGCTCGAATGCTAATGTTTCGAATATGTTATCTTGGCCCTAGCCTTCGACATTGTCAAATTGTACTTTCTTTTTGGCTTCGAGTGAGTCGAAACACCCCAAAATGGGTTTGTTGTAAATGACCTCCTTCGAAAGCCCCTGCCCTGACTTACTCGAAAACTTAAGCTTTTATGGTAATATTTATGTATTTCTTCTTTCTTTGGTGACCGTTTTGAATGGCTATACATGCTTTCAAAATGGTTACATTGGTTGATTACTTCTCTAGCGAAAAAGGCAAAACCAAGATGTTCCGAATGGTTTGACACAAAGTGTAGAATGTCTGCTATACATTGCCTTCGAGAGGTTTCTTATTGAGTACTTTGGATGCTATTAACTTGTTTTCTACTACCTTTGAATCGTAACCTCCAACTTTGTCGAAAACTCTCTTTCGACGCAGTCGAGATGTCCTCCCGACCTATTCAAAAGCTTCTGCCGGCGTTGTTACCTCCTTGTCGGAAGCTGTATTCCATTAAACCATCTTGTTACCCTCTGATCTTTATCAATGCTCTCATGTTTCTTCTTTCATACTTTTATTCCCGAGAATATTTTATGGATTCATTTAGCCCCCTTTGTATGGAAGAAGCTTTTGTTCTTTAGGACAAAGACTCCAAGGAACATCCTTCTTTATTCCCTACGAAATAGATGTTAACCACCATTACGATTATAACCTTGTTACGAGGCCTTAGCGAGTAATCTTTAACTTATGAAGTTAATGTTTACAATATCATTTTGGCAATATTTTTAGATAAGATACTCTGAAATGTACATAATCAAACTTCCTTAAGAATGTGGAATAATACCACCTGGCTTGTAGGCATCGATTCAGATAAATGAACCTTTTAAAGAAAGTTTACCAAGTTCTCTAGAAATTGCTTCCTTGAATTAAGCCTCCTGCTTCCTGTAGGAGTCAATTTTATGCTTTTAGTGACCTTACCTCGTCCCTTTAAGATTCCTTTATTTTTAACCCTAAACTATTGGTTAGTAATTCTTATTCAGTGAAAAAGTAGAAAGTTGTTTACTACTGATTTCATTTAGCGATACGAATATATTGTAATGAAACTAAACTTTTGATTTGATGAAAAATCACAAACCACCATAAAATTGAATAATAGAATATATGACTCTAAAAGTCGGCAGTCCAATAGGGGTCTTAAAAGGAAATAAAAAATATGAAATCCATGAATTACCACCAATATTCATAAGGAAGTTAATCCGTAAAATATGAAAACTAAAATGAGATCATCTAAATTCCAATGAGAGAATCATGAAAAAAATCCAATGAGGGAATCATGCACACAAAACCCATATATCATCATTGAAACCCACAAGGAAACTTTAGAACTTATTAAACTAGAAATTCTGTAAGTATTCATTAAAAAATTCAACTCATAAATAAGGAATATAAAATTCACAAATCTTCATAAAAATGGATAAGGAAATTCAGGGTACAAAAAATCTAGGATCCAAAGATCCAATAAGACAATCAGGAATATGAAAAATCATAAATCGTTTCATAAGGAATTGTAAGGCTCTTCGAATTAGAAAACCAGTAGGAGACCATCAAAATTCTTAACAAGGAATGGGGAACACAAAATTCATGAACAACCATGAAAACTAGCAAAGAAATTTGAAATTCATCATATTTGATATCTAATAAGAGATCAGCCCAAGCCCAGTAAGAAAACTAAGGATACCAAATTCACCAACCCTCATAAAAATCCACGGGGTAATTTGGATTTCACTGAATTAGAAATTTCATAAGGGATTATCATACATTTAATAAGAAAGTCAGGATTCACAAATTGTCACGAGAATCAACAAGTAATTTCAAAATTCATCAATTCAAAAGCCAAATAAAAAATCATCCAAAAATTCAAATAGGAAAATTAGGAATGTGAAATCCATCAATCATTACAAAAATCATCAAAGAAACTTAAATTCCACTAAATTGGGGAATTGTTATAAAAAGGGAACTCAAGAATCCAAGAATCCCAAAAATTAGATTTGAAATCTATCCATTCTTATTCAAAATATAAAAAACCAGTGGCAAATCCATAAATTATCATGCACACTCAATAAAGGGAGCTAAGAAATCATGAACTCAAGAAATAAGTGATCAATAGGAAATGAACATGAAAACTTAATGGGGAATTGTAACATGTAAAATTTATGAATCGACATAAAAGCTAAAAAGGAAATTGAAAATTCATGAAACCAATAATTTAGTGAGAAATCACTATAAAAATTCACTAATGGAATTAGGAATGCGAAATTAATAAATCGTTGTAAAATCAATGTGGGAGTTTAGGATTGACTAAATAAAAAAAATGAAATTTTCAAGAAATGGATTTAAAAATCAAAGAAATTAGGAATTTAACCAAAATCTTGTCAGGATCTCATCTGGCAAATAAATTATTAGAAATTCATTTAGTAGAAGCACAAATAAGCTTAATAAACCATAGCAAAAGATTCCCAGAGCTATAATGTTAATAGTGAGTTACTCTGTAAGGTTATGCCACCATTTGAAGTAGTAATTCCATTTATGATTCCTAGACTTTTCTATTTCAAGGGGTGTCCATATTTATAGGGATTTAGGAGTGGTTTACTCGTTCTAATCTTTGAGTGAAGGTTTTATTATTGTTAATGTCAACTTGTTGTTATTCCATTCTTTTGGCTTTGGTACAGACCTTTGTTTTTGGTATCATGATCTTAATCCCTTTCATCCATTTTCTGGTCTCACGTTATCTCTTAGGATGTGGATTTCTTAGTCCTCTGATGTGGAAATATTAGATGTTCTAAGATTTGTTATCCCATATTTTGTCTCTTCTGGATTTGATTTTGGACCCATTGTCCATTCTGGGTTTCAGCATTGGATACTTTAATCCTTTTGCTCTTGTCTGTTCCCTCTTCTTAGGTTTAACCTTTGTTCTAGATGATGAATAGATTCCTTCCTTTAACCGTTAATTCTCTTGGGTTTTGACTTTGGTTTTGAGTTGTGGACATCTTTGTGTTTCTTCATTTGTTTGGTATCTCTTCCAGGCCTCCCTTAGCTCTGAAGAATGTGGTGTATATTAGATTGTTCTTCGTCCAGAAGGTTGCTGATAGGTCCTTTTCCTAACAATCCCCTAAGAGGTTATCCAGACGTTAGGGGTTTTTTGATTTTGTAGGTGCTTATCCTGACCCTCCCCCAAGAGGTGATGTGGACGTTAGGGGTTTTTAGAGGTTTTAACCCTTTCTCTATGAGATGTCTTTGTTAAGGGCTTAAGAGGATTTGACCCTTCCTCCCAGAGGTGCCTTTGGTAAGGGCTTTTTAGAGGTTTTGACCCTCCCTCTATAGCTTTATAGAGGTTTTGGCCCCCCCTCTATGAGTGCATTTTGTAACATCCAAAATTTGATCACTTTAAAATATACTATTTAAAGTGATTTTAAATATAAACTAAGTAAGGTTATATGATTCAAACAATATTAGATAGGATTTGGAAAGAAAAATATACACAAAAATAGTAACATTTACCTATATCGACATAAGTGACAAAATGTTGATTTTAGAAAAATATGTTTCAATGGTTAAATAAATTATTTTAATTTATTTATAAGTTTTTATATTTTTAAATAAAATTATACAAATTTATATTTAAATTTGGTTTACATAAATAAATAGTTTAACTAAAACGTCAAAATGTGACCGTAAAACATTTTATAAAAATCAACGTTTTGTCGATTAAAAGTTGTCGCAACGTTGTTGCACCTTTATTTTCTTATATAGAACATATATTCAAATAGTGTAAGTATTAACCAATTCACTAATCAAGTTCACTTTTGCTAAATTTGATTAGGAAATTCTAGAATTTCATTAAGAGAAAGTAAGCACAAAAAGTCAAAAAGTGAATATCAAATCAAACCAAATATAATTATTATATTCCTTACTTACCTCTTAAGTGAAAATGACATAAAGTAATGATTTAAAATGTGATGTTAAGTGTTGAAAAGATAACGTTGCTTAAAAAGTAAGTAAAGGGTATTTTGGTCATTTTATATAATAATATTTTATTTCAAACTTTTTTCTATAAATACCTACCACTTATTTCACAAATTTCATACACTTTCCATTCTTCTTCTTTTTCTTCCTTAGAGCTTTAATTGCCTTTTCTCTTCCATTTCCTTACTAACCTTTTCAAAACCATATCAAACAAAGTCAACACTATACCAAACTTTTCCAAAGACATTAGAATATCATCAAAACATGGTTTAGCATCTAAGAAGTGAAGAAATAATGAAGTAGAGGGAGGATTAAGGTGTGGTCGACCCCTATTGTTGTTCTTGGAAGATTTGGTCGAGAGCAAGTGGAAGTAAAGTGATGGCCGAGCACTAAAAAGTGAGGTGAAATTAAGATGATTTAGTGAAGTGTTATTTAAAAAGTAATGTTTCTAGAAAGTTAATCTTTTGGTTAAAGGTGAGTACTCAAATTTTTATGCAAATCATTCGTATAATTATTTTAATATGTCCAATAAAGTCCTTGAATAAATTGTTGAATGTTTGATAATTTGGTTGCAAAATTGGTTTATTATATGATTGTTTATGTGGTTGATAACTTGTTTAATAAATGATAAGATAAATGATTAGAAATTAACCATAGTTAATTAAATGAGAACTAAATCCACACAACTGTGTGTGTGGAAATTATTTAGCCTCTTAATGATTTCGAAATATGTAAAAAGATTGAAAATGATATTATAATATTATAATATGAAATGAAATGAAAAATTAGTTTGAAATGATGAAAATATTGTTTTAAATGAGTTAAAATAGTTTAAATATGATTTAAAACAAATTTAAAGTGTTTCAAACAAGTTCCGAAGCAATTCACAAAATTGGTCAAAATCAAGCTCGTTGCGTAGCGGTAGTTCATAAATTTCGACCCGTAACTTCAAATTAGCGTAAAGAATGATTTATAAGTCAGATTTCTTCAAAATAAAAATTCACTGGTCCACAATCATAATAGTTTTCCAAAAATCGCGCTTTTCGCTGTAATGTGACCAAAGTTTAAAATTGATATTTTAAATGTTTAAAAATATGAAATAAATTATAAAAATCTTTCAAAAATGTTTTAAAAGAGATTTAAGTTGTAAAGATGGAATTCTAAATGATACAAAAGTCGTTTTGAAGAATATAGCTTTTAAAACACTATTTGCAACACTTTTCGCAGTAGTTTTGAATAGCTTTTGAAATGTTGTTTTAAACTTAACAATTCTTTTCTAAATCTTTTTGAATGATTTTAAAAGAATGATTAAGAGTTTAAAAGATAATTTGGAATCTTATATTCAATTCCAAAATAAAGATAATAATTGAGTATGCGGAAATGACTAGTACATTTGTCCCGCTTGAGAGAGCTAAAGGGTAAAACAAGGTATGTAACTAAGGTCCGGAATGGAGCAACCAGTGCCCTGAATTACCTGGCGTTTGCTTTATCTTTTAGACGAGGGGTGGAATAGATCAAAAGGAAAGACCGGATGCTCTAGAAGATCATATTTAAGTTTTTCAGAAATAAAAGAAAAGAAATAAATTCTTTGAATGTTAATTAATCACTTAACATCTTTTTATCGATGATTAATAAGAAGGAACTGGGATCAGATTTGGGTGATTCCTATCCGAAAGCCCCTTCAAACTAATTTTTGAAATGAGACATACTGAAGACAAAGGTCATTGAAGACAAAGATCTTTATGATGTAGGATTACTTGCAACTAGTCTCTGGAGGTGAAATTTACCATATCTAAGGGGCAACAGTGCTCTGTTATGAAAATCTTCGATTTGTAAGAATATGATTTGAATTTAAGAACTAAATATCCGATTAAGATTTAATAAATGATTTGGGAATATTTTTCCTAAGTTAAAAGTTATTAATTGAAATTATGAAATCTTTGATTAAGATTTAATGAATGATTTGGAAAGGTTTTCCTAAGTAAAAGATAAAATGATTTCAAATTATTTCTGGGTTTAAGAAAGGTTTTAATAAATCAAATAATTTAATACATGAGGCTTAATGATTCCATATACTCTTGAAAATAAAATGGTATAAATTGAAAAGAATATATCTAAGAAAGATATTTTGTAAAAGATGAAGTAATTAATCGATGATTGATATCCACATATGAACTTAACATCTTTTAAAGTGATGATCGGCTTCGAAGGAACCTGGGTCAGATTTGGGTGATTCCTATCTGAAAACCACTTCAAACAATGTATACGTTCGAAAGTGAAGACATGTTAAGGGATGATGATTATTGAAGACCAAAGAATTTCATAACATGAGGACTGCTTGTTGACATGCTCTGGGTTGCTCTCATTATAGAGTTATCTATAGCAGTGGTCTCCTCCTTGTGGAGAGTTTTTTTGGATTGCAAGGGCTTCTCGCTTAGTAATGGCTGAGGAAAGTGCCTTCGGTTTCGTTCAGTCTCAGAATGAACTTGTATGGATGAATGTCTGACATTGCATTTCTGATCATATTAATTGATCTCTATCAATGTATCATCTACTTGGTGGCAAAGAATGCAACTTCTCTTAGCTTAACACCCTTTCCTGAGACATACGAGCTCAAGAGTTATACGTTGGTAGAAATAAGTTGAGTGATTAAGAATTGCAATGCGGCATTCAAAGTGGAACCTGTTGTACTAAAAGCATGGTTTTTTATGAAAAGCGTGGCTTTGAAGAAATTGAGTGTAGCCTCATTAACCTCATATTCGGGAAGATGGTATGGGATACTATGTGATCTGACAGACACAAATTAGAAATAAGTGAGTATGCACAGTGTTGTCCACTACGTTGGGCCCTTTGTGGGGAAATGTCCCTCAAGGCATTTATTGCCCCATTTTGATAAAGTGGTTAGCGTGAGACAAGTAGGGAAGTACCGGTTATCAGTGGTAGTATAGGAAGTACAGTTCCAAGTGACTAGTTTGAGAAAAGCGATTAAGGCATCGTGGGAACTATGTTTGTTATGCGTGGATCAGAGAAAAGGCCACTAGTTCTCTATCATGTTGGAATTCCAATTCCTATGAGATTTATGGTTTTGATTGCAGTCCCAAAATAGTTGTAATAACTTGCAAACATTTCAGCTACCCATTTTGGTGTCATATATTTTCTTCGGTTTATTCCGTTGACCCAGTCCGGATATATTACCTTGGACATAGTCTGGCTATTGATACCTTATGTGAATAAGTTCATTTGAAAAGTGTTTTCAAAGGAATGTCAATAAAAATAATATCAAATATATTTTGGTATAAAAGTGTTTTGGTTAACATAAGGTAAAAACCCATTTGTATTTATGTGTGAGCGTGGTCTTATGAGATACCCTTCTTCTCAAAGGTTTTGATAATATAGTCATTTTAAATTTCGAGTATCCTACGCTAGTTTATCAAGCCTGATCTGGTTATTTTTAATATCCGGGTTAGATCCGAGTAGTTTCATGTTTAGTTGAAGATGCTTGGAGTTTCCAGAAGAGAGCTGGAAATCTTCATCATCGTATGGACGTATTCTATTATCCGCTACATCTATTGCATTTGTTTTGTTGTTTTTAGCATTTGTAAGGATAGGAGTTTATAACTGTCCAGGCTGAATCTAGGTTAGAATCTGATATTGTATTTTAAAATTTTCCACTATAAAGATTATTATTGAAATAATATATGTTATTCCATTCGTGTGAGATTTTGTTATGTCTTTATTCTTTCTACCCTTAATGATCCGTCTTTTCATGCAATTTGAGTTCGACATGTGTGGATTATTGTCGATTCAAGGGGTATGGAAAAATGGGCCATTGCATTTAGTATCAAAGCTAAAGGTTAAGTGAGAACCTTGCCTTTGGTGGGGTAAAGACTCATCGGAGATAGGGTTAGTAATACCCTAGGATGAGTGACTAATTAGAGATAGGGCTAATAACCCCCTAGAATGAGTTTGAGTGTATTATATACATGAGCGCGTATTTGTTAGTGACTTATAAAATTGTTTTGTGTTGATTAATCTGTTGAGTGGTATATGGATTCCGGTCGATGCATGAGAGATCCATGTAATCGATAGGGATTCCTAAACACTCGAACAAGGTGAACCGATACACTGATTTTGAAAAAATTGGTAAATGAAATAATTTTACCTAGGATTATATTTTGAATATAAAATATATATTTTGATAAGTTGTATAGTTAGAAATCAGGATTAGTGAAATTTAAATATGAACATCTTGTGATTAAAATTTCATAGTTCGACTATAAGATGTTTTATAAAGATAATCGATAAGTAAGAAATCTGATAAGGTAATTAAGATCTTTAATACTTATTCCAAAATAATAAATTAAGAAATGATAATGTTAAGTTACTATCAAAAATTGATCAATTGTTTGATTTAAAAGTTTAAGTACAAATACCTTGTGACTTAAGCTTCACGATTTGACTATAAGGTGTTTGATAATAAGATTTGTTTAAGGAATGAACATAAAAGATAAAATGTATTTAAATATTAGAAAAGGCTTATGTAAAAAGAGAAATATAAAAGGAATGATAATTTAAATTCGAGTAAAAGAATTATGGAAATTTAAATGAAGATAAAATGAATTTAAAATAGGTTTTATAAAGTAATCTCTAAAGGATTTTGAAAATGGTGTTATTTCAAATAAAAAGAGGTAATTTATGATAACTAATTCGATTGGCTCAAAAATAAACTAAAAATGGGTAAGAGATGTGTTTGGACGATAAGCACTTATCTTAAGTTTTGTTTGTACCAAGATTGGGTGCAACACTCTTCGGATGTGTTTGGAGAGATAAAATGAAGAAAGTAAATGTAAAATGAGGCTGATCTAACAAACACACCAATCAACAGGTAAGAAACAGTACAAAAACACACAAATTTAGAGTGGTTCGGCGTATGGCCTATGTCCACTATGAAATGATTTATGTTTATTGATTATAACTAGCTGGTTACAAGTGGATTACAATAGTACAATCAAAGTACGACAGCAATTTCGGTAGAGTATTGACGTAGAGAGGCCAAAAGTCCATTTTCTGTAGGTCTAAGGTCACTATTTATAGGTGTAGGCAGCAAATATCTCGCCCGGATCTCGTTGGACTTCTTCTCTCACGTGGGTGGGCACACGGGACCGAGTGCAGGTGATTTTGACTCGATCTAGGAGCGATACAAATTGATTTCGTATCGATCAATAATTGGACCTTTTGGGCTGAAATTGATAAGGTACATTCTTGAGGTTGCAGGTAAGCTCCTTTGAAAATTTGGTGGCATTTGGACTTGTAGATCTCGAGTTATGATCGATGCAAGTTCGGATTTTTCAATGTGTAGCCGAGCTCGTATCACTTCCATTCGTGTCGATCCTGTTCGTATCGCTTCTAGGCACGTGATGGTCAATGACGTAGCGCTATCTTCCAGGATCGATCCACTTTTCATGCCGAGCGACTGAGTTTTCCTCTTTTGTAGGTCTTGTTCATATCGATCCAAAATCCTCCCTTCGTATCGAGCCATGCAGCTTGCCTCATATCGATGATCCTATCCCCCATATGTATTGGTCCTTGAGGGGACTTCATATCGATGAATTCGTATCGCTATTTGGCTCCTTCCATCGTATCGATCGAGTAATGATCGATAAGAGTTTTGTTTCTCTCACTCGATGGACACGAAGGAGGGGGACACGAAGGAGATGGTGGTGGACACGAACTCGATGGATACAAATGAGCTGATTCTCTCCATGGATACGAATTGATCATGCTTTGCTTGAGAATCGATGGTTACAAATGAGATGGATACCGTCGTGGATTTTTCCCTTTGGATTTTGATGGAGACGAACTATTTGGTTACGAATTATGCTTGCCTTTCATGAGACTTCATCGATCCATAACTTGAGCATACGAACTCCGATTGACCTAAAATTTGGAACGTTGGCTTTCTCATTTTTGCTTGCGTGTCATATTGATTATAGCTCGATACGGACTAGGGCATAAATTTACCAGTATCCATAATGAACCTATGTATAACCGATCTTCGGGATGGATTGCCCTCGGTTTCTAGTCAAGTTCTTGCTATCATGGCCTTGCCAAAAGGCGGGATAACATTTCCCCCCCGAAGTACATCTTGTGTGAACATGACATGTTTTCAAGAACTGCAATCTTCAGTCCGAAAAGTTTTATTTGATTTATTGAATAGTTGTTGTCTTTTCGTCAAAAGGTGCAACCTTTGATTGATTTCCAGTAATTTAAATGATGAATTGTTGACTGCCAATGATCATACAGTGCATTGTTGCAATCGAGTGTCGAGTGTTAGCAAACTGTTGTTCACTGTTGCGATTGTCACCAGGTGAGCATTCGATTCCGATGAATTTTGACATTTTAATGTTAATTCATTATACACATAAATGTATGTTAACCTTATTCCCATTAACGTTCGTACATTCACGGGTCGTTTCCATTTTTCTTGTATCGAATCCCATATTGATCCTCTCTTGAATCGATGTGAAATTCGAGTTGTAACAACGCTTGATGGTTGTTTTCCGAATTTTTATATCCATCCTCTCTTGGATCGATGTGAAAGGTTGAAAAATTATTTTCATATCGATGGCGATCGATACGATTTTGGTTGATGTTCCAAAGTGTGACGCCCCACCTTTATACTACACTAGCCAAGGACACTACGGAGTAATGCCGTCAACTAACACAAAGAATAAGGCGACCATCTGTGTAATTGCTTTGTGCGAGCCCTGATATGTTAGATAATATAACATGCATTTCATTTCAAGAGGAAATCCGACATACCGATACAAACCCAAAGCTACTACACAGTGGCTATGTGGCTTCGGAAACAAATATAGAAATAAACATAAGATAAATCAGTCGTAGATATTCATATCACAAAGGCGGAAATAGATATGAGTATAACACATAGAAGTGTAAGTCGGAGTAGTGGTCATACAAGATCCACAACATCACAAAAGAATAGATACAAGTGCTAGACAAAAGAATAAGTATACATCAAGAAGTCTCTATCTCAAATGTATAAAACAAAAACTACTAATCTAAAGTAGTTAGCCAAAAATAGGCGACAGTCCCTGATAAGAAGTCAAGTAGAAGCACCTGTAATATCTCGGTTTGACCCGAGTATTATTTTAATAAGAAAATAATAAACGGATCAGTCTAGCTATAAATATCAGATAAAATGACATGGGATAAGAGATATGATTAAAACGTATGATAACAAAAATTTCATACTATGAAACGTATACATTAACTAACAACAAAAATCATACAGTATCTAAAGGAATCTCAAAGCACTAAAAAGAATGTCATATTCTTTATTTTATTCACCAAGCAACAATATTGACAAACATATCAATGCCAATCACAAAAGTTGGTGAAACACAAATTCTAGAAATCATTAATTAGAAATCCAGAAATCACAAAAGGGGGAGGCTTATCACAAAACGGGAGCATATAAACTCACCAACACATGCATCACAAATGGAACGCTATTCCATGGTCTCTAACCAACAAATTTGAGCCGAGGCTCCACAAAATGGCCCGAAGACCTTTGAGCCGAAGCTCCACAAAACGGTCCGAAAACCTTTGAGCTGAAGCTCCATAAAATGGTCCTAAACCTTTGAGCCGAAGCTCCACAAAATGGTCTGAAGACCTTTGAACCGAAGCTCCAAAAAACGGTCCGGAGACAATGAGTCGCTACCCCACAAAATTGAGCTGAAGCTCCACCAAAGGATCTTCATAGATCCACAAGTGTAAATTACACTAAGCTAGTAAATAAATGAGTTAGACTTCATGTCCCATAACCACTGGCTTAACTTAATTATTTACAAACAAATTGTATACTTCCACTCGATAATAAGTGTAAATTACACTAAGCTAGTAAATATACGAGTTTAGCTTCATGTCCCATAACCACTAGCTTAACTTAAATATATACGAACAGATTGTAAATTTCCACTCGAAAATTGTCACAAGAGTTCAATCGAACAAGTCCAGGAATAAACGACAAAGTAAACGCAAGCATTTCATACCGCTTGTTTTTCTAAGCCGTTTAATTAGATTTCTCATACGAATGAGGTAAAAGTTTTTATATACTAATGTGTTGGAAAACGGTTTTATAAACAAGCTTGATATTGTAAATTGTGTTGAAATCGTTTTGATGAAAGAGTTTTGATATTTACTACTAGTATAGAAACCTGTAACGACCCAAAATTTTCTATCCCGAAATTCCAAATAGTTATGAAAAAGAAGAAAGAGATAGAGAAAGAAGAAGAACAGAAATAACAATCTCACATTCGCAGCGGATAAAATATAATAATAAATAATATCAGTCTACAAAAGGATACTATATTTGTCAATTACCTTTAAATATATATCAGAGTTTCACATTATACACAGTCACTGAACATTTACAATTATCACAGAATTACAATAATATAATTACAGCGGAATTATTCTACGCGTTCTTGCCATCCAGCTCGCCTTCTGAGCTCCCGCACGTTCCTACCTGAAAATCTGTAATACTCGGTCTGACCTGAGCATTACATCAAAGTAACACCTGGGTCAGGCTGGAAACCAGCGTGAGTAAACTCAACTAACATGGAATACCAAAGCAATCAACTTATATAACCCGGGGTAACTTATATCAATTAACCAATTCACAATTTGCTATAGACAATGCTTATTTCATATATAAATTTCTAAGTATCAAACTTCGATAAAATAATCCAACTCACTTAAATCAATTCATTCCATCCTATTAATTTAAGAAATCAATTTTAAAAAAATTCGAAGATGCTTCGGGTATTTCCCAATACCCGACCCCGGTCTCTTCGAAATTCATGTTGTCCTATCTCAAGTTATTCAATTGAAATAAACAACATTCATATCAGAGATATCAACATATTCAAGCATTCAATACCATTCAATCACCCATAAGCAAAGCTTAGTCACATACAAATCAATTCAGTTGATTCAAATTGAATTTCAAACCTCAATCACTTAGATTCCTTCATTAATTAATTCCAAATGAATTAATTAATCAACTCTTCCATATCCATTCATCTTAATTAACAGCCCTGGATTTATTACCTTCCAATTCCAATCGATTGATTCTCTTTAATTAATTTCACGATATTAGATACTCTTACCAAATCAATGAGTAATCTTTAATTACTTCCCAAATTAATTTACTATAATCAATTACGTAAATTCTTAAGTACTTATATTAACTGACTTCTCATAAGTCACTTATTATGAATTAATTAATCTCAATTAATCAAATCTTTAATTACTTCATTAATTATATTAATTAATGATTTCCAATTATAATTTACTTTAATTCGATCACAATATTAATCATTCTCGATCACCCTCAACCTGTACTTAACTATCTTCTTATTTATTTCATTAATAAATTTATTACTCCGTAATTTGTTATTTCAATTAATCTCTTATTTAATTACACAAAGGAATTCTATTTTATTGGTTACATTAAGTAATTAATTATTAAACCACTCAATGATTATTCTAAATCAAATTTCACTTTATTTATTAACTTAAACCTCATTTATTAATCTAAACCCTGAATTACTAAATTAATCATCCCAAATCAAAAATTAACTGAATTAATTAATCATCCATTTAATCACCCTTATATTTCTTCCAAAAAAATCCAATTTATATATATTTCGATAACTTAGGGTACCGAAATATTCAAGCAAACCACAGCATTCAACATTCCAATTTCCCAAAAATATTCATCCCAGAATATCAACCATTCCATTATATACTATATACCACTATATAATATAGCACATCACTTCAAGTCAACCATTCAACCAAGCACTTAAATTTAACTACTTAAATTTAAGTAAAAAAAGTCCAGAAGCGTGAGGTTTACTCACCTTTGATTTTATTCGCAATCCATTCCCAAATCCAGCTTGTTTCTTCTCAAGTTTTGACCTTGTATAAATATTATATGATTTCATTAATATTCGAAATAAATCAAACAATCAAATTTCCATTTATTAATTTAATTAACTTGGAAATTTGAGTTTAAACTAATAAATTTGATTTCTAAACAAATTTTCTTCTTTATAAATTATTTCTAGCAATTAAAATAAATTAAATGAAAATTCTTCCAAACCCATATACGTGTCCTAAATTAAAACAGAATTGCCTCCTATTTATCTCATTTTTCAGTTGTTTATCTAAAACAACCTTATCTTACTATTTAAACCTGTCTATATACATATATATTTTTCCTTTCTTGTATATGTATGTTTGAATTGAAGAGTCTGTAAATATATAAACATACTGAAATTTATTTTTCTTCTGCATATAAATATTCACATATGTAAATTTAAGAAAATAAAATAATACCTCACTGCCTCCTAACTCGAACGTACCACGAACGGCCAGCGCAGTCGCCACTCCCCTCGAACACGCGATAGAAACCCTAGTTTCCACATGACTGCCTTTACGCGAACTGCCGCTGCCTTCACATGGTCGCGAACCTCCATAATGTCGATCGAGTGCTTCGGCAAGAGCGCCTCGAGATTTGCGAGCATCACTGCCTCGAGCTCGAGTTCGAGCTGCTTGCGATGTCGATCGCGACTCGGCCTCACCGAGAATCCCCCAAATCGAACCCCTTCCCTCCGATGATCACCTCGCCCTCGTGTTCGCACGAGAGCCCTCTCTCTCATTTGTTTTTTTTAACCTAGGGAATGATCGGCCATTTTTTTATATATATAAATTCGATTTGCTTCTTGAAGGAAGAAGGGGACGGGAAATGAATATAAGATGGTGGAAGGCTTCCTGAGCACGACGTAGTCCACGAAAATATCTTGTTAATTTTACTTTAAATATAATTATATTATAAAATTTCAAAGCGTCTCGTTAATTGCCAATTAAAATGTTAAATTCCTTTTAAGAGATGCCGCTAGGCGATTATAAGGTTTTACCCTTATTCCGAACACAATGGAACATGTTTCAGAAGCTAATTTAATCATATGCGTGAGTTACAGAAGAAAACGATAAATTTTAAATTGAATTGATTAAATACTTATAAGCGTTTTGAGATGCCAGGGTCAAACGACAACTCCGATTGCTACGAAAATTGAAATCCGATAATAACTAACTATTACGGATCCAATGGAACTGATTTCGTCAAATTCCAAGACTGTGCCTCGGAAGGCTATTTTCAAGTTCCAATTTAAACGATATATTATTAAAATTGAACAAATTACCTTTAAATTAAATTTCAATCATTCTATTATCTTCAGTATCCTCATTATAGATTTTACAAGCCTTCAAATTATTGTAAACAGGCTTAGAATCTCAAATTCAACAATTTACCCAATTTCAATTATATAATTCAATACTGCACTTATCTAATAAATATTAATATTCGGCATTCAAGCTAAAATTAACCTTTCAAATGTTAAAATCAATTTTTTATTCCATTTTAAATCGTTAAAATTTCCGGGTCGTCACATTCCTTCCCCCTTAAAAGATTTTCGTCCCCGAAATTACTAGTTAGGAAGAATGGATCAATACCCGTTTACTTTTTCCCAAAACCCACACTTCAACAGTCTTACCCACTATCCTTTATTAAATACCCACTATCACCTTAACCAACTTCCTACAACCTTCTATGGTTTCAAACAACACCCCTCACTCAATCGTCTAAATTTCAGTTTAAAACCAAATTTTGAATTATCAAAATTTTCTCAAAATTTTTCTAACTCTCTAAATTTCTGAATTTTTTTGCCAGCGTCTCCTTTGCACGGCTAGCTCGGTACAACTACAAAAGGCCTCTACGGCTCCCAAATATCAAAAAGAAAACAGAAATCCAAGTGGCTAGATCAAAAACCCAATCCAATTCAAATAGAAATTAATATACATACCTTTTTGTCGGGCAATTCACATTTATCTTTTGGAATCAAATCCAATTTTTCTTTTCCCTTTTTTAATACCTGCATATCTTATTTGACAATAATATCCAATCGTAACCCTTCCAAATCATTGTATACATTTCCCTACATAAGTTTCATATCTGTTTCAAAATTAGTTTTCCCATTCCATATGAATTCAATTTGTCTTCACTTCTGAATATTTAATTTTATTTTTCATTTATAACCGATTCATATTAGTTTTATCTACTAATTTACTTTAAATTTTCAATTTGAAATCATTTTGTTAACAAAATTTTTTCCAAAAATTTTCATAAATTTTCTAACTCCTAATATTTTCAGAAAATTTTGACAGAGTCCCTTTTGTACGGAGGAGCTTTTGCAATTTGACAAGAGATATAAATATATATACATCGACCCACCCGGTCGGAAAAAGCAAAAACAGTTCATATTTCCTATTTTTATTGCGTAGGCGTACCTTATTTAGCATTTAAGCAAGCAGCGTATTAATTTTAGCAAATAGCGCAATCCAAATCCAGCCAAACGGCTTCCCGGTACCTGTACTTACTCAACTTAAACATGTAAGCTCTGTATAAATGAAGTTTATAACATTTCTCTTACATAAACAACTGTAACACTTCGATTCTAAAAGAAATGCATTCAAAATAACTTCCACAAGCAATTTATATGTTTTCAAAACTAATTCAATTGCTTTCAACCAATTTACATACCATTTCATTCAATTTCAATGGTTTGGAACTCAATTTCTTACATTCCATTGATTTTTAATCTAAACAAGCTCATCTTCACTTCAAATGATTCAGAATCAATTTTATTTAATCTCTATCAACTCATAGTATTTTAATTACTTTTATTTACGCCAAACGACAATTATTGTTAGATTATAACTATTTTAAATTAATTTCTACTCATTCTGCATTTAACTCCATTTCTTTTCTAAATTATTTACGAACCATTCATTGCATTTCATTTCATTTCCGCAATTGTTTCATTCAAAACAATTTATTAAACTTGGCACATCCAATACTTATAAATTCATAACCATTTCCCAAATTAATTCAATCCAAGTTTTTATTGAATGGGCTTTCACTCTTATTCGAAGCCAAGCTTCCATAAATTTTAAACTCAAGTGAATTTACTTAATTTATTCCAACATCAAACTTAAGTCTACTTCCATTTGATTCTCATTTAATCAACTTCCATTAAATTCAGTAAGCCCATCCATTTTAATTTTAATTTTTAATTTGCTTACTTAATTCGTTATTGAATTTATTTTATTAATACAAGGCTATTCCCAATTTACTTCTATTCACTTGGATTCTGTTTTGTTGCAATTCAAACCATTTCTATTATAAATCACTTTCATTTCATTCGACAACATTTCTCATATATCCAGTTTACTTGCAACTTCCATTAAATATTATTCAAGCACCTTTGAATTTTATTTGTAATTCAAACCACTACATTTTTTTTCCAATCCAACTCTATTTTATTTTTTTATTTTACAACATCCCCTCTTATTTAATTTATTATCAAATCTAACACGAATTCTATTTACAATTCTAATTCATTTCCAAACTCCATTATTCATTTACAATCCATTTATTTACCAAGGTTAAATTTTATTAACATACTTTATCAAATAATTATTTATTAGCTTACTTCCAACTTTTATTACAAAGAAAATTACTTCATTAAATTTTTCCTGAGTTCAAATTTATTTTTTTATAATTCCAGTTTGGAGTTTCCCTTTTATTTTCCCAAATTCCAACTCTTTCATTTTAAAAATTTAGAAATGCCTTTAAAATCTCATAATATTACTAAAATAGCTTTTATAAAATATTTCTTATGACTCGATGTTTCAACCAGTCCATCCTTGTTCTCACAGAAATTCAGTCATACTTGATCAGGTGTAGGACTGAAAATCTATAAGTACTTGGTAAACCCGTTTTCAACATCTAGTGAAAATACTTGGAAAATAATTTTATTGAAAATATCGAAAACAGTTTTTGAAAATAGAGGAAGTAACTTTGGTGAGAATGCTCTGGAAATCATCACCCCCATCCATGGTCACAGTTACATTCCAGGGTTACGTTGCCGTCACAGCAAAAGTCCATGTAACTGCAGGCTCTCCGCGGTCTCTCAATTACGCCATGGATCCCACACAACAAATCACAGTTACATTCAGGGTTAAGTTGCCGTCACAGCAAAAGTCTATGTAACTGCAGGCTCTCCGCGGCCTTTGATTTTCGCTATCGAAATGAAACTTCTCCACTCCTACATAGGTCACAGCCTGCTGATATAAAATCAAACGCAGACCGTTGGCTCTCAGCGGCGCACACGACTTCTGCTATGTTATACCATAGGTCGCAGTCTACCGATATAAAATCAAACGCAGACCGTTGGCTCTCAACGTGTAACGACCCGCCCTTTTGACCGCCCCTAGTCGGTAATTAAACCAACTTGAAACGTTCAAAATGACGGATTGTTATTCAGTTTATAGAGTTTAGACAGAATCAGCCACAGAAACACAGAATAATTTTATTTCACATAAATGAATTTTTTGTACATGTATCAGAGTTTGTACAATGAATTAAATTTATACAGCGGAATATTTCTTTAAGTACAAAAATAAATCCCTGAAAAGCTAAAGTGAAGCGTTATCCCCCTCTCTCTCTAACTTCGCTGCCCGAAAATCTTCAAGCTGTAAAACTGGGTCTGACCTGAGTATTACATTCAAAAGAAAATAATAAACGGGTCAGTCTAATTCAAACTCAGTTATTAGTGCATAGAGGCAATAATAATAACAATTAGACGGCAGTCAAATATAAATTCACCTATCCGATCCTTTCAATAAAGAAAACGGATAACGGTAAACATAACACTTAACAGTGTTAAACAATAAATCGGTAGATTCAATTTATCAACGAAGATAGATGAATGGATTTTAAATGAAGACAATTTTAAAAACAATCAAAATTGCCTAAACGGCAATTAACAACAAAATCATCAATTTAAACCCAATCAATTTAAACAATTGAAATGTCACTTTAAAACATCAAAACCGATTGGCTGCAGTACACGCATGCGTGTACGGCCTCGCCAATACAGCCTATGAAATACGTAAAGGATCAATGGATCAAAAGCAAAAGAAATATCAATTAAAAGCAATACTGTGTGGCTGCAGTGCACGCACGCGTGCACGGCCTCACCACAAAAGTGAAGAAATAGAAATTATCACAACAGTGAATACTAACAGAAATCAAAGCTGCAGAGGTCAAGTCAGTGACTCAACGCAGCTGCAACACCAAAACCCGTGCAACATGGCAGGGTCGAAATGCAACTGTTTTGCATATACTCAAGTAAACTCAAGAAAATAAGTTCCCAGACAACTCATTACTGCACACTTCAAAAATTGCAAATTTTTTTATATAAAAATGAACTGCAGCCCCATTTCGAACTCAAGGGCAAACTGCGACAATAACTGCGTCACCACAAGTATGCAAGGGCAAGCTACAACCAAGAGACTGCAACAAAAACTCAGATGCAAGCCACTAAGGGCCAAACAGATTGGAACTGCATTTGTATATACCAAAGACAGGAAACAAAGGTAACTCCACACAATTCAACTACAACTGCACAGCCACAAAAGAAACTGCAGTAACCACCCTAATACAATCTCAAGTGGAAGTGCTCGATTAATATGAAATAGGGCAGTGGACAGGACAAGTGACTGCAACAACCAAATGCAGACTGCAAGTGCACTGAAATGCACTATATCAACAGTGACATGAACGGTGCATAAAGGCTACAACAGTGCACCAGAAAATGTGAACAATCCTTGACCAAATCAAAATGTATTAATGCAACATGAAATAGGACAGTGCAGCCTTCAAAAATATCAGACTCGAATATACTGCAGTTATGTGAACAAGTCAATAATACATGCATACACAATGTACACAATGAACTAATGCAAAGTGCAGATTTGAATGGACAGATCAAGTGAAGCTATACAAATATATCAAGTACATCAGATCCTAAATGCATCAAGACTCAAACCAAGACCACAGTGAATGGCATATATCAGTGGACAATGGAGTACATAGCTACATGAAGCCCAAATTTTCTTTTAAAAATTCCAGGTTTCATTTTAAGTCCAAATTCTAAAACAACACTTAATTTCCTTAACATCTTTAAGTTATTTAAAGAAAATTAGATTTAAAACTTATTTATACCAAATCCAGGTTTCACAACTAACTGGAACTCACTTTTAAACTTTGGTTAAACTAAGTTAACCATTGATTTGAAATTCAAACTTCTTTTAGCTTTCCAGGCAAACAGTTCAAGTTTAAATGCATACAAAACATTTTTCCAGTTAGTAACTAAATTTACTTCGGGCCACACACATCAAATCTTCGAGTAGTTCTCATATTACCCGAGACAATATGCCGACATCTTCAACCAACAACAACAGAGGAAACAAACAGACACTGCAACAGGCTCTAGGCATTTCTCAAATCAAAGACCATAGCCTCAAACTAGACTCGAAATCAGTTCAACACTGAACATAGGCAGGGTGAAAAGATTTGTTGGCATGAAATACAACTCAAGCTAATATAAATGGCAACAATACTACAGGTACCAGACCAGGGGAACAACAGAGGCATGCTAAACAAAGTCAAGTGGGCTACCAATATCCAAATTTTGCCTCAAAGTAAAAATGACACCAGTAAACACATGAATGAAACTGGACGGTGCAACAAGCATTCAAAATATTTTTAAACAACAGTAGTTTCCAAAAAATATCAAGCAGCGGGTTTCAAAAGTCAAAATGGCCGAAGGCCATTTAGAGTCAAATCGAATGCCAAAGAATTCAAAGCAGAAGTTTAGAGAATCAAAACAGTAGTGGCAAATTCGAGCAAGGCTCAATGGCACACGATCAAGCAACAACACTTGTACTAGTCAATGAAGTTCCAAGTCAAGGCCAGCAATTCACGAAAAATAAAAATTGGCGAAGTCAAAATACTATTTCAAAATCAAAGTCGAAGTTAAAATAAAACAAAATCAAATGGCCGAAGCCCAATTTTTTTATGCGAACGAGAAGACAGGGATTCAAACCCTATATAAACAAAATCATCACAGCAAAAATCATCACAACAAAAATCATCACAATGCAGAAGTACGAAATCATCAATTGTTTGAATTAGATGTGAGGAAAAGATTCACTCACCTTTCACCTGACGCGGCCGCGAACAAAGAGGAGGAATCGAGCAAATTGAAGCCGGCGCTTTTGATTTTGAAAAGCCCTAATTCAGACGCAAGGAGGAAGGAGAATGAAGAGTACTCGAGGCCGCCATTAAAACAAATTTCGGTTGAATGGTTTTGAAATTGTGTAGGGTTATTGAATATAAAAGAGAAGGGAGGGACGTGATTTTAGGCACGATTTAGGGCGTGGTTGAAGGCGTGTTTGTAGGGACGATAGATCGCGTTTGTAGCTGATAAAAGTAAGGCAGTGGTACTCATTATATATATATATATATATATATATATATATTTTAAATTCAATTTATTTTGTAGATATTTTCTTTACTTTGTTTTGTTTAATTTTGTTGTTAAAATTTTAACTAAGTGTATTTATTTATTTTATTTTATTTAAGTTAAAGAAAAAGGTTATTAAAACTAACCATCCTTTATTAATTTACATAAGTAATAATTCTTAAATCCAAATTATTTTTCTAAGTCATTAGTTCGAATTTTAAATACAAATTTAATATTCAATTTCAAATCCCAAAGTTAAATTCAAATTTTTATTCAACTTTCAATAGATTAAATTCTAAAATTTAATCGCCAAATTCATAGTTATATTGGGAATTCAATTTAAACCATCATTCAAATATTTAAAATTAATTAAATATTTTCAATTTAAATTGTTCAAAATTCAGGGTTGTTACACAGCGGCACACACGACTCCCACTATGGTGTACCCTACTCATAATCCTCAGGAACTAGTTTTGTCCGGACTCCTCACAAGATCAACTTTAGAACCCCCTGGGTTCAAGGCAGCACCACCCGGTGGCACTCCTGAGAAGTTCATTTCAAGGGAGCGCCTTTTTCCCCAGAGCCATCATCAAAACACTTTATACTATACACATATAGTATCTTCCAAATCATACACCTAGTATGATATCATACAAAGTTCTTTTACACAAAATCGATTATCCCAAAATCGATAATTCTCAAACTAGGCTTTTCAAATTCAATTTTGATTTTACCCAAAATCAAAAGCCTTTCCAAATTCAAAGGTTCCCAAAATCTTTTTCCCAAAATCCTCATAAGATCCTTTATATATATATTCAAATATATATAACTTCCAAAAATTTGGATCATTTCAATCTCATATAAAACTCCTTTTATACTTCAAACATGTTCAAAAATCCTTTTCTTCCAGCAATAGATTCAACAATGAAAGATTTATCTTATATAACAAAGATATATAACCTTTTTGTTCAAAATCAAATATTCAAATTTGATTACTTTTTTTCCAAGATCAATTTCCTTTCTATTCACATTTCCTTTAATTCCCATTGAATTGTCACTTTAATTCTTACCTCAGTTGGGTATTTAAACCAATTAACAGTTTGAACTCCGACCAGTTTTAGTAAATAGGTTGAAAATTTTAAAAATAGATAAGTAGTTGAAAATAATTATTAATACACCAAATAGCTATAAAATAATTAACTAATTGTAAAATAGTCGAAAACTAATTGAATAGTTTCAAAGATTCCAAATAATTGCAAAATAGTTGTAAAATAGAAATTAGTTTGTGAAATAGTTGAAAAATAGTAATTAGTTTAAGAAACAGTTGAAAGATGGTTAAATAGCTCCAAAAATAATGGTAAAACAAATATAAAATAAGTTAGCTTTAAGAAAGAAGAGTTGTATATATTTAATAGCTTAGAAAAAAATAAGTTTATATCAAAACAATTTATATTGAAAATAGTCAAGAGCCAACTGTTCACTTCCCCAACAATTCAATTTAAATCTCCATTTAAATTGACCCAATTCCAATTCAAAAATCTCCAAATTCCATTGGACTTGATAAATTCCCAATTTAAGTTGAATCAATCTTGATTCCTTCCCAAATTTAAATCAAATTCTAGTTAATTTTAATCCTGTTCAATTTTAATTATAATTTCGTATTATTCCAATCAATGTGAATTATTATCAATTTAATTTTAGAATTCCAAATCACTTCAATATAATCCAATCCAATTTCCCATTTAAAATTTTTAATCTTATACATCTTCAATCACCAATCCAATTACTTTAAACCATATTCAATTTTAAACTAATTCAATTAAATCTTGAATTTAAACTATCTCGAATTATAGAAATTCGAGTTAAATTCTCAAAGGTTGGATTAACTCTTTAAACCCTATTAACCTTTAAATCAAAGTGTTTAATCATTTTAATTTCTGAGCCCAATTTCTCAAAATTCCCATTTTAAATTATTTTTACTTATGTATTTCAAAGTTCAATACAATTTTATTTTAAAAATTTTAATTTATTATTCAATTTTTTTTATCTTCCAGTTCGAAGCCAGTTCTTCAACAATTTTAATTCTCAAACTCAATTATTCAAATTTATTTTATTTATACAATAACATGATATCATCCAATTTATTTAAAACTTCCATCCATTTTCAATCTTTAAATCTCGAACCCGTTTTGAGATCACACAAATTCCCAATTCAAATCAACCATTTAACTTCCCAAGTTAAATTCCAATTTCATCTTAAAATTTTCAATTTTAGTTGTTCATTCAAACTTATTTAACTTCTCCCAAGTTAAATTCGATTTACTTAATCCAAGCAATCTTACTCAATTTGAATTCTCACTTCAAAATTCAAAATTCTTTCCCTCTTATAGGTTCAAGACTTATATCACTTCGGGTTTCCCATCACATTTCAGGGAAAATCAAAACTCAACATTTAGAGTTTATTTCAAATTATCTTTGATATCATGTATATCCATACATATTTATTTCTTGGCCATCCCAGCCATGTTTTAAAACTGTAAACCACCTTTGGTTTAAATTCAAATCAAATTTCAAACAATCCATTGTTTGCAACAAGTCCCATTTCCTTTTTATATTATTCTTATTTCTATAATTTCAAGATTAAATTTCAGTTTGAATCCCATTTCAAACTTACATTTATTTAAAGCTTTTAAATAATTTAATTCCTAAATCCTAATTTTAGAATTTCATTTTCAATTAATTAAATGTCGATTTGGTTGTATTTTCGTTTTTACTTCATTTAATTCTAATTCAAGACTTCAATTTGGTTGTATTGTATTACTTCTAAATTTTAATTCCAATAATTTTTACAGCCAATCATCTTAATATTTACTAGAATGAAATATTCCTTTTACATACCAAAACATACTTTATATAAAATCATTTAAAACCTTTATATAAGAAAATAACAAGTACGCGCTCATATATATACACACATACTCAACTCATTCTAGAGTACTACAGACTCTATTAAATGAGTAATCCCCACCAGAGTCAAGGTTCTCGCTTAACCTGGCTCTGATTCCAAATGTAACGACCCGAAATTTTCTAACCCGAAAATTCCAGATAGTTATGAAAAAGAAGAAAGAGATAGAGAAAGAAGAAGAACAGAAATAACATCTCACATTCGCAGCAGATAAAATATAATAATAAATAATATCAGTCTACAAAAGGATACTATATTTGTCGAATACCTTTAAATATATATCAGAGTTTCACATTATACACATTCACTGAACATTTACAATTATCACAGAATTACAATAATATAATTACAGCAGAATTATTCTACACGTTCTTGCCATCCAGCTCGCCTTCTGAGCTCCCGCACGTTCCTACCTGAAAATCTGTAATACTCGGTCTGACCCGAGCATTACATCAAAGTAACACCCGGGTCAGGCTGGAAACCAGCGTGAGTAAACTCAACTAACATGGAATACCAAAGCAATCAACTTATATAACCCGAGGTAACTTATATCAATTACCCAATTCACAATTTGCTATAGACAATGCTTATTTCATATATAAATTTCTAAGTATCAAACTTTGATAAAATAATCCAACTCACTTAAATCAATTCATTCCATCCTATTAATTTAAGAAATCAATTTTAAAAAAATTCGAAGATGCTTCGGGTATTTCCCAATACCCGACCCCGGTCTCTTCGAAATTCATGTTGTCCTATCTCAAGTTATTCAACTGAAATAAACAACATTCATATAAGAGATATCAACATATTCAAGCATTCAATGCCATTCAGTCACCAATAAGCAAAGCTTAGTCACATACAAATCAATTCAATTGATTCAAATTGAATTTCAAACATCAATCACTTAGATTCCTTCATTAATTAATTCCAAATCAATTAATTAATCAACTCTTCCATATCCATTCATCTTAATTAACAGCCCTGGATTTATTACCTTCCAATTCCAATCGATTGATTCTCTTTAATTAATTTCACGATATTAGATAGTCTTACCAAATCAATGAGTAATCTTTAATTACTTCCCAAATTAATTTACTATAATCAATTACGTAAATTCTTAAGTACTTATATTAACTGACTTCTCATAAGTCACTTATTATGAATTAATTAATCTCAATTAATCAAATCTTTAATTACTTCATTAATTATATTAATTAATGATTTCCAACTATAATTTACTTTAATTCGATCACAATATTAATCATTCTCGATCACCCTCAACCTGTACTTAACTATCTTCTTATTTATTTCATTAATAAATTTATTACTCCATAATTTGTTATTTCAATTAATCTCTTATTTAATTACACAAAGGAATTCTATTTTATTGGTTACATTAAGTAATTAATTATTAAACCACTCAATGATTATTCTAAATCAAATTTCACTTTATTTATTAACTTAAACCTCATTTATTAATCTAAACCCTGAATTACTAAATTATTCATCCCAAATCATAAATTAACTGAACTAATTAATCATCCATTTAATCACCCTTATATTTCTTCCAAAAAAAATCCAATTTATATATATTTCGATAACTTAGGGTACCGAAACATTCAAGCAAACCACAGCATTCAACATTCCATTTTCCAAAAAATATTCATCCCAGAATATCAACCATTCCATTATATACTATATACCACTATATAATATAGCACATCACTTCAAGTCAACCATTCAACCAAGCACTTAAATTTAACTACTTAAATTTAAGTAAAAAAAATCCAGAAGCATGAGGTTTACTCACCTTCGATTTTATTCGCAATCCATTCCCAAATCCAGCTTGTTTCTTCTCAAGTTTTGACCTTGTATAAATATTATATGATTTCATTAATATTCCAAATAAATCAAACAATCAAATTTCCATTTATTAATTTAATTAACTAGGAAATTTGAGTTTAAACTAATAAATTTGATTTTTAAACAAATTTTCTTCTTTATATATTATTTCTAGTAATTAAAATAAATTAAATGAAAATTCTTCCAAACCCATATACGTATCCTAAATTAAAACAGAATTGCCTCCTATTTATCTTATTTTTCAGTTGTTTATCTAAAACAACCTTATCTTACTATATAAACCTGTCTATATACATATATATTTTTCCTGTCTTGTATATGTATGTTTGAATTGAAGAGTCTGTAAATATATAAACCTACTGAAATTGATTTTTCTTTTGCATATAAATATTCACATATGTAAATTTAAGAAAATAAAACAATACCTCACTGCCTCCTAACTCGAACGTACCACGAACGGCCAGCGCAGTCGCCATTCCCCTCGAACACGCGATAGAAACCCTAGTTTCCACATGACTGCCTTTACGCGAACTGCCGCTGCCTTCACACGGTCGCGTACCTCCCTAATGTCGATCGAGTGCTTCGGCAAGAGCGCCTCGAGATTTGCGAGCGTCACTGCCTCGAGCTCGAGTTCGAGCTTCTTGCGATGTCGATCGCGACTCGGCCTCACCGAGAATCCCCCAAATCGAACCCCTTCCCTCCGATGATCACCTCGCCCTCGCGTTCGCACGTGAGCCCTCTCTCTCATTTTTTTTAACCTAGGGAACGATCGGCCAATTTTTTTATATATAAATTCGATTTGCTTCTTGAAGGAAGAGGGGGACGGGAAATGAATATAAGATGGTGGAAGGCTTCCTGAGCACGACGTAGTCCACGAAAATATCTTGTTAATTTTACTTAAAATATAATTATATTATAAAATTTCAAAGCGTCTCGTTAATTGCCAATTAAAATGTTAAATTCCTTTTAAGAGATGCCGCTAGGAGATTATAAGGTTTTACCCGTATTCCGAACACAATGGAACATGTTTCAGAAGCTAATTTAATCATATGCGTGAGTTACAGAAGAAAACGATAAATTTTAAATTGAATTGATTAAATATTTCTAAGCGTTTTGAACTGCCAGGGTCAAACGACAACTTCGATTGCTACGAAAATTGAAATCCGATAATAACTAACTATTACGGATCCAATGGAACTGATTTCTTCAAATTCCAAGACTGTGCCTCGGAAGGCTATTTTCAAGTTCCAGTTTAAACGATATATTATTAAAATTGAACAAATTACCTTTAAATTAAATTTCAATCATTCTATTATCTTCAGTATCCTCATTATAGATTTTACAAGCCTTCAAATTATTGTAAACAGGCTTAGAATCTCAAATTCAACAACTTATCCAATTTCAATTATATAATTCAATACTGTACTTATCTAATAAATATTAATATTCGGAATTCAAGCTAAAATTAACCTTTCAAAAGTTAAAATCAATTTGTTATTCCATTTTAAATCGTTAAAATTTTCGGGTCGTCACAAAACCTTTCTATTTTAAAGTGACAAACCATAAAAATGATTGTAAAACAATCAGTCACCAAGATTTCACGTTCGAGACGTGTATTAAATCCAAAGAAATCGATACCAAATCCATAAAAATGGATATTCCCAAAAATCCATAAAAAGAAGCATCGAAGACGATAATGGTGATAACAACTAATCGGATCGACAAAAATTGATTAACATTGGAATTTTAATCAAAATTAAGGCAAACTGGCAAAATTGGGAATTTGCAGACGTCTGAGTGGTTGTTCCAGACGTCTGGATTTGGTTTCTGGAAATATTCCAGTAAACCATCCAGATGTCTGAAGCCTAAAATCAGACGTCTGAAATCCTTTCAGACGTATAGGTGTAAATCCAGACGTTTGGTTTTGCTTTCTGGAAATATTCCAGAAAACCAACCAGACGTCTAAAATCTCAAATCAGACGTCTGACATCCTTTCAGACGTCTGGAACGATAATTTAGATGTCTGAAATTAGTCACTGCCCTTTTTATTTTTCTACCGAGAATTATTTTCTCCAGGATACAAAACCAGACGTCTGGCATTGGTCTCCAGACGTCTGGACACCTAATCTGGGCAGAATTTTTCCTAGACCATGAGGGCCCAAAGTATTCGGGACCGATCGAGCATGCAACGACGATTAAGGATTTATTCCAAACAACAATATGGTCTTATAAGGTCTTCGATATACCCTAAAACAACGCATCCAAACATCCATAGAAGGATTTTCATAAAATTGGACTTCAATTCAAAAATTGGTAAATTAACCATATCAATTCAAATCAAAAGCAAATGATCATGAATAGATGTTAGGATTTCATACCTAACTACAAAGATAGATATAGACATAGATGTGAGATAAAAATCTCACCTTTTTACACGAAAACAAGGCAGAAGAAGCTTGAAAGCAAAGGAGGACCAACCACACTTCAATCTCAACTCTAAAAGCTCCAATCTAAGATCATAAGCAATAATTTCCCAAATTAGGTTATAGGAAATTTCTAAAATTGGAGAGAGATTGAGATGGAGAAGAAGAAGGAGATGCTTACCTAAGCTTCTCTTTGATTTTGGAGCTAGAACTTGAATTTCCAAAGGAAACTAGGGCTTGGATTTTAATTTCCAATCTCTTCCCCCATTTTTACTAAAGCTTGAAAGTATTAGGAAATGAGAATGAATGAAGAGGAGAGGGGGTGGAGCTAGAGTTTTATGTTAGGTTATTGGGCTGAAACCCAAACCCAAAACCCTAAATGAAAATGTCGAAATTCTAGCTAACTTCAAACATATCGATGTTTATACTCAAAAAGGTCACAAATGCCATTTTGGAGTCAATGGAAGTGGTCTCGAGTCCTAATTCGACTATTTGCAAAAAGTAGCTTTTCGGACTTAAATCCGACTAACGATGCTATATTTAAATAAAATATTTAAATATACAATCGTAAAATATGCGGGTTGTTACAGACTCCCCTCCTTAAGGAAATTGCTTCCTCGCAATTCTTAAGAAGAAAATAAAGAGTAACAACCATAAAAGCAAATCAACACAAAAGAAGATTTGAAATAAGAAGTTCACCATAAAGAGCACGAAATAGTAAGCCCGAACGTGTTCGCTCGATGAATTCTTAGGATTCCTAAGAGAAACCCTTAGGATTCGAGAATCATTAAACTTTCACAAGAGGAACATCTTTATTTCGAAGGCGCTCAACCTCCGAAGCAATGATGCAAATAAGATGTTGCTCATAAGTCAAATCTGGTGAAACTTCAATTTCCTCAATAACACCGAGCTTAAGAGTAAAATCAGAATCCCTAAGGAATTTCCGTAGTTGAGAGACGTGGAAAAAGTCATGAATAGTAGAAAATTGAGCCGGTGCAACAACGTAGTACAATAACGGTACGCCCGAGAAACTAGAAACTCGAATAATTTGGAACAACGGCGTAGTATAATAACGGTACACCAGATGAACCAAAGCTCAAATAATTCGGAACACCGACGCAGTACAAACGGTACGTCAAATGAACCAAAGTTCAAATAATTCAGAACACCGACGTAGTACAAATGGTGCATCAAATGAACTGAAGCTCAAATAATTCGGAATACCAACGCAGTACAAACGGTAAGTCAAATGAACCGAAGTTCAAATAATTTGGAACGCCGATGCAGTACAAACGGTACGTCAAATGAACCGAAGCTCAAATACTTCGGAACACCGACGCAGTACAAACTGTACGTCAAATGAACCGAAGTTCAAATAATTCGAAACCTCGACGCAGTACAAATGGTACATCAAATGAACCGAAGCTCAAATAATTTAGAACATCGACGCAGTACAAACGGTACGTCAAATGAACCGAAGTTCAAGTAATTCGGAGCACCGATGCAGTACAAACGGTACGTCAAATGAACCGAAGTTTAAATAATTTGGAACACCGACGCAGAACAATCAGTACGTCAAATGAACCCAAAAGCCGAGATATCGATGTAGCACAATAACGGTACATCCGATGAGCCGAACATCATAAAAGAACAACGGACGCTTGTCCATAAAAGAAATGAGACAAAGCTCAATAAAGTGAGGTACATCAAAACGTCCGATGAACTTGGTAAAAAGATCATTCCATTCGGACATCATCAAAGAAACAACCACTTGTTGCTCACGACTAAGTGCATTGGCAGCACGATTTCCCTTTCCAGGAGTATAAAGAATATCAAGACCATAAGATGCAAGGAACTTGAGCCAATGTTGTTGACAAAAATGAAGTTTCTTATGAGAAAATAAATATTTCAAAGATTTATGATCGGTATGGAGAACGAATTTCTCTCCCAAAAGATAATGATGCCAAATTCTAAAAGCGGAAACAACGGCCGTGAGCACTATCATGAGTGGCATACCAAGTTTCGATAGGGTTTAACTGTTTAGAAGCATAAATGATAGCACGTTCTTTTTTGCAAGAGAATGGCACCCAAATCAACACGACTAGCATCTGTATAAACAATAAAGTCTTGGTTCCCTTCGGGAATCACAAGAATAGGAGTATCGAAAAGAAAGAGTTCTTTTAATTGATCCTCTTTCTCGAAAAGCTAAAACTTTCAAAATTATAATTAGCTTTATGTAATCATCTTTCTAGAAAAATTTACTTATTCCAAGTCAATTTATTGTGTATGATTTTCTCATCGTCGCATTTAGGAGATTCCAATCGATAACGTTGATTAAGCGCATCGACCGGAATTATTAAAGCACTCAATAGGAAAAACAACACAAAATCATCTTCTATATGATCAAAACATCTCCCAAAAATTTTATGAATATTCTTTACTCGTTTAAAGACAAAAATCCAATTATACTTATAAATAAATTTTATGAAAAAGATTTGCAAAATTTTAAGTTGCTATTTTCATCCATAATCATTAAATTCAAAAACGGACCAGTCGAGATATTCGTAGAAAACTCGACTGATAAGAAGGACGAAAGAAGCTGGATGGTTCGTCAAACCAAATGGCATAACAAGCCATTCACAAGAATCATAATGAGCGTGGAATGTGGTTAGTGAAATGCTATCGTCCGTAACTCAAAACTAATGAAAACTGGTGGCAAAGTCGAACTGAAAAGACCTTAGCACCACTCAATAGATTTTCTTAGGTGATAACCCTAAGATAAGCTCGAAGACACCGAAAAATTCACGAACTACTTGAATGAGGAGAATAACATCTTTCTCAACAAGTGGGTCCAGAGAATAAAATGGTGCCATTAAATTGGAATCGAAATTATATAGAAAAAAAATAGAAATCTGCGTAACGGACTGAAAATATCGAAGGTGGATAGTCCACTCGAGACATAGGATATGGCTTCATAATGATTAAGCCAATCCTTTCAAAAAAATCAATTCCGAAACTTAAGTAGCAAATAACATGCAAATCGGATCGGAAAGCATAATCACATAAAATAATCTCGACATTATTAAAAGAAACAAACTGAGTGTTGCGGATCCACCAACCGGATTCGCAGTTCTCAAAGAAGTCATCAAGCCCAAAATATTTAAAGAAAAGAATCAACAATTTCTTTTGTTATAAAATAAAGAGATGAACCCATATCAACAAGAACTCGAATAGGATAATCACAAAACAAATGTCATTAAGGATATAATGAGAAATACCTTGACCAAGAGAAGTGCCACTTGGTGTTTGCACAACTTTAAGCCTTCCCTCCCTCTTGCTTGAAAGTTTGGGACATGAAGATAAAAGATGACCCGAACTCTTGCAATAACGACAAAAGAAAGGTTTCGGACACTTATTAGCATAATGGTCCGTGGAACCACAATTGTAGCATTGTCCACGACTAGAGGTAGGAGCTTTTGCTACTGAAGTTTCCTGTCTCCCTTTCTTGTTGGGATTAGGGCTTTTGAACTTAATATGCCTCTTCTTGTTGTTATTGATGCTCTTTTTGGAACCTCCAACATCACTATCACTTCCTTTAACGACCTCTTCATCTTGTAGAGTGATATCTACAAGCCGATCGAAAGGAACTTCTAGTTTCAGAGGTAAAACCTTTATGGGATTCTTACTCAAAGCACAGATAAACCTTTGATTCTTTACAAGATCCAAACGTTGTTGGGAAGACATGAATACGCCATCCAGAGAAGGACTACTGGATTGACCAGCGGTAGGACTGCCAGAACTAACCATCTCTTCTTATTCAAGAAAGAAAGAAAGAAGAGGAAAAAGGTTATTCTCAGAATGATCATCAAACAATCATGATTGATAAAACAAGGCATCATAAAAGAAATTAGGATAGAACGGGTCCAATGACTCGAATAAAATCCTAAGGCACCACTCCTAAGAAGGACTTAGGACGATGATCCTTGCTAGATTATTCTACATTGTTTCAAAGTTTGGCTCCGATACCAAGATGTGATGCCCCACCTCTATACTCACACTAGCCAAGGACACTACGGAGTAATGCCGTCAACTTGCACAAAGAATAAGGCTGTTGAGGAGCGACCATCTGTGTAATTGCTTTGTGTGAGCCCTGATATGTCAGATAATATAACATGCATTTCATTTCAAGAGGAAATTAGACATACCGATACAAACCCAAAGCTACTACACAGTGGCTATGTGGTCTTCGGAAACAAATATAGAAATAAACATAACATAAATCAGTCGTAGATATTCATATCACAAAGGCGGAAATAGATATGAATATAACACATAGAAGTGTACATCTGAGTAGTGGTCATACAAGATCCACAACATCATAAAAGAATAGATGCAAGTGCTACACAAAAGAATAGGTATAAATAAAGGAGCCTCTATCTCGAATGTATAAAAAAAACTACTAATCTAAAGTAGTTAACCAAAAATCAGGCGACACTCCCTGATAAGAAGTCAAGTAGAAGCACCTGTAATATCTCGGTCTGACCCGAGTATTATTTTAATAAGAAAATAATAAACGGATCAATCTAGCTATAAATATCAGATAAAATGAGATAGGATAAGAGATATGATTAAAACGTATGATAACAAAAATGTCATATTGTGAAACGTATACATTAACTAACAACAAAAATCATACAGTATCTCAAGAAATCTCAAAATACTAAAAAGAATGTCATATTCTTTATTTTATTCACCAAATCACAAATATTAACAAACATATCAATGCCAATCGCAAAAGTTGGTGAAACATAAATTCTAGAAATCATTAATTAGAAACCCAAAAATCACAAAAGGGGGAGGCCTATCACAAAACGGAAGCATATAAACTCACCAACACGTGCATCACAAACGGAACGCTATTCCATGGTCGCTAACCATCAAATTTGAGCCGAGGCTCCACAAAATGGCCCGAAGACCTTTGAGCCGAAGCTCCACAAAACAGTCCGAAGACCTTTGAGCCGAAGCTCCACAAAACGGTCCGAAGACCATGAGTCGCCATCCTACAAAATTGAGCCGAAGCTCCACCAAAGGATCTTCACAGATCCACAAGTGTAAATTACACTAAGCTAGTAAATAAATGAGTTAGGCTTCATGTCCTATAGCCACTGGCTTAACTTAATTATTTATGAACAAATTGTGGACTTCCACTCGATAATAAGTGTAAATTAGACTAAGCTAGTAAATATACGAGTTTAGCTTCATGTCCCATAACCACTAGCTTAACTTAAATATTTACGAACATATTGTAGATTTCCACTCAAAAATTGTCACAAGAGTTCAATCGAACAAGTCCAGGAATTAACCGACAAAGTAAACGCAAGCGTTTCATACCACTTGTTTTGCTAAGCCGTTTAATTAGATTTCACATATGAATGAGGTAAAGGTTTGTATATACTAATAGGTTGAACAACAGTTTTATAAACGAACTTGATATTGTAAATAGTGTTGAAATCGTTTTGATGAAAGAGTTTTGATATTTACTGCTAGTATAGAAACCTTTATATTTTAAAGTGACAAACTATAAAAATGATTGTAAAAACAATAAATCACCAAGATTTCATGTTCGAAGACATGAATTAAATCCAAAGAAATCGATACCAAATCCATAAAAATGGATATTCCCAAAAATCCATAAAAAGAAGTCATCGAAGACGATAATAGTGATCACAACTAATCGGATCGACAAAAATCGATTAACATTGGAATTTTAATCAAAATTAAGGCAAACAGGCAAAACTGGGAATTTCCAGATGTCTGAGTGGTTGTTCTAGACGTCTGGATTTGGTTTCTGGAAATATTTCAGAAAACCATCCACACATCCGAAGCCTAAAATCAGACGTCTGAAATCCTTTCAGACGTTCGGGTATAAATCCGGACGTTTGGTTTTTCTTTTTGGAAATATTCCTGAAAACCAACCAGACGTCTGAAATCTCAAATCAGACGTCTAACAACCTTTCAGATGTCTGAAACGATAATTCAGATGTCTGAAATTAGTCATTGCCCTTTTTATTTATCTACCGAGAATTATTTTCTCCAGAATACAAAACCAAACGTTTGGCATTGGTCTCCAGACGTCTGAACACCTAATCTGGGCAGAAAATTTCCTAGGCCATGATGACCAAAACGACCCGGGACCGATCGAGCGAGCAACGACGACTAAGGATTTACGCCAAACAACAACCCGGTCTTATAAGCTCTTCGATACACCCTAAAACAACGTGTCCAAACATCCATAGAAGGATTTTCATAAAATTGGACTTCAATTCAAAAATTGGTAAATCAACCATCACTACACCATAGATAGGATTTTGGCGCAACCTTAGGCGGCACATTTGATACGGCTATAAGCCGTATCAAATTTTAATACGGCTTATAGCCGTATTTATGTTATTTAATACGGCTGTAAGCCATATTAACATTTGATACGGCTTATAGCCGTATTAAAATCCGTGCCTCTTTTAGTGGGAAAATTTTCCCCAAAACGCACACCCTCCCTCCTTTTTTTTATTTCCATTTCCAGCTTTCATTTTCACCGTTAATGGTCGTTCCTTTCACCGAGATAGTTCTATTGTGTCGAGGTAAACATCAAAGTCTTTCCATTTATACTTGTCATAATTTCACCTTTTTTTGTTTTGCTGTATAATTATCGTTGGTGGGTATCCGTATTCTTAGGTTTTGCATACCCATTTTATGAATTAAAGAATATTATCTTGCTATCGCAAATCTTTCGAAGTGTTTTCGAGAGAAGTTGAGTGCCCATCTTGTAACGACCCGGAATTTTGACGATATATTTTAATAAATATTTAATCTAAATTAAATCAAATATAAGCTGGTCAACATTTAAATTTATGAGATGTTAAATGTTTAACAGTTATATATGTTTATAAAAGGAAATTTTGATTTGAAATTTAAAATTTAAATACTTCAAAACCGTGTAAAATAAAATAGGATTTATTCAATAGAATTAAATCAAAGATTCATTATTTGATATTTGATAAAATACATATGAATACGCCTTTAGTTTTTAAAATGATAAGTTTTAAAATTTACAAACATGAAATTATTTCACATAAATATGGAAGTGCAAAATTAGTATAAAACACAGATTATAATTATAAGATGTAATCAAAGTTACATAAATATACAAAATATAAATTATCATTTGACATATATAAAAACAAGTATTTTTAGACAAACAATGATCTTCAACATCCACATTTGTACAACACAACAACCATAAATAAACTGTGAAAAACATCATTTGAACAAGTAAACAATCTCATATAAAATATAACTATCAATATAAATATACATATATGTTAACTATAACTTTGAGTTGGTGCTGTGTACAGCTTTGTGCTTCGGGAAAACAGAGTGAACTTAAATATAAAACTAGTCTCACTTCAAAATAATAATAAACAAAAATCTGTAGCTTGTATATAAGCAAACAAGAAACAAAGTTTACTTCAAATAGAATACAAACAAAACCTGTATCTTGCAAGATAGGCTAGCCGAAATAAATTTAATATCTTTGTACAACAAATAGTAATTATCAGTATACATTAAATACTTGCCATCAAAATTAATAACATAAGCATTAATTAGCCTAACTTATTGTTTAAACAAGTACACAGTCGAGATCAATATCTTTTCATTTTGCAGTGAAATTCAATATCAATGTCTTATTGGTCAAACATTGTGGCTGGCCAGTTACAACCTATTATTCAGTAGCTTTAACTTATATATATCCATCTTTATATCATTAGTTTATTTATATAAACTTTAGTTTTAAAAACAAACCTGAGAAACATATGTTTTGGCTTTGGAAACACAATTTAATTTAACAGCAAAAGCAAAGAAAGAGTTCAGGGTAGATCAACTGTAGTTCCTTCATCATACTTTCTGTTCAACAGTTTTTGGTTGGTGAGTAAACAAAACTGATTTCCAAATTTAGCTTGTATATTTACTTTTTGAATGATCTGTGCTTGATACAGTTTAAGCAAACTACTCTGTGTATATTGGTTTACACTGGGAACTTTTATAGTTTGTTCTTCAGTAAATTTAAGTTTTGAACAAAATGAAGCCAAGAAACCTAAAATATTTATTCATAAAATCATTTGAATTGTGTATTGTGAAAATTCAAGTTTGTTTAGTTTAAAAACAAGGCCTGCAAACATGATGGAAAGTTTAGACAGTATGATGTAAATACTGTATTTCAACCTACAGGTAAACAAGAAATCAAAGTGAAAAACTCAAATGTTTAAATTTGAAATTTCAATAACATATTTAGATTTCATACTAGAAATTATGATTTTTAACATAAAATTTATGATTTTTATGCAAAAGTATTACAAGCAGTTTTGAAATGAAACAAAAATGGTTTTTTGTAAATTTTGGAAGATAGAGTAATCTGTAATTCTTGAGATTTGGAATGAAGCAAGATTTAAGTCGTATTAACACTAGAAAAATGTCTAATTATTTTTCAAATTCATAGATTTCGAGTTTGGATCAAGAATAAGGTTTAGTGCTAATATCTTTTCATGCTCTGTAAAATTATGAGTTGCGGCATCTTTTGTCAACCGAGTGACACGCGACTTCAGGAGGAGTTGGAGGGGGGTGTGAGTGACGTATTGGAGGAGTTTCATCGCCTCCGGTGATGGATGGTGGCCGTGTGAGGTAATTTACGGTGAGACGTTCCTGTACGTGTTCGAGCAGCAGGTCATTTTTTGATCTGGAACTTTTCGATGGGTTTCGAGTTTAAATTTTGGAAGTCGTGATGTTTTGGGATATGCGGGGGCTGCCGCGAGTCGCCAGTGGCCAAGCGCACCACCGTGCACGTGCACGGTGGCGAAGAGGTGCCTGACATGTTATTGGGGATTGTCGCGTGCGCATACTCGAGGATTTGGGGTGTTGCTTCGATCAAATTTTCGATTCGTTCTCGTGTTTAGGCTTCAGCTATTTTTAAATTTATAAAAAAAAATGAAAATGGAAGAAGAATGGGAACTGGGAAGAGACGATGAAGAAGAGAGAGTGAGAAAGGAAGGGACGCAGGGGAGATACGGGTAAAACTAGTGACTGTCGCGAGTAGGAAGGTAATTTTCTCGGGTCGTTTTTCTTGTGGGTCGAATGTAAGTTTGTTTAAGTATTTTGATTATAGTTAAGTTAACTAGGCAATTAGCAGTTAGATTTATATCTGACTTAAGGTTTAATTATGGTAAGTGATGTAAAGGTAATTGATTTATACAAAGTAACTAGAATGTTAATTAATTAAATTGATAACTTTAAAAATTTGTTAATTGAAAATAAATTACATGTTAAAGCAATTTAAAGCTTAATAACGTTAGCTAGTTACTGAAGTTAATTAATGGAAATTAACTTAAGTGATTAATCAGGAATTATACTTTAATTAAATTAATAAATTGATTAATTAAAGTAATTTGCGACAATTAAATAAGCAATTGATTTTAATAAGTAAGTTGTTACTTAATAAGTTAATAATTAACAAGAATCAAACAATTAATTAACTGAGTAATTAAGTAACAATAATGAATAAAAGCTAATTAATTTAATAATTAATTAAAAGATTAGATAATTGATAAATTCAATAATTAATTAATTAATAAATGTGACTAATTAATTAATTGATTATTAATAAGCTAATTAATCAATAATTAATTTAATTAAATAAAATAGTTTATTCTTAAGCTAATAATTTAGTCAAGTAAATCCAAACTGTTTGGTATACATTGATGATTCTGTTTGATTGCCTATTGATATCTGTTGATGATATTTCTGTGATATTTTGTGATAACTGTATATGATTTATCTGATATATCTGATATGTTAATTTCTGATATTTAATTAAACTGTTAAGTTAAATAGACAACTTGGCCCTTAAAATGGCGTTTGGATCCGATGAGACCGGGATCGAAAGAATCAAATTTTGATTCTCCGAAAACCACATCAATCCAAATTAAACGATAGGTCGTAACTTATCAAATGGAGATCGAGATGGAGTTTCAGAATGCAAGGGTTATCGTCGTTAACTCTGAGGGTGATTCCAAAATGAGTGTAACGAGATAATGCCTTCGGTTTCGTTCGAACCCGGAACGAACTTGTATGGATTGAATGCTTACAACACATCGTCAGGCGGACGATGAGCATTCTAAGTGATTTGTTCTTTAAAGGTAATCGTAGCCTCAAGCCTCATCAACCGGGAATGGCTAAAACAGGGGAGATGCAGCAAGGTTAGGTGGGTCATGCCCAAGCAGGACAAGATTTTCCCCTGTCTAGATGTCCCTTTTTATTCGGCTTAGTGGGCAGTTGTTGGCCACAACTGTGGGGTTATCTTGTTCGGGACTGTTCAGTAAGGAATGGTTCCGGCCTTGTGTTGCAGGGGATGAAGGGAGTAATCCTCGGTACGGTGATCTAGGCCCCGTACTGTGACGGGCGGTACCCCAGTAGCCCTGCCATTGTATGGGATCCAATTTCCAATAAGCGCCGTACGATTTGATTGTGCCCAACTATGTTGAAATGTGAGATGTAAGCATTTCAGCTATTTCTGTATTTTACTTGAAAACCCTAGTCACTATTATAATATCACAGAATTTCCTATAAAATGTTTTGGTTAGCGTAAGGTAAAAACTTACCCGTATTTATTTGTGGGAAGTCTTACGTGATACCTTTATTTTCAAATGATTTTCAAAGTTAAGCAATTTTAACCTGTTTACTCATACCAGACCCATGTCTGACCTGGAGTTTATATTTTATGTTTTCATAAACTCTTGGGTACTCAAATTTTTACGAGTAGCCAAGTGATAGGTATTGGAAGTGTTGACTTTCTGGAGGAGCTCTTTTTGGAGGAAGACCAGACGTATGTATCTATATATGTAGTTCTGCTGTGTAGTTAGTGTATGCTGTATTTTGGATGTATGTATGGACATGTATGTATATGACAGTACTGTTATATGATATTGTAAGACTCTGATGTATGTATAACTATGTAATAGTTATGTGATGTATTATATTTTGTTCCATTCCGCTGTGAGATTCTGATGTTGTCATTCTTTCTTTCTATTCTTTTCTATTTCTATCCCTTTCTTTCTTAATGATGAAACGTCTTTCTGGGGTTGAGAAAGACGGGTCGTCACAGTTGGTATCAGAGCGCTAGGTAAAGCGAGTACCTAGGCTCTAGTGTTATAGTTCTCTAGAGAGTGCGTATTTGTATTTTCATATAATATTATATATATATATATATATATATATATATATATATATATATATATCTATCTATCTATCTAAATTGGTTGAGTTACCTTTTCAGGTGACCGACATGAGTTCAGGAAGAAGAGGCAGAGTTAGGGCCAGTACTTCTACAGATAATGGACGGAGTCAGAATGTTAGTGAGGCTGTCAATCCTGTACCATCTCAAGTTAGCTTTGCAGCCTTATGTGGGGATTTCAAACATCTTGGAGGTCAACCATTCAATGGTTCGGAGTCAATAATTGAAGTTCAGGATTGGCTACGCTCTTGTGAGCGCATTTTCAAGAGCATGAAATTGACTGATGAGCGTAAGAGACATATGGCATCATGGCAGTTGCAAGGTGGTGCAGCAGCATGGTGGAATTCAACTATTGCAAATATTTCTGAGGATGACATTTCATGGGACAGATTCAAGGAGTTGTTCGAAGAGAAGTATGTGCCGACGGCAGGGAAAACCCAGTTGTATCAGGATTTTCTGAATTTGAAGCAGGGTAGTATGTCTATTTCGGAATATGAAACCAGATTCAACGAGCTCTCTTGTTATGGTCAAGGACTCATCGATACTCCTCTGAAAAAGAATGAGAAATTTGTGCAAGGGTTGAGGCCTGAATTCCATGGAAAGTTGACGGTGCTTCTGAAGGGATCTTTTGTTGATTTGATTGATATGGCATTGAGGTATGAAAGTTTGATGAGTAAGAAGCCGGTGGATTCAGTTGCAACTTCAAGTGGGAATTTCACTAATCCGAATAAGCGAAAGTTTGATCCTAAATGGAGGAAACCGAATAAGAAGAAACCTGGGAATAACAACGGACCCCGAAAGTGTTACATTTGTCATCAGGAAGGGCATTTGGGAAATAAGTGTTTTTGGAAGGGATTCCAGCAGCAACAGCAGCAACCGCACCAGATTGGCCCAGGATCAGCTATGGTTCAAAAATCATTGTGCTTTAATTGTCATCAGCCAGGGCACATGATCAAGAACTGTCCACTTCTGCAGAGAGCACCTCAGAATAAAGTTTTTGCTTTGGAAGCCGGACCATCTTCATCTTCGAAGGGCAAAGGAGTTTTAGAAGGTACTTTACTTTTAAATGGAAAGTATATTAGAGTTTTGTTTGATTCGGGTGCTTCCTTGAGTTTTATTTCTTTGGACTCTGTTGAAAAGTTTTCTCTTACCCCTAGTTCAGTAGATAGTTCTATCTTGGTGTCTAATCCTATAGGAGGGGTGACCAAATTAGACTCTATTTGTAAGGACTTGAAGATCTCTTATCTATCCCACAGTTTTTCTTGTGACCCGTATGCATTGAATTTTAAGGGATTTGATCTTATTTTGGGTATGGATTGGCTGGATAAGTATAAAGCCATTTTGAATTGTGATGAGAGAACAGTTTCGTTGGAAACTGATCTGGGTAGAATTGCCAGAGTGTCGTGTGATAATCCTGGAATTCATTTGAGCAGTCTTCTGCATGGAATGGAGACATCTGAAGAGAGTGTTGAAGTTATTGATGTGGTTTGGGATTTTGCTGATGTTTTTGAAGAAGTTAAGTGTCTGCCACCACATCGAGAGATAGAGTTCCGTATTGATTTGATTCCAGGAGCTGTGCCAGTAATTCAACCCAGTAGGAGAATGGCTCCCAGGGAAAGAGAAGAGTTGATTAAGCAGACGCAGGATCTTTTAGAGAAGGGATTGATTAGGCCTAGTTTTTCTTGTTGGCGTTCAGCGGCGGTGTTTGTGACCAAACCGGATGGATCACTGAGGTTTTGTGTGGATTATAGAGAATTGAACAAAGTGACTATCCGTAATAAATATCCTCTTCCTCGCATCGATGATCTTTTTGACCAGTTGCATGGTGCTTCTATCTTTTCTCAATTGGATCTAGCTTCAGGTTTCCACCAGTTGAGGGTAGCTGAAGACAGTATTCCCTTGACTGCATTTAGGGGACCGAATTATTTCTATAAGTGGTTGGTTATGCCATTTGGATTAACCAACGCTCCTGCTTATTTCGTTGATCTCATGAACCGAGTCTTTAGAGATGTGTTGAATAAGTTTGTGCTGGTATTCATTGATGATATCTTGGTCTATTCCAAATCCGAAGAAGAGCACAGAGAGCATTTGAAGATTGTATTGGAGACTCTGAGAAAGAATGTGTTGAAGGCAAAGTTTTCGAAGTGTTACTTCTGGAAATCGGAAGTTAAATTTTTAAGGCACATTGTTTCGGGTGAAGGCATTTCTGTAGACCCAGCGAAAGTGGAAACTATTCTGGAATGGAAACAGCCAGAGACACCGACGGAAGTTCGCAGTTTCTTAGGATTGGCGGGCTACTACAGGAAATTTATTAGAGATCATTCCAAGATTTCTTCGCATTTGACTAAGCTGACCAGAAAAGGAGCAAAATTCAAATGGACGCCTCAGTGTGAAGAAGCTTTTCAGGAATTGAAGATAAGACTTACTAGTGCACCAGTACTTGCTATCCCGGATGGGAAAAGCAAATTCGAAGTTTATACGGATGTTTGTATTGTGGGTTTGGGAGCGGTTCTGATGCAGAACGGAAGGGTGATTGCGTATGCTAGTCGGCAGTTGAAGCCTCATGAGAAAAACTATGCTACGCATGATCTTGAATTGCTTGCCATTGTTTTTGCTCTGAAGATTTGGAGACATTATCTTTTAGGAGAGAAATTCGAATTGTTCACGGATCACAAACCGTTGAAATATTTATTCTCTCAAAAAGACCTTAATCTGAGACAGCAGCGGTGGGTTGAATTTCTTGCATCCTATGATTTGGATATTCTGTACACTCCGGGGAAAGCGAATGTCGTAGCTGATGCTCTCAGTAGGAATGCAGTTCTATCTCTTTTGGAAGTTGTTCCATCTCTCCAAGAAAGGATCATTAGTAAGCAAATGGAAGATAAATCTTTTGAGGAAATAATTCTTGGAGCTAAGGACGGGCGATATTCAGATTTCAAGGTGGATGATCAAGGTACTCTAAGGATGAATCGTCGTTTGTGTGTGCCTAATATTGATGAACTGAGGCAAGAAGTCCTAGCTGAGTGTCATTGTTCCAAATTGAATATTCATCCTGGAATCTCGAAGATGTATAAAGATATGAAGAGAGTTTTCTGGTGGCCGAATATGAAGAAGGATGTAGCTGCTTTTGTGAACAGTTGTGCCATCTGCCAACAAGTTAAAGGTGATCAACAGAAATCTGCCGGGCTATTGCAACCTCTGGAAATTCCGAATTGGAAATGGGAAATGATCTCGATGGATTTTATTGATGGTTTGCCTAGAACCAGGAAAGGAAATGACGGTATATGGGTTATTGTAGATCGTTTAACTAAGAGTGCCCATTTTATACCAGTAAAGGCAACCCGTGCTGCAGTTTCTTTGGCGGAAATTTTCTTGAAGGAGATAGTTCGATTGCATGGTGTCCCAGTCAGCATAGTAAGTGACCGTGATCCTATTTTCACTAGAAAATTTTGGGAAGCTCTACAATCAGCGATGGGAACAGATTTGAGATTAAGTACAGCCTATCATCCTCAAACGGACGGACAGACAGAGAGGCTGAATCGTATTCTTGAGGATATGCTACGGGCTTGTGTTTTAGATTTTGGAGGATCTTGGGAGGACCATCTTCATTTAGTGGAATTTTCTTATAATAACAGTTATCAAGCAAGTATTAAGATGGCTCCTTATGAAGCTCTATACGGAAGACCGTGTAGATCTCCATCTTGTTGGATTGAATCGAAGGATCGTCTTGTGCTCGGACCCGATCTTATTCGTGAAGCTTCTGCGAAGGTTGAGCTTATTAAGAAAAGAATGAAAGCTGCTCAAGATCGTCAGAAGAAATATGCTGATAGAAGGCGAAGGCCATTAGAATTTGAGATCGGAGACTTGGTTTTTGTTAAAGTTTCCCCAATTAAAGGTGCTATAAGATTCGGAAAGACGGGAAAACTTGCTCCGAGATACATTGGACCGTTCCGAGTGTTGGAAAGAATTGGAGCTGTGGCCTACAGGATTGAATTACCAGAGCGGATGTCTGGGATTCACAATGTGTTTCATGTATCGCATTTGAGGAAATTTGTTCATGATCCCTCACTGGTTGTGGAACCGGTAATTCAAGAAGATTTGGAAGTGGAACCCAATTTAACTGTAGTCAGAAATCCAGTTCAGATTGTGGATCGAGACGAGAAGCAACTTAGGAACAAAGTGGTGAAACTCGTCAAGGTGCAATGGAGTGAGGATCCCAGAGACTGTACCTGGGAAACTCTCGATAGTCTTAAGAATGCTTATCCGGATTTATGTTCGGATAACTAGTGTTGTTTGTTAGAATAGACTATTTGTTTGCTATTGTATGAATGATATGTATGTTTGGATTGTGAATATATAAGCTTTTGAATTAACTGTTGTTTAAATTTCGGGGACGAAATTCTTTTAAGGGGGGAGGAATGTAACGACCCGGAATTTTGACGATATATTTTAATAAATATTTAATCTAAATTAAATCAAATATAAGCTGGTCAACATTTAAATTTATGAGATATTAAATGTTTAACAGTTATATATGTTTATAAAAGGAAATTTTGATTTGAAATTTAAAATTTAAATACTTCAAAACCATGTAAAATAAAATAGGATTTATTCAATAGAATTAAATCAAAGATTCATTATTTGATATTTGATAAAATACATATGAATACGCCTTTAGTTTTTAAAATGATAAGTTTTAAAATTTACAAACATGAAATTATTTCACATAAATATGGAAGTGCAAAATTAGTATAAAACACAGATTATAATTATAAGATGTAATCAAAGTTACATAAATATACAAAATATAAATTATCATTTGACATATATAAAAACAAGTATTTTTAGACAAACAATGATCTTCAACATCCACATTTGTACAACACAACAACCATAAATAAACTGTGAAAAACATCATTTGAACAAGTAAACAATCTCATATAAAATATAACTATCAATATAAATATACATATATGTTAACTATAACTTTGAGTTGGTGCTGTGTACAGCTTTGTGCTTCGGGAAAACAGAGTGAACTTAAATATAAAACTAGTCTCACTTCAAAATAATAATAAACAAAAATCTGTAGCTTGTATATAAGCAAACAAGAAACAAAGTTTACTTCAAATAGAATACAAACAAAACCTGTATCTTGCAAGATAGGCTAGCCGAAATAAATTTAATATCTTTGTACAACAAATAGTAATTATCAGTATACATTAAATACTTGCCATCAAAATTAATAACATAAGCATTAATTAGCCTAACTTATTGTTTAAACAAGTACACAGTCGAGATCAATATCTTTTCATTTTGCAGTGAAATTTAATATCAATGTCTTATTGGTCAAACATTGTGGCTGGCCAGTTACAACCTATTATTCAGTAGCTTTAACTTATATATGTCCATCTTTATATCATTAGTTTATTTATATAAACTTTAGTTTTAAAAACAAACCTGAGAAACATATGTTTTGGCTTTGGAAACACAATTTAATTTAACAGCAAAAGCAAAGAAAGAGTTCAGGGTAGATCAACTGTAGTTCCTTCATCATACTTTCTGTTCAACAGTTTTTGGTTGGTGAGTAAACAAAACTGATTTCCAAATTTAGCTTGTATATTTACTTTTTGAATGATCTGTGCTTGATACAGTTTAAGCAAACTACTCTGTGTATATTGGTTTACACTGGGAACTTTTATAGTTTGTTCTTCAGTAAATTTAAGTTTTGAACAAAATGAAGCCAAGAAACCTAAAATACTTATTCATAAAATCATTTGAATTGTGTATTGTGAAAATTCAAGTTTGTTTAGTTTAAAAACAAGGCCTGCAAACATGATGGAAAGTTTAGACAGTATGATGTAAATACTGTATTTCAACCTACAGGTAAACAAGAAATCAAAGTGAAAAACTCAAATGTTTAAATTTGAAATTTCAATAACATATTTAGATTTCATACCAGAAATTATGATTTTTAACATAAAATTTATGATTTTTATGCAAAAGTATTACGAGCAGTTTTGAAATGAAACAAAAATGGTTTTTTGTAAATTTTGGAAGATAGAGTAATCTGTAATTCTTGAGATTTGGAATGAAGCAAGATTTAAGTCGTATTAACACTAGAAAAATGTCTAATTATTTTTCAAATTCATAGATTTCGAGTTTGGATCAAGAATACGGTTTAGTGCTAATATCTTTTCATGCTCTGTAAAATTATAAGTTGCGACATCTTTTGTCAACCGAGTGACACGCGACTTCAGGAGGAGTTGGAGGGGGGTGTGAGTGACGTATTGGAGGAGTTTCATCGCCTCCGGTGATGGATGGTGGCCGTGTGAGGTAATTTACGGTGAGACGTTCCTGTACGTGTTCGAGCAGCAGGTCATTTTTTGATCTGGAACTTTTCGATGGGTTTCGAGTTTAAATTTTGGAAGTCGTGATGTTTTGGGATATGCGGGGGCTGCCGCGAGTCGCCAGTGGCCAAGCGCACCACCATGCACGTGCACGGTGGCGAAGAGGTGCCTGACATGTTATTGGGGATTGTCGCGTGCGCATACTCGAGGATTTGGGGTGTTGCTTCGATCAAATTTTCGAGTCGTTCTCGTGTTTAGGCTTCAGCTATTTTTAACTTTATAAAAAAAATGAAAATGGAAGAAGAATGGGAACTGGGAAGAGACGATGAAGAAGAAAGAGTGAGAAAGGAAGGGACGCAGGGGAGATACGTGTAAAACTCGTGACTGTCGCGAGTAGGAAGGTAATTTTCTCGGGTCGTTTTTCTTGTGGGTCGAATGTAAGTTTGTTTAAGTATTTTGATTATAGTTAAGTTAACTAGGCAATTAGCAGTTAGATTTATATCTGACTTAAGGTTTAATTATGGTAAGTGATGTAAAGGTAATTGATTTATACAAAGTAACTAGAATGTTAATTAATTAAATTGATAACTTTAAAAATTTGTTAATTGAAAATAAATTACATGTTAAAGCAATTTAAAGCTTAATAACGTTAGCTAGTTACTGAAGTTAATTAATGGAAATTAACTTAAGTGATTAATCAGGAATTATACTTTAATTAAATCAATAAATTGATTAATTAAAGTAATTTGCGACAATTAAATAAGCAATTGATTTTAATAAGTAAGTTGTTACTTAATAAGTTAATAATTAACAAGAATCAAACAATTAATTAACTGAGTAATTAAGTAACAATAATGAATAAAGGCTAATTAATTTAATAAGTAATTAAAAGATTAGATAATTGATAAATTCAATAATTAATTAATTAATAAATGTGACTAATTAATTAATTGATTATTAACAAGCTAATTAATCAGTAATTAATTTAATTAAATAAAATAGTTTATTCTTAAGCTAATAATTTAGTCAAGTAAATCCAAACTGTTTGGTATACATTGATGATTCTGTTTGATTGCCTATTGACATCTGTTGATGATATTTCTGTGATATGTTGTGATAACTGTATATGATTTATCTGATATATCTGATATGTTAATTTCTGATATTTAATTAAACTGTTAAGTTAAATAGACAACTTGGCTCTTAAAATGGCGTTTGGATCCGATGAGACCGGGATCGGAAGAATCAAATTTTGATTCTCCGAAAACCACATCGATCCAAATTAAACGATAGGTCGTAACTTATCAAATGGAGATCGAGATGGAGTTTCAGAATGCAAGGGTTATCGTCGTTAACTCTGAGGGTGATTCCAAAATGAGTGTAACGAGATAATGCCTTCGGTTTCGTTCGAACCCGGAACGAACTTGTATGAATTGAATGCTTACAACACATCGTCAAGCGGACGATGAGCATTTTAAGTGATTTGTTCTTTAAAGGTAATCGTAGCCTCAAGCCTCATCAACCGGGAATGGCTAAAACAGGGGAGATGCAGCAAGGTTAGGTGGGTCATGCCCAAGCAGGACAAGATTTTCCCCTGTCTAGATGTCCCTTTTTATTCGGCTTAGTGGGCAGTTGTTGGCCACAACTGCGGGGTTATCTTGTTCGGGACTGTTCAGTAAGGAATGGTTCCGGCCTTGTGTTGCAGGGGATGAAGGGAGTAATCCTCGGTACGGTGATCTAGGCCCCGTACTGTGACGGGCGGTACCCCAGTAGCCCTGCCATTGTATGGGATCCAATTTCCAATAAGCGCCGTACGATTTGATTGTGCCCAACTATGTTGAAATGTGAGATGTAAGCATTTCAGCTATTTCTGTATTTTACTTGAAAACCCTAGACACTATTATAATATCACAGAATTTCCTATAAAATGTTTTGGTTAGCGTAAGGTAAAAACTTACCCGTATTTATTTGTGGGAAGTCTTACGTGATACCTTTATTTTCAAATGATTTTCAAAGTTAAGCAATTTTAACCTGTTTACTCGTACCAGACCCATGTCTGACCCGGAGTTTATATTTTATGTTTTCATAAACTCTTGGGTACTCAAATTTTTACGAGTAGCCAAGTGATAGGTATTGGAAGTGTTGACTTTCTGGAGGAGCTCTTTTTGGAGGAAGACCAGACGTATGTATCTATATATGTAGTTCCGCTGTGTAGTTAGTGTATGCTGTATTTTGGATGTATGTATGGACATGTATGTATATGACAGTACTGTTATCTGATATTGTAAGACTCTGATGTATGTATAACTATGTAATAGTTATGTGATGTATTATATTTTGTTCCATTCCGCTGTGAGATTCTGATGTTGTTATTCTTTCTTTCTATTCTTTTCTATTTCTATCCCTTTCTTTCTTAATGATGAAACGTCTTTCTGGGGTTGAGAAAGACGGGTCGTCACACATCTTGTGCATTGAACTGAATTGGTTATATTTGTTTACAAGTTTTTATGCTGTAACCATAATTTCTATTAACGAATGCCTCGAAGCTCGGTTAATGTTGTTATTTGTAAGATTGAGTTGCTGTATTTACAATCTGTTTGGGAACAACTTTTACTACAACTACCTAAAATCATTTAAAGTTACAGCTTTTGCGTTGATTCACATGAATATGAGATAATAGAAGTGTTTACATATAAGTTGAAATGTTGGCTAATTTACTTGTAAAAGATACAAAATGAAATAAGCAAGTTATGTCTTATTGATTTGTTGGCAAAGTCAAAATTTTATGTAGTTAACAAACATATAAAAGTTACATAAGTAACTTATAAGTTATTTTCCTCATAAGGTGATGTAAAAAACATTTGTGTTGGTGTTTCTTTGAAAGCATCTCATTAGTTAGTGACCATTCATTTTGAGCCCTACCACTCACAGCACCGTATGCACTATAAAACATCCATTTAAAGCAAAATAAAAGGGTTAAATTAACAAAACGAGCTGTAGATTGGCGACCATAGCAATTGACATCCTAGCTTAGTCTCTGAATGATTGTGATGAGCCAAAAAACAGTTTAACTGGCAGTACAAATTGGTTTTGATACATGACTCATACACCAATATAAAGCGGATATGATATATTGTTCGATCTGTAGTAGGTTCTGCTGTAATCTTCAAATGAACGTGGTCAGCAAAAGTATATTTTAGATACGTAATATGATTGGATTTTTTTATCCTTGAATAATTTACAGCTTGGTGCTAATGTTGTATATGGTTCTGACATTGTATATGGTTCTGACATTGTATATGGTTTTGACATTGTTGTATAAGTGGATAAAATTATCGCTAATGGCGCAATCCAAGTATCAGGAGAGGGGTAATGCATAGACATTACTCCGTTGCTACAAAATAGCGCCGTTGTAATGGCAAATTTTTTTGAAACAGTTTGGTGCTAATGTTGTATATTGTTCTGACATTGTTGTATAAGTGGATAAAATTGTTGTTAATGACGCAAGCCAAGTATCAGGAGAGGGGTAATGCATAGACATTACTCCGGTGCTACAAAATGGCGCCGTTGTAATGGCAAATTTTTTGGAAACAGTTTGGTGCTAATGTTTAAAATAAACCCTATATTTTGAGTTCCATTTATTGAAATTTAAATAGTCTATATATTTGAACTATTTGAAATTAATTAAATGTTGATCGTCAAATTGTTGATGCTTGATGTTCATCCATGGTCCTACTAGACAGAGGTAGTTTATTTCATTTTTTTACACTCCATATTCTCTTTTGTCTCAATTATGTTATGACTAAATAACTTGCGTTCGCGTTAAACTATAATATCACTGAACAAGAAGTGAAAGAGCTTAAGATAACGAGTACGTTCCATCCCAAGTAAACATCGGGTCACCTGCCATCGGTAACACCTAGTACCTACAAAGTGGGCACTGCCTTTTTTTCTTTTTTTACCTTTGCCCTTTGTACTCAGCGTCAAATTTAACATGGCAATGCTGAAATTTATAAATAACTTTCATAATGAAGGCACCGAGCTGAACAATAAAAATAAGTCCACCAAAAACTCGTATAAAGTTTTGAGTTTTCTATTTGTCTAATAGCAGTGATAAAGTTAAAGATTAATTCATACAAAGATGATGGGTGGAGAGCTGTACTCATGATCATGTTTATGTAGTTATGACCTAAATAGTAAATGGGCGTATTTGATCAAACGTTCATTCTCGATGTGTATATTTCATATTATGAATATATCATGGTTTTATAAAGCCAAACAATTATTGACGTGTCGGCTAGAAGTTGATCGGATTCAAGATCATAGAAAAATGTTCGGCCATCTATACGCAAAACTATGCTGAACTGTATAGTTTGGACTTCTTAATAAACTGACTATGCTGAACTAGCAAAATGGCAATAGAAAAAATAACAACTATTATATTTAACAAGAACAATATAATTTAGTAAAGATAAATATGTAGAATTAATCTTACAACAAATTTCTCAATATAATTTAAAAAATATTCTTTTCGAGCAGTTGGAACGAGGACCCATTGAAGGGCAAGTCTCATGTTTTGTTAAATATGATATAGGAGGGCAGTATGTCTTTCAACATAGACAAACAATGGATAAATGAATCAGATCTAAGATCTACATACTATATAGACAGGGTGCAGAAGTTCATTAGTTTTGTTGAAGAAAACGGTGGTAAGAAAGGATTGTATTTATGCCCTTACACCCGGTAAAAAAAATGAAGACGATCAAATTAGATAACATTCATTTTCATTTGCTTAGATGGGGTATTATCCAATCGTATACAACGTGGTATTTTCATGAGGAAAAAAGGGCGGACATGGAAAACAGCAACCAGTTAGTCATGGCAGAACTACTGCTGAGTCTGAACATATTAGGATGGAAGACCTGGTCAATGAAGCAGATAGATTTCATCATTTTCAACCTACAAATTCGTTGCCTGATCATGCTAATGTTGGAGAGCAGTCTACTGATTATCCAGATTGGCAGGCCAATGAAAGTAAGAAGTATAAATTGCTTTTTGGTAGCGTAAAAGAGCCACCGTATCCTTCATGTTCAAAAGGGATTACAAAGCTATATGCCATTGTGAAACTGAATAGCTTGAAGACCCAATACATCTTTTCAGATAATGGTATGACTGCACTTCTCGAACTAATAAAGGAGTTACTCCCCGAAGGTAACACGCTGCCGACAAAGTTCTCCGACGTGAAGAAGATCATTAAGCAAGTTGGGATGAATTACAAAACTTATGATGCATGCATCAATGATTGCATATTGTACTGGAAAGATGATGCGAACAAAGTTTCTTGTACAAATTGCAATGAACCAAGATATATGACATCATTAAACGAAGAGAGAAAATGCACCAAAGTACCTCGAAAGACATTAAGACATTTTCCTTTAATTTCTAGATTGAAGAGACTGTATACTGTACCATGGATGGCAAATGCAATGACCTGGCATGGTCATGCCAAGTCTGATCCAACCGAAATGCGTCATCCATGTGACACTTCTCAATGGAAAGTCGCAGATTCATTTGATCAAACTTTTGCTGCCGAGCCACGAAATGTCACACTTGGAATAGAAATAGATGGTTTCTGTCCACATGCTTCTCTCTCTAACCCTTACAGTTGTTGACCAGTAATTATAATACCATATAATCTTCCTCCATCTATGTGCATGAAAAGGGAGTTCTCAATGTTAACATTGTTGATTTCTGGGCCAAAACTACCAGGAAAGGATATTGATGTTTATTTACAACCGTTGATAGACGAGTTAAAGTAGTTATGGGAAGGAGTAGTTACATTTGACGCGTTAAATAAATCTGAGTTCACAATGAGAGCTAGGGTGCTGTGGGCAATCCATGATCCCCCTGCTTTTGGGACTTTATCGGAATGTACAACTCACGGTTACTTTGCATGTCCTGTTTGTGGGGAAAACACTTGTTCTTATTATCTTCCTAAAAGTAAGAAGATGTGTTACATGGGACATCGAATGTTTCTTCCTAACGAACACAAGTTTCGATACGATAAGACAAATTTCAACAACGAACAAGAACTTCGTTGTCCTAAATGGCCATTGACTGGTTTTCAAGTTGAAAAGAAAGCAGCGAATATCAAAATGAAAGTTGGTAAAAAAAAGAAGAAATTGGTCGAAAACGGAAAAAGTCAACCAATGAAGATGTTGACAATATTTCTGGATGGTATAGGAGGTCTATCTTTTTTGATTTACCATATTGGAAAGCAAATTTGGTCCGACATAATATTGATGTGATGCATACGGAGAAGAATATCACGGAGCATCTCATCAGCACCATTATGGACCATAAAGATAAGTCAAAAGATGTCATCAATGCACGCAAGGATTTGAAAATCATGGGTATAAAACAAAAGTTGTGGGTGATGGAAGATCCTGAAACAAATAAAACAATCATACCAAAGACAACTTTCGCTTTGAGCAAAGAAGAAAAGATACAGTTTTGCACCGTTTTGAAAAATCTGAAAGTTCCTAACAAATTTTCTTCTAACTTTCACAACAATGTGAGCATCAATCCTCCTGAACTAAGAAATATGAAGTCACATGATTACCATGTCATAATGCAGCATTTGCTTCCGGTATTGCTTCAACATTCTTATCCACAAGATAAGGATCTACGAAATGCTGTTCATCGTATTAGTTTATTCTTTAACATTTTGTGTTCAAAGGTGAACAATAGGGAACATCTTTTAAAAGCAAAGGCTAGCTTAGTAGAAGCAATGTGTGTTTTTGAAAAACATTTTCCACCTGCATTTTTTGATATCAGTGTCCACCTTATGGTTCATTTAGCCGATGAAGCGTTGATTTGTGGCCCTGTCAAATATTATTGGATGTATCCATTTGAACGGTAAATTTCTAATTTCAGTTATGCACCTCATTATTTCAAATAAATAGCTACCATCTACAGTATATAATTGATCATATTTATAGGTTGATGAAAATATATAAAGGATATGTGTGCAACAAAAGATACATTAAAGGGTGTATTGCCGAAGGATATATCGTACAAGAAGCTTGTCTTTACTGCATGGAATATATGCCAAACGGAGGTGATGGCAATCATAAACATACCCACGAAGCATTTTTAGACGAGGACGATGAGTTTGCTGGTGAGATACCTCTGGACAATGGTAAAGACATAACGTTAACCCAAGTGCAGTTTGAACAGGTGCGTAGATGGGTCCTTAATAAGTGCGATGGATTGGATGAATGGAAGAAGTAAGTTCACGAACTTGTTTGGAATTTTAATTTTTTTAATTCAATTTATATATACATTTTGATATGTGTTTTTCGTAGGAGGTATAACTCCTATGTGAAAAGTACTAGATTTCAACCTAGAGGCAGAGCTACCACCGTGGAAGTAGTTCAAAGTTTTAATCTATGGTTATGTAATGAAGTTTAACTTCGTCTTAAGTATTTCATGTGTTTATAAGTGTGCAATACACCTTTGTAACCATGCTTTTTTACTTACTAAAATTTATGTAGCTGTTAAAGACCATCGATGTTGATCCAACTCTGTGGAGGTTAGTGCACGGGCCGAAGTTCATAACGCATATTTATATGAAGTACCAAGTGAATGGATTTTCATTTTCCACGAAAAAGTACGAAGACCGTATGGTAACACAAAATAGCGGTGTATGCATGAGAGCAATTACAAAATTTAGAGCGAGTGGCAAGGATAAAGATTATAAGGAAGCAGAAACAACGTATTACGGAGTCATTCAACAGATACTTGAGTGGGATTACACTGACTTCAAACAAACAGTTTTTTATTGTGATTGGGTAAAAGTCGAGGATAAGGGCAATGGTTGCAAAATAGATCCCATTTCAAACCTCATCATGGTAAATTTAGGGAAATTGAAGAACAAAATTAACGTGAATGACGAGCCATTTATTCTTGCATCAAAAGCGAGTCAAGTTTTCTAATCAAAAGATTTAAAAAATAACGGATGGTCTGTGGTCTTGCATACACCAAAACGGTTGACTACAAATGTGGATGACATTGAGTTCCCTACCGTCTATCAATCGGCTTTTGAAGACAATGAAAAATTAGCAGACCTTACCAAATCCATATGTTAACTTATTAGTATTCGTACATCACATGATTGTGTGTCTGTATATTTTTAATTGCACGATTGTGTGTATGTATGGTTTTGAATATTTCATACATTCCAATGCAATTCCAGGTGTTGTCACTTAATAATTTTGTATGTGCAAGTGTGTTATATTATAGAGTGTTGACATAGATACGTTAATATATTAGTATGTGCAAGTGTGTAGGAAACTATGTCAGAAAATCCACCATCTTCACATTCGTCATGTTCAGAGGCGAAGAAAGTTGATCAAAACTTACTTGGTATTCCGGTCTCAGATAACGCTGGAAAAATCGCTACTATGCTCAACTAGTAAGAGCTCATGTGCCGATATCATATATAAGTTGGAATAAAGTACCTGGAATATACAAGGACAACCTTTGGAACGAATTGGTGGTAAGTATCCTTATCTGTTTGACAACAACTATTTCATTCAATAGCCTTATGGTTTCAACTCTTTGCACAACACATAATTTAATATATTTTTTGTAGAAAATTTATGAGCTCGATCCGCTTTCAAATGAAATGTTTTTAAAGAGAATGGCCGAGGCTTTTAGGAGATATACGAAAAACTTGAGAGTAGTTTATTATGACCCTTTCAACAATGACGAAGAACGGTTGAAAAATTGCCCACCTACAGTTGCTCAAGAAGATTGGGCAGAGTTCATAAAAAATGAAACAACGACTGAAGCGAGCAGAAGAAGGGAGGTAGGCAAAAAGAACAGAGCATTGCTCAGTTATGCTCATCATGCAGGACGTAAAAGTCACGCTAAAATAGAACAAGAAATGGTAATTTATATTCATTTTCATTCAAATGATTTACACATTGTGATTGGATATTCATGTCGTTGCATCAACTTGTATTGCAGATCGTTGCTAGTCCATCAACAAATATCAGTCGTCGTCACGTATGGGAGAAGACACACAGGAAAAAAATGGTAGCATATCAGATGCCACTTCTTCATACTTTGTAAGTTAAACAAATATTAACTTGCATATTCTTTAAAATTCGTTATTCATGTATGTATTATCATATTACAGGATCAAATTGCGAAAGCGAAGGAAAAGATCACTGATAGTGATGAAGAAAATCGATAGTGGATGAAGACATCTTACCACAAGTGCTTGTTAAGGATGCAAGGGGTAGGAGCCGCGGTGTTGGGACCGTTATACCAAAGACTAAAGTTAAGGCTTGTGCCATTGCACAGAAACGACTCCGATATGTTCATGGCGAGCAGGATGGGTTGAAAATGAGGGTGGGAAGTTTGGAGGGTATGGTGGGAAATTTTTCTGGTCAAATGGAGGTTTTGATCAAGATGGTGGGAAATATTGAACAGGGAATTCGTGCACCGGTCAATTCTTTTGATGGAGGATGCGCCACACAAATCAATGCTCCTGATTTCATTGCTTCGCAGTACAAAGATTCGACCAATGTTACGAACAATCAAAAATGTGAAATCCTCAACTCTGATTTAGGAGTAATAGGAACATGTAATTTCAACATTTAAACATTTATGACATAATAAGTAGAAAACTTAAATAATAATAAATATTCCCTTTTATTGCAACAGGTACTATATGCCGAGATTCTACATTGTCCAACATCCATGGGAAATCGGTACCATCCACACATGAAAAAGTGGTGTTGGACAGTATACTGCTTCCAGATGAGAGAACCATCAAAATGAATCATCAATTTGCAGAGACCTTGGCTGATGTTGGAGTGGGTGGATATGTGTGCCATCCGAAGTGTCTTATTCGATATCTCTAGATGATGGAGCAGGTATATTTTCTGTTTATGTGGTCGATATTTAAGTCCCATTAAATTGATTTGAATTTAATTCCAATTTAGATTAATATATTTTAAGTTGTTAATATACCATAAAACAATTTTTTTAACTCAATCCAATTATTTAAATCAAACAAAACTAAAAAAAAACTAGAAAGAAAGAATGCTATTTAAAAGAAAACTTAAATAAAAAGAAATTAAACTAAAACTTGATTTTCCTATTCTGCTTCAGCAATTGTCAAATTATGTATGCATTTTGAAGTACCATGACCTAATGGCAACATCCTAAACATGCCTGATCTGCTTTAGCATTTACCTTTCTCTACTAATTTATCATTTACCTTTCTCTATTATCAACAAGACTGAATCATTATGTGAAAAAAAAAATTTGGGGGACAGACTCATAAAATTGCATGGGACACTCTATGCCAACCCAAGAACTAAGGAGGCATTGGGTTAAGGAGATTAGAGGAGTTAAGAACGTCTGTAGGTATTAAGCTAAATTGGAGTCTATTGACCAAATAATGTATGTGGACTAAATGTATGAAGAACATGTATATTTATACTAACTGCTGGTCTATGTATATAAACAACAATTTTTTGGTTACACTTAAGCACGTGATGAGAAATAAAAAATATTCTGCAAATATTTTCAGTAGGGTGATTGCTGATGGACACTCAACCTCTTTATGGTTTGATCCATGGATCAACCATAAATCCCTAGTTGATATATTGGGATGGAATAGAGCATCAATGTTTTCTACAGATAAAAAGGTTTCTTGTATCATCTATAATAATCGATTATATCAAAATATATTTCCAGAAACAAAGGAAGCTAAACAACACATTGACTCTATATTGATTAACGTACAACTTCAATCAGACTTATGGGAGATTAATGGTAAAATAGAATTTAATTTTGCTACTTTATGGATTGAAATTCGAGAAAAACATGCATTAAATGACTGCCATCAGCCGATATGATACAAACTTAATGCTAACAAAATGTCTCTGTGTGCGTATAAAGCTTTTCTTACAATAGATATGTTACCTAATTGGGGAATCCTAATCGGTATCCACTGTGTCAGACAGAGGACGAAACACATGACCACCTGTGCTTCAATTGTGCCTATAGTAGATACATCATTTCTTACTTGCAATTGAAATTAGGAATCTCTTCTTCAATTAAAATCATGGTCAAACCAACACAAGTTTTGCTTTGTCTATCTTTCAGTAATCAAATCTTTCCAATAAACATTGAGTAGAAAACCATAAGTAATGTGAGTTTTTGAAGATCGGGGGATAGATAAAGTATTCTTATGTAGAAGCAAAGCCTCTTCCTTTTGATTACATTAAATTCTTCAAATATGTAATTAAATAACACACTATTATACATATTGGAACCAGTTTGTAATAGTGTGTTATTCATTTAACCTTTTGCAATAGTATGTTATTCGTTCAACCTTTTGTACACAATTTCCTGATCTAATAGTCTGGCCTTCTGTCATTAGCGTTTATTTTTTTGGTACGACACATACTTCTCAAACTTTCTTTTGTACTACTATAATTTATACCCATTTTTATGTTTGCAGGTTGAATCAGGAATGATCTTTATGCAATCTTTGGTGCTAGCTAATTTTATTTGGTTTAGTAAAAAGTTTAGCAAGAGACTTGGAGTAATTCATTTGCAAAAGGTTTAGCCAAAGACACTGTTATAGATGTTATACACTGGGTTCTATTGAACATCTTAAGGTCTTGTATTGATATTGTTACTTGTGTAGCTCTTGTTTTGAGCTTAATTTCATATTTGTACTAAATGCTAGTATGTAGTATTTTTCGTGTTATGTAATGATATTGTTAAGTTATTATGCACTGCAATGTGGATTATTGAATCATTTGAATGTGCATTGTTTATAATATTATTTGTTTTCTAATATCATTTGAGTGAGGATTATTATATATATGTGTAATTGACTACTTAGATACGGCTTCTGGCCATATCTAATGTGTCAATTAAATACAGCTAAAATGGCCGTATCTAATTGACTCAATAGATACGGCTATTAGTCGTATCTAATGTATCAATTAGACATGGCCTAAGGCCGTATCTAATTGTCTCATTAGAGACGGCTAATAGCCGTATCAAAATAATCAGCTCGCCATATTTTGATACAGCTAAAAGCCGTATCTAATCATATTAGATACGACTATTAGCCATATGAAAATATCGTTTATGGTGTAGTGCATATCAATTCAAATCAAAAGCAAATGATCATGAATAGATGTTAGGATTTCATACCTAACTACAAAGATAGATGTAGACATAGATGTGAGATAAAAATCTCACCTTTCTACACAAAAACAAGGAAGAAGAAACTTGAAAGCAAAAGAGGATCAACCACTCTTCAATCTCAACTCTAAAAGCTCCAATCTAAGATCATAAGAAATAATTTCCCAAATTTGGTTATAGAAAATTTCTGAAATTGGAGAGAGATTGAGATGGAGAAGAAGAATGAGATGCTTACCTAAGCTTCTCTTTGATTTGGAGCTAGAGCATGAATTTGCAGAGGAAACTAGGGCTTGGATTTTAATTTCCAATCTCTTCCCCCATTTTTACTAAAGCTTGAATGTATTAGGAAATGAGAATGAATGAAGAGGAGAGGGGGTGGAGCTAGAGTCTTATGTTAGTTTATTGGGCTGAAACCCAAACCAAAACTAAATGAAAATGTCGAAATTCTAGCTAACTCCAAACATATCGATGTTTATACTCAAAAAGGTCGCAAACGCCATTTTGGACTCAATGGAAGTGGTCACGAGTCCAAATTCAATTGTTTGCAAAAAGTAGCATTTCAGACTTAAATCCGACTAACGATGCTATATTTAAATAAAATATTTAAATATACAATCGTAAAATATGCGGGTTGTTACAGACTCCCCTCCTTAAAGAAATTGCATCCTCATAATTCTTAAGAAGAAATTAAAAAGTAACAACCATAAAAGCATATCAACAAAAAAGAAGATTTGAAATAAGAATTTCACCATAAAGAGCACGAAAGAGTAAGCCCGAACATGTTCGCTCGATGAATTCTTAGGATTCCCTAGAAGATCCCTTAGGATTTGAGAATCATTGAACTTTCATAAGAGGAACATCTTTATTTCAAAGGCGCTCAACCTCCGAAGCAATGATGCGAATAGGATGTTGCTCATGACTCAAATCTGGTGAAACTTCAGTTTCCTCAATAACACCGAGCTCAAGAGTAAAATCGGAATCCCTAAGGCATTTCCATAGTTCAGGGACGTGGAAAACGTCATGAATAGTAGAAAATTGAGCGGGTGCAACGATGTAGTAAAGAAACGGTATGCCCGAGATACTAGAAACTCGAATAATTTGGAACAACGGCGTAGTATAATAACGGTACGCCAGATGAACCAAAGCTCAAATAATTCGGAACACCGACGCAGTACAAACGGTACGTCAAATGAACCGAAGTTCAAATAATTCGGAACACCGACGCAATACAAATGGTACGTCAAATGAACTGAAGCTCAAATAATTCAGATCACTGACGTAGTACAAACGGTATGTCAAATGAACCGAAGTTCAAATAATTTGGGACGCCGATGCAGTACAAACGGTATGTCAAATGAGCCGAAGCTCAAATAATTCGAAACACCGACGCAATACAAACCGTACTTCAAATGAAGCGAAGTTCAAATAATTCAGAACACCGACGCGGTACAAACGGTACGTCAAATGAACCGAAGCTTAAATAATTCAAAATACCGACGCAGTACAAACGGTACATCAAATGAACTGAAGCTCAAATAATTCGGAACACCGACGCGGTACAAACGGTACGTCAAATGAACTAAAGTTCAAATAATTCGGAGCACCGACGCAGTACAAATGGTACATCAAATGAACCGAAGTGCAAATAATTCAAAACGCCGACGCAGTACATACGGTATGTTAGATGAACCCATAAGCCGGGACATCAATGTTCTACAATAACGGTACATCCGATGAACCGAACACCATAAAAGAACATCGGATGCTAGTCCATAAAAGAAATGAGATGAAGCTCGATAAAGCGAGGTACATCGAACGTCCAATGAACTTGGTAAAAATATCATTCCATTCGGACATCATCAAAGAAACAACCTCTTGTTGCTCACGACTAAGTGCATTGGCAACACAATTTCCCATTCCAGGAATATAAAAAATATCAAGATCATAAGATGCAAGGAAATCGAGCAAATGTTGTTGACACAAATGAAGTTCCTTTTGAGAAAATAAATATTTCAAAGATTTATGATCGGTATGGAGAACGATTTCTCTCCCAAAAGATAATGATGCCAAATTCTAAAAGCGGAAACAACGGCCGCGAGCACTAAATCATGAGTGGCATACCTAGTCTCGATAGACTTTAACTGTATAGAAGCATAAATGATAACATGTTCTCTTTTGTAAGAGAACGTCACCCAAACCAACACGACTAGCATCGGTATAAACAATAAAGTCTTGATTCCCTTCGGGAATCACAAGAATAGGAGTATCGAAAAAAAAAATCCTTTTAATTGATCCTCTTTCCCGAAAAGATAAAACTTTCAAAATTACAATAAATTTATGTAATCATCTTTCTAGAAAAATTTACTTATTCCAAGTCAATTTATTGTGTCTGATTGTCTCATCATAGCGTTTAGGAGATTCCTATCGATAACGTTGGTCAAGCGCATCGACACCCGAATTCTTAAAGCACTCAATGGACAAAACAACACAAAATCATCTTCTATATGATAAAAACATCTCCCAAAATTTTTATGAATATTCTTTACTCATTTTAAAACAAAAATTCAATTATACTTATAAATAAATTTTATGAAAAAGATTTGCAAAATGTTAAGTTACTATTTTCATCCATAATCAATAAATTCGAAAACGGACCCGTCGAAATATTCGTAGAACACTCGACTCATAAGATGGATGAAAGAACCTGGATGGTTTGTCAAACCAAATGGCATAACAAGCCATTCACAAGAATCATAACGAGTGTGGAATGTGGTTAGTGAAATGCTATCGTCCGCAACTCATAGCTAATGAAAACTGGTGGCAAAGTAGAACTGAAAAGACCTTAGCACCACTCAATAGATTTGCTTAGGTGATAACCCTAAGACAATCTCGAAGACACCGAACAGTTCACGAACTACTTGAATGAGGAGAATAACATCTTCCTCAACAAGTGGGTCTAGAGAATAAAATGGTGCCACTAAATTGGAATTGAAATCATTTAGAAAAAAAATAGAAATCTGCTTAACAGATTGAAAATATTGAAGATGGATAGTCCACTCGGTACATAGGATATGGCTTCATAATGATTAAGCCAATCCTTTCACAAAAATCAATTCCGAAACCTTAGTAGAAAATAACATGCAAATCGGATCGGAAAGCATAAACACATAAAATAATCTCGACATCATTAAAAGAAACAAACTAAGTGTTGCGGGTCCACCAACCCGATTCGCAGTTCTCAAAGAAGTCATCAAGCCCAAAATGTTTAAAGAAAAGAATCAAAAAGTTCTTTTGATATAAAATAAAGAGATGAACCCATATCAACAAGAACTCGAATAGGATAATCACGAAACAAATGTAATCAAGGAAATAATGAGAAATACCTTGACCAAGAGAAGTGCCACTTGGCGTTTGCACAACTTTAAGCCTTCCCTCCCTCTTGCTTGAAAGTTTGGGACATGAAGATAAAAGATTTCCCGAACTCTTACAATAACGACAAAAGAAAGGTTACAGACACTTATTAGCATAATGGTCCGTGGAAACACAATTGTAGCATTGTCCACGATGAGAGGTAGGAGCTTTTGCTACCGAAGTTTCCTGTCTCCCTTTCTTGTTGGGATTAGGGCTTTTGAACTTGATATGCCTCTTCTTGTTGTTATTGAGGCTATTTTTGGATCCTCCAACATCACTATCACTTCCTTTATTGACCTCTTCTTCTTGTAGAGTGATATCTACAAGCTGATCGAAAGGAACTTCTAGTTTCAGAGGTAAAACCTTTGTGGGATTCTTACTCAAAGCACAAATAAACCTTTGATTCTTTACAAGATCCAAAATTTGTTGGGCAGACATGAATACGCCATCTAGAGAAGGACTACTGGATTGACCAGCGCTAGGACTGCCAGAACTAACCATCTCTTCTTCTTTAAGAAAGAAAGAAAGAAGAGGAAAAAGGTTATTCTCAGAATGATCATCGAACAATCATGATTGATAAAACAAGGCATCAAAAAAGAAATTAGGATAGAACGGGTCCAATGACTCGAACAAAATCCTAAGGCATGACTCCTAAGAAGGACTTAGGACGATGATCCTTGCTAGATTATTCTATATTGTTCCAAAGTTTGGCTCCGATACCAAGTTGTGATACCCCACCTCTATACTCAAACTAGCCAAGGACACTATGGAGTAATGTCGTCAACTAGCACGAAGAATAAGGCCGTTGAGGAGCAGCCATCCGTGTAATTGCTTTGTGCGAGCCCTGATATGTCAGATAATATAACATGCAATTCATTTCAAGAGGAAATCCGACATACCAATACAAACCCAAAGCAAACTACACAGTGGCTATGTGGTCTTCGTAAGCAAATATAGAAATAAACACAACATAAATCAGTCGCAGATATTCATATCACAAAGGCGGAAATAGATATGAATATAACACATAGAAGTGTACATCAGAGTAGTGGTCATACAAGATCCACAACATCACAAAAGAATAGATACAAGTGATAGACGAAAGAATAAGTATACATCAAGGAGTCTCTATCTCGAATGTATAAAACAAAAACTACTAATCTAAAGTAGTTAGCCAAAAATCAGGCGACATTCCCTGACAAGAAGTCAAGTAGAAGCACCTGTAATATCTCGGTCTGACCCGTGTATTATTTCAATAAGAAAATAATAAATGGATCAGTCTAGCTATAAATATCAGATAAAATGAGATAGGATAAGAGATACGATTAAAACGTAGGATAACAAAAATGTCATACTGTGCAACGTATACATTAACTAACAACAAAAATCATATTGTATCTCAAGAAATCTCAAAGCACTAAAAAGAATGTCATATTCTTTATTTTATTCACCAAACCACAAATATTGACAAACATATCAATGCCAATCGCAAAAGTTGGTGAAACACAAATTCTAGAAATCATTAATTAGAAATCCAGAAATCAAAAAAGGGGAGGCCTATCACAAAATGGGAGCATATAAACTCACCAACACGTGCATCACAAATGGAACGCTATTCCATGGTCGCTAACCATCAAATTTGAGTCGAGGCTCCACAAAACGGCCCGAAGACCTTTGAGCCGAAGCTCCACAAAATGGTCCGAAGACCTTTGAGCCGAAGCTCCACAAAACGGTCCGAAGACCTTTGAGCCGAATCTCTACAAAACGGTCCAAAGACCTTTGAGTCGAAGATCCATAAAATGGTCCGAAGACCATGGGTCGCTACCCCACAAAATTGAGCCGAAGCTCCACCAAAGGATCTTCATAGATCCACAAGTGTAAATTACACTAAGTTAGTAAATAAATGAGTTAGGCTTCATGTCCTATAGCCACTGGCTTAACTTACTTATTTATTCGTACCACTTGTTTTTCTAAGCCGTTTAATTAGATTTCTCGTAAGAATGAGGTAAAGGTTTCTATATACTAATAGGTTGAAAAACAGTTTTATAAATGAACTTGATATTGTAAATAGTGTTGAAATCGTTTTGATGAAAGAGTTTTGATATTTACTACTAGTATAGAAACCTTTGTATTTTAAAGTGACAAACCATAAAAATGATTGTAAAAACAATAAATCACCAAGATTTCTTGTTCGAAGACGTGAACTAAATCCAAAGAAATCAATACCAAATTCATAAAAATGGATATTCCCAAAAATCCATAAAAAGAAGTCTTCGAAGACGATAATAGTGATAACAACTAATCGGATCGACAAAAATCGGTTAACATTGGAATTTTAACCAAAATTAAGGCAAACAGGCAAAACTGGGAATTTCCAGACGTCTGAGTGGTTGTTCCAAACGTCTGGATTTGGTTTCTGGAAATATTCCAGAAAACCATCTAGACGTCTAAGGCCTAAAATCAGATGTCTGAAATCCTTTCAGATGTCTGGGTGTAAATCCAAACATCTAGTTTTGGTTTCTGGAAATATTCCAGAAAACCAACCAGATGTCTGAAATCTCAAATCAGACGTCTGATATCCGTTCAGACGTCTGGAACATTAATTCAGACGTTTGAAATTAGCCACTGCCCTTTTTATTTTTCTGCCGAGAATTATTTTCTCCAGAATACAAAACTAGATGTCTGGCATTGGTTCCCAGACGTTTGAACACCTAATCTGGGCAGAAATTTGCCTAGGCCATGATGGCCAAAATGATTCGGGACAGATCGAGCGAGCAACGACGACTAAGGATTTACGCCAAACAACAACCTGGTCTTATAAGCTCTTCGATACACCCTAAAACGACACGTCCAAACATCCATAGGAAGATTTTCATAAAATTGGACTTCAATTCAAAAATTGGTAAATCAACCATATCAATTCAAATCAAAAGAAGATGATCATGAATAGATGTTAGGATTTCATACCTAACTACAAGGATAGATATAAACATGGATGTGAGATAAAAATCTCACCTTTTTACACAAAAACAAGGAAGAAGATGATTGAAAGCAAAGAGGATCAATCACTCTTCAATCTCAACTCTAAAAGCTCCAATCTAAGATCATAAGTAATAATTTCCCAAATTAGGTTATAGGAAATTTCTGAAATTGGAGAGAGATTGAGATGGAGAAGAAGAAGGAGATCCTTGTCTAAGCTTCTCTTTGATATTGGAACTAGAACTTAAATTTGCAAAGGAAACTAGGGCTTGGATTCTGATTTCCAATCTCTTCACCCATTTTTACCAAATCTTAAAAGTATTAGGAAATGAGAATGAATGAAGAGGAGAGGGGGTGGAGCTAGAGTCTTATGTTAGGTTATTGGGCTGAAACCCAAACCCGAAACCCTAAATGTAAATGTCGAAATTCTAGCTAACTCCAAACATATCATGTTTATACGCAAAAAGGTCGAAAACGCCATTTTGGACTCAATGGAAGTGGTCTCGAGTCCTAATTCGATTGTTTGCAAAAAGTAGCTTTTCGGACTTAAATTCGACTAATGAGGCTATATTTAAATAAAATATTTAAACATACAATCGTAAAATATGCGGATTGTTACACAAGGTAGTTCGTATCGATGGATACGAGTCTTAGGGCCTTCAAATAAATGGATACAAATCTGACAGTCCGTATCGATGGAGTTTAGTACTTCAAGCGTGATTCGGTTGCGATGTTCGTATCAATGGGACTGTTATATTAAAAGGATACGAGTAATGCATCTTAAACGAACTCAATTAGCCCAGAAAACTTGTAACGACCCGTAAATTTTTTAATAATTTTTAATTGATTTTATAACGTATTTAATTGAAGTTTGGTGAAATTGTGAATAATAATATTTTTGGATTACGTACAGTTAAATATAGCAAATGGTAAATTTTCAATCAATTATATAAAGGTTTATTTATTATGTAATTCTGTTGAATTCAAATCAGTTAATAATTGATGGAAATAAATTTATTTTTCAGACCTAAATATTTTTAAATAGGAAAATTCTAAATCATCTTCTGACCGAGACGTCATTTTTTGTTTTTCCAAATTCGGACTTCTTTAACTCCGTCGATCTTATTTTATGTGTTTTTGCTGCACTTTCCCCTAGTAGAAAATTCAAATTTTTATAATTCAATCGTACCGCTGATATCTGTATACCATTTTGATCGTCTCGTCGTGCTGATCTCGGCGGTATATTTGTTTCTGTATTTTGAGGTCCGATACACGATGGAAATATTGATAACAGTCCGTGTGACGGTACCCTAAATTGTGACTTAACAACTTTATCTTCTGGTTTCGAATTTGAAGGCGTACTGTCCAATCAGGCAATAAATTGATTTAATTATGTGCATCCATCAGGATCTTTCTGTTACTTTTCATTTGTGTTATATTTATTTATATTTTTAACATTTTCTATTTATTTCACTCAACTGCCTATAAGTTTCCTCTCCTCTATCCGTTTCTTATTCACTCTCCTTCGGCTTCAAATTTGGGCATCAATCTATTAAATTACTTCAAAGATTTACTGAATTCTCGGTCTTGACTTTTTCCCTTCTTTTCGTTATAAAATGTAAATGATGATTTCTTTCCTTCTACTTTTTGAAATGTCAGAGAAGAACTTATATAATACTCTTACTATTTCCTGACCGTTTCTTTCCTTCCCTTCAGTCCACTGTTTCCATTTCTTTCCGCTTTAAACGTTCATTTGCAATTTTTCCAATAGCCGCTACTTTTATTAATTGCCAGAAATCACGCGTAACCTTCTTTTCTATTTATTCTTCTTCCTCTCTCTTTTCATTTTTCCTCTGGGAATCCAGTTCACACCCTACTTTTTTTTTACTCTCGGCCTCAACGTGATTCCTCAGCCTCCACCACATTTTCACTTGGAACTGCACCCCGCTTCACCTTCCTCCTTCTTGACGCCCGCCCCGGCTCTTCTCCCCACGCGGGCCACGTCCGCCTCCCACCTCAGCTCGCCACGTGTGCCCTCCATCAAACTTCCGCATAACCCTCTCGCGCTCTGCCTGGCCTCAGCCACCACTTCTGCTCGTCGCCTACCCAGACCCGCCTCCAACCGTTCAACACCCTTGCGCACAAGAAGCCTTCAACCTCCACGTTTCCACTAAAGCCGTCATTCTCCTATCGCGGCCTCATTCCTACCCGAGCTCCACTAACAAGCTTCGGCCTTCACTAGTTCGCCTACTTCTTTGCCGAGCCTCTCTGTTTTATTTGTAAGTGATGTATATACTCAGTTTATATGATGAGAACCTGTTACATATACATATCTATGCAATTATACATATTTTTTTTCATCTTAAGTGTTTATTTATTTTCAAATCCTTGTTTAAAGAATCTGTTTGTATGCTTGATTTTAACAACCGTGGTTTATAAAGTTTGTTTTGTTTCTAGAAGTATATGCATATTTAACGTGTGAGTTGTGTTGGATCTGCAAATAGAGTCTGCATATTTGGCAAGTAGATTTATAATCATTTTTTTTTGGTTTTTAACTTAGAGTCCATATATGTATATTTTACAAACCATATTGTATGATTTATTTTATAAGTTTTGCAAATCCGTTATTATATATATATAGTTTATATTTTGCACTGTCTTAGTCTGATAGTTGAGATAAAGGTCGCGTCGCATGTATTACAGTAGATGCTTTCAAAATATTGGGTTGTTCATGTTATCTGTAGTATAGGTGTATAACATATACATTACTAATATAGGCGGTAGTTAGTTGTCGAACCCATATCTAAACTTATTTAAAGACTGTGTGCAATGTTTGAAATATAAAGTTGCCTGAGAAAGAAAATACTGTATACCAATATAGTAGTTACATATATAGTGTGTTTACTAATTGATAATAACATATATGGCAAGTGTTCCAGCATATCTACATACTCATGCGGAAAGCTAAATTTCCACGATACGTTCCAGATCGTGTTTGGTTTGAATTGTATATCGCAAATTTATTTCATCACATGTTTTAAGTATTTATACATTGTGTAATATATAATATTAGCTAAAGTTTATGCCTGAAATATCTAGTCTAATATGTGGTTATATATCAAGGTTTACTTTTGTGTACGTAAGTCATTCGTATCTAATATATACAAGCTTATGTATGTCAACAGTTATAATACTTTGATAGTTCATAATAGTTGTAATATTATGTATGCTCGAATGGGAATATATGCACTTTTAAAATTTTACTATTAATTATATATATATACTTTGGTTCCGAAAATATGAGGAATTAAAATATAATATATTTATTTTGTTTTATATATATGTGTTTTAAATGGATATTTATTCTTAGAAAAATTCGCTTATACCAATTATCTTCGTCAATCCAGTTCTGATTGATTTCGTCCATTCCTATTTATCAGCTCTGTTCATCGATTCGAGTTCGATCTTGTCTTGTTTTGAGATTCGTGCATCGATTTTGTAACTCATCTCATTTTCGTTCATCTCTAGCCTCGAAAGGTGAGCAATCACTCACGATTAACATTCTTTTATTTATTAAATTTGATTTCAATTGAGACAACAATTATAATATGCTGCTATTAGTTTTTACATTGCTATGTATGTTGTTATCTGAAATTGTTCACCTGTGGGATATGACACCATATCATGTTGTTTATATTTTATTTAAATTATTGATGATATCTGCCTGTTATTATTTGATTATCCGCTATCACTCTGCAAGTTCCCTATTAGTATAGTATTCACAATGGGTTGAAATGATACATACCCGAATGGACTTTAGAATAGGAGAAAATCTTTATGGGTTGAAATGATAAACCCAAGCGATTTTCATTTAATTGAATTTGGGATTACGGGTTGAATTGATATCCACCCGTATATATTTAGTGTACGGATTGAAATGATAAATATCCGTGGCACTTGACCATATGATAGGAAATACATAGACACCGTTGGTCCATATATAAATATTTTGAAAATAATTTCTATGATTTTGGAAAGAAATATATGGTTTAATAAATATTGATTCTTAAGATATTATATAAATGGAAATTTTATATATAGATTTAGAGTAATATTTGATTTAAATTAGATTTATTTAATACATATAATATGGTTAAGTATTTATGTAAATCTATATTTCAAATAGATTTTCTTGTAATAAATTGGATAATTAAGATTGGGAGATAAATTTGGGTTTACAAAAAAATGTATTTAAATAAGGATTTATTTAATTAAATGGATTTGAAATTATTGAATGGGAAATTTAAAGGTATGATTTTATAACTGGTTTTGATTTAAGGGATTTAATGAATATTTCACATTTAAATAAATTAAAGAAAATATTGAGAAAAATGTAATTTAAGGTTACTTAAATGATATTGAATCTAATGTGGGAGTATTTCAAGACTAAATAATAATGAGGTTAAATCGAGATCTATATGAATCTGTTAAATTGAACATTTAGATATTAAAGCTTTGAACTATATTGAAATGTAAATGGCTTATTTTAAGATTCAGATCTGTATTTGAAATCAATATAGTTGAATTTGTTATTTAGAAGCTAAACTGAAATAGAAATGAAAATTTAGGTTGAACTAAAAAATTTGAATTGAATGGTTATTTAGGAATTGAGTTGAATTTAGATTGATAAATTGAGACTGGACTAGATTTAAATTTGGAATTTGAGTAGAGTTGAATCGTAACTTTGGAAGTGATAAAACTGGAAATAAATATATTTGAAACGAAAAGATATTTTGGTTTGAAGTGTAAATTTATTTGAAATGACCTCGGTGTTATAGTGTATATTTCTACCTTGTAGATAGTTCTGTAGATCCTTAGAGGATGGTTATCCCATACATCCTTTATGTTACTTGTATTTCAGTTGTTATTTTACTTGAGTTGGATTTATTGATATAAGAATGTTAATCCTGACTTGAGTGTTTTGTGTTTTGCTTTACGCTCGGGTCGGACCGAGTGGTACAGCATTAGAGACTCACCTTTGGAGTTTGGAGCTTCATTTGGAGATCCAACTATCGATTAAGACTCCAGCCTTTCCAGTTGATTGGTTCATAGAAGTCATCTGTTGCATTGGAGGCTTCACTGCATTTGAACTATTCGGTTTTATTTTATTTCTAACTCTGATGTATATAGTAGCTTCATGAACTACTATTCTTTATCTATTCCGCTGCATTATATTACACTATGTCTGTGATCTGTGATTTATTTATTTACTGTATATTTTAAGTTTTGCCAAATTTAAATTAACAATTCAGTATTTTGAATTATTCAAGTCGGACATGTATGGTTTTATTGTCGATTTGAATGGTCCAAAATAGCGGGTCATTACAGTTGGTATCAGAGCTTTGGCTCTAGGCAGAACTTAGCATACATGGTAAATTTATTTACAGAATCACTTTCATTCGAGTTGAATCTCTTCCTTTTTGACTCGATTTCCTTTGAATTTTGGAATGTCCCTCGGTTTCGAAATTCATTCTTGTCTCTTCCTATTTATATTCGTTTGATTCTGGAGTATCCCATAACTCCACTAAATGTTTTGGAAAGGGGGCGAAAACTCCTTTACAATTGCCATTGATTCACCGAAGATTTCTGTATCCTCGGTTTATGATGCTGCTATATCTTGATATGCCGAATTCTATCTCTGGCAATCGAATGTCGATTTGTTTTGGAATTCCGCATCGATTATATTCCTAAAGTCATGGTTGACCCGGTTAAGGTCGCCTGCGATTTATATAAGTATATCCATCTTCTATTTCTGTAATTTGATTATCTCATCTTCGATCTAGTCCATCTTCGAATCAGGATTCTATTGATTGGAGTTCCTCTAATTTAAATCTCTATCTTTGTTTTGAAAGGATTTGAAGTTTTGAAAATTTATAAAAATTGATTTATATAAAAATGATTTATATCTGAAGGGTTAAATTTGAAATTCGATAGATTGGACTTTGGTATTTTGTAATTGGTTTTAAGATTTTGGAAAATATGTAAAAATAATACGATTTAAAAGTATTTTCCGAATAAGAAATGTTTCAAATGAGTTCAAATGAGTTCCAATAATTTTGAAGAATTTCAAAGAAGTTTTCAAGAAAATAGAAGCCCAGAACTCACTTATGTCATTGGAAAATAATTTCGGTGATGAGTGCACGCATCATCGACATTGATTTTCGAGTTTCAGAGTGGGAGAGAGAGGCCACTTTAATAGCTTTGCTATGCGAGTGATTTTGTGAAACTAAATTTTGATTTCAAGTGCCGAACTATGATTTGATATTCGAAAAATAAATGTATTTATATTTGAAATGATTTGAAGTGAACCGGTGTTAAGTCCTCGAGTTTCGGATTTGATTTGGTATAATCCAATCTATTGAAATTGATTTACTGATTTGTTGTTGGTTTCCAACTCTAAATTGGAAATTTGATTTTCCTAACTATTTTGAATGTTCGAATACTTCCAAATTGAGGTTAAATTTTCAAAGCTAAGAAATTTCAAAGAGGATAAAATATTTGATAAAGCATATAAGTTTAGTTTTGTATGTTTAAGTTTGAAACCTTTCGTTAAGTAAATGACTATGACTATTTTGAATTATACTAATATGGAATTTAGTTTTGAAATGTTTTGAAAAAATTTAGGTTTAAATAATGGTCTTCAGAAAGGTAAATTGGATTTTTCATATAGAAATAAATAGTTTAAAGGGTTTTAAAGGGATAGTTATAAATTTGGAAACCATTTTGAGTATGATTGATTTGGAGAAAAATATTTGGTTTTGAAATTAGATTGGAATGAAAAATCCAGTATTTATATGATGACGTTAGAAACGGATTTATTTGACTTAAATTATGTTATTATGGAAACTTGGATTATTTTTCTAAACCCATTACTTCAGAAACTTTGAAACTGAAGAAATTTAATTCGGAAGAAATAATTTGGTGAAATCATACATGATTTTGAAACTGAATTGATTTGATATTGATTTGAAATCTATTGATTTGAAAGGTACTCAATTTGGAAAGAGAAGTTTTTTTATAATCGAAGTCTATATAAGTGTGATTTGATATACTATTGATTTGGAAAGTATTCGATTTGAAAATGGAATCCTATATATAATGGACTTTATATAAGTATGATATTTGAAAGTATTTGGAAAGGTACTATATGATACATATTTTCGAAGTAAAGATATGGAAAGTGCCTTCTGCTTGATATCCGCTTTGTGGCCACATCGTGGATTCATTCTATCGATATTGTTCTCTCTGATTTTTGGTTTTTCGGATGTGATACTTGAGTTTTCCCACCGTGGAGTAACCCATGGTTTTTTTCTCTCGCAACTGCCTGGCTGAGTCTGGCCTAGGGGTACGGATTGTTTCCTGGGGGATCCAAGCGTAACCATTGTGTATCCGACAATCTGTGTAGGTTGCATTAGTAGCGAAACTGCCTGGCTGAGACAGCCTAGGGGTACAGATTTTTTCCGGGGGGACCTAGGCGTAACCATTGTGTATCCTACACCTCGCAGGGCTGAGAAAACTTACGGATACGGATTGTTTCCTGGGGGACCCAGACGTAGCCATTGTGTATCTGCAAACCATGGTTGGACAAAGGTTTTGGTTTGGTTGTTTGTTTGGATTGTACTTTCCATATCTGCTTTTAAAGGTTTTTCAAGTATTTTCACTGGGTGTTGAAACGGGTCTACTGAGTACTTGAGGAATTCTAGCTTTGCACCTGATCAACGCATGACCAGAGTCTGCAAGAACGAGGATAAACTTGTTGAAACATCGAGTTATAAGAGTATTTTTGAAAGGAAATTTTTTTTTGACATAAAAGTATTTTATTATAAAGGTATTTTATTATAAAAGTATTTCCAACAAGAAAATTCTGTATTAATTTTTGAAATTGAAATTCTAATGGTTTGGATTAACTATTCATGCCCGATACTATTCCTTTGAATCTACTTTATCTACTCAGTTTTATCTGTTCACCTATATTCTGTTTTCCCGAATCTACCTTCCTTTCCCTTTTCGAATATAATCTTTAAAATATAGTCTTAAATTAATTGGTTATCCTAGTCTTTCAATCCATTTATTTTTCTGGTTGTTTCTATTCTCCTACCTTCTTCCTTTTCGGGGACAAAAGCTTTGAGTGGGGGAGAGTGCAACGACCAGTAAAATTTTTAATAATTTTTAATTGATTTTATAACGTATTTAATTGAAGTTTGGTGAAATTGTGAATAATAATATTTTTGGATTATGTATAGTTAAATATAGCAAATGGTAAATTTCTAATCAATTATATGAAGGTTTATTTATTATGTAATTCTGTTGATTTCAAATCAGTTAATAATTGATGGAAATAAATTTATTTTTCAAACCTGAATATTTTTACATAGGAAAATTCTAAATCATCTTCTGACTGAGACGTCATTTTTCGTGTTTTTAAATTTGGACTTCTTTAGCTCTGTCGATCTTATTTTCTGTGTTTTTGCTGCACTTTCCCCTAGTAGTAAATTCGAATTTTTATAATTCAATCGTACCGCTGATATCTGTATACCGTTTTGATTGTCTCGTCGTGCTGATCTCAACGGTATATTTATTTTGGTATTTTGAGGTCTGATACGCGATGGAAATATTGATAACAGTCCGTGTGACGGTGCCCTAAATTGTGACTTAACAACTTTATCTTCTTGTTTCGAATTTGAAGTCATACTGCCCAATCAGGAAATAAATTGCTTTAATTATGTGCATCCATCAAGATCCTTCTGGTACTTTTCATTTGTGTTATATTTATTTATATTTTTAACATTTTCTATTTATTTCACTCTTCTGCCTATAAGTTTCCTCTCCTCTAGTCGTTTCTTATTCACTCTCCTTCGGTTTCAAATTTGAGCGTCGATCTATTAAATTACTTCAAAGATTTACTGAATTCTCGGGCTTGACTTTTGCCCTTCTTTCCGTTATAAAATATAAATGATGATTTCTTTCCTTCTACTTTTTGAAACGTCAGAGAAGAATTTATATAATACTCTTACTATTTCCTGACCGTTTCTTTCCTTCCCTTCAGTCCACTGTTTCCTTTTCTTTCCGCTTTAACCATTCATTTGCAAATTTTCCAATAGCCGTTACTTTTATTAATTGCCTGAAATCACGCGTAACCTTCTTTTCTATTTATTCTTCTTCCTCTCACTTTTCATTTTTTCTCTGAGAATCTAGTTTGCACCCTTCTTTTTCTTACTCTCGGCCTCAACGTGATTCCTCAGCCTCCACCACAATTTCACTTGGAACCGCACCCCGCTTCACCTTCCTCCTTCCTGACGCCCGCCCCAGCTGTTCTCCCCACGCGGGCCACGTCCACCTCCCACCTCAGCTCGCCACGTATGCCCTCCACCAATCTTCCGCATAACCCTCTCGCGCTTCGCCCGGGCTCATCCACCACTTCTGCGCGTCGCCTACCCAGACCCGCCTCCAACCGTTCAACACCCTCGCGCACAAGAAGCCTTCAACCTCCACGTTTCCACTAAAGCCGCCATTCTCCTATCGCGGCCTCATTCCCACCTGAGCTCCACTAACAAGCTTCGGCCTTCACTTGTTCGCCTACTTCTTTACCGAGCCTCTCTGTTTTATTTGTAAGTGATGTATATACTGAGTTTATATGATGAGAACCTGTTACATATACATATCCTATGCAGTTATACATTTTTTTTTTGTTTTCATTTTAAGTCTTTATTTATTTTCAAATCCTTGTTTAAAGAATCTGTTTATATGCTTGATTTTAACAACCGTGATTTATAAAGTTTGTTTTGTTTCTAGAAGTATATGCGTATTTAATGTGTGAGTTGTGCTGGATCTGCAAATAGAGTCTGCATATTTGGCAAGTAGATTTATATTCTTTATTTTTGTTTTTAACTTAGAGTCCGTATATGTATATTTTACAAACCGTATTGTATGATTTATTTTATAAGTTTTGTAAATCCGTTATTATATATATATATATATATATATAGTTTATTTTTTGCACTGTCTTAGTCTGATAGTTGAGATAAAGACCGTGTCGCATGTATTACAGTAGATGCTTTGAAAATATTAGGTTGTTCATATTATCTGTAGTATAGGTGTATAACATATACATTACTAATATAGGCGGTAGTTAGTTTTCGAACCCATATTTAAACTTATTTAAAGACTGTGTGCTATGTTTGAAATATGAAGTTGCCTGAGAAAGAAAATATTGTATACAAATATAGTAGTTACATATATAGTGTGTTTACTAATTGATAATAACATATATGGCAAGTGTTCCAGCATATCTACATACTCATGCGGAAAGCTAAATTTCCACTATATGTTCCAGATCGTGTTTGGTTTGAATTGTATATCGGAAATTTGTTTCATCACATGTTTTAAGTATTTATACACTGTGTAATATATAATATTAGCTAAAATTTATGCCTGAAATATCTAGTATAATATGTGGTTATATATCAAGGTTTACTTTTGTGTACGTAAGCCATTCGTATCTAATATATACAAGTTTATGTATGTCAACAGTTATAATACTTTGATAGTTCATAATAGCTCTAATATTATGTATGCTCGAATGGGAATATATGCACTTTTAAAATTTTATTATTAATTATATATATACATTTTGGTTCCGAAAGTATGAGGCGTTAAAATATAATATATTTATTTTGTTTTATATATATGTGTTTTAAATGGATATTGATTCTTAAAAAAATTCGCTTATACTAATTATCTTCGTCAATCCAGTTCTGACTGATTTCGTCCATTCCTATTTATCAGCTCTGTTCATCGATTCGAGTTCGATCTTGTCTTGTTTTGAGATTCGTGCCTGGATTTTGTGGCCCATCTCATTTTCGTTCATCTCTAGTCTCGAAAGGCGAGCAATCACTCACGATTAAAGTTCTTTTATTTATTAAATTTGATTTCAATTGAAACAACAATTAAAATATGCTGCTATTAGTTTTTACATTGCTATGTATGTTGTTATCCGAAATTGTTCACCTATGGGATATGACACCATATCCTGTTGTTTATATTTTATTTAAATTATTGATGATATCTGCCTGTTATTATTTGATTATCTGCTATCACTCTTCAAGTTCCCTGTTAGTATAGTATTCACAATGGGTTGAAATGATACATATCCGAACGGACTTTAGAATAGGAGAAAATCGTTATGGGTTGAAATGATAAACCCAAGAGGTTTTCATTTAATTGAATTTGGGATTACGGGTTGAAATGATATCCACCCGTATATATTTAGTGTACGGATGAAATGATAAATATCCATGGCACTTGACCATATGATAGGAAATATACAGACACCGTTGGTCCATATATAAATATTTTGAAAATAATTTCTATGATTTTAGAAAGAAATATATGTTTTAATAAATATTGATTCTTAAGATATTATATAAATGGAAATTTTATATATAGATTTAGAGTAATATTTTATTCAAATTAGATTTATTTAATACATATAATATGGTTAAGTGTTTATGTAAATCTATATTTCAAATAGATTTTCTTGTAATAAATTGGATAATTAAGATTGGAAGATAAATTTGGGTTTATAAAAAAATGTATTTAAATAATGATTTATTTAATTAAATCGATTTGAAATTATTGGATGGGAAATTTGAGGGTACGATTGTATAACTGGATTTTGATTTAAGGGATTTAATGAATATTTCACGTTTAAATAAATTAAAGAAAATACTGAGAAAAATGTAATTCAAGGTTACTTAAATGATATTGAATCTAATGAGGGAGTATTTCAAGACTAAATAATAATGAGGTTAAATCGAGACCTATATGAAACTGTTAAATTGAACATTTAGATATTGAAGCTTTGAACTATATTGAAATGTAAATGGCTTATTTTGAGATTCAGATCTGTATTTGAAATTAATATAGTTGAATTTGTTATTTAGAAGCTAAATTGAAATAAAAATGAAAATTTAGGTTAAACTAAAAAATTTGAATTGAATGGTTATTTAGGAATTGAGTTGAATTTAGATTGACAAATTGAGACTGGACTAGATTTAAATTTGGTATTTGAGTAGACTTGAATCGTAACTTTGGAAGTGATAAAATTGGAAATAAATATATTTGAAACGAAATGATATTTTGGTTTGAAGTGTAAATTTATTTGAAATGACCTCGGTGTTATAGTGTATATTTCTACCTTGTAGATAGTTCTGTAGATCCTTAGAGGATGGTTATCCCATATATCCTTTAAGTTACTTGTATTTCAGTTGTTATTCACTTGAGTTGGATTTATTGATATAAGAATGTTAATCCTGACTCGAGTGTTTTGTGTTTTGCTTTACGCTCGGGTCAGACTGAGTGATAAAGCATTAGAGACTCACCTTTGGAGTTCGAAGCTTCATTTGGAGATCCAACTATCAATTCAGACTCCAGCCTTTCCAGTTGATTGGTTTAGAGAAGTCATCTGTTGCATTGGAGATTTCACTGCATTTGAACTATTTGGTTTTATTTTATTTCTAACTCTGATGTATATAGTAGCTTCATGAACTACTATTCTTTATCTATTCCGCTGCATTATATTACTCTGTGTCTGTAACCAGTGATTTATTTATTTACTGTATATTTTAAGTTTTGCCAAATATAAACTAACAATTCGGTATTTTGAATTATTCAAGTCGGACATATATGGTTTTATTGTCGATTTGAATGGTCCAAAATAGCGGATCATTACAAAACTCCTTGCCTTGCACTTCGTATCGGTCGCCATAATGGTTCGAACAAGTGTTGCTTTGGTTAGACATCACATGGATACAAATAACGGCTTGAAACTGGTTTAATAGGTCAAAATGACCGGGAGACAAAGGGACATTCCTCCACTATAATTCCTCCACACTTAGAAATTTATTTCACTTTTACTTTCCTGATATCATCTTGCCATTCAAGGTTGGCCGATTTTCGGTGACATTGATGCTAGAAGTTGGTTGGAGCAAGGTCATGGAGGAGCAGCGGCATGGTCTCTGCTCAAGGAAGAAGAAGAGGATGATGGAGAGAGGGATACGAATGAGGCCATTCGTATCGTTCAAGGATGAGGAAGAAATTCGCATCAGTCTGAATATACGAGGATTTCGTATCGAACAGGTGAAGATCTTTGTATCGATTGATGATAGGCCTTCGTATCGATTTGAGGTGATCGATAAGAAAGCATGGACTTAGTGATCGATATGAAGGTGTCTCACCTGATTGATAGGTACTGCCTGTCAGGAGGTCGATACGAATGCATCTTTGATGGTCGATACAAATTCGCACTCTGATTGATACGAATAGCTTCCTTGCCGATATGAATTGGAGTTTTGATGATCGATACGAGTTGAACCTTGACGAACTCGAAACCCCTCGCACATTTGAACATATTACTCCAACGGGCTTCCGCCTTGCATAATTGGACTTTACTATTTCACCGCATATTTGACTGCCCTTCGAAGCTCGTCGATGGAACTATAATTGGACAAAATTTAACGAATCTCAACTTGGATCGATCGCTAATGTCTGGATGGCACTGTTGTGACGGTCAGCGATGATGGTCTCTCCGGTTGAATTCTGAAGTCTTGTCGTTCAAACATCTTTCTAATCCTGTAGAATCTCTTAAGTGATATACAGCACCGCATTGCACCACACTCATGCATTTCACATTGGGGAACACACGAGATTATTGTCACCTAACGAGGGTTTTTAATTAGTTGATTAGCTATGGAACCCAGCTGTTTACAGCAACAAGAGGCTCAATGTCTACCCCCTTTGATAATAGAGATGCTGGCCACCATGGCCGAAGTCATAAGTCCAACTCAGGACGAGCTACTAAGAGAAACCTTTATTGGGAATCCACAAGATTCCATACCATCCAATGTTTCTGAAGATATGTTGGAGAGAATTTGCTTGCAGCATGGGCTATCATTGAACGATATCCCGCTACCAGGGCCGAACGACAGGCCACATACTCCTCCGGAAGGGCACGTCGCTTTTAATCGATTTTCATGCACAGTCGGGATGCTCCCACCATTCAATCAATATATTCAAGAGGTGTTATCTTATTTAGGGATTGCCCCGTCATAGTTACATCCGAATCCGAATAGGTACGCTCTTTTGAACAGCCTATTCATCGTCTTCATGGAGCACCTTTTTTGGCCCTCAACTCTAGAGGAAGTCAGATTCTTATTCAACGTAAAGAGTCAGGGAGATAACCCATCTTTCAAATTTTTTGAGGGAGTCAAAAACTGTCAAATTGTGATTGGTTCTAGGGCCGAACTTAGCTACTTAAAAACCGAGTGGTTCTATGTTCGGTGCCCACCAGAATTCGCTAGACGGTGACCAGTTAGACGTAAGTGTTGCAATTTCTCTAGCGACTAATTGGTTAATCTCCATTAAAACTCCAGTTTAATGTTTTTTCTCTTTATAGCTTCAATTCCTCAACCCGAAGGCGATCAATTTAGGGAAATCATCAGGATTTTTCAAGAGGTGCCCGGCGAGATTAGAGAGATCGAAGCGGTGCTTATGGAAGAAAATCTAAGGTATGTTGGGTTGGTTGACAGAGATCAGAGCATAGGGCTAGAAGGATCCCTTAGGGCACCTTCGACAAGACAAGCTAGGCATAGAACACCTGGAATTGTAATCGTTGAGCAGGGTCGCGAAGAGGATACAACCACTAAAGATGAACCCGTGGCCGGACCCTCAGATAGCCCTCGAGATTCAAAGGAGAAAAGGAAAGGCAAGGCCGGTGCTCATAGATTTGCAAGTCTATGAGACAGAAATCTACGGTTGTGTCTTTGCCAGTTGCCGGTGTTATAATTTCCCAGGCTCCTCCCTCACACATGGAGAACCCCTTCGAAGGACTTGTAGACATTCCAATCCCGGACTATGTGTCACTCCAACAAGATATCGGATTGGAAGGGCTTTAGAGTGCTTTAGATCTAGGCAAGTCAATTCCTTCGAGTATGGGCGATATAACCGGCTGGTGGTTTGCACATGCATTCACACACTTCAAGACACCACACAATTTCTAATCACAAGCTATTCATCTATCGAGATTACCAACTCTGTTTCTCTTTTCATTTTATTGATACGACGTCGAGGCGGGAATCTATGCTTGGTAGCCTTCATTCTGCGCGTTGTTCATCCATATCATACTTTGAGTCTCATAGATGTGAGGCCGATAGAGCCCGTGATTGTGGCTAATCCAATTAGGAGAGGGAGCGCTACGTGAGGGAAAGGGACAGGGAGAGGGAGTGTAGGCGCCGTTCCAGGCCCTGCTCTCCGCCGCCTAGAGCTCCAACATAACATTCTGGTTCTGGCAAACAACCCATTGAATGTTTGCGTGAAATACCACCTCCCTAAGCACCTAAGCCTGACCAACAACGTCAGAGGACTGAAATAGAGGCCCCCGTTGCCACTGAACAAGCCGTCACAGAACCCACCAAGGAAGGAGCAATTAGAATCATTAAGTTGAAAAAGGATTTTCCAAATATCTATTTGAGGGCTTCATATTTCCCCCGCACTTAAAGCGAATTCTCAACAAGGTAAAGCAGACGATGCACGACTACATACACGATATTTATGGCCAATATTGGGAATAAATAAAGACCGTAGATAAAGTATCAGTACAGGCCTTTGAGCGAGCGAAGACAATCGAGAAGCTAGGAACTGATTTCACTCAGAAGGCCCGTATAATTCAGGTGCTTTATGATGAAAAAGACTCTATGAGAAATTCAGAAACGGAGGCTAATAACAGAGCTGATGAGGCAACCCGGAGGATGGAGGAGATGCGGTGACCACACTTAGCCCTGGTCAAGGAAATACGGCACCGGACCACCACAGTTATGGCTGAAAGAGATAGGGCGCTAAAAGAGCTTGAGGAGCTTAAAGCTAAATTTGCTGAAGTCATCAAAGAAAATGCGATGCAAATAAAGCCACTCAGGAAGCATGCGAACAGGCTGTGGTGCTCAGGGACGAGAGGGATGCGGCAACGCTAAAGGTTTAGGAATTCAAAGCCAGGGTTGAGGGTGAAGTAAGAGCAGCAGAGGCCAGGTTGGAGAGTGACATTGAAAATCTCCTCATTACATATAATGCCAACGTTATGAAGCATCAAAATATAAGCTAGGTCGAAGATTATCCATCACATCTTTACAATGCTTGGTGCGTCTTGGTTGAAGATGAAAATGTAGAGCACCACACTGAATCCATCGATGAGTTCAAATTAGAGAATCAGGTGTTGAATGAGAATAAGAGAAGAGTTCTCCAAAACATCACTATCACATTCGAGAAAGAAAGACTCGGTACTCAGCATCCGAAGGCTGGAGAGGGTTCTAGCATTAAGCATCATGATTCAGGCTCCGAAATTCCTATGCCAACCCAGCCCGAATCTACTCATGCGTTGATCCTCTATCTGTGCCTGCTTACAGTCTTGATCAACCATGGTTGTCTCCAGCTCGCGATCATGTCCCCGAAGCTGCTCTAGCTCCACCCGTGAGCCTTTCTGAGGAAGGTATTCTGAACATTTCTCGTATTTATTCAAAGTCGGGAGCGTTATTTAAAGTAGTCACTAATACTTTTTATCTTATCTCTATTCAGCGATAGGAGCTGCATTGGCCGAGCCCTTACAACCCAAGAGTCGCATCATGAGCAGGAGGCCCTTATGACGGACGCGACCACAACAACAGCCGCTGCACCAACTGGCGGAGTGCAGGGGAGCACTTTTATATTTAACGAACAAATGATGAACGTACTCCTTGGTCATCATAGTGACCCACTTACTGACCTTCCATTCATCATAGGGGAAAGCGCATTCATGGCTAGCTCTTCAGGCCCAACTGGCAGCATCCCTGTGGATGCCCAAACAATTAATTAAGAAGAGATCATAACAGAGATTAATGCTGAGATGGAAGTAGCTGCACAAGCCAGTTGTATCTGAGGTGGTATCATATGTCCTGGCCTAACTCCTCAGCGAATAATTTCTCCCGGTGGTACGATTGTCGACATTGGCATGCCTCCCTCGTCTTCCAACATCGAGAGCGTTCCTATCCCTCCGACTCCGCATTCAGAAAGTGTTCCAATTCCTGTGAGTTCAGAGGTCACCATAATTCCCCCGGCTGGAGATCGACCATCAAAAGGAAAAGGCTCGAAGAGGCACCCGAGCAGTAGCTTTAGTGGGTCAACGCCGAAGAGAGGAAGAAATCGAGAGAATAGACATGTCTTTTTGCTTCCTTTTTTGATAAGCAGATAGGAATTTCCTTTTGTTTCCTATAGGCCGTGTATAGATGCGGGTTCGTCCCCTTCTAGTAGGATTTCTTGGAATAATTTTTGTACCTATCCTTCTTTTTCAAAGAATAATTAAAATAACATTCCATTTTGTTTCCAACACAGTTTTTTGTTAATTTTCTTAGGTGTTTCAGTGCTCGAACTTCCATACAATGTACTTGTGAAGCCTTAGTCTCTGAATTAGGCCTGAGTTTAGTTGTTAAGTCCCGAAGTTATGGCTTCGGGTTATAACCAAATGTTAAGTCGAGTCTCAATATTGTACTATCTCGATCAGCAGCTGGTACTTAGAATTTTGGACAGTCACTTTCTGCCTTCGATAAATTAAGTTTAACATAACCGCAACGAAGTTAAAACGAGACGAGTTCGAGTGGTCGGATCACACCCGCTCATCTTTTGGTACTTGCATCTATACTCTGGGGATTGCACTTGCACATCGGCGGTCGATCGCGCCCGTTTAATGTTCAAAGATATATTTCTTGGATCGGAGATAAGTCCGACAAGACTATGACTCCATGCTCCAGGGACATAAGTTATATTACGGGCGGTATGTCACACCCGTTTGATATTTAGTATTTCATCCGCACTTTGGGGACCTAGATTGATTTGTGGGTGATAAATCACACCCAATTTGTGTTTATACTTCTATCCACACTCTGGGGACTCGGAGTTGTCTCACGGGTGGTCAGTTCATACCCACTCTGGGTACTTAGATTTAGCCGATGGGTGGTCAGTTACACCCATTTTCATGTTTATACTCCAGTTCACGCTCTGGGAATCTGTAGTTGGTTAATAAACAGTCGATCATAACTATTTTGAGTTTTAGGATTTCGTTCACACGCCGGGAACGATAGATTTGTCAGGATCATGGATGGTTGGGTCATATCCACCTTGAGTTAACTAGTGAGGTCGTTAGATGGACGGATCCATCTTCCTTGGACTTGGTTTAAACACGGGTGAAGTCGTTAGGTGGACGGATCCACCCTCTTTGAGCCCGCAATCGTAAGTTTATACTCCAACTCGCACTCTGGGAGCCAGGGTTAGTTAGAGGATTATCGCGTATCAATCCTTTTTTGGCTTCAGTATGATGGCTTGCCCCCGAGCTCGGGTTTCACTTAACGAGTGACCGGTCGTATTACATTTAATCCCTACTTGAATAAGCCCCACTATAAGGTAGAACTTAGATCTCCGTGCATTGTGATGGTGGCATGACGCATTTTAAGAGTCACTGCTTTCGCTCTAAGAGATTGCATTTTATTGCTAAAATAAGAAGATAATGACAAAGTCGGTTACACTGTCACAAATTCAAATTTCAAAATGCATAAACAAATCGCAAATGAAAAGCAGAATGAATGAACAACTAAAGCATGTTATGTGTAGTAGCGACGAAGACTCTCGCTGTTCCAAGCTCTTGGCAAAGTGAGACCATTAATGGTTGATAATTTAAATGTGCCATCTACAAGTCTTCGTTCAATAATACAAGGTCCCTCCCATGTCGGTTTTACATGCGAAGGGACCGAGTAAATTCTCTTGAGGATGAGATCGCCGAGTTCAAAGGTTCGGGGTCGGACCTTAGTATTGTACAATCAGGCAACTCGATTTCTGTGCGCGGCTGGCATCAAATAAGCCTCTTATCGCTTATCATCCTATAAGTCCAGAGATTTTGCAAGTAATATAGCATTTATCTTCGGGTCGTAATATGTCAAGTGATGGGATGGTACTTCCAACTCGACCGGAATAATGGCTTCTGAGCCGTAGGAAAGTTAAAATGGAGTGTGGCCTGTCGTGGACTTGTGGGTTGTTTGATAAGCCCATAGGGACATGGGAATTTTATCGACCCATTTGCCTCCAACTTTTTCCAATCATTTCTTCAGAATGGACTTTATAACTTTATTAACAGCTTCGACTTGTCCATTCGCTTGAGGGTGTCGAACTGCAGAGAATTTCTTCTGGATATGGAATCGCTGACAAAAATTATTTAACTCAACACTATCGAATTGGGCTCCATTGTCAGTGATGATGGTACATGGGAGACCAAATCGACAGATAATGTTGCGTACAACAAAGTTGATCACTTTCTTCGTTGTGATAGTAGCAAGGGTCTCGGCTTCTCCCCATTTGGTAAAGAAATCAACTACAATGATGGCGTACTTCGTGCCACCTTTAGCTAGAGGTGGAGACCCAATAATGTCGATGCCCCATACTGCGAACAGCCACAGACTGACCATCTGAGTTATTTTGGTAGGCGGGGCTCTTCGAATTCGAGCATGTTTCTAACATATGTCACATTTTTTGGCATAATTTGATGCGTCACGATTTACTATCGGCCAATAATAACTATAACGGAGCATTTTCTTAGCAAGAGCTTGCCCTCTGGTGCGATCGCCACATTCTCCTTTGTCTACATCATGCAATACTCGATTGATTTCATCGTGGGCGATAGACCGGAGTAAAGGAACATAGTATCCTCTTCTATACATGACTCCATTCTGAATAGTGAACCGCAAAGCCTTTTGAAGAACTTGTCTTTTTTCACTCTCGACTCTGGCACTGTCCCATGCTTGAGATAGTTTCGAAACAGAGTCATCTATGACTCCTTATCAGGTTTGACTTTAAGTACCCAGTCGACATCCATTTGATCAATACTCGGGGAAGACGATGTCTCAATGGGAACAAGTCTCATTTGTTGTGCCTCACCGGTACTAGCTAACTTTGCCAAGGAATCGGCCTTCTGGTTGTGTTCTCGGGGTATGCAATAGATGGCATAATAATCGAACTAATTCAATATTTCTTCGACCCGAGCGAGACAAGCGGCTAGTCTTCGGTCTTTGGCTTGGTACTCCCCCCGAACTTGGCACATGACCAATTGTGAATCGCAATAAATCTCCACAGCAACAATTCTTAAATCTCTGGCAAGCCTTAGTCCGACAAGCAGGGCTTCGTATTCAGCCTCGTTATTGGTCGCACGAAAATCGAACTTTAAAGCATAACATATAGATCGGCCTTCAGGAGTTTCAAGCACACCTCCAGCGCCTGAGCAGCAGTCATTTGATGCACCATCCGTATGCAGCTTCCTGGCATATTTGGGAGATTCACTGGTTTTAGGCAAGTCCTCTGGGATAGTTAATTTGGCGATGAAGTCTGCTAGGACTTGTCCTTGAATAGCTCGCCTTGGTGTGTAAACGTTGTCGAACTAACTCAACTTGATATTCCAATTGAGTAACCTACGAGATGTCTCAGGCCGCATAAGGACCTATCGTAATGGCTGATCAGTGTAGACAGTGATAGGATGAGCTTGGAAATAAGGGCGAAGCTTCCTTGAGGCAATGACAAGACAGTAAGCTAACATATCCAACTTCATTAATTTCTCTCTGCTCCGGTCAGTCGTTTGCTGATGTAATAGACTAGCCGTTGTATCCGGTCCTCCTCTCGAATCAAAGCAGCACTGATTGTGTTTTCTGACACCGCCAAGTAGATGTATAATCTCTCGTGATCAATAGGCTTTGACAGAATGGGTGGTGTGGATAGGTGTTGAACCAGTTCTCGGAATGCGCCTTCACACTCTGTAGTTCATTAGAAGTCCCATTTCCCTTTTATGATTAGATCGAAGAAGGAAATGCATTTGTCGATGGATTTTGAAATAAACATGCTCAGTGCTGCTATCTTCCCGTTGAGGCTTTGAACTTGCTTTATAGTCCTTGGAGTCTCAAGATTTCTAATTGCCTAATTTTCTCGGGATTGGCTTCGATTCTTCGAGCATTAACGACGAATCCAAGGAACTTTCCAGATGCAACCCCAAAGTGACAATTCAACGGGTTGAGTTTCATTTTGTATTCTCAAGGATGTTGAACATCATTTCCATGTCTTTGATATGATTGGTGGAGAATCATGACTTCACGGCGTGTCTTCCACATATACCTCCATAGTTTTTTCGATCTGTTTAGCAAAACATTCGATTAACTAGTCGTTGGTAAGTTGCTCCAGCATTTTTGAGTCCAAACGGCATGACTTTGTAGCAGTAAAGTCCTAGATCGGTGATGAAGCTAGTATGCTCCCGATAGAACAGGTGCATGGGAATCTGATTTTGTAGTCGAAATATGCATCCATGAAAGATAAGAGCTCGTGTCCTGCTGTTGAGTCTACAAGTTGATAAATCCTGGGAAATGGAAAACTGTCCTTAGGCAAGCTTTATTCAAATCTGAGTAGTCAACAAAAGTCGTCCATTTCCCGTTAGGTTTCCTGACAAGTACAGGGTTGGACACCCATTCTGGATAAAACGCATCTCAAATAAACCCATTTGACTTGAGTTTATCTATCTCTTCTTTTAGGGCGGCAGATCTCTCTGGATCCATACCACGCCTTTTTTGCTTGATCGGGACATGTCGCAGGTCAATATTCAATGTGTGGTTCACGATTTCCGATGAGATCCCACACATATCAGAGTGCATCCAGACAAACACATTGAGGTTTGGCTGGAGATATTCAACCAATTCCTCCTTCATCTGTTGGCTCAGCTGAGACCCAATCTTTATCATTTTAGAATCGTCATCAGTATCGATCGGAACATCGATTGTCAGCTCCGTCGGAGAGGCCTGACTGTCTTTGACTTCGTCCTCAATTTTAGTATCTCTCGGGTCTAGATCTCTTGGGAATTGGTCGTGGTGCTCGGGCCTAGACCTAGGCGTTAACTGTCAATTGTCCGCAAAGCAGACGCAGAGAGATTCTTATACACCATTTCCCTTCTCTTTTCATTATGCCTCCAGTAGCTTAGCGATATAACAAGCTCGCCTAGCATCCTGGTTTCCTTGAACGAATCCGACTCCATTATCGATAGGGAATTTCAAAGTTAGACACCAAGGGGCGATAGCGGCCCTGAACTCAGCTAGGGTCGGTTGACCCAAGAAAGCGTTGTATGGTGAGTCAATATCCAATACAATAAATTGCAATATCCGGAATCTCCAGCACTCTCCAACTCCCAACTCCACTAATAGCTCCACCATCCCAGTGGTTATAGTCGCACTTCTGTTGAAGCTATCAATACGAGACTGACAATGCTTTAAATCTTTCGCTTCCATTTTCATTTGATCATAGGCTCGCTTAAAGAGTATGTTCACTGAACTTCCACTGTCCACTAAGATACTCTTCATCCAAGCAGGACGTATCTGAGCTGAAATGACTATGGATCAATGGTTGGGGCATCGACTTTGTCGGCATCCCTATCTCGAAATACGATGTCGTCTATCATCGGTTTCTGTTGTTTGGCTGGAGCCCTGTCTTCCAAGTTACTGCAACATTCGAAGCTCACATGCCTAATAGAGATGGCATATACTCCATTTCCCTTGAGCTTCGATCCGTTGGATGAGGACCACCACTAACAGTGTTAATCACTAACCACCCATCGGTAAGAGCAGGTTCCTCCGGTCTAACATGATTTGGTATTTGGCTTTGATTCGATGGGCCCGCACCTCCAAACTGCGGCGCCCAAAACATACTGCTCCAACTTTCTTTCTTGGACCAACTTCTCGATAATATCCTGTAAATGATGGCACTCGCTCGTGTTGTGGCCATAACTATTGTGAAATCGACAAAACTTCCCCATTTGAATATATTTCTCTGACGATTGCTTCGGAGCAGATTTCTTATATTGGATAGTATTACAAGTTTGCAAGTACACATTTTCCAGAGACGTATTTAAAGGAGTATATATGTCGAACATGGGAGCCCTACGTCGTAGTAGGCGATTCTGATCTTGCTTCCTACCTAGATTTCCATCGCTTTCCGCTGATTCTGCTTATTATGTATGTTTAACTGCACCTTTCCGAAACTCTCCCAGGTTTGTTTTACAGCGATATTGCTTTGGATTCCTTCCATACTGGGCCCTACATCATCCTTTCTTCTAGACTGTTTTGCATCCTGTCTTCTCAAGAACTGAGCTGCCTACGAATAAAAATGGTCCAATGACACATGGGGTTTCCATCCAACCAGTTGCCAAATTCGGAATCGAGATCGGTTCCCTTAGTCAGTGCCATCAGAATGGAATTGTCATTAGGATTACTAATCTCAACACATATGGCATGAAACCTCTCTAGATAACGTCTAAGCGTCTCTCCGGGAGCTTAGGTGATGCTGGACAAGGTATTAACTTCTTTGGGCCTTGTCACATGCATGCGAAATTGTTCAACAAACTTCGTTGCCAATTAGTCGAAACATGAGATAGACCATGGTGGTAGGCGAGTAAACCACATAGTCGCAATGCCCCTTAGGGATACTGGGAAACTTCAGCACTTGACCGCATCATCAGCCCGTGCAGTATTCATTAACCATTCACACTTTGAAATGTGCTGGTTAGGGTCAAAGCTCCCTTGATAAACATGTAGAGTTGGCATTCTGAATCGCTGAGGCGGTTTAGCATAGAGGATGTCGTCGGTGAAAGGTGTATGACTTCGGTAGAATCCTCAATCGTCATTGGTGAGCCCTTGGCTTCCACGGATCATCTGATGGATCATTGTCGGGATGTCTGGCATCTGGACATTTTGGGCATGCTGAGCCAAGGTGTGGCCGAGTTCCACGATAAGGGGATGAGTTGGTCGTGGTCGATGGTCCATATCTCGCCTCCTTGGCTCTAGTCTTCAGGAACATAAGGCTTAGGAGTATATTCACGCTGGCAACGGTTCAGATCCATTCGGTTTCAAGTGTTAGCTCCCAACTCAGTAGCAGCGGCAGCAGCGCGGTTGTTAGTAGTATGATAAGGAGCCGTCCCTCCTTGGGATGAGGGTCTGGTCTGGTAGCTGGTCGATGGGCCAACTCTCGGTTTCCTAAGATTCAGAGTGCGCTAATGTTCGGTAGCCTATGTATAGCTCCCATCCAGCCATGGGCGCATGGATTTATGTTTGTAATCAGAAGAAGTTGAACTTTCAGTGGATGAGTAGGAAGCCTAATCCCTTCTGGATCTCCTTCGTCTTTCATGGTTCAGCTGATTGGTTAACTCCTTGTTGGCATGAAGCTGTTGGGTAAGCTATTGGTGGCTTTGAGTCAGCTCTTGCATTAGTAGTTGGAACTCCTCAATGGTGACAGGGCCTCATGGGTTCGAAGGTGCGGTAGCAATCTACTCTGCAGAGGAAAATTGTGCGGGGTTCTGCCTATCCCGTTCTTCTGGATTTGCAACGGTTGAGGTAGTCCTCGTAGCAACCATAGTGAATAGTGAAGTTTTATATACTTGGTACAAACCTGATGGAAGAACTTACAGGCTTGGGATCTGGATCTTCTCCTTAGATTCTTGCAATCCAATATCGACGGTAGATTCAATGAGAAAGAGAAAAGCTAGTTTTTCTCAATGGAAGCACCAAAATGTTTGTACCAAAATTGGGCACAACACTCTTCAGATGTGTTTGAAGAGATAAAATGAAGAAAGTAAATGTAAAATGAGGCAGATCTAAAAATACACCAATCAACAAGTAAGAAACATTATAAAAACACATGAATTTAGAGTGGTTCGGCGTATGGCCTACGTCCACTATGAAGTGATTGATGTTTATTGATTATAATTCGATGGTTACAACTGGACTACAATAGTACAATTAAGCTATAGCAACAATTTCGATAGAGGATCGACGTACAGAGGCCAAAAGTCCATTTTTTGTAGGTCCAGGGTCACTATTTATAGGCGTAGGCAACAAATATCTCGCCCAGATCTCGAAGGACTTCTTCTCTCACGTGGGTGGCCCCACTGGACCAAGTTCAGGTGATTTCGACTCGACCTAGGAGTGATATGGATTGAGTTCATATCGATCAATAATTGGTCCTTTTGGGCTGAAATTGATTAGCTACATTCTTGAGGTTGTAGGCAAGCGCCTGTGAAAATTTGGTGGCATTTGGACTTGTAGATCTCGAGTTATGATCGATGCAGGTTTGGATTTTTCAATGTGTGGCCGAGCTCGGATCGCTTCCATTCGTGTCGACCCTATTTGTATTTCTTCTAGGAATGTGGTGGCCAATGACATGGCGCTATCTTCCAGGATTGATCCACTTTTCATGCCGAGCGACCGAGTTTTCCTCCTTTGTAGGTCTTCTTTGTATCGGTCTGAAATCCTCCCTTTATATCAAGCCATGCAGGTTGCCTCGTACTGAAGATCATATCCCTCATACGTATCGGTCCTAGGAGGGACTTCGTATCGATGAATTCATATTGTTATTTGGCTCCTTCCATCGTGTCGATCGAGTAATGATCGATACAAGTTTGGTTTCTCTCACTCGATGGAAACGAACGAAGGGGACATTAAGGAGATGGCGGTGGACACGAACTCGATGGATACGAATGAGTTGCTTCTCTCCAAGGATACGAATTGATCATGCTTTTCTTGAGAATCGATGGTTACCAACGAGCTGGATATAGTCATGGTTTTTTTCCTTTGGATTTTGATGGAGACAAACTATTTGGTTATGAATTACGCTTGCCATTCAAGAGAATTCATCGATCCATAATTTGAGCATTCGAACTCTGATGGACCTGAAATTTGGAACGTTGGCTTTCTCAGATTTGTTTATCGTGTCATATTGACTGTAGCTCGATCCGGACTCGGGAAAAAATTTAGCGGTATCCATAATGATCCTGTGTATAATCGTTCTTCAGGACAAATTGCCCTGGGTTTCTAGTCAAGTTCTTGGTATCACGGCCTTGCCAAAAGGCGGGATAAAAAGTATTACTCTTCTTGTTAAGAGGATTATGATACAATTGGTAGTACCAGTTCCTTAGATTGTTTTGGAGTTACTCGATCTATATAATTTTCTTAAGTTTTAGAGATAATGTGAGTCATTAACTGAAAAATTGATCATTAATCTTTATACAAGTGTTTAAACCATTGTAACGACCCGTATTTTACGAGTCGATAAATCGTAGAATTTGCAGGTCGATAGTGTTGTTTGTGTTGCTTCTAGCTTGAGTCGTTTAGAAGTTAACCCGGGTACAAGTGATGAGTCGTGACCGACTCATAGGGGACCGACTCAAGAAGTTAGGCGACTCATAGGATGACCGACTCATAGAGGGCCGAGATAAGAAGTGTGGCCGAGTCAACGAGTTACGACTCATAGGGTTTGCCGAGTTAAGGAGTTAACGGGTTAAGGGTGTAGCGACTTAAGGGGTTTAGGCTTAGGTCGTGGGTAATGAGTCGGCAGGGTTTTGAGTCGTAGGGCCTGATGAGTCGTGAGTCGGCATCATAGTTGAGTCGTGAGTGTGTATTGTTGAGTCGTCGTACGACTTAGGACTTGGGGAAAACGCGGCAGTGTCTTAGGTCGGAGGCTTTTAGGTCGTGACCGACTTATGTTGAGTCGGCACTGGTCTTGAGTCGTGAGTCGGTAGGTGTTGAGTCGGTTTGGGTTTGAGTCGTATGACCTTGTGCCTTGGTGTATTGAGTCGTTGGCCTGAGTCGGTAGGCACGACTTAACGATGAGTCGTAAGTCGTTAGGCAGCTTGGTGTTGAGTCGTTGATTAGTTAGGTCGGCTCTGGTATTAAGTCGTAGGTCGGCAGGGTTGTTGAGTCGTGTGAGTGGCTTATGGTAAGTCAGCATGTGGATGAGTCGGGGACGACTCAGGAGTTGGGTCGGCGACGACCTAAGAGCGACGACTCATGGTTGATCCAGCCTATAAATAGAGGGGTTTGGCTCACTTTTTGGCACCGGTTTTTGAAGCGACGAAGTGCTGCCATTTTGAAGACTCGACTACAACATTTCTTCACCTTCTTTTCTCTATTCCAATCTAGTTCTAACATCCATCCAAGATCGAAGATTTAGATTGAAGATTCAAGTGCCAAAGTTGAAGATCTTCATCCGTTTGAGCTAGATTTCATCGATTGAGACGAGATATTGCCGGATCAAGCCTTGATCTTTGCTGTCCAGATCTGAAGTTGATTGATTTTAGGTTGTTTTGGTGATTTGGTGAGTGGTAGTTATCTCTCACGCGGATCCAAAGGAGTATATTGGATTGGTGGCATGTTTGGGTGTTAAAGTTAGAGATTTCATGCATTTTTCTTAGATCTAAGTCTAGATCCATGGTTTTTGAAGATGTTTACTTATGCAAGTTTGTTTAATAAGCATTAGAGACAAAACCCATGTTTTATAATTGATAGATCTATGCTAAAAACCATGATTTCACATATGTTGGACTTTTGCTCGTTTATTTACGAAATTCCCATTATAGTTGATATTGCTTAAATTGCTTAATAGATCTTGTTTGAATGATTGATTATTTGAATGTATGATTGATTTGATTGTTCCCAAGTTAGCTAGTAGTTGATTTGGAACAAGATGATGAAAGAGGATTCAAAAGCTATGGAAGAAGGCTCTTGAATGGTGAAAGCTGCTTAAGGCATATGTAGCGGATGTTGAAGCTCATATGTATAGATTGGATGATGATGAGATGGAACTTTGCCATGATGCGATGAGGCAAACCATGTTGTTGAGTTGAGACTTTGCTTTGATGTGATGAAGTGAAGTATGATGTGAGTCTTGGCTTAATCCAAGCAGGGATCATTCCAAGCATGTTGATAACTTGAAGAGTAGTTCAAGTTGGTTGATAATGGATTGTTCAAGAGGTAGCTTGAGCTTGTATGAGGATAGTCGTCAAGAAGGATGGCTAGGAGGCTTGGATCTCGTCGTTGTTGAAGGTTCTAGCATGCTCAAAAGCAAGAGTACATGGGGCGCCCATAACGACTACAGGTAGGTAGTCGGGACACCCAAAAGACTACAGGTAGGTAGTTGAGTACTCTGGGCAAAGTAGATAAGTCCTAGGCACAAGGCAGTGTGCGGAGTTATGGTTAGAACCGGGGTTTCCATTAGCCCTTGACAGATGGTCATTCAACTAACGGTGAAATCGAGGCAAGGATGACAGTGATAGCCAGAGTCATGGATGTTTGGTTGTATTATCATTCGGCTTCAAGAGCGGTGTTTTCTGGGTGCTTATCTGATCTTGGTTTAGGCCTTGGGGGTTTGTATTTGGAAAACATCGTCCTTGACTCGAGTGGTATTCGCTTTACCTTAATTGTCTATGTTGTTATGCTTGCTTCTCCTTAGTGTATGTCTGGGGCTATCACTGTAGAAAGAGGTGGAGTGGGATGGTTTGGTTCCTATTCCTTTTATCCTTTATGCTCTTTTGGTATGTTTGATAGTTAATTTACTGCTCACTAAGACTTTGTCTGACTCAAGGTTTTATGTCTCCTCTTATTACCTTGGGCTGTTCATCCATGTTGGGATGGGCAGACTAGGTAGCAGGTGACAGGTGCTGTGCTAGGAGTTCTACGATGAAGATGACGAAGACGAGCAGGAGGCTTTGCATATTAGTTTTCTTACTATATGTACTGGGTATCCGCTGCTGTATTTGGTTGAGTGATTTGTAGTGAGGCTTTCATGTATGGATTTGAGTAGATGATTGTATAAAACTACTGTGATGCTTATATGATGATGTTTCTGTTCTATGGAGCTTCACTATATTATATTTCTCTATTGTATTTTATCCATGCGCTGTGAGTTATGCGATAGAGATTCTTTTGTTTTGTTTTACCCTGACTATCGTCCATGGCTGCCTGGCACACCCTTCAGCGCATTATTTCCTTGTTTTGGTGCGGGAGTCATGGGCGGTCGTCACATTTGGTATCAGAGCGAGGTTAATCGATTTTAGCCAACGCTCGCTGATGTAACTACGTAAGAGAGACGTAATTGTAATTTGATGGATGATTACTATATATAATATAGTAGTTTAGAAGGGTTTGAACTCCTTATGCAGTTGTTTCTTAAGGTGTTCTAATCATTCTTATTTACAGATATTAAGGATGAGTCGAAGTGAGAGACAAGCTGCGAGGGGTAGCCGTGATGCTAGGGAAGCTGTTGATTATGCTCCTATGTTTGAGGCCATGATGACTTCAATCATGAGGAGAATACCAGCTTCAGGATCATCTGTGGATGTGGGAGTTCAAGTCCAAGCTCCGAGACCGGTGGACTTTGCCAAGCTTTGCAAGGATTATACTGCTCTTGGAGGGAAAGTTTTCTTGGGGACGGAGTCGACTATTGAGGTGCAGAGATGGATTGATGCTTGCAAAAGAATCTTTGGTGACTTAGGGATTGAGGATGCAACTAAGAGGAAGCTTGCATCGAGACAGCTTCAGGGAAGAGCTGCTGATTGGTGGAATTCTATCACCATCGATACTCCAGAAGAAGAGATTACTTGGGAGCAATTCCAAGTTAGATTTGGAGCTAAGTTCATCTCTACTTCTCAGAAATCTGTCTTGTTTAAGAAGTTTGTAGAGCTCAAGCAAGGGGGGAGACCTGTTCTTGAGTACATTTCTGAGTTTGAAGCCTTATCTAAGTATGCCAGATCGTATATTGATTCTCCCTACCAGAAGAATGAAAAGTTTGTGACTGGTCTGGATGCTTATCTTGGGAGGCAGTTGGTGGATCATCTGGACGATCCGTTTGAGAAGCTTGTGGAAAAAGCTCTTAGGCACGAGAGTTTGTTCCCTAAGGAAGTATCTGTTGTTGCTGTAACCAGGGAAGGATCTAAACCACAGCAGAGTGGCAATAAGAAGAGGAAACAACAGCAACAGAAGGGTAAGGATGGCCAGAAGAAGCCGAAGAGCGAAATGACTTGCTATAACTGCCAGCAGAAGGGCCATCTTTACAAAGATTGTAAGAATCCCAAGGTGCCGGGAAAGTGTTACAACTGTGATAAGCTGGGACATATCAAGAAGGACTGTCCAGAACCGAGGAAAGATAGGCAGGTTGTGCAAGCCTATGCTTTGGGGGCTGTTCCATCGTCTTCGAAAGCTCCTACTGCTGAGGAGAAGGGGAAGAGTGTGGTAGTTCAAGGTACTCTTTCTATTTGTGGTGTTCCAGTTAGAGTGTTGTTTGATACTGGAGCGTCGCATTCTTTTGTTTGTGATGAGTTGGTATGCCGGTTAGGTATGAAACCGGATATTGTTGATAGGCCATTGGTTGTGACTAATCCGGTTGGGGGTTCGTCATGTTTGTGTATGATATGCCGTGGTCTAGTTGTGTCGAGTCATGATTGCTCGTTTGTTTGTGATTGCTTTGTTCTGAACTTTGCGGGGTTCGGAATTATTTTGGGCATGGACTGGCTTAGGAAGTATGCGGCTAGGATTGATTGTGAGAGGCTTGAGGTGACAGTCGGAAATGTGGAAGGGCGAAAGGTTGTGATACGATGTAAGCATGAGGAAGGCGTCTTCATGAGCTTCATGTATTCGTTGGTTGTTCCACGGGATGGACTGTCATCAGTGCCTATTGTGAATGAGTTTGGTGATGTCTTTGAGGAAGTCAAAGGGTTACCGCCGCATAGGGAGATCGAGTTTCGTATCGATCTAATTGAGGGAGCCAGACCTGTTGTGATGCCTCTTAGGCGAATGGCACCGAGGGAGCAGCAAGAGCTGAAGGTGCAAGTTGATGACCTTTTGCGGAAAGGATTCATTCGGAGAAGTGTGTCCGAATGGGGTGCGCCCGTTGTGTTCGCAACCAAAGCGGATGGATCGTTGAGGTTGTGTGTTGATTATCGTGAGCTGAATAAGGTGACTAAGAAGAACAAGTATCCATTGCCGAGAATAGATGACTTGTTTGATCAGCTTCACGAGGCTAAGGTGTTTTCTCAGATGGATTTGGCAACGGGATTTCACCAGTTGAGAGTGGCAAAGGATAGTGTGCCGAAGACTGCTTTCAGAACACCATCCGGGTTTTATGAGTGGCTGGTAATGCCGTTTGGATTGACTAACGCGCCAGCATATTTTGTGGATCTTATGAATAGAGTGTTCAGAGATCAGTTGAATAAGTTCGTGCTTGTGTTCGTGGATGATATTCTGATTTATTCCAGAACTGAGGGAGAGCACAAGACGCACTTGAGGATTGTTTTGGAAATTTTGAGGAAACATCAGCTGAAGGCTAAGTTTTCGAAGTGTCACTTCTGGAAGAGTGAAGTGAGGTTCTTAGGCCATGTTATCTCTGGAAATGGCATAGCGGTTGATCCCGCTAAGGTGGCAGCAATCCAGGATTGGATTAGACCTAAGAATGCATCCGATGTGAGAAGTTTTCTTGGATTAGCAGGATATTATCGACGGTTTATCAAAGACTTTTCCAAGATAGCTGCACCGTTAACAGGGTTGACGAAGAAGAACCAAGTGTTCAGATGGGATGATAAGTGTGAGCAAGCTTTCGTAATCCTGAAAGAGCGACTGACGAGCGCTCCTGTTTTGACTATTCCAAGTGGGAATGATGAGATGGTGGTTTACACCGATGCATGTGGCACTGGACTAGGAGCGGTGCTAATGCAGAAGCATAAAGTTGTTGCGTATGCTAGTCGACAACTAAAGCCGCATGAAAGGAATTATCCGACTCATGATTTGGAGTTAGCGGCGATTGTGTTTGCTTTGAAGATGTGGAGACACTATCTATTGGGAGTTAGATTCGAGCTGTTTACAGATCATAAGTCGTTGAAGTATCTGTTTTCCCAAAAGGATTTGAATCTTCGACAGCAAAGGTGGCTAGAGTTCTTAGCATCGTATGATTTTGGTATAGCCTATACTCCAGGGAAAGGTAACGCAGTGGCTGATGCGTTAAGTCGAAGACATGCAGGATTGGGAACCATGTTTTCGGAATGGAAGAGTCTTGAGTATTTGGCTGGATTTGATTTCAGGCCTAGATGTGAATTGGAACCTGAGATGTTGGCAAACTTATCGATAAGGCCTACTCTTGTGGAAAGAATTGGCGAGAGGCAAAGGAGAGATGATAAGCTTATCAAGATTATCCGTGATTTGGAATCCGGATTGGATCCAGAAAAGGATAAAGGATTTGAAGTCGATCGAGAGGGTTGGCTTCGAAAGCAAGGGCGACTAGTTGTTCCCGATGTAGATGGATTGAGAGATGAAGTTCTGAGGGAGAGTCATCACTCGAAGTTGACAATTCATCCAGGTGGAAATAAGATGTATCGGGATATGAAGAGAACCTACTACTGGGAAGGTATGAAGAAGGATGTTGGAAATTTTATTTCCAAGTGTATGAATTGCCAGTTGGTGAAAGCTGAGCAGAAGAAGCCCAGTGGATTGCTTCAGCCATTAGAGGTTCCTACATGGAAGTGGGAGCAAGTGTCGATGGACTTTATCGATGGTCTACCTAGGACAAGAGCAGGGAATGAAGGGATTTGGGTCATAGTAGATCGTTTGACCAAGAGTGCAAGGTTCATTCCTGTTCGATCGACTAGGACTGCATCGAAGTTGGCTGAATTATATGTGAAGTGGATAGTTCGTTTCCATGGTGTTCCGAAGAGTATAGTGAGCGATCGAGATCCATTGTTCACTAGTAGATTTTGGAAGAGCTTCCAGGAAGTTTTGGGAACTGAGTTGTGTTTGAGTACAGCTTATCACCCTCAAACAGATGGTCAGACTGAGAGAGTCAACCGAGTTTTGGAAGATCTTCTTAGAGCATGTGTTTTGGACTTCGGAGGATCATGGGAAGATCACCTTCATTTGGTGGAGTTTGCTTATAATAACAGTTATCAGTCGAGTATTGGTATGGCACCATATGAGGCATTATATGGAAGACCGTGTAACTCTCCGACATGTTGGTTGGAAACTGGAGAAAAGCTGATACTTGGGCCAGAGATGATTCGACAGACTTCAGATTGTATAGAGATCATTCGGCAACGAATGAAGGCAGCCCAAGATCGTCAGAAAAGTTATGCCGATAATCGTCGTAAGGATTTGGAATTCGACGTAGGTGATATGGTTTTTGTGAAGATTTCTCCTCTGAAGAGTGTCATTAGATTCGGGAAGAAAGGAAAGTTAACTCCGAGATTTGTTGGACCATTCCCGATTATCGAGCGTATTGGAAAGCTCGCTTATAGATTGGAGTTACCGGAAAAGATGGCGGGTGTGCACAGTGTTTTTCATGTATCTTATCTACGGAAGTATATGCACGACCCAACTACGGTGGTTTCTGCTGATAGCTGTGAAGACTTGGAGGTTGATCCAGTTGTTTCGAGACCTCGTAAGCCGCTTCGTATTGTTGAAACCGATACGAAACAGCTTAGGAGGAAGACGATTACGTTGCTCAAGGTACAATGGAGTGATGATGTTAACGACTGTACGTGGGAGGAGGAAGAGAGGATGAAGGCAGCTCATCCCGAACTCTTCGAGGTATGGCCCTAAAGTGTCGTGACATCTCATGAATTTGTAGCTTGTTCTAAGTCATAGAATTCTGCATGCTAGGTTAGAATTGGATGCATGGTTTGTTGATTGCTATGGATGGTAGGCATGCGGAATAATTGTGATTGCTGTTGTTTGCTTGGAATTTCGAGGGCGAAATTCCTAAGGGGGAGAGAATGTAACGACCCGTATTTTACGAGTCGATAAATCGTAGAATTTGCAGGTCGATAGTGTTGTTTGTGTTGCTTCTAGCTTGAGTCGTTTAGAAGTTAACCCGGGTAAAAGTGATGAGTCGTGACCGACTCATAGGGGACCGACTCAAGGAGGGGTAGCGGTTTAAAGTGTTGGCCGAGATAAGGATGGACCGACTCAAGAAGTTAGGCGACTCATAGGATGACCGACTCATAGAGGGCCGAGATAAGAAGTGTGGCCGAGTCAACGAGTTACGACTCATAGGGTTTGCCGAGTTAAGGAGTTAACGGGTTAAGGGTGTAGCGACTTAAGGGGTTTAGGCTTAGGTCGTGGGTAATGAGTCGGCAGGGTTTTGAGTCGTAGGGCCTGATGAGTCGTGAGTCGGCATCATAGTTGAGTCGTGAGTGTGTATTGTTGAGTCGTCGTACGACTTAGGACTTGGGGAAAACGCGGCAGTGTCTTAGGTCGGAGGCTTTTAGGTCGTGACCGACTTATGTTGAGTCGGCACTGGTCTTGAGTCGTGAGTCGGTAGGTGTTGAGTCGGTTTGGGTTTGAGTCGTATGACCTTGTGCCTTGGTGTATTGAGTCGTTGGCCTGAGTCGGTAGGCACGACTTAACGATGAGTCGTAAGTCGTTAGGCAGCTTGGTGTTGAGTCGTTGATTAGTTAGGTCGGCTCTGGTATTAAGTCGTAGGTCGGCAGGGTTGTTGAGTCGTGTGAGTGGCTTATGGTAAGTCAGCATGTGGATGAGTCGGGGACGACTCAGGAGTTGGGTCGGCGACGACCTAAGAGCGACGACTCATGGTTGATCCAGCCTATAAATAGAGGGGTTTGGCTCACTTTTTGGCACCGGTTTTTGAAGCGACGAAGTGCTGCCATTTTGAAGACTCGACTACAACATTTCTTCACCTTCTTTTCTCTATTCCAATCTAGTTCTAACATCCATCCAAGATCGAAGATTTAGATTGAAGATTCAAGTGCCAAAGTTGAAGATCTTCATCCGTTTGAGCTAGATTTCATCGATTGAGACGAGATATTGCCGGATCAAGCCTTGATCTTTGCTGTCCAGATCTGAAGTTGATTGATTTTAGGTTGTTTTGGTGATTTGGTGAGTGGTAGTTATCTCTCACGCGGATCCAAAGGAGTATATTGGATTGGTGGCATGTTTGGGTGTTAAAGTTAGAGATTTCATGCATTTTTCTTAGATCTAAGTCTAGATCCATGGTTTTTGAAGATGTTTACTTATGCAAGTTTGTTTAATAAGCATTAGAGACAAAACCCATGTTTTATAATTGATAGATCTATGCTAAAAACCATGATTTCACATATGTTGGACTTTTGCTCGTTTATTTACGAAATTCCCATTATAGTTGATATTGCTTAAATTGCTTAATAGATCTTGTTTGAATGATTGATTATTTGAATGTATGATTGATTTGATTGTTCCCAAGTTAGCTAGTAGTTGATTTGGAACAAGATGATGAAAGAGGATTCAAAAGCTATGGAAGAAGGCTCTTGAATGGTGAAAGCTGCTTAAGGCATATGTAGCGGATGTTGAAGCTCATATGTATAGATTGGATGATGATGAGATGGAACTTTGCCATGATGCGATGAGGCAAACCATGTTGTTGAGTTGAGACTTTGCTTTGATGTGATGAAGTGAAGTATGATGTGAGTCTTGGCTTAATCCAAGCAGGGATCATTCCAAGCATGTTGATAACTTGAAGAGTAGTTCAAGTTGGTTGATAATGGATTGTTCAAGAGGTAGCTTGAGCTTGTATGAGGATAGTCGTCAAGAAGGATGGCTAGGAGGCTTGGATCTCGTCGTTGTTGAAGGTTCTAGCATGCTCAAAAGCAAGAGTACATGGGGCGCCCATAACGACTACAGGTAGGTAGTCGGGACACCCAAAAGACTACAGGTAGGTAGTTGAGTACTCTGGGCAAAGTAGATAAGTCCTAGGCACAAGGCAGTGTGCGGAGTTATGGTTAGAACCGGGGTTTCCATTAGCCCTTGACAGATGGTCATTCAACTAACGGTGAAATCGAGGCAAGGATGACAGTGATAGCCAGAGTCATGGATGTTTGGTTGTATTATCATTCGGCTTCAAGAGCGGTGTTTTCTGGGTGCTTATCTGATCTTGGTTTAGGCCTTGGGGGTTTGTATTTGGAAAACATCGTCCTTGACTCGAGTGGTATTCGCTTTACCTTAATTGTCTATGTTGTTATGCTTGCTTCTCCTTAGTGTATGTCTGGGGCTATCACTGTAGAAAGAGGTGGAGTGGGATGGTTTGGTTCCTATTCCTTTTATCCTTTATGCTCTTTTGGTATGTTTGATAGTTAATTTACTGCTCACTAAGACTTTGTCTGACTCAAGGTTTTATGTCTCCTCTTATTACCTTGGGCTGTTCATCCATGTTGGGATGGGCAGACTAGGTAGCAGGTGACAGGTGCTGTGCTAGGAGTTCTACGATGAAGATGACGAAGACGAGCAGGAGGCTTTGCATATTAGTTTTCTTACTATATGTACTGGGTATCCGCTGCTGTATTTGGTTGAGTGATTTGTAGTGAGGCTTTCATGTATGGATTTGAGTAGATGATTGTATAAAACTACTGTGATGCTTATATGATGATGTTTCTGTTCTATGGAGCTTCACTATATTATATTTCTCTATTGTATTTTATCCATGCGCTGTGAGTTATGCGATAGAGATTCTTTTGTTTTGTTTTACCCTGACTATCGTCCATGGCTGCCTGGCACACCCTTCAGCGCATTATTTCCTTGTTTTGGTGCGGGAGTCATGGGCGGTCGTCACAACCATAGATAAATTGGGACCGCTAATTGATAAAAAAGCATAATTTCTGACGATTTTGGACAGTCAAAATTTTCTGAATTATACCTAACTCGGAGCTAAGAAATTTATGAAAACTTTTGGTAAAAGATTGTGAAATACCTTGAGTAAATGAAACAAGATAAGGATAATTTATAAATCTAATTTATAAAGAAAAATGGATTTAAGAGTATGAGGATTTAAACACGGATGGCTTTAAAATTTGTTTTTTCAAAAATAGAAAATTAACAATAGTATTAAATAAGAAATAAGTTTTATAACTTATGAATTTGAGATAATAGTAAATTACGACAAAGTCTAAATTTGTTAGATAGATGGATTTAAGTCAAACCAATTTGAAATTTAGGATTTGTATATACTCTTAGGATGTAAAGGTATATCATACAAATATAGATTTAAGTCATGAAATATTAAGTAAAATAATGACTCTACAGAAAGGTAATTATAACCTAGAAAATGTTTTATTAATGAATTCTATCATTTATTAAGAATTTGGACTTAATTCTTTAAAATATGATTGATTTACATAAGTTATAAGATGTAAAAAACTTAAGTAATAGTTTTACGAAATGATCCATAAATAATATTAGTTTCAAAGCAAATATACTGAGTTAATAGATTGTGGGAAAACTTTTTTGTAAAGATAAATTACACTTCGAGTGAAAAATGGTTTCTTTAGAATATTTTCCTTTAATAAAAATAATTTGAAATAAATAATTAAAGGGATTATATAAAGAAGCACCTTTATAAAATGTTTAAACTTAAGATAAAGTTCTTATGAAAGTTTTGAAAGAAAATAAATACATATATTATACGTAGATCATTTCATCGCCCAAATTTTGATCTAAGATTCTAGTTCGGAACATTAAGGTGTTTACACTAGTCCATAAAAGGATTTATCACTCGATTCTTGACAACGAACATTGATGAGGGTTTGTGGTTAGGTACTTTAGTTTTATATCATAGCTGAATTCTATGCAAGGAAAGCAAAGGTTTTGATCTAGTATCCTGATCAGAGTCCGCATTAGAGGATCGGGGGATCGATACTAGTTTGGAAGTAAAGTTATGTATCCGAATAGGAGATCGAATAAGATATTTCATATGGATGATCTATGTATTTTCATACGGATGATCTATGTATATTATATGGAATTAAGTTTAAAGATAAATGTATTTGGCAAACTTTTATTTTGGGTAATTTCAAGGACGAAATTCTTTTAAGTAGGGGAGAATGTAACGACCGAAAATTTGACCCCTTTAAAATATACTATTTAAAGTGATTTGAAATCTAAACTAAGGTTATATGATTCAAACAATATTAGATAAGATTTGGGAAGAAAAGTATACACAAAAAGGTAACATTTGCCTATATCGACAAAAGTGACAAAATGTTGATTTTAGAAACAAAAGTGACAAAATGTTGATTTTAGAAAAGTAAGTTTCAATGGTTAAATAAATTATTTTAATTTATTTATAAGTGTTTATATTTTTAAATAACATTATACAAATTTATTTTTAAATTTGGTATACATAAATAAGTAGTTTAACTAAAACATCAAAATGTGACCGTAAAACATTTAATCGAAAATCAATGTTCTGTTGATTAAAAGCTGTCGCACCTTTATTTTCTTATATAGGACATATATTCAAATGGTGCAAGTATTAATTAACTCACTAATCAAGTCCACTTTTACTAAATAAGATTAAAATTCTAGAATTTCATAAAGAAAAAGTAAGCACAAAAAGGAAAAAGGTCAAAAAGTAAACATCGAATCAAACCAAACATAATTATTATATTCCTTACTTACTTCTTAAGTGAAAATGACGTAAAGTAACGATTTAAAATGTGATGTTAAGTGTTGAAAAAATAAGGTTGCTTAAAAGGTAAGTAAAGGGTATTTTGGTCAATTTACATAATAATATTTTATTTCAAACTTTTTTCTATGAATACGTACCACTTCTTTCACAAATTCCATACACTTTCCATTATTCCTTTTCTAATCTCTCTTCTTCTTCTTTCTTAGATCTTTAATGGATTCTTCTCTTCTATTTCCTTACTAACTTTTTCAAAACCGTATCAAACAAAGTCAATACTCCACCAAACTTTGCCAAAGACCTTAGAATATCATCGAAATATCGTTTAGCATCTAAGAAGTGAAGAAATGATGAAGGAAGGGGAGGATCAAGGTGCGGCCGAGCCCTATTTGTGTTATTGGAAGATCTGGTTGAGAGCAAGTGGAAGTAAAGTGATGGCCGAGCACTAAAAAGTGAGGTGGAGTTGTTTAGGTGATGGTTTGGTGAAGTTGAGATGGTTTAGTGAAGTGTTGTTTAAAAAAAGAATGTTGGTAATAAGTTAATCTTTGGGTTAAAGGTGAGTACTCAATGTTTTATTCAAATCATTCTGAATACTATTTTAATATGTCCATTAAAACCCTTGAATATATTATTTGAATGTTTGTTAACTTAGATGCAAAATTGGTTGATTATATGATTGTTTATGTGATTGATAACTTTTTTGATAAATGATAAGAGAAATGATTAGAAATTAACCATAGTTAATTAAATGAGAATTAAATCCATACAAATGTAAGTACGGAAATTATTTAGCCTCATAATGATTTCAAAATATCTAAAAATGATTGAAAAAGATATTATAATAATATAGTATTATAATATGAAATGAAATGAAAAATGAGTTTAAAATGATGAAAATATTGTTTAAATGAGTTAAAATAGTTTAAATATGATTTAAAACAAATTTGAAGTGTCTCGGACTAGTTCTGAAGCACTTCACAAAATTGGTCAAAATCGAGCTCGTCGTTTAGTGGTAGTTCGTAAATTTCAACCCGTAACTTCAAATTAGCATAGAGAATGATTTATATGTCGTTTTCTTCAAAATAAAAATTATTTAGTCCACAATGATAATATTTTTCCAACGAAAGAAGAAAATCAAGATTTCATTAAGTAGATTTTGAAGTATGTCCAAAACAATTTTTCAAAAAAATCGCGCTTTTTGCAGTAATGTGACTAAAATTTAAAATTGATATTTTTAATGTTTAAATATATGAAAAAATTCTATAAATCTTTTAAAATGTTTTAAAAGATATTTAAGTTGTAAATATGGATTTCTAAATGATACAAAAGTCATTTTGAAGAATATAGCTTTTAAAACACTATTTGCAACACTTTTCGCAACGCTTTTCGCAGCAGTTTTAAATAACTTTTGAAATATAGTTTTAAACTTAATAATTCTTTCCTAAATCTTTTATGAATGATTTGGAAAGAATGACTAAGAGTTTAAAAGATAATTTGGAATTTTATAATCAATTCCAAAATAAAGCTATTAACTGAGTATGTGAAAACGGCTAGTACATTTGTCCCACCTGTTAGAGCTAAACGATAAAACAAGGTGTGTAACTAAGGTTAGGAATAGAGAAACCAGTACCCTTAACGTACTTGGCCTTTGCTTTATTTTTTAGACGAGGGGTGGAACAGATCGAAGGAAAGCCCGGATGCTCTAAAAGATCATATTTAAGTTTTTCAAAAATAAAAGAAATAAATTCTTTGAATGTTAATTAATCACTTAACATCTTTTTATCAATGATTAGTACGAAGGAACGGGGATTGGATTGGGTGATTCCTATTCGAAAACCCCTTCAAACTAATTTTCAAAATAAAACGTATTGAAGGCAAAGATCTTCATGATGTAGAGTTACTTGCCACTAGACTCTGGAGGTGAAATTTACCATATCTAAGGTGACAGTAGTGTTCTATTATGAAAATCTTCGATTTGTAAGAATATAATTTGAAGTCAAGAAAGAAATCTTTGATTAAGATTTAATAGGTGATTTTTAAATATTTTCCTTATGTTTAAAGTTATAACTTGAAATTAAAAAATCTTTGATTAAGATTTAATGAATGATTTGGAAAAGTTGTCCTAAGTATAGGAGTAAATGATTTGGAATTATTTCAGGATTTAAGAAAGGTTTTAATAAATCAAATGATTTAATAAATGAGGCTTAATGATTCCATGTACTCTTGAAAAGAAAATGGAATAAATTGAATAGAATATATCTAAAAAGATATTTGTAAAAGATGAAGTAATTGATTGATGATTGATATCCACGTATGAACTTAACATTTTTTAAAGTGATGATTGGCTTCGAAAGAACAAGGGTTGGATTTGGGTGATTCCTATCTGAAAACCACTTCGAACCAATGTATACGTTCGAAAGTGATGACATGTTGAAGATGATGTTTATTGAATACCGAGTATCTTTATAGCGTGAGGACTGCTTATTGACATGCTCTCGGTCGCTCCAATTATAGAGTTATTTAAAGCAGTGGTCTCCTCGTTATGGAGATTTATTTCGGATTCAAGGACTTCTTGCCTAGTAATGGCCAAGGAAAGCGCCTTCGGTTTCGTTCAGTCCCAGAACGGACTTGTATGGAAGAATGTCTGACATTGCATTTCTGATCATATTAATTGATCTCTATCAATGTATCACCTTCTTGGTGGCAAAGAAGGCAACTTCTCTTAGCTTAACACTCTTTTCTAAGACATACGAGCTTAGGAGTTATACTTAGGAAGTCAGTTTTGGGATTAAGGAATGGCAATGTGGCATTCAAAGTGGAACCTGTTATGATCAAAGCGTGGTTTTGTATGAAAATCGTGGCTTTGAAGAAATTGAGCGTAGTCTCATTAGCCTCACATCCCGGAAGATGATATGGGATACTATGTGGTTTGATAGACACAAATTCGGAATAAGTGAGTACGTATGGTGGTGCCCAATATGCTAGGCCCTTTGGGGGAAAAAGTCCCTCAAGGCATTTATTACCCGATTTCGATAAAGTGGTTAGCTTGAGAAAAGCAGGGAACTGCCGGTTATCAATAGTAGTATAGCAAGTAAAGTTCCAAGTGAATAATTTGAGAAAAGAAATTAAAGCACCGCGGGAACTATGTTTGTTATGCATGGATCGAAGAAAAGGTCACTAGTTCTCTATCATGTTGGAAATTCAATCCCTACGAGATTTACGATTTTGATTGTAGTCTCAAAATAGCTGTAATGACTTGCAAACATTTCGGCTACCCCTTTTGGTATCAAATATTTCGTTCGGTATATTCCGTTGACCCAGTCCGGATCTATTACCTTAGACTTAATTCGGGTATTGATACCTTATTTGAATAAGTTTATTTGAAAAGTGTTTTCAAAGGAATGTCATTAAAAATATTATCTAGTATATTTTGGTATAAAAGTGTTTTGGTTATCATAAGGTAAAAACCGGTCTGTATTTATGTGTGGGCGTGGTCTTATGAGATACCCTTCTTTTCAAAGGTTTTGATAATATAGTCATTTTAAATTTCGAGTATCTCACGTTGGTTTATCAAGAATGATCTGGGCATTTTTAATTCTCGGGTCAGATCCGAGTAGTTTCAGGTTTAGTTGAAGACGCTTGGAGTTTCTAAAGGAGAGTTGGAGATCATCATCATTGTATGGATGTATTCTATTATCTACATCTATTGTATTTTCTTTGTTGTTTTTAGCATTTGTAATTACATGAGTCTATAACTGTCTAGGATGAATCTAGGTTAGACTCCGATATTGTACTTTAAAAAATTTCGCTATAAAGATTATTATTGAAATAATATATGTTATTCCATTCATGTGAGATTTTGTTCTATCTTTATTTTCTTTCTACCCTTAATGATCCGTCTTTTCGTGCAATTTAAGTTAGACATGTGTAGATTATTGTCGATTCAAAGGGTACGGAAAAACGAGCCATTACACATTTGGTAAGGGCTTAAGAGGATTTGACCCTTCCTCCCCGAGATGCCTTTGGTAAGGGCTAAAAATTGTTTTTATCGTAATGGAAATACTAATTCGAATAAAAGACTAGGAGGTCATGATTCATGAACCTACAGTTTTTTATTAAGCGAGTATAAGATTCCCTAGTTTGAGTTTTTGTCAATGATCTTTTGATAGCTTTAAAAAATTTCAAGAAATTATATGGATTGGTTTCTTGTTGCCAATGCTTTTTAGAAAACTTTTGAGATGTCAGGACTGCATGATCAAAAATCATTTGTGTGCATCAAATAATGCTATATAATATCTTTGAAAAATTAAATTTCGAAATATGGACATTTATCCTCCCCTGGTTGTATAGTAATCAGAAATAGTTTTCTCATGAAGATATGTTTGAGAAATTCCTTTTCAAAATAATTGCCAAAAATAGGGTTGGGATACATAGTTTTTCCTTTGGATTTATTACCATGTCTTGGTAGGCGCAGCTTAGTGGCTGAGTAGTCTTTCTGTAATCTTCTTCAAATAATGATGAAGAACCGATAAGGGTAAGTTTCACTAGAGCGGGCCTTTGTATTGTGTTGATCAAAATATTGATAATCGTCTTGTTTTAGACATTTGAGCTGCCTTTCCTAGATAGCTTGAAATTTGTTCAACTTCAAAAATGTGTTGAATGCTATGGGCTGATTATGTTTTCCCTGTAATAGTACTTGAATTTTGAATCAGCACATGTTTAAATTTCAGTACAAATCTGAGTATGAATCAAAGTACAAATCAAGTTAAAAAGCTAAGGAAGAAGAAAATTCATAGCTGAACTCATGCTGTAGAGCTTCATGATTTGATGACAATCCGTACTTTTTGAAGTTTCTAAGTTGTTTTCTTCAATAGTTTGCTTTATGCTTCTTTAGTAAACTCCTTTAAAGTTCCTGACACGACCATATTCTGAGTGATTCCAACTAACACACGACACTCATCGGTCTTGTGTCCATTCGCTTTATGATAATCACAATAATTTTCCTCTTTTCTAGATTCTGATCTGCCTCTCATCCTATGAGTAGTTGAGAAATTACCTTCATCTTTTACCGAGGCATAAATATGAGAGAGAGATTGCCCTAAGGCTACATAGTTGGATTTTGGGATTTTATTCCAAATTCTTTCTTTGTTATCTGACCCTTGGTAGGAATTCTTGGGATTAGATCTTTCCCCTTCTATGTCTTGTCTCGATCTTTTCTTTTTATGGCTCATTTCTTCTAAGCGGAAAAATTTGCTTGCTTAGGAATAGAAATATTGTAGATCTTTGCACCAGTTGATATAAAGGTCTTCCTGGAATAGGGTTTGTTCGATCAACCCTGATCGAACCGCCATAAGCTTTTCTCTGTTGGTTATACTTCCTGCCTTTAATGCCTTTGTATGAAACCTTTTCAAATATTCATCAAGTGATTCTCCCGATCTTTGTTTGATAGTAGCTAACAAGCTAAAGTCCATAGCTGGATCTTTAAATGCATAAAATTGAGTCATAAATTCATAGGAAAATTGTTCCCAGGAACTGTAGTGACCCACCTTTTGGATGGTTTAAATCGATAATAAACCACAGATGTCAACTCAAACCATTCAAAAGGGAGGATTGTTAATGGAGTAAATAAGAAAATAAGAGAAAAGAAGAAAAAACAAAACATAGAATCTTACAGTGGAATGATAAAATATAATAATCAAATAAACAGTTCATGAAGCTGATTTACAAATAACATTTGATTTCACTTTTACAATTAAAATCAGAGTTATACATACAACAGGATAATAGGATAATGAAGCAGAACAACATGATATAGTGGAATAATAATAATAATAATATAATAATTAACTCTGTCTTCGTCCTCCAGAAATATTTTCTTCAACACTGAAAATCTTAGGCTGCCCCATGCGTAATGAAAAGACAAAACACTCGAGTCAGAACTAAAAGATCTTATGTAAGTTAAATCAACAACAGGTAAATATGCATGTAATGGCTTCAGAGGTGTTTACCGAATTTTACATCTCTTGTCCAGTATATAACGTGCGTGCAATAACTTAAGAGATGTTTGGGATTTCCATCTCCTAAGGATCCGTTAAACTATCCATAGGTAGTAGTATACGTTATATATGTAGTGTCTATCAGTATAGTATTAAAATAGCGTTAAGGCGTTACCCATATCCCTTTTAACCCATTTTTATAAATGTCGTAGTCTATACAGTTCTGTAAACGCCACCAAACCGATGGGCTATCAGGGAGCACTCCATAGGTATGACACAAACCAAAATCGTAGTGGGCTCGATAAGGCATATGACAAGGCATGCGAGGCAATGCCCAAAGTAAGACTCTATAGTTTTGCACTCCCGGAATGGTGGTAGCACATAGCAGCTACTACCGCCCACCTCAAAACACACTCCCATAATCAAACGAGGGTGGCCACCAATCAATCACAAAGTAATAGATATGGTATCAAAGAAATCCGCCCGATTAGAATAGCGACCACACTTGACTCGGTAAAGCTCCTTTTTTAGTCGTATCAAGCAGACCCGAGGGGGTCAGGGCTGCGTTCTTACCTCATACCAGTAGCGTTCGCCAAACCATCCTACTTCGTTCTAAATTCTCCACCATATACACAGTTGTTAAAGTGGTTTTGGTATTGGTAGAGAGTATGAAAATATTCGACCTCTGTCTCTTTAACAACCAAACGATTATTTCACACCGTGGTCATTTTATAAAACATTTTTTTATTATAAATCCAGAAAATAGTTTATACCTTCATATTAAGATATCCATATACTTATTCCAAAAGTATAAATATATTCGTAAATATTGAGGAAGATTTCTTTCAATCAATTTTGAAAATAATTTATTTATCTCGCTTAAACCATTTATAAACTATTTATATGTTTTAGAACCATTTATTAAGCTATTTATAAATTTCAAAATAGTGTACAACTCTTCCCTTTTAAACAAGTTACTTTTATAAAATCCATTATAAAATCCTTTAAACCATTATAAACTCCTTTATAAAACTATAATAAAAATCCTTTATAAAACTCTTTTATAAGAATCCTTTTATAATATCCACTATAAAATCTCTTACAAAACTTTACAATTTCCTTACAAAACTTCTTACATTTATTTATTAAAATTATAATAAAATCTATATTTATTTTCTTAAATCAAAACTATATTTATTATATTAAATTAAATTTAAAAAATATATATTAAAACTAGATTAAATATTTTATTATATTAAATTTTAAACTACTTAAAATAAATATTTATAAATAAATAAAATTATAAGTTAAAATCTCAAATTTATATATAAAATCATATATTAGCCTATGGTTTGAAGCTTTAAAGCATATAAAATAAATTATTTTCCAAATATAAATTTTAAAATAAAACCATTGAATTAAATTTAAAATTCAAACTTATAAATCAAACATACTTTCCCATTTAGAAAATAATTTAAAACTGACCAACGGTGTCCATATATAATTTTCTACCCTATGGTCAAGTGATAGGATATTTGTCATTTCAACCCAAAATAGTCAAATTTTCCTGGTATATATCATTTTAACCCATATCGAAAATCAATAATTTTCAAAGCAGTAAAATCGCTCGGGTATGTGTCGTTTCAACCCATAATGATTTTTCCTAATCTATTAGATCATTCGAGTATGTATCATTTCAACCCATAGTGATAACAGAGATATAAAAATCTAATCATCCAAAATGTCAACAAATAAATATCCATCACAATCAACATCCAAATCAGTCACTAAATTGCAACAATTAACAGGTTATCATTATTAGGTATTTAACTAACAATTTAAATTCAATATTAATTCAAATGGAAATTTAATTGAATATAAATTCAAATTAAATTAAAATGTCAAATTAAACTACCAAATAGCAACCAAAAATATTCTTTTCACATCATAAATTTAATTCAACTAACATAAGAATGTTTAGTATTTGTGAGTGGGTTAGATCACTCACATTTGGTTTACAGTCGATTTAAAATCCAAGAGAACGCCCATATTTAAACAGTCTTAGAATTTTTCCAAACCAATCCCATGTAACTCGAAATTTCAATACGACCCCAATGGAAGAAACCACGTCCAAATCCGAGCTCGTATGAACAAGTTATTGATGTTAGAAGTTTAAATTTCAAAAATTAAATTAAAAACAAAAGAAATACATAATTGTAATTTTTATTACCTTTCCCACTCAATCCTAAGATCGAAACAATAGAACTACGCACCCAACTACCATCGCCTCCACGATAAGCCGCGACCATGCCAGCCATCCACAAAGGAACCACGTTCACTTGCCCTACATCCCTCGACCGCCCATGACTCCCCACGTTGCCGATCGATGTCACAGAAATCCCGTCGCCGCCGCCCAAACTCAAACACTAATCGAATTTTAGAGGCTAATCTGACCATCGATAAGCAAAACCATCCACCCAGATGAAAACCTCATTCAATTCTCCATAAGTCTGTACCCTTGGATCAATGCATCGATAGTTGGTAGAGTGTTGAATTGTGAATTTTGGAGAAAAAGTAAACGGGTATTAGTCCATTCTTCCTAACAAGTAATTTCGGGGACGAAATTCTTTTAAGGGGGGAGGAATGTGACGACCCAGAATTTTTAACAATGTAGAATGGGATAATTGGATTAATTTTAAACATTCAAAAGTTAATTTTAACGTGAATTTGTGATATAAGTATTTACTTGAAAATTAAATCATTGAATTATATAGTTTAAATATTGTATTTAATAATTGAAATTGGGTATATTGTTGAATCTGAAATTTCTAGGCCTGTTTAAAATAATTTGAAGGCTTATAAAATTTATAATGATGATACTGAAGGTAATAGAATGGTTGAAATTTAATTTAAAGGTGATTTGTTCGGTTTTGAAAATATACTATCTACACCATCACTATTTTATTTTTATATATATGTATGCTTTTAAATAATACAAAGGGTATAAGCATGTATACATTTTTAAGTATAGGATAAGTGGCATGACATGGTGAAGACAAGTGGCATAATATGGACCATACACCTATTTTAAGATGAAATAGAATTATGACAAATAACCCCATTAGGTGTCCATGTGTAGAAACATCTTAAGAAACCTAAGTATACATGTGTCAACATTCTAAAGCTTGTGTAAAGAGAAGTAGACAAGTGTCCAAAACTAAAATTACCAAACTAGCCTTGAAAATTACTATATAAAGGGTGGAAATGTTCACTTATTTTTCTTTTTTTCACAAAGCAAAAACAAAAGTAGGACAAAGTGAAAAAGCTTGGAGAAAGCTAAGGAAAAAGAGTCAAGTCAAATACACAAGTGTAAGGTGAGAAAAAACTATTTAAATTTCTAGTATTCATGTTATTCTTGAAGAGATGATAGTTGTAAGTAAAAGTGGCTCGGTTCTATCAAAAATGCAGCTTAGTAATTTGACCATAACTTTCAAAATTCTTAATGAAATTTCGATTTCTTGGATGTTCTGGAAAGAATATTTCATGTGCTACAACTTTTATGTTTTGTGTTTTCTGTAATTTGGATGTTGGCTATGTCAAAATTGAATTTTTCTACTATTATCCCGAGAGCAAAACCAATATTTGCTCTGTGCTTAAGGCTGAAACTAAATTTGCCATAACTTCTTCGTTCCTCAACCGATTTCGATAAATTTAGATGTTCCATAAAGCTTAGACTTTGTTATAAAACTTTTAAGTTTTGAGTTTTCCAAAATTTCGATGTAATCTTGGCCAAAATTATAATTGTTTATCGCTGTCCTGAGACAAGATGACAGAAGTTGTGAAATTCAAATCTCAGAATTGTTTTATCCATAACTTTTACAATTCTTATCGGAATTTGGTAATTTTTAATGTTTCGGAAAGAATAGAAACTAAGCTACAACTTTTGCTTTATTCATTTGGCCTTATTTCGATGTTTTCTATGTTAAAATTGCAATTGTTGGTCGCTGTCCTGCAAATGCATAAGTTCAGGCTAAGCTTAATGTTTTTAGTAAAATTGTCATAACTTTTGAACCGTTGATCCAAATTTGATGATCTTTGTCATTCTGGAAAGCTAACGGAAAGGTCTTTAACTTTAATTTGTATCACTTTTTAAAATTCCGCCATCTATATATATGAATTTGAGGTGCAAGCTCGGGTTAAATTTCTGCCCGAAATGAACATGTTTGTTTCTAGGAAAATGCCTTACTTGTTAGATATAATTCAAATCTTGATAGTCAGTCAGAAGAGCTGAGGACACCCGGGTATTTTTGAGTAATGCTTGGTTTTCCTCAGGTATAATTGCTTATGTTTCAGGTGTTAAAGATAACATAAATAGGTAGGGTAATTTAAATGGATAATTAATTAATTTAATTAATTAATGATTTGCGTGAATTAATTAAGTTCAACTAAATCAGAATGAGCATTGGATGATTAAATAAGTACCTACTTATTGTAATTAATAAAATATAATTACTTTGTGAGATTATTCAAGAGTTAATTAAGATAATTGATTAAGGAGAAATTTATTGATTTAATGAAGTTTAAAAAAAGGGACAATTAACTACAGGTTGAGATTAATCGAGAATGATTAATATTGTGGTTGAATTAAAGTAAATAATTTAGATTTGGATAAACTGAAATATAAATGGGAAGCCATTAATTTATATAATTCATGGCGTAATTAAAAATTGATTAACTAAGATAAATTAATCAATACTAGGTGCTTTATGAGAAATTTATTATACAGGTAATTAAAGATTAATGTAATTTAAATAGTTAATTAATTTGTGAAGTAGTTAAAGATTAACTACTGATTTGGGTTAAGGATAATTAAATTGCGAAAAAGATTATGACCTGAATGTAACTGAAGTTAATTAATCCAATGTGATTAATTAAGATAATAATGAAGGATTGATTAATCAATTGATTGGGAATTAATTAATATTGAAAGAAGAAATTTAAGCGATTGAGGTTTGGAATTCAATTAGAATCAATTGAACTGACTTTTATGTGATTAAGCTTTGCTTATGGATGATGGAATAGTATTGGATGTTTCTAGAATGAGTTGATATCTCTGAGATGAAATGTTATGTATTTCATTTGAATAACTTGGGTTAGGATAACATGAGTTTCGAAGAGACCGGGGTCGGGTATTAGGAAATATCCGAAACCACTTCGAATTTTTAAATTGATTTGTGAAATCAAAAGGCTGAAATGAAGTGATTTAAGTAAATTGGATTATTTTATCTAAGTTGGTACTTAGAAAACTGATGTGTGGAATAAGTGTCGTCTATAGCAAATTGTTAATTTGTTTAATTGATATATGTTACCCGGGTTTGTATAAGTTGATTGCTTTCATATTCCATGTTAGTTGGGTTTACTCACGCTGGTTTCCATCCTGACCCGGGTGTTACTTTGGTGTAATGCTCGGGTCAGACCGAGTATTACAGATTTTCAGGTAGGTACGTTCTGGAGCTCAGGAGACGAGTTGGATGGCAAGTACGTATAGAGTATTGCCGCTGCAGTATATTATTATATATCCGAGACATGATTTGTATATGATCAGTGACTGTATATATGTGAAACTCCGATGTATTAAAGTGTAATCAACAGATAAAATATTCTTTTTTAAACTGCAATTATTTGTTATCATATTTTATCCGCTGCGAATGTGAGATTTTGGTGTTCTGTTCCTCTTCTTCTTCTTTTATCTCTTTCTTCTTTTCCATAACTATCTGGAATTTTCGGGTTCGAAAATTTCGGGTCATTACAGTTGGTATCAGAGCTGAAGGTTAAGCGAGAACCTTGGCTCTGGTGGGGATTACTCATTGAATAGAGTCCGTAGTACTCTAGAATGAGTTGAGTGTGTATATATATATGTATGTGTGTGTGTGTGTGTGTGTGAGCGTACTAGTTATTTGCTTATAAAGATTTTTAATGATTTTATATAAAAATATATTTTGATGTATATAGCAACATTTCCTTCTAATGAATATTTAGTTGATTGGTTGTTAAATTATTGGAATTAAGTTAAGAAGTAATATAAAATACGACCAAATTGAAACTTATAACCAAAGTTGAAGAATAAACTTATATGACAAAATGGAATTTGAATTATAGATTGTGAATGTAATTTATAAATTGAAATAAACTTCATAATAAATGAGATTATAATTTGAAATAGAACTCTAGAGAATATTTGGAAATAAAGTATGATGAAAATTCCAGAGTAATGTTTAAATATGAATTGGATGGATTGGGAATTTGGAATTTTTGGGAAAATTTAAAATTCCTTTGGATTTGGAAGTAGTTTCCAAAGGTTTTTTAAAAATAATAATATTATTTCAAAAATATTTTTTTTGTGTTGAATTTGAAATCTGGGAGATTTGAAATTAAAAATATTTGGAAATGTTTTTAAAGAGATAAAAGCATTGAACTCTTTCGGTCACTGGAAAATAACGTCGGTGATGACTGCAGCATCATCGATGTTCATTTTTGAGTTTCTAGAAGAGAAATTGTTACCAAATTGTTTCAAATTGGAGTTGTTTGTGAACTGGGTTTGGTTTTGAAATTCAAAAGGATAATTGAATTTGCCAAAGAATTTTGGATATAGTTGAATTCTAAGGTAATATTGAAATCTTGAAAATTGGTTTAAACTCTGGAATCTTGATTTAAAATGTTTATGGAATAATATATTGGCTAAATAAAATGTATAATTCCGAGTTAAAAGAAAAATGTGAATGTATTGATTAAAAATAGAAATTGTAAGATAGAAATTGTAATTAAAGTTGTACAAGTTTGAAGATCAAACGGAATTTGATTTGAAGTTGGAAGGAAATTGAGAATCAATTCAACTTAAATTGTGATTAAACCAATTGCAATGGAAATTGAAGATTATTCAATTTGGAATTGGGTCAATTTAAATGGGAGTGGAAATTTAAATTGAAATGTTGGGGCAGTGAACAGTTTTGACTCTGGATTGTTTTCAATATAAATTGTTTTAATATAAACTTATTTTTCCAAGTTATTAAATATATATAACTCTTCTTTCTTAAAGCCAAATTATTTTATACTTCTTTTACAATTTTTTTTGGACCTATTTAACCATTTTTCAACTATTTTCTAAACTAGTTACTATTTTTTCAAAAGTTACGAATTAATTATTATTTTACAACTATTTTGCAATTATCTAAGATTTCAATAACTACTTAGCTATTTTCCAACTATTTTATAGATATTTTGTAAACTAATAATTATTTTTCAACTAGTTCTCTATTTTTAAAATTTTTAAGCTATTTTCTAAATATAAACTGGTCGGAGTTCAAACTGTTATTGATTAAATACCCAACTGGGATAAGAATTGAGGTAATAATCCAAATAAGGATTAAGGCAAATGTGAATAAGTGAATGAAATTTTAGGTGAATGTGAATAGAAAGGAAATTGATATTGGAAAGAGTAATCAAATGTAAATATTTGATTTTGGGTAAACAAAGTTATATCTTTGTTATATATTCTCCCCTTGTTGAATCTATTGTTGGAAGAAAAAGGATTTTGGAAGTGTTTGAAGTATAAAAGGAATTTTATACGAGTTTAAAGTGATCCAAAGTTTTAAAAATTATATATATCTGTATATATATAAAGGATCTTATGAGGATTTTGGAATGGGTTTTGGGAACCTTTGGATTTGGAAAGACTTTTGATTTTTGGGTAAAATCATTATATGTAATTTGGAAAGCCTATTTTGAGAATTATCGATTTTGGGATAATCGATTTTGTGTAAAGGAGCTTTGATAAAAATTCATACTAGGTGTATGATTTGAAAGATACTATATGTGTATAGTATAAAGTGTTTTGATGATGGCTCTGGGGAAAAAGGCGCTCCCTTGGATTGAACTTCTCAGGAGTGCCACCGGTGGTGCTGCCTTGAGCCCCAAGGGGGGGTTCTAAAGTTGATCCTGTGAGGAGTCCGGACAAAACTAGTTCCTGGGGATCTTGAGTAGAGGTTACCATAGCAAAAGTCGTGTGTGCCGTTGAGAGCCAACAGTTACATGGACTTTTGCTACGATGGCAACGTAACCCAGGATGTAACTGCGACCTATGGTATAACATAGCGAAAGTCGTGTGTGCTGCTGAGAGCCAACAGTCTGTGTTTGATTTTATATCGACAGACTACGACCTATGTAGGAGTGGAGAGGTTTCATTTCGACAGCGAAAATCAGAGGCCGCTGAGAGCCTGCAGTTACATGGACTTTTGCTGTGACGGCAACGTAACCCTGGATGTAACTGTGATCTGTTCTGTGGGTTCCATGGCGTAATCGAGAGGCCGCGGAGAGCCTGCAGTTGCATGGACTTTTGCAGCGACGACAACGTAACCCTGGAATGTAACTGTGACCATGGATGGGGGTGATGATTTTCAGAGCATTGTCACCAAAGATATTTCCTCTATTTTCAAAAACCGTTTCCTATATTTTCAATAAAATTATTTTCCAAGCATTTTCACTGGATGTAGCAAACGGGTTTACCAAGTACTTATAGATTTTCAGTCCTACGCCTAATCAACGTATGACAGAATTTCTGTGAGAACAAGGATGGACTGGATGAGACATCAAGCTATAAGAAATATTTCTATAAAAGCTATTTTAATAGTATGAGGTGGGTTTAAAAGCATTTCTAAATTTTTAAAATAGAAGTGTTGAAATTTTGGGAAAATAAAAGGGAAACTCCAAACTGGAATTATAAAAATAACTTTGAACTCAGGAAAATTTAATGAAGTAATTTTCTTTGTAACAAAAGTTGGAAGTAAGCTAATAAATAATTATTTGATAAAGTATGTTAATAAAATTTAACTTGATTAAACAAATGGATTGTAAATTAATAATGGAGTTTGGAAATGAATTCGAATTTGTCAATAGAATTCAACTTGGATTTGATAATGAATTAAATAAGAGGAGATGTTGTAGAAATAAAATAGAGTTGGATTGGAAAAGTGATGGTTTGAATTACAAATAAAATTCAAACGTGATATGAATAATATTTAAGGAAAGTTGCAAGTAAATTGAGAATGGCTTTGTATAAATAAAATAAATTCGCAAATGAATTAAGAAAGTGAAATATAAAATGAGTTAATGGAATTAAATAATAAATGGACGAAGTCTGATTGAAAAAAAAACTAAATTAAGGTGGTGATTGAAATTGGATTATCATACTGAAATTAAGTTCGGTGGCATATTGATTTGAAGTATAAATGAGTTAAGTATACGCTTGGATATTATTTTGATAATTATGGAGGTGAATTAAAATGAAATGGTGGGCTAACTGAGTTTAATGGAATTTGATTAAAGGAGAATCAAATAGAAGTAAACTTAAGTTTGATGTTGGAATAAATTAAAGTAACTTAAGTTTAAATTTAAGGAAGCTTGCCTTCGAATAAGGGTAAAAGCCATTAAATAAAAGCTCGGTTTAAATTAATTTGGGAATGGTTAGTAGTACACAAGCATGGAATGTGTCGAGCTAAATAAAATGATTGTGAATAAATTAAAAAGGAATTGAATTAAATAAAATTGAGTTGAAATCAATTTTAATTGGTTATAAAACTTAAGTAATTATTTATTCACATGGATATTATCAAATTGCGTAGAAATGATTGTCGTTTAACGTAAACGAGATTTAATTAAATTCTATGAATTAGTGGAAGCAAATATAATTGCTTTTTGAATCAATTGATATGAATAGGAGTTTGTTTTGCTTACAAATGAATTGAATGTAAGCAATTGCATTGTAAACCATTAAAATTGAATGTAATGGCATATAAATTTGGTTGGAAGCAATTGGATTAACTTTAAATTATATAAATCGCTTATGGTAAGCGTTTGGTGTTTGTGGCTTTTGAAATGCTTGTGTTTAGCCTTTAAAAGTAAGTGAAATATTAATAGAATTTCTATATATGGCACTTACATATTTAAATTGAGATAGTACAGGTACTTGAAGATTGTTTGGTTGGTTTGGATTGCGCTAATTGCTTAAATTTATAAGCTGCTTGCTTAAAATGCTAAATAAAGGTACGCCTACGCAATAAAAATAGGAAATATGAACTGTTTTTGCTTTTTCCGACTGTGTGGGTCGATGTATACATATTTATATCTATTGTCAAATTGCAAAAGCTCCTCCGTACAAAGAAGACTCCGCCAAAAGTTTCCGAAAATTTTGGGAGTTAGAAAATTTTTGGAGATTTTTGAAAAATTTTCGTTAGCGACGAAACGATCACAAATTGGAAATTAAAATAAATTAGTAGATGAAACTAATATGAATTAGTTATAAATGGAAGATAAATCCAATATTCAAAATTGAAAATAAATTGAATTTGTATGAAAATGGGAAAAACTAATTTGCATAGAAGTAGATGTGAAAACTTCTGTAAAGAGTTGTATAAAATAATTTGAATGGTTGCGATTGAATATTGTTGCTAAGTAAGATATGCAGGTACTAAAGCGAAAAGAAATTGGATTTGATTCCAAAAGATAAATGTGAATTGCCCGACAAAAAGGTATGTATTTAAATTTCTGTATGAAATTGGATTGGGTTTTTGATCTAGCCACTTGGCGTTTTGTTTTCTTTTGGAATTTGGAAGCCCGTAGAGGCCTTTTGTAGTTGTACCGAGCTAGCCGCGCAAAGGAGACGCTGGCAAAAAAATTGTCGGAAATTTAGAGAGTTAGAAAAATTTTGAGAAAAAATTGATAATTCAAAATTTGATTTAAAATTGAAATTTAGATGATTGAGCAAAGGGGTGTTGTTTGAAACTATAGAAGGTTTTAGGAAATTAGTTAAGGTGATAGTGGGCTTTTAATAAAAGATAGTTGGTAGAGTGTTGAATTGTGAATTTTGGAGAAAAGGTAAACGGGTATTAGTCCATTCTTCCTAACTAGTAATTTCGAAGACGAAATTCTTTTAAGGGGGGAGGAATGTGACGACCCAGAATTTTTAACAATGTAGAATGGGATAATTGGATTGATTTTAAACATTTAAAAGTTAATTTTAACGTGAATTTGAGATATAAGTATTTACTTGAAAATTAAATCATTGAATTATATAGTTTAAATATTGTATTTAATAATTGAAATTGGGTAAATTGTTGAATCTGAAATTTCTAAGCCTGTTTAAAATAATTTGAAGGCTTATAAAATTTATAATGATGATACTGAAGATAATAGAATGGTTGAAATTTAATTTAAAGGTGATTTGCTCGGTTTTGAAAATATACTATCTACACCATCTCTATTTTATTTATATATATGTATGCTTTTAAATAATACAAAGGGTATAAGTATGTATACATTTTTAAGTATAGGATAAGTGGCATGACATGGTGAAGGCAAGTGGCATAATATGGACCATACACCTATCTTAAGATGAAATAGAATTATGACACATAACCCCATTAGGTGTCCATGTGTAGAAACATCTTAAGACACCTAAGTATACATGTGTCAACATTCTAAAGCTTGTGTAAGGAGAAGTAGACAAGTGTCCAAAACTAAAATTACCAAACTAGCCTTGAAAATTACTATATAAAGGGTGGAAATGTTCACTTATTTTTCTTTTTTTCACCAAGCAAAAACAAAAGTAGGACAAAGTGAAAAAGCTTGGAGAAAGCTAAGGAAAAAGAGTCAAGTCAAATACACAAGTGTAAGGTGAGAAAAAACTATTTAAATTTCTAGTATTCATGTTATTCTTGAAGAGATGATAGTTGTAAGTAAAAAGTGGCTCGGTTCTATCAAAAATGCAGCTTAGTAATTTGACCATAACATTCACAATTCTTAATGAAATTTGGATTTCTTAGATTTTCTGGAAAGCTTATTTCATGTGCTACAACTTTGATGTTTTGTGTTTTCTGTAATTTGGAAGTTAGCTATGTCAAAATTGAATTTTTCTACTGTAATCCTGAGAGCAAAACCAATATTAGCTCTGTGCTTAAGGCTGAAACTAAATTGGCCATAACTTCTTCGTTCCTCAACCGATTTCGATAAATTTAGATGTTACTTAAAGCTTATACTTTGTTCTAAAACTTTTAAGTTTTGAGTTTTCCAAAATTTCGATGTTATCTTGGCAAAAATTGTAATTGTTTATCGCTGTCCCGAGACAAAATGACAGAAGTTGTGAAATTCAAATCTCAGAATTGTTTTATCCATAACTTCTACAATTCTTATCGGAGTTCGGTAATTTTTAATGTTCCAGAAATCTTAGAAACTAAGGTACAACTTTTGTTTTATTCATTTGGCCTGATTTCGATGTTTTCTATGCTAAAATTGGAATTGTTGGTCGCTGTCCTGCAAATGCATTCGTTCAGGCTAAGCTTAATGTTTTTTAGTAAAATGGTCATAACTTTTGAACCGTTAACCTAAATTCGATGATCTTGGTTATTCTGGAAAGCTAATGGAAAGACCTTTAACTTTCATTTGTATCACTTTTTAAAATTCGTCCATCTATATATATTAATTTGAGGTGCAAGCTCGGGTTAAATTTCTGCCCGAAATGAACATGTTTGTTTCTAGGAAAATGCCTTACTTGTTAGATATAATTCAAATCTTGATAGTCAGTCAAAAGAGCTGAGGACACCCGGGTATTGTTGAGTAATGCTTGGTTTTCCTCAGGTATAATTGCTTATGTTTCAGGTGTTAAAGATAACATAAATAGGTAGGGTAATTTAAATGGATAATTAATTAATTTAATTAATTAATGATTTGCGTGAATTAATTAAGTTCAACTAAATCAGAATGAGCATTGGATGATTAGATAAGTACCTACTTATTGTAATTAATAAAATATAATTACTTTGTGAGATTATTCAAGAGTTAATTAAGATAATTGGTTAAGGAGAAATTTATTGATTTAATGAAGTTAAAAAAAAAAGGGACAATTAACTACATGTTGAGATTAATCGAGAATGATTAATATTGTGGTTGAATTAAAGTAAATAATTTAGATTAGGATAAATTGAAATATAAATGGGAAACCATTAATTTATATGATTCATGGCGTAATTAAAAATTGATTAACTAAGATAAATTAATCAATACTAGGTGCTTTATGAGAAATTTATTATACAGGTAATTAAAGATTAATGTAATTTAAATAGTTAATTAATTTGTGAAGTAGTTAAAGATTAACTACTGATTTGGGCTAAGGATAATTAAATTGCGAAAAAGATTATGACTTGAATGTAACTGAAGTTAATTAATCCAGTGTGATTAATTAAGATGAATAATGAAGGATTGATTAATCAATTGATTGGGAAATAATTAATATTGAAAGAAGAAATTTAAGCAATTGAGGTTTGGAATTCAATTAGAATCAATTGAATTGACTTGTATGTGATTAAGCTTTGCTTATGGACGATGGAATGGTATTGGATGTTTCTAGAATGAGCTGATATCTCTGAGATGAAATGTTGTGTATTTCATTTGAATAACTTGGGTTAGGATAACATGAGTTTCGAAGAGACCGGGGTCGGGTATTAGGAAATACCCGAAACCACTTCGAATTTTTAAATTGATTTGTGAAATCAAAAGGCTGAAATGAAGTGATTTAAGTAAATTGTATTATTTTATCTAAGTTGGTACTTAGAAAATTGATGTGTGGATTAAGTGTCGTCTATAGCAAATTGTTAATTTGTTTAATTGATATATGTTACCCGGGTTTGTATAAGTTGATTGCTTTCGTATTCCATGTTAGTTGGGTTTACTCACGCTGGTTTCCAGCCTTACCCAGGTGTTACTTTGGTGTAATGCTCGGGTCAGACCGAGTATTACAGATTTTCAGGTAGGTACATTCTGGAGCTCAGGAGACGAGCTGGATGGCAAGTACGTATAGAGTATTTCCGCTGCAGTATATTATTATATATCCGAGACATGATTTGTATATGATCAGTGACTGTATATATGTGAAACTCTGATGTATTAAAGTGTAATCAACAGATAAAATATTCTTTTGTAAACTGTAATAATTTATTATTATATTTTATCCGCTGCGAATGTGAGATTTTGGTGTTCTGTTCTTCTTCTTCTTCTTTTATCTCTTTCTTCTTTTCCATAACTATCTGGAATTTTCGGGTTTGAAAATTTCGGGTCGTTACAACAGAAGTTAGCTTTCGAAATCAAATTATATTCAATTAAATTCTTTTAATTGATTTCTACGCGTTTCGAGCTTGCACGATCAAAAGATAAGTCCGATCGTTACAAAACTTAAAATCCAACAATAATTCACCGTTATGGATCCGATGAAACTGGTTTCGTCAAAATTTGAGACAGTGGCCGAAAAGGCCAATTTTCACGTTAATTAAATAAATTATTACTAAATTGATTTAATCATCTTTTAAATTCAAATTTAAAAGTTAACCATTTTACCATTTTTGATTACATAAAAATTGATAATCTTTTGAAATACAAATTTCCATATCAAATCGAAAGTTTAAATATTGCACTAATCTCAGCGTTCAATTATAACTGTAATTAAACCTCAGTTGATTATATTTTGATTTCAATCAAATTCTTTTATTTCAAATTACACTCTTATTATTAAATCAACTATTACCTTATGAATATAATTAACGTAAGTTTAAATTTATTACATTCATATTCTATAGTTATCATCCTTTACTATATTAATTGTAATATTTCAATTTCATTAATTCCATTAATTACCAATTTGATTCCTTATTTGTAATTATAACCAAATTAACATTACAATTATTTCAATTGATTGGAATTACATTAAAATAATTGTCAATAACATTCAAATAATGTTATTAAATCATATTCTGATTATTTTCTCATTAACAAATCATAAATTTTTGATTTCTCACATATTCAATTTCAAAATCTTATTTAATTTAATATTTTCAATTATCAAAAATACTGGTCGTTGCACTCTCCCCTACTCAAAACTTTTCGTCCTCGAAAAGGAACAAGAAGGAATTAAGAAACTTGATATAATTTTACGAAAATTATTCAATTTATAAACACTTTAAATTTATATAATTAAGTATTTTAAATAAAATATATCAATTTATAAACAATTAAATCTTTCATATTCAAGTTTAATAGAAGTTCGAAAAAGTTTTCACTTTTATAGAAAAAAAAATTTAGTCTTAAATTTACGAAAAATTTCAACAAAGTCTCCTTTGTACGGATATGTCCAGAAAATAGTAATATCGATAATTACCGTATATATCATATTCAATAATAAATCATCTCAAACCATGGGAAAAATAATAAAATAACGTTCCAAAAACCATAATCCAAAAACGTACCTATTTGTTGGGCTAACAAACTTTATTTATGAAATCAAAAGTAGTAGCTATTGCTTCCATAAACTTGTATTTCACTAATATAATTCCAAAAGAGATAAATTATGTAAGAATAATATTTTAGTTGTTCAATTAATAGCACAAGAAACATACAATGTATCACAATAATATGCGAACAAAAGCAGTACAACCATTATATGCAACCAAAGAATCCATCATACAGCCATAGCAACCAAAACTAATGGTTTGTCCAGGATCAGAAACTTTTCATCGTACAACGTTTATAAATAAACTACCAAGTGTACCTTACGCTCAACAGCCTTAGATAATTACATAATAGATTATTTATACATCCTTAAACAATTTGAAGTATCATTTCCCAACCTTCCCATCAGCCAAAACAACAAAGAATTATTTACTATTAAAATTTTCACGATGTATATAAATATTTTATACACAATATCAATTCTAGTCGCTTCCTTGAATACACATATTACACTTTCGAGCTAGTATTGTTAACCCGACAACTCTAGTGCGGACACTAATTCGATTTCCTGATTTGAAATTTCTATTTTTATTGCATAGCCATAAACCAAGATAGAAAAACTTCAAATTCATATCAAAAATTCGTATCAGTTGTTCGCCATGAAGAATCGAGCGAAAAACCTAATTCGAACTTGTGTGAACTACTACAAATTTTGTATTAAGTCTGAATCAGAACTGTTATGCGAATAAAACGATTTACACAAAATTTACATATTTTAATCTATTGGTTTCTTTTCACATCATCATTTACTTTTCATTTTTATTAATTCATCCGTACAATAATTATCTTTTATAAACTTTCCTTCATTACTTACACAATTTATTTCCCATTCAATGTTTGAAATCATCAATGAATCCATTAAAGTATTAAGCACATTTCATTGCAGTTTATTTCACATTAATTATTTACTTATAACCTTGATATCCATTTTAATATTAATATTCATCAAAGAATCATTCCAATCATTTTCTTGAGTTTATAATCATTAACTTAAACGGTGTTCATTTTTTTCTATTTAATTTAATTACTAGCATTTCAAGATATTAACTTATGATTAAAATATTTCTTGCACATCATAATTCTTATTTGTAGACATATCACCATTACTTAAGTTTTACTTATATAAAATTCTATTACAAATTCATATTACATTTCAACTTTTAAACATTTCTGGTAAGTTTTATATATGTTTTAAGAATGTAATTGAATGTTATACAAATTTGTCTTATTCATTTTAGTTAGAAAATAAACAATAATTTACATCTTCAATATTTCATTACCCTTTAATTTACAAGTGACAAATCTCCAATTTCTTTACAATTTCGTTAATCAGTTAACTTCTCATTTCTATATTTTTCATTTTAGAAATTTCCAACTATTAAAATTTCACTTTATTTCTACAACTGAAATCGTTAATTTAACAGGAACTTAAGAAACAAATACCGGGTTCATTTCAAATCATTTTGAACTAATATATATTCATATCTTTTATATATATCAAACCATAATTAAAAAAATAAAATTATAGTTTGTTTATTAAAAAAAAGTGTAGTAAAACTACTACAGTGGTCTTCCCCCTTTGAAACTCGAAAATGTACGTCGATGATATCGCGATCATCACCGAAACTATTTTCCTATGACAGAAGAGCGGAGAACATAAATTATTTCCTTTTAAAATTCTTTTAAAACATTTCTTTAGAATCACATTGGCAATATTTATATCCGAAAATACTTCTAAATAATACTAATATTTTTTCCAAAATATGGAAAACCAATTTCAAAACATCAGCATTTAAATTCTCAAATTTCCATTTAAATTTATTTTATTTGTAAACCCTATTTTGCAACCAATATTTATAAGATTACACTTCCTAACAAATAAACATATCACATACAACTATATCCATTTATAAAAAATATTCTTTTATATACAAAATATAATACCGGGTAAAATTATTTCTTTTACCTATATTTCAAAAAAATATTGTGTCGGTCTGCCCTATTAAGTGTTTAGAAATCCCTATCTATGCCATAGTGTCTTATGTACCGACCGATATTTATAAATAGTAAACAGAACAAATTAACATAATATAAAAACATTTTTATAGCACTAACAAATACGCTCTCTCATATACACTCAAACTCATTCTAGGGTATTACTAACCCTATCTCTAATGAGTTTAAACCTCAATAGGCTAAGGTATCTCTAAACCAAAGTTCTAATGCCAACTGTAACAACCCACCTTTTGGACGGTTTAAATCGACAATAAACCACACATTTCAACTCAAATCATTCAAAAGGAAGGATTGTTAATGGGGTAAATAAGAAAATAAGAGAAAAGAAGGAAAAAAAACCACAGAATCTCACAGCGGAATGACAAAATATAATAATCAAGTAAACAGTCCATGAAGCTATTTTACAAATAACATTTGATTTCACTTTTACAATACAAATCCGAGTTATACATACAACAGGTATAATAGGATAATGTAGCAGAACAACATAATACGGTGGAATAATAATAATAATAATATAATACTAAACTTCGTCTTCGTCCTCTAGAAGTAATGTCTTCAACACTGAAAAGCTCAGGCTGACCCGAGCGTAATGAAAAGACAAAACACTCAAGTCAGAACTAAAAGATCTTAATGTAAGTTAAATCAACAACAGGTAAATATGAGTGTAATGGCTTCAAAGATCTTTACGGGTGTTAATGCTAAAATTGAACGCTAACACCCGGTGTAAGTAGAGAAAAAGTGAAAGCACCACCAGTCAATACGGGAATTAGAAGTAAGCAAAAAAGTCACAGAAAAAAAAGTAAAGAGACAACAGTTTTATAGTGGTTCGGCTTCAAGCTAAGCCTACGTCCACTTTAACCTTCTTTATTGCTGATTTGATTACAACTTATACAATAATCTTCGATTACAACACCACTTAGGCAAGTAGCTAGAACTCCGATGTAGAAGAATTCTTCCAATTCAGTTGAATGTGTTAGATCTCTTCTTGAAGTTCGTTGAAGCGTCTTTGGCATTTGAAGTGTCAGATGAGTCGAGAAAACAGCAGAGTGTAGGCATTCTAGAAGTGAGCCAAAAAGTCCCCCTCCAGTTAGAGCAGGTGCAGTATTTATAGAGAAAATCCAGGCTAAGTCGTAGGTCGCGAATGACCTAAGGGTAGGTCGCAAGTCTATAGCGACCTAAGGGATACGAGCTACGACTCATCCTTGTTGCACTTGGTCAATCTGAGCGGGTTAGTAGGTTGTAGCGACCTAGGGAGAAGCGACATAAGAAGTTGTGGCATAAGGAGTTGTCTCGGTCGGCTTAGGTCGCGAGCGACCTAACGAATAGGTAGTATGCATGCGGCCCCATCTTGTCTTAATCCGTTACGTCGCTAGGTCGCTGGAACCTTTAGATAGTTAGGTTGCTAGGTCGTTAGGTCGCTGGAACCTTTAGATAGTTAGGTCGCTAGGTCGTTAGGTCACTGAAATCTTTAGATAGTTAGTTCGCTAGGTCGTTAGGTTGTGTCGCTCGCTAGGTCGCATCTGTTAGCTCGCTCATTATTTAGGTCGTTAGCTCGCTCATTCTTTAGGTCGTTAGGTCGCTCCCATTATTGGTTCGTTATGTCGCTTGACCTTATAAGTCATTAGGTCGCTGTGTCGTGAAAAGAGGAGTTAACATTTGCCCCTCGAAGTATACGCTTAGAGACTAGGTCGTGTGCTTCGATACTTCTTAACTTGCTCCTTACTGAGTTGTTAGGTCGTGAGCGACTTAATGAGGAAATTAGGTCGTGTGCACCGATTCAGGCTTCTCTGCCCCTGTATTTAAGTAACATAACGCATCTTCTTCTCCTTACTTGCTCCAACTCTTAAAGCCGCCATTGAAGAACCTATGATCTTTCAAAGACGAATTCAAACTAGCCGGTCACCGATCATCTCCATTTTTTATCACGTAAGTGGATCCGCTTGTTATCCACTCCACGATCACCATTAAATCACGAATTTGAATTCCCCATTTTCCATCTCTAACCCAATTTCGTAAGCCGCACTTCATCATGAATCACGTTACGATCAATTTCTGATGGACTTGAGGTGGTTCGGTTCGGTTTCAGGTGATTTTTGATGGCGCGAGGGGAAGATGATGGGTCATAGTGTCTCAGGTTAACTGGTTCATGGGTTTGGAGGAGATGAGGAGATCCTTAACGGGTTAATGGGTTTTAGGTTATGCCGTTGTATTTCTGGTGAGGCAAGGGAAACGGACACGTGGCAGCGTGTGAATGGAGTGTGAGACTTAGGATTTTTGATAGGAGATAGCTTGAGATCGTTGAGCTACTTCATTAGCGACCTAGTGGATCAAACGACTTAAGAACCCTGGCGACTTAAGGGAAACCGAACGACCTACTAATTTGCGACCTAAGCAACCGAACGGCCTAAAAACCCTTGCGACCCAAGAGAAGCCGAGCGACTTAACAAATTAATGACTTAACTCCTTGCGACATAGGTTTTAGGTCGCGGCCGAGCTAATACTTAGATAAAAAATGCACTGCCTTGTCTTGAAGCATAACTTTAACTTGTAGGAACATAAATAATGAACTTTTCGACTTGAACAGAATGACTTAATGGAACCTCGACCTATGCTAAATCGCTTGAGCTTGATTACTTGCAAAAATACGACAGCATTTAACTTGAATTCTCAACCTGAACCGTCGAGACAACTTGCCTGAACTCGTTGCATTTCTTTACAGATTATATTAACTCTAATGCTAATAACCTGTTAAACACAACATTTGCAGAAAAATGGGACAAATATACTCATCATCGACCGCCCACATCGAGTGATGGATTAGATTAAAGAACTGTTATTTTACTTAAGCAAAATAGTATGAAACTGGTTAAAGATGAAGTGACGTGAATCAACTGATTAAATGAAGTATCAATGCAAAATTCATACAGTTATAACTGCTTATTGCTAAATATCATCTGCATTGATACTATACTCAACTTTGGTTTAATAGCAAGCCTCAAAACTTCCTGAATTGACGTGCATCAACCAGTACTAGTTCAAGTTTTATTTTATTCACTTGTTATTTCAGTAGTTTTGCACAACACTTCACACACTTTTAGGAAACGTGCACCTTCATATTTGAATACCCAGTTCCTTGTGTAGAATGACTTCTCAACAAGAAGAAATAGTAGGGAAAGCTGGAGAGGTCTTCCCGATAGCCAATCCCTTGGATAATCCCCCGAAAAGAACATCAAATACCCTGAATCAACGGGTGTTCAACCAACTATGTATTCAGTTCGGTATTGCTGAAGCAGATGCTTTGCTTCCTGGGGTAAACGATACTGCTGACAGGCCACCTCTCGGTTTTGTCGCAGTTAATCGTCAGATGTGCCTGAGTGGTGCTATTCCTCCCTTCAATGATTTTCTTCGAAAGCTCCTTCTCCGATTAACAATCTCTCCCTTCCAGTTGCACCCCAATGGTTATGCCATCTTGATGGGCCTTCGTGTACTGTTCAGGAGGACACTTGATCGTCTTCCAAGCTTTGAAGAGATTTGCTATCTGTGCACATTAGCAAAGAATAAAGATCATCCTTCTATAGTACTTGTGAGAAGCGCCAGGAACCGTAAATTGGTCACTGATCTTCCCGAAAGCGCCCACGGGTTCTTGAATCAATTCTTCTTCGTTTGTTGCCCCCTAGGATTTTATGCCATTTGGAGAGTAGGAAGTAAGATTACTTATCTCCGGTCTTTCCATTTATGAGATTTTCGAGATCCGAGTTGTCAAGTGCTAACTTCATTCTTTACTTTTTCAACACTTCCTCCTCTTTCTAAAGACTCTAGCCACAAGCCAACTTTTGAAAGACTAAGTGCTGTGGCGATTGAGGAGAGAAGTATTAAATTTTTGCTAAAAGACGAGTTTCTGCACCAATTCGGACTTTTACATCCTTCTCGGTCTACTCAGCTTCATGATGCTGCCGGTTCCCAAGCTGAAACATCAGATGCCCCAGTTTCTGCAAAAGAAATCACATCGAAAGAACCTGTTGTAGAAGCCTCGTTAGTGAAATGTTCCACCCCTACTGACATCTTGGAGTCTTCTGGCAAGCTTACGCTTTTTCCGATTATTGAAGAAGAGGGACCTCAACACTCCGGGAAGGCAGCTGATGAATGGGCTAAAATGGAGAGTTCCGCCGGGCACGATAGTGATGACATTTTCTAAGGATTGAGCGACCTGATGTTGACTTCCCAGGAGCTTTTTAAAGATGACGCCTCTAAGGTTATTTCTCCTGCAGTCGAGGCGACATCCGTCTTACAACAAACTCCATCAGCCCCAGAATCGACGCCTGCTGCGAAAATCATTGTCACTCCCCAACCAAAGAGTGGTTTGTAGTTTGACGCGCGTAGTTTGCACGTCACACACAATTAGGATTTTTTGCGATTATATGTACTTAGCTTCTTTACTTCGAAAATTCTTAAGTTTTATATCTTTTCACTTTCAGATCCTCCGATGAGGCGAAGTTGCTCATACGACGATGACTTCCAGCGCTACGGAAGACGCGGCTGTTATGACCCCAAGAGGTATCTTCCTGCCTCTAGGGAGACCGATGAAGAAAGAGCTGCGAGAAAAGCTCGTGAGAGGCGGGCTTATGAGGAGCGCTACGGGGGAAGGGATGAACGGCATGATTCTTCCCAGAGAGATGATGATTCCCACAAACGAAAATCTCATGATGACAAAGGAAAAGTCATGTTGCTGAAGATCCAAGTACGTGGGCCCCAAGCTTAGTGAAAAGCTAGAGTCTGCAATTTCTGAAAAGCCCGCTGCTCCCATTTCTTTGGAAATTCCCTCCAGCTCCCCTCCCTTTGGAAGAACTGATATTCAAACAATCATCAGTAGGCCCTCGTATCAAGTTGGAAAGGGTCGGACTACTCTTCAAAGCCGGTTTCCGCACTGGTTCTTAAAAGGAGTGTGTTTTGATCTTGATTTGGACCCAATCGACAAGCAAGCAATGTTGCAAAATCTTGATGCCGTCAAACTCGATATTGAGAGATATCTGGTTGGCAAAAACTTGTTGACGAGCTTCAAAGAGTAAATCGCGCAAACCTCGAGGCCATGCTGACTATGGAAAACGATAAATCTGAGTGGCAGAAAACTCTCGACCAGCATGATGCAGAGATGAAGAGCATCGCCGCTTACAATGAGAAGCTTGAAGCGGAAATTGAAAAACTCAAAGAAGAGCTTGCCACTTCTTCCACTTCCTATACTCAAAAGGAAGAAGTGCTTCAAAAACAAGTAAGGGATGCTCATGCCGCTCAATGAGTTGTTGAGGCTAAGCTCGAGGGACAAGGGAAATTTGTGGAAAGCTACCGCACTGATATTGCTCAATTGCGAGAAAAGACCAGCTTTCAGGTTGTGGAGATCATGAGGTTGCGGGCCCAGCTATCAAGGTCCGAAAAAGAGCGTGACGAAGCTATTGCTGGAAAAGCAGTAGCCGAACAATCGCACGAAGCGACCAAGGCCAATGTCAGCTCTACTTTATTTGAGTTTTATCTGCATAGCGTTCTGGGGCATGGAAGTCTCTCATTCTTGGGCCCTAAGTATGAGATTACCTTGGCCGAAGTGTGGGAGGCCGCACTTGATATGTTTGGAGGCGCTGGTTATGCCGAAGCAGATCTTGAGGCGCACTATTTGGATGATGATGCACGTGCTGTCCTTGCCGGGGGAAGGAGCAACTTGCTAAAGAGCGAGCCGGAACCGTGGAAGGAGAACATTTAGGGGAGGCACCTTCGATCGACCTGACTCATCCTTCGGTTTCGGCCGACGTTGATATCATCGGCTCCAGTTCCCATTCTTCGCCTCCTACTAAAGCTGAAATTGATATTACTACTTCTCATATTGGAGATAGGGCTCCAGAAGGTGCTGAAGCAGAAGATTTTGATGTTGATGTGATACAACCAACTTCTCCAGGTAACTTCAACGTTGATCCATCTCAAGTAGATTACTCGTTTGCTTCGACTGAGTTCGATGAGCTTCTTGCTTATTTCTTAAGTCTCGACGAGCCACTGTATCCTCTTTTATGAGAAATACTGATTTTAACTTTTCTTCTTCTGTAGTGAGGGCACCAAGTGATGTGCAAGCTTCACCTCCTCCAGCTGTTGCTCCTCCACCCCTTCAAATCACTCCCGCTTCTCAACCGGGGTCGCAGGAAGAACAAATAGAAGCCCTTCAAGGCTTGGACGACCCGGCCGCTTCACAAGAGCAGAAGGCTGAGGAACTTAAAGAAGGTGAAAAGACTCGGGAGAGATTCTATGCCGATGACACAAAACTGTCTGAACTTGTCACTCCGCGCAGCGGTTCTTCTTCGAGGAAGAGGGGGAAGCACACAACTTCAAAGAAGAAGAAAAGCACTTCTACCAGTGAAGAGAGGGCGGAAGTAGACCCAGCTACACCTCTTTCTCCTTCTCCTCTGACTCGTTCAAGCCGGCTCGAAAAGCTACCTATTAAACCCGGTGAAGGCTCTAAGGGTGGCGAGAAGAAGAAGAAACGATGAGTCTCATTTTACCCTCTTTGTTTTGCTTTTTTTTTGGCTTGTATATAAAGGCTTGTATTGACCGGAGATTGTGCGGGTACTGCCCCAGCTTTTTTGAAACCTGCACATGTATAAAATTTTTATAGTATGGAATAAAATGATTCTTTTTACTAGTAGTATGGAATAAAATGATTCTTTTTACTTGTACAATCTTTCGAGTGTATTTGAAAATGCATTTATTCCTCATTTTCATACAAGTTTCTTTATTTTCTTTGTGTGATATTGCAGTAAGCTTGTGGTATGTTGCTTGAGCATTGCTTTTACTAAAGCAGCTATATTGTATTGCCCCCATACCACGGCTTATTGCAATCTCTTTCACTTTGGTGAGATTTTGGAGAACAAATCTTCTGTTTTAAGAAGACTTGTACTCTTACTTTCGAGAATAACTTTTCCATTTTGAGAAGGCTTGCACACGTACTTTAGAGAATAATTTCTCCATTTTGAGGAAGTGTTATTCTTCTCTAGTAGAGTGTGCCTTGTGTTGGAGAAGTCTTCTCTCTCTCTTTTTTAGAAAAAGTTTCTACACTTCAACTTTCGGTGATGGACACTTTTTTTAAGTAGTGGATTCTCCTGCGCGGTGAAGTGGGCCTTCAAAGAAGGCTTTAATTTGGCACTTCAACTTTCGGGGAAGAATGTTCTTATTATGGAGAAAATTGTTCTTCCCTTGAGAGTAGAAGTGTGCCTCCGAAGAGGGCTTTCTTCTTCTTCTTTTTTGCATTTGTTGTGCCTCGTTGGAGGGCTTTTGTTTTTGTTCGCTTGAAAGTGCTTTCTCACAGTTAAATGGATCCACGGGGCGGACGTAAGTTATTTAGTTGGATGTCAGTTTGCACAAACGATCGCAGCCAATTAACAAGGGCCCTGTGCCTTCTATTTTGGGAAGGTGCCCTTCCGGTGGTTCCATCATCCTTGTTGGTCGAGAAAAGCATTTCATCTTGGGACATGCCTCCGAAGAGGTCTTTATCCTCCGAAGAGTTGTGCCTCCGAAGAGGACTTCCGCCTCCGAAAAGGTCTTGTGCCTCCGAAGAGGTCTTGTGGTGCCTCGGCAGAGGTCTTCTGCCTCCGAAGAAGGCAGTGTGTGCCTTTGGTGAAGGCTTGTGCCTCTAAAGATTGCTTGTGGTGCCTCGGGAGAGGACTTTTTCCTCCGAAGAGGTCATGTGCCTCCGAAGAGGTCTTTTGCCTCCGAAGAGGTCTTTATTTGATTGCCTGGAAGTTACTTTCTCACAGTTGAATGGATTCAGGGGGCGGACGCAAGTTACTTAATTGGATGTTCGTTTGCAAAAACGATCGCAACCAGTTAACAAGGGCCCTGTGCCTTCCACTTGGTAAGGTGCCCCTCCGGTGATTCCACCAACCTTATTGTTTGAGAAGAGCACTTTCATTTTTCGGCGTGCCTCGTTAGAGGGCTTTATCCTCCGAAGAGTTGTGCCTCTGAAGAGGGATTGTGCCTCCGAAGAGGGCTTTGGGTGGATGGCTCACCAGGAAGGTTGCGTCTTCATGGTTAAGTGGATCTACGGGGCAGACGCGAGCTATCCAACCGGATGTTTGTTTGCACAAACGATCGCGATAAGTTAGCAAGGGCCTGGTGCCTTCTCTTTGGGAAGGTGCCCCTCCGATGGTTCCGCCAACCTTTATGTTGAGAGGCAAGACTCCTTTTGGCTGTCTCTTGTCTGCTCGCCCATGTCTTTTCGTCATTTGCTCTTTAGTGATTCCCCGTTATTATTTCCAAGCGCATGTTCCCTTTTTTTTGCAAGTAGTTTGTTTTATCCAAAGAAGTGTACTTCATTGTTATGTGAGTCCACGGGGCAAACGCAAGCTATCAAATCGGATGTCCGTTTGCACAAACGATAAGAATCAGTTAGCAAGGGCCTGAAACCTCCACGTTAGGGAGGTGCCGCTCCGGTAGAATCACTAACTGTTTGCATGAAGCACTTCTTGTGTAGGATTTGAATCTGGAACTTTTGTGGCTTGACATTTGTTTGTTGAGTGATTTCAGGGATCGCTCAGCCTTGTGATAGGTAAGCTTTGTTTTAATGTCCTGCAATGTTAAATCGACATTCTAGCAATACATTTTAGATATTTACACATCGAAATAAACATGCATTTTATAATAGTAGAGAACACAAGATTTATAGTGGTTCGGCCAAGAACTGGGCCTACATCCACTTTATAATCCTTTTTATTCATTCGCACTGATTTTACAATGGCTTTCAATACAAGAATCATACATCCATAATCCTTTTACAAATTTAAGCAAAGCTTCTAAGTAAAATATGGACGCAAGCGATTGCTGCTCCAAGCTCTTGGAATTGGATCTCCTTCGACAGTTGTGAGTTTGAAAGTGCCATCAAGGAGTTTTTTGCCTATGACATACGGCCCTTCCCAGTTTGGCGCAAACACTCCTGTTGCTGTCATGATCCTTCAAAACTAGATCCCCAATTTCAAAGCTGCGTTGGCGAACTTTGGAATTGAAGTGCCTGGCAATCCTTTGCTGATGGGCTGTAATTCTGAGCTTAGCTTCTTCTCTTCTTTCATCAAGGAAGTCAAGTGCTTCAAGTTGCAGCTTTCATTTTCAGCTTGGTTGAAATGGATTCTTCTATGTGAGGGGAACTCTATTTCCGCCGGAATCATTGCTTCTGATCCATATGCTAATGAGAATGGAGTGTGCCCAGTCGCAGTTTTGTGGGTAGTTCTATATGCCCATAGTGTTAGCGGCAGCTTATCGACCTAACCACCTTTTGCTTTTTCCAGCTGTTTTTTGATGGTAGACTTGATAATTTTGTTTACTGCTTCCACTTGCCCGTTTGCCTGCGGATGAGCCACTGTTGAGAAGCTTTTTCGGATCTTGAATCGCTTGCAAAAATCCTGAAATTCTTCACTCTCGAATTGGGTACCATTGTCTGTGATTATCCTCTGAGGCACACCATACCTGCAAATGATATTTTTAGTCAAAAAATTTATCATCTTTTTAGAGGTAATAGTAGCCAATTGTTCAGCTTCAGCCCATTTAGTGAAATAATCAACAGCAACAATAACATATTTGATTCCGGACTTGGCAGTCGGTAAAGGCCCAATGAGATCTATTCCCCAAATGGAAAATGGCCATGGACTGACCATCTATGTTAGCTCAGTGGAAGGTGCTCTTGGGATTTTTGCAAATCTCTTGCATCTATCACATTTTCGGGAATAGCTGGCAGCATCTCGATTAATATCTGGCCAAAAATATCCATAGCGGAGAATTTTCTTTGCTAAAGTTTGGCCACCCGAATGATCCCCACACTCTACTCCGTGCACCCCAGCTAAAATTGTCTTAGCCTCTTCCTTGGTTACACATCGGAGTAATGGCATTAAGAATCCCAGTCTGTACAACCGGCCGTCTTGAATTACATAGCTGGCTGCTTTTCTTAACAGCTTCTGGCGCTCTTTTGAATTTTCTGGCAGGGAACCGTTGAGTAGATATTCCTTAATCGGAGTCAGCCACGACTCCTGCTCTTGAGATGTAGCCATGATCCAGTCTATATCCATCTCATCGGTACTTGGGACTGACAAGACTTCCACAGGGACTAATCCCAACAATTGGGCTTCGCCAGAGCTTGAATACTTTGCGAGAGAATCTGCCATCATGTTCTCTTCCCGGGGTATATGGCTTATTGTGTAATGGTCAAAATCATCAAGAAGCTCCTAGGCCTTTGACAAGTATGCAGGCAAATTTCCCCCTTTAGCTTGAAACTCTTTCTTGACTTGGCATACAATGAGCTGAGAATCACTGAAGATCTGCAATATTCTGATGTTCAGTTCTTTAGCAATCTTCAACCCGACAATAAGAGCTTCGTATTCTGCTTCATTATTTGTCGAAGGAAATTCCAATCTCAATGCGTAGCACAGTGACCGCCCTTTAGGGGTTTCAAGCACAACCCCAGTTCCGGAACAGTAATCGTTTCTTGCACCATCAACATATAATTTCCATCGAATCGGGGCGTTATCTATCACTTCTTCCTCACTATCACCTTTATCTGTGTATTCTGCAATGAAATCTGCCAAAGCTTGTCCATTGATTGCTCTTCGGGGATGATAGGTGATATCGAATTGGCTAAGTTCAATATTCCACTTCAGAAGATGACCCGAAGTTTCAGGGCGAAATAGGACTTTCTTTAGAGGTTGATCAGTGAGGACTTTAATAGGATAAGCTTGGAAATATGGCCTCAATTTTCTAGATGCAATCAGTAGACAATAGGCGAGCTTTTCCGGTTTCGAATAATTCATCTCTGCCCCAGTGAATCTTTTGCTGATGTAGTAAACCGGGCGCTGAACTTTTGCGTCTTCCCGTACCAATGCTGCACGAGAGCATGAGATGAGACTGCCAAATATACGAAAAGATCTTCACCATTGTTAGGCTTAGAAAGTATTGGAGGCATTTCCATATGACGAATCAACTCATCAAAAGCTTTTTGGCATTCAGGAGTCCAGTCAAAGTTTTTCTTTCCTTTCTTCAGAGCATCAAAGAATGGAATGCATTTATCAGTAGCTTTGGAAATAAACCGACTCAAAGCAGCGACTTTTCCATTGAGGCTTTGCAATTCCTTCTTCGTTGTAGGAGCTTTGACTTCTCTTAAGGCAGTGATCTGAGCAGGATTAGCTTCAATGACCCTAGCACTCACAATGAAACCCAAGAACTTTCCGGACTTCACCCCAAATGAACATTTCAAAGGATTAAGTTTCATTCCATACTTCCAGAGGACTGTGAACATTTCTGCCAAGTGATCCATATGGTCCACTGCCTTCTTTGATTTTACCAACATATCATCAACATAAACTACCATAGTCTTGCCCAACTGTGGTTTGAACATAGCATTAACAAGTCTTTGATACGTTGCCCCCGCGTTCTTCAGTCCGAAGGGCATGACTCTATAGCAGTAAATACCAACATCGGTGATGAAACTCGTGTCCTCCTGATCTGGCTCATGCATCATGATCTGGTTATATTCGGAGTAAGCATCCATAAAGACAACAATTTATGCCCTGCTGTTCCATCCACCAACTGATCAATCCTGGGTAACGGGAAGCAGTCTTTGGGGCAGGCTTTGTTTAAATCCGAAAAGTCGATGCATACTCTCCACTTTCCATTAGCTTTTTTAACCAGCACTGGATTTGAAATCCAATTCGGATAAGTAGATTCACTAATGAATCCATTCTCCATGAACCGATCTACTTCTTCCTTTAATGCTGCTGACCTTTCAGGACCCTAGGTTTTCTTTTCTGCTTTACGGGCGTAAACTTCGGATCAATATTCAGAGTATGTACTGTAACTTCTGGGGATATTCCACACATATCAGTATGAGTCCAATCGAATACATCCAGATTTGCTTTCAAAAATAATATCAAAGTATTTTGAACTGTCACACTAAATTGCGAACCCATATTCAACACCTTGTTTGGATCTTTCGGGTCAAAAGGTACTGGCACCTTTACTTCCACCGGCACCACTCTATTTTCCCCTGCACCGGCTTTTTTGGGATCCATTTCTTTTCGTGCACCACTATGCTCGCCAGTGCAGGGTCCACCCTGTAATTGCTTCAAGGTAGGTTCTTTGATACGGACGGGGGCTGCCGTATCCTTTCCCATCTCTCCCTTCCTTGCTTCACGCAACTCTATAAGATAACATTCTCGCCCAGCATTCTGATCCCCTTTAATAACACTGACACCATTGTCTGTGGGAAACTTCATAGTAAGGCACCACGGGGCGAGAATTGCCTTGAATGCCGCAAGAGTTGGCCGACCTAGGAAGGCATTGTAAGCAGAAAATTCATCAACAATTACAAAAGTCTGCTTTCGAACCACCTTTTTATGCCCCTCTCCAAGCTCCACGAATAAGTCAATAATTCCAATTAGCTACTTTGGTTCCCCAGTAAACCCAACAACCTTCTGCGATGAGGCTTGAACATCAGCCATAGGAATCTTTATTTGATCGAATGTCTTTTTGAAGAGGATGTTGCAAGTAGCGCCGCAGTCAATAAGCACCTTTTTCACAATAGTCGGCCCGATACCTGCAGAGATGACCAAGGGATCCAAGGTGGGAGCTTCAATACCCATAGAGTCTCTGGTCCTGAACACAATGTCTTCATTAAAAGTTCATTGCTACTTCACAGATGCAACATCTTCCAACACAAAAACATTTTCTTCTGCTGGGGCATATTTCAAAGCACGAGCATATCTTTCCATTTCACCCCATCTTCTGCCTGCTGGGTGAGGACCGCCCGTGATTACATTAATAACAGGCCTTTTCGGTTCATGCGCGGTAGCCCTCTCACCTGAGCCAAATGGGTGAGCAGGAAGTTACTGGCCCTCAGTAGATGAAGTTGGGTCATTCCTATTTCTCTTAACATATTGTTGAAGCTTGTTCTGTCTCAGCAGTTCTTCAATCAAACTCTTCAAATGGCTACATCCATTAGTATCATGGCCATGCTGATTATGAAAACGACAAAATCTCCCAGTTTGAGCAGCCTTTTTCCCAAGCTTCAACACAGGTGGTTTAGTATATTCAACGGCATCTTTGGTAGCGAAAAAGATATTCTCTGGAGTATCGGTTAAAGGAGTGAAATCTGAAGGTTTAAAGAAGCGAGATTTCTTTGCATCCTTCTGGTTCTTCCCACAATTATTTTCCCTCTTCTGACCTCCGGATTCCTTTTTGGTAGGGGCAGCAGTGTTATTCTCAACCTCCCTCAATACCACTTTTGTCGGCGCAGGAAGACTTTCCAAGCGCATGAACTCGTCAGCATTCTTATAGAATTTCTCTAGCGAGTTTGGCTCTTTCATCTTCAGCCATTTTCCAAACTCACTCGATTTATCGATAGCCTTCATCAAGTAGGTCAAAATCATTCATGGCTCAGCATTAGCGACTTCAGCCAAAGCTATGTTGAAGCGGTTTAAGAAAGATCTAGTAGATTCTCTGGGATTCTGTTCCAGGCTGGACAGTGACATTATGTCATTCGCCTTTGAAGCATACAACCTGAATTGTTCTTTAAACTTTCGAGTTAAATCGGAGAACTGGTCTATAGATCAAACTGGTAGTTTGTAAACCAAAGTAGGGCCACTCCTTCCAAATATACCAGAAAGTACCGGCATTTGATCTCACCTGTTGCCCTGGCACCTGTCATGTGCCAGTCATACTTATACAAGAATTGATTATGGTCGCTTGTCCCCCGATAAGCCGGAATGGTGGGAGGAACAAACTTCCTTGGAAATTCCACTTTTAGAATCCTTTCGGTGAACGAAGTCTTGCTTGGAGCAAACCCCCAGTCATTCTCATCTTCATCACTCTGCATGCTCTCTTTCATGATTTGTCGAATCATTCCCGAGAGGTATTCTTCATTGTTTAGAGGCTCTGCGGGACAGACGTCAGCCATTTTCTCGGAAGTTTGCCCGGATTAACGTTCGTGGAGAGTCGGCTGTTGCTTTGATCCTCCAACTTGGGGAGGTTCCCCTTCAGCAGGGCCAGCTGCCCTTTGAGGAATATTCCTTCCTTCAACGTTATGAACATCATCAGCAAAATTTCCTTCATTATTCATTGGTTGGTGGTTAGCTCCGAGCAAGGCATTCAACCTATCAAGCATTAAAGTGTTCTGGGCTTCCATTTGCTGATATAACCCATACACTGCAGCATCTAACTCCGCCCGTGTAATTCCAACACTTGGAGCTGCTTGACTTAACGTAGGAGAAGTGGTAGTATTCTCATGAGCATCACCGGATCTAGTAGATCTGCGCTTTCTTCCAGGAGCCATAATCTCTGACAGACTTTTGGTTTTAAGAGAGGTTCTTTCAAAAAAAAATTGTGGAGCAATGATGAAAGTACCCTGAGTTCAATTCTCAGTGGAAGCACCAAAAATGTTAACACTAAAATTGAACGCTAACACCCCGATGTAAGTAGAGAAAAAGTGAAAGCACCACCCGTCGATACGGGAATTAGAAGTAAGTAGAAAAGTCACAGAAAAAACAGTAAAGAGACAATAGTTTTATTGTGGTTCGGCTTCAAGCTAAGCCTACGTCCACTTTAACCTTCTTTATTGCTGATTTGATTACAACTTATACTACAATCTTCGATTACAACACCACTTAGACAAGTAGCTAGAACTCCGATGTAGAAGTATTCTTCCAATTCGTGTTGAATGTGTTAGATCTCTTCTTGAAGTTCGTTGAAGCGTCTTTGGCGTTTGAAGTGTCGGATGAGTCGAGAAAACAACAGAGTGTAGGCGTTCCATAAGTGAGCCAAAAAGCCCCCTCCAGTTGGAGCAAGTGCAGTGTTTATAGAGAAAATCCGGGCTAAGTCGTAGGTCGCGAACGGGCTAAGGGTAGGTCGCAGGTCTCTAGCAACCTAAGGGATACGAGCTACGACTCATCCTTGTTGCACTTAGTCAATTCGAGCGGGTTAGCAGGTTGTAGCGACCTAGGGAGAAGGGCATAAGAAGTTGCGGCATAAGGAGTTGTCTTGGTTGGCTTAGGTCGCGAGCGACCTAATGAAGATGTAGTATGCATGCGGCCCCATTTTGTCTTAATCTGTTAGGTCGCTAGGTCGCTGGAACCTTTAGATAGTTAGGTCGCTAGGTCGTTAGGTCGCTGGAACCTTTAGATAGTTAGGTCGCTAGGTCGTTAGGTTGTGCCGCATGGTTCTGCTTCATGCTTTAGGTCGCTAGGTCACATCTGTTAGCTCGCTCATTCTTTAGGTCGTTATGTCGCTCCCATTATTGGTTCGTTATGTCGCTTGACCTTATAACTCATTAGGTCGCTGAGTCGTGAAAAGAGGAGTTAACAACGGGATTTTACATCTCCTATCCAGTGTATAACGTGTGTGCAATAACTTAAGAGATGCTCGGGATTTCCATCTCCTAAGGATCCATTAAACTACCAATGTAGTAATATACGCTATATATGTAGTGTCTATCAATAAAGTAAAGTACTAAAATAGTGTTAACGCGTTATCCATATCCCCCTTAACACATTTTGATAAATGTCGCTATACAGTACTATAAACTCCACCAAACCGGTGGGCTATCAGGGAACACTCTATAGGTACGACACAAACGAAAATCATAGTGGACTCGATAAGGCATACGACAAGGCACGCGAGACAATGCCTAGGGTAAGATTCTACCGTTTTGCACTCCCGGACTGGTGGTAACGCGTAGCAGCTACTACCGCCCACCTCGAAACACACTCCCATAATCAAATCGAGGGTGGCCACCAATCAATCATAAAGTAACAGATATGGTATTGAAGAAATGTGCCCGGTCGGAGGAGCAACCTCATTTGGCCCGGTATAGCTCCTTTTTTATTCATATCAAGCTGACCCGAGGAGGTTAGGGCTACGTTCTTACCTCATACCAGTAGCGTTCGCCAAACCGTCCTACTTTGTTCTGGATTCTCCACCATGTGCACAGTTATTAAAGTTGTTTTGGTATTGGTAGAGAGTATGAAAATATCCGACCTCGGTCTCTTTAACAACAAAACGCTTATTTCACACCGTGGTCATTTTATAAAACATTTTTTATAATAAAACCAGAAAACAGCTCATACCTTCATATCAGGATATCCATATACTTATTCCAAAAGTATAAATATATTCATAAATACAGAGGAAGGTCTCTTTCATTCAATTTTGAAAATAATTTATAAATCTCTCTTAAACCATTTATATGCTTTAGAAACATTTATAAAGTTATTTATAAATTTCAAAACAATGTACAACTCTTCCATTTTAAACAAGTTCCTTTTATAAAACCCTTTATAAAATCCTTTAAAACCTTTATAAACTCCTTTATAAAACTATTATAACATTCCTTTATAAAAATCTTTTATAAGAATCCTTTTATAAAATCCATTATAAAATCTCTTACAAAACTTTATAAATTCCTTACAAAACCTCTTACATTTTTATTTATTAAAGTTCTTATAAAAATCTATAATTATTATCTTAAATAAAAACTATATTTATTATATCAAATTAAATTTAAAATATATATATTAAAACTAGATTAAATATTTTATTAAATTAAATTTTAAACTATTTAAAATATATATTTAAAAGTAAATAAAATTATAAGTTAAAAACTCAAATTTACATATAAAATCATATATTAACCTATAATTTGAAGCTTTAAAACATATAAAATAAATTATTTCCAAATATAAATTTTTAAATAAAACCATTAAATTAATTTTATAGTTGAAATTTATAAATCAAACATACTATACCATTTAGAAATAATTTAAAACTAACCAATGGTGTCGTATATAATTTTCTACCCTATGGTCAAGTGATGGGGTATGTATCATTTCAACCCAGAATATTCCGAGTATATATCTTTTCAACATGTATCCCGAATCACCAATTTCCAAATCGGTAAAATTGCTCGGGTATGTATCATTTCAACCCATAATGACTTTTCCTAATCTATAAGATCATTCGGGTATGTATCATTTCAACCCATAGTGATAACAGAGGTATAAAAATCCAATCATCCAAAATATCAAAAAATAAACATCCATCACAATCAACATCCAAATAAGTCAATAAATCGCAATAATTAACTAGTTATCATTATCGAGTATTTAACTAACAATTTATATTCAATGTTAATTTAAATGAAAATTTAATTCAATATAAATTCAAATTAAATTAAAATGTCAAATTAAACTACCAAACATCAACTAATAATCTCTTATCACGTTATAAATTTAATTCAACTAACATAAGAAGGTTTAGTATTTATAAGTGGATTAAAACACCGACCTTTGGTTCACAGTCGACTAAAACTCCAAGACAAGCCCAAATTTGAACAGTCTCAGAATTCAACCAAACCAAACCCATGTCGTTCGAAATTTCAATACGATCCCAACGGAAGAAACCATTGTTTGTACCAAAATTGGGCACAACACTCTTCGAAAGTTTTTGAAGAGATAATAAATGAAGAAAGCAAATTAAAAATGAGGATAATCTAACAAAAACTCCAATAAACAGAAATGTAAATACAAAGACAAGCGATTTAGAGTGGTTCGGCGTGTTGCCTACGTCCACTATGAAGTTTTGGTAGCTTTTATTGATTCTCTTTCAACGATTACAAATGAGTACAGCAAACAATCAATGAAATACAACTGGAAATTCGAAATCAACGGTCAAGGTAGGGTGCAAGTCTTGATCCTGCAGAGTCTGGGCGCTTGAGAATTAAAAGATCCCTTTTCTGTAGGCTCTGGGGCTCTATTTATAGGCGTAGGAGGCTGAAATTTCCCTCAAACTTCGGGAGACTCGTTCTGGCACGTGAGTGGGCCCAGGCGACCAATCTCAGGAAGTTTCGACTCGATCGACGATCGATACGAAGCCATTTCGTATCGATCAAGATGATGCCCAATCGAGCTGAAATTTGGTGGAGACATTCTTCATCATGTATGTAAGCACCTGTGAAAATTTCATGTCATTTGGATCAGTGGATCGCGAGATATTATCGATAGGAAATAGGGTTCTTCGGTGGTTGATTGGTTCAAATTGATCATTTTGTATCGATGCCTTCAACCGGTCTTCTCACGTGGATCTCTGATGACGTGGCTCGTGAACTTCGCCTCGATCCGGTCTTAACTCCGAGTTGACCGCGTCGACTCCATGTATTTTGCCCCATTCGTATCGTGGAATGACACATCATCCATGCGTTGTTGACTCAATGGATTCGAAGAAAGCATCACTTATGGATTCGAACAACAATTCCATCGATCGACACGAAGTAGCGAAGGCTGATGGATATGAAGTAAGCATCATCTGATGGGTTCGAACCAGTAGGGCCTGATGGATGCGAAGGCGTCACACTCCAAACCGAGATGATGATGGTGGATTCGAAGGAAGGCTCGAACATGGATACGAAATGCTCTGTCCAGATGGGTTCGAAAGGAGGTTCCTTTCATGGGTACGAAGTCCATCGATACGAATGCGATGGATTCGAACACTGCCGACCTGATCGATACGAATTGATGGGACCTGATCGATGCGAACATGATCGATACGAAATGGACATATTTCGATGGATACGAAATCCATGGAATCGAAACAGATGGATACGAAACGAGGCAACCTGATGGATACGAAAACATGGTCTTCCCCTTCAACTTACATCCATCATAACTCGAGCATACGAACTCGGATTGACATGAAACTTGGAATGTCGGCTCTCTTGACTCCGCTTGCCTTGTCTTATCAATTATAGCTTGATCTGGAGCTCGACAAAATTCATCAATATCCATAGCGAACTTATGTATGCTCGATATCCAGGAAGAGTAATCCTTGGTATCTCGACCTTGCCAAAAGGTGGGATAACATTTGCCCCCCAAAGTACGTCCTCTGGAAACATGACGTGCTTTGAAAAGTTGCAGTTTCTCTCTGAACAATTGTCGTATTTCTGTCAAAAGTTGTACCCTGTACTGCTGTAACTGACTGCTGTGTAATAGTGATTAACAGATTGTCATCGTAATCGTTATGAGACGAGAACTCAATCGCTGTGAATGTCGTAAATTGAATATTAGTCCGACATATATGCATATATGTTAACTTGACTCCCATTAATGTTGCGCGTTCACGAGTCGTTGTCAGTTTCCTTGTGTCGAATTCTGTATCGATTCTCTCATGGACCAATGCGAAATTCGAATTGTAACAACGCTTGATGGTTGTTTTTGATCGTCCTCTTGTATCGATCCTCTCCTGAATCGATGTAAGAGCTGGAAATGTTGCTCTCACGCCGATGGACTTTGTGTTGCGTGAATGTGGTATTTCGAATTGATGGGTATGGGCATCGATGGATGTGAAATTACCAGTCGTATCGATGAAGTATGCATATGTTATGATGGACACAAAATCGACGTTCCTATCGATGGTTTGTAACTCCAATAGGACTTTGTTGTGTCTTTCGTATCGATGCTAATTTTTAAGTTATGATGGATACGAAATCTCTGTCCATATCGATATGCAATGGATGGAGTTGAGAACTTGCTGATGTGAACAGGGGCTTTGAGTCAATGTGCTCACTGTCCGTTTCGCATCGATGGGATTCAATGTCTTTAGCATGGCCTTAGTCGTGTACTTCGTATCGATGAAGCATGATGGTAATTTCGCATCGATAAAGCCTCAGGCATATGGATTCGAATGGAGCTTTCGAACCGATCCGTGCTTTGACTGGTTACGACCGGTCAATTTGACTGGGAGGCGCATCGACCCGGTCTTCCCTCAGGCTCCATATAAATATCTAGGACTTCGGCATTTTTTCAATTTTTACTGCAGCCTTCTGTTTTTTACTTTCGTATCGATCTATGAACTAGAGAGAAAAAAGACTGCATACTGCTTTCGAATCGACCAGATTCATCCTTCCAATCCCTCAAATTTCACCTCTCATTTATGTAATTAATCGGTTGCAGCCAAATCCAAACGACAAGATTTGAATCTCAGATCCATTCTATCTTCTCCAATTGTCGATTCTGGCAACCTTTAGGGCCGGATCTGGGTCAAAGCTTGGTCGAGATTGGCCATGGCGATGCCCCCGTAGGTTGGAGAAGAAAGAGTGGACAAAGGCAGAAGTGAATCGATCTGGAGGGCTTGCGTTCGAATCGATGAAGACAGCGATGTTCTTCTCTAGATTTCGCATCGATCCCTGGGATACTCTAACGTGATGCAGTTCGTACCGACAGCTATGGAGATGGATCGCATCGATACGAAATGATCGATATGAAACATAGGTTACTGATCGATCCGAAGTTCTCGGCTTTAGATCGATACGAACAATATCTTTATGATCGATACGAATAGTATCGACTCGAACGTAATCGGTGTCAAGCTGAGAGCTTTCTGATCGGTAAGAACCATGTAGCCAAGGATCGACTCGAATCCATCTTATTTTGATCGATACGAACTCGTCCCTTGACCATCGATTCGAAATGTGCCCCCGGTATCGATTCAAAGTGTGCCCTCTGGTATCAATTCGAAGTTGCACCTAGATGGATTCGAACGATCTCCCTGGCATCGATTCGAAACCTTCTACGATGGATACGAAAATTTTGACACTCTTTTTGCATGATTCCGATGAGTTTCATTCTTTCATATCTGGACTTGATAATTAAGCTGCATATTTGACCACCTTTCGAAGCTCGTTGAAGGAACTATAACTTAACACCGTGACAACAAACTTTAACTCGGATCGATCACCAACATCTGGATGATATAGTAGTGACGGTCAGTGATGACGCTCACTCCTATTGGACTCTGATTATCTTTGTCGCTTGCAAGTTTTCTTTAATTCTGCGAAATCTTTTCAAGTAATGCACAGCACTTTGCAACACACATTCTACACGTGGGGAATGCACGGGTTCTTTGTCGCCTAACGATAATTTCCCATAAGTTAGCTAGTTATGGAACCATCTAGTTCGCAGCTGCAAGAAATCCAAAGTACAATTCCTCTGCGACTTGAAATTCCGGACATCGAGCCTGAAGTTGTTGGTCCAGCCCCGGATGAATTACCTAATGCATCTTTCATTTCCAACCCGTCGGACTCCGTTCGATCCAACGTCTTTGAAGTTATGCTGGGAAGAATATGCTTAAGGCATGGCTTGTCGATGGATGACGTATTATTGCCGGGACCAAATGAAAGACCACACAATCCACCAGAGGGATATACCACATTTAATCGTCATGCATATGCGGCCGGAACGCTCCCTTCGTTCAATGATTACATAAGAGAAGTATTGTCTTTTTTGGGGATCGCTCCGTCTCAACTACATCCTAACGGATATGCTTCAGTGAATAGCTTGCTCACCGTCTTCATGGAGTATCTTCATTGACCACCGATCCCAACTGAGATCAAATACCTGTTCAACTTCAAAAGCCGAAGTGATAACCCGTCCTCTACATTCTTGGAAGCAGTGAGGAACTTTCAAGTGGTCACCGGGTCCTAGACCAGGTTAAGCTACTATAGGACGGAGTGGTTTTACGTCAAATGTCCCCCAGGGTTCGCCCGACGATGGTTATTCAGACGTGAGTATAGCTGAGCTCTCAAATAATTATTAAGGCGTTTGAGATTGAAGTGAAACTTATATCTTTTTCTTTTTACAGAAATATTTCAGCGACTCGAAGGTGGACACTTCAAGGAAATAGTCCGGGTGCTCCAAGAAGTCCCGAGTAAAGATAGGGACATTGAATTGCTCTTGATGGATAGGAATCTCAGAATTCTTGGGTTGATCGAGCGGAGACAGAGTATAGTGCTCGACGGCGCATTAAGAACTGTCTCCAGAGAGCGAGTTAAACGAAGAAAGCCTAAACTTGTCGTGATCAAAGAGGCTGATTTCGAGAGAACTAATACTGATGGGGAACTCCTGGGCGAACCTGTTGATGCAGCCCAAGACACTGAAGAACAGAGAAAAGGCAAGGCCGCCGTTTTTAAGTCGCCTAAGAAGGGGAGATGGAAATCTGTCGTCACATCCCGGCCCGCATCTGGAATTAGAATTTCGGAGGTGTCTCCCTCAAGAACAGAAAATATTTACGAAGGGCTTGCCGATCTTCCAATTCCGGACGATGTGTCTTTCTCGCATGATGCCGGGTTGGAAGAATTCCACCATACTTTAGATTTGAGCGAGCCTTTTCCCGTTAGTGCGGTCGACACTTCCGGTTGGTCCGGGGGTTGCACATTCATACACATTTCATGGCACTACACAACCCTTAACTGTAGGCCATCTGTTTCGAAAAACCGCTAACTCTACTTTCATTTTTGTTTCGCGGATATCATGACTGGACGAGGCTCGATTTTGGGGAGTCTTCGACAGGCTCGTAGACCTTCTTAATCCTATGAGTCGCACAGAAGGGAAGGAGATAGAGACTACGACCGTGGCTATTTTGGGTATTCTAGCCAAGAAAGATATAATAGAGATAGAGAATACAGGCGTTGATCTCGATCTCGCACTCCTCCTCCCAGAGCTTTTGTTCAACCTCCTGCTTATGTTTCTCGTCTCTCTGAATCTTCGCGGCACAAGTCCGCCTCTCAGTCTTCCAGGTCTGAGCCCCATCACCCCAGATCTGAAGCGATAACCCCCGTAGTTGCAGAACAACCGCCTACCGAAATTTTAGGGGAAGGGGCGATCATACTCGCTCAGTTAAAGAAGGACTTCCCGACCATCTGCTTCGACAATTACATTTTCCCTCCTCACCTAAAAAGAATTCCAGGGGAGGCTGAGCAGATGGTGCACGATTATGTGCATGACTTCTATGCTCAGTATAAGGCATGTTTTAAAGTGGCTGAAAAGGCGTCGGCATTAGCCTTTGAACGAGCGGCCACCATCGAAAAGCTACAAGCCGAGTTAACTCAAAAGGTCGTATTATTAAAGTGCTAAATACTGAAGCCGAATCTTCTCGGAAATCTGAAATGGAAGCTATCAAGAAAGCTGACGAAGCTCAGGAAACGATGGATAGGATGAAGTGTGAGCATTATGCCACGGTGGAGGACATGGGCCACCGAAAAACTATGGTAACTGCCGAAAGGGACGCAGTCCTGAAAGAGCTGAACGAGCTTAAATCCAAGGTTTTGGAGTTCATAAAAGAGAGGGACGCCGCAAACGTTTCCGCACAAGAGGCGTGCGATCAGGCGGTGGAATTCCGGAGAGAGAGAGATGCGGCCATGGAAAGGATCCGCGAGGTGGAAGCCGGGGTTGATGAGAAAGTTCGATCGGCGGAGTCTAAGCTTGAGTCAGAAATAGATGAGCTTCTTATTACCTATAATGCCAATGTATTGCGACAAAGAAACTTGGCATGGCTTAACGATTATCCCACTCATCTATTCAATGCCTACAATTCGTTAGTCGGGGAAGAGAAAGCAGTGCAGCCGGGCGGGGCTTTCGATGAGTTCGAGTTGGAGAACCGCATATTGAACGACGACGAGAAAAAGGTTCTCCACGATTTCATGATTTATCATGCAAAAGAGAGATTGGGCTCCCATCACTTGGAAGTTGGTGAGGGTTCTGGCGTCGTACATCAGGTCGCAAGCACCGAGGTGATTACTTCATCCGGATCCGAACTGATGTCAGCGATTGAACCGCAGCCGGTACCAGGTTACGACCCGGAGCAACCACACTCATCCCCCATACGGAAGCATTCACTGGAAGCTGTTCGGCCAGCCACAAGCCAAGTTGAGGAAGGTACTTTGCACAAATGTCGCATGTGTTTGAAACGAAGCGTCTGTTTCGAAGTGTGTTCTAATAACTTCTCTTTTTTGTTCAGTGACCGGAATTATGCCCACCTCTGTGGCTCAAGAATCTAGTCAAGGGCAGAAAGCTATCACGACCGAATCAACTGTTGTGACAACAGTGGCGTCAACTGAGATGACGCAGGGGAGCACATTTCTCTAGATGAGCAAATGGTGAGTGAGTTACTAGGTCAACATGGTGGCTCCTTCGCAGATTTGGCGTTCATCATTAGTGGACTTCCTCCAGCCTCCATTTCTTCGGCGCAAACTACATATGCCTTCAGCCAGGCTCAAGCAATTCGTGAGGAAGAAATTTTGGCTGAAATCAATGATGAATTAGAGGCTGCAGGACAAGGTGGTAATACCGGGAGTGACATGGCAGTGCACAGCCTAGCAGCCCTGAGGATAATATCATCGGGTGGAACTATCGTTGATACCCGAGTGTCCGTTCCGTCTTCCGTTGTAGATCCAGTCCTTCCAACTCCTCCGGTAGGCAGTATACATCTGGAATCAAGCTCAGAAGAGGATGTTGACATCATGCCCCCAGCAGGAGAGCAACCACTGGAAGGGAAAGGCTCAAAACGGAAGGCTTCTAATGAATCGGAGGATTCTCCACTGATAAGGAGACCGAGGAAGAAGAAGTATACTGATTATTTAAGCAAGTTTTTGATAGATAGGAACCTGTTTTTGCTTTCCATTAGTGGACCGTGTATAGACGCAGGTTCGGCCCCTGCTAGTAGAATTTTATTGAAAGAACTTGTATATAAGCTCTTGTTTCCAGTTAGTTGAAATAGAATTTAGCTTTCTTCATTTCAACTGTTTTTTTTGGCCTTACTTTCTTAAGTGTTGTAATGATTGGCTCACGACCGCACCTATTTCAGATCTTGAGCACACGTCCGCGCTCCGGGTACTTAGAATAATTTTCAAGCAATAATTTTGTTTGCGCTCTGGGAATCTAATAATTATCGATGTTTATGGCACAGTTCGCACTCCGGGAACTTCGAGTTTATACTTATACTCCAATTCGCACTCTGGAAATTTGGAGTTAGCGTTTACATTTGATTCACTCTCCGGGAACCTAAAGTCGATGTTTATACTCCAATTCGCACTCTGGGAATTTGAAGTTAGTGTTTATACTCCGGTTCGCACTTCGGGAACCTGGAGTTGGCCGACAGATGGTCAGTCACATCTGTTTAGGATTTTAGGAATTTGATCACACTCTGGGAACGATGAATTTAGCGGGATCGTGGATGGTCGGGTCACATCCACCCCTAGTTGACAAGCGAGGTCGTTAGACGGACGGATCAATCCTCCTCGAACTTGTTTAGAATACGGTCGAAGTCGTTAGGCAGACGGATCTACCCTCTTCGAAGTCGCATTTATAAGTTTTATACTCCAACTCGCACTCTGGGAGTTTGGAGTTAGGAATTTTATACTTCGGTTTGCACTCTGGGAACCTAGAGTTAATGTTTATACTCCAATTCATGCTCTGGGAATTTGGAGTTAGCGTTTATACTCCAGTTCGCACTCTGGTAATCTGAAGTTAATGGAAGGATTGTCGTGCATCAATCCTCTTAGATATTGGTGTGGTGACATGCCCCCGAGCTCGGCTTTCACTTAGTGAGTGACCGGTCGTATCACAATCACTCCCTATTTGAATAAGTCCCACCGTATGATGGAACTTAGCTCTCCGTGCATCGGGATGTTGTATGTCATATTCAATAAATCACAGCTCTGGCTTGAAGAGATAGCATTTTATTGCTTAAATGAGAAAATATGGCAAAGTCAGTTGCCTTATTACAAATTCAAATTTCGAAACGCGAAAATAAAATGCAAAGGAATAAATGGGCTAGAATAAATAAAGCATTTCATATGTTGTAGCGACGGAGACTCTCGCTATTCCAGGCTCTTGGTAGAGTAAGACCGTCAATGGTCGATAACTTGAATGTGCCATCTCTGAGTTTTTGTGAAATCACATATGGTCCTTCCCAATTTGGTTTCATGTGCGAAGGAACAGGATAGATTCTCTTGAGTACGAGATCGCCGAGTTCAAAGGTTCGTGGCCGGACCTTGGCATTGTATATTCGGGCGACTCGACTCTGATACGCGGCTGCCTTCAAATCAGCCTCTTCACGCTTCTCATCGAGTAAATTCAAAGATTCAGCAAGTAGTATGGCATTCGTTTTCGGATCATAGTATGTCACACGATGAGAAGGCACTTCCATCTCGACTGGAATGATGGCTTCTGAGCCATAACATGGAGAAAATGGAGTGTGTCCGGTTGCAGTCTTGTGGGTCGTTCGGTAAGCCCATAAAACCATAGGAAGTTCATCAACCCATTTGCCCCCGGCCTTTTCCAGTCGTTTCTTCAGAATAGATTTAATAACTTTATTAACAGCTTCGACCTGACCATTCGCTTGAGGGTGTGCAACTGCGGAGAATTTCTTACGGATATGAAATCATTGACAGAAATTCTTGAATTCAACGCTGTCGGATTGGGCTCCGTTATCGGTGATAATAATATGTGGGAGACCAAACTGACATATGATGTTGCGTACTATGAAGTTGATTACTTTCTTCGTCGTGATTGTTGCTAGAGGTTAACTTCAGCCTATTTGGTGAAGTAATCAACTGCGACGATGGCGTACTTCGCGCCACCTTTAGCCAAAGGCAATGTACCAATTATATCAATGCCCCATACTGCAAACGGCCAAGGACTGACCATTTGAGTTACCTTAGTAGGTGGGGCTCTAGGAATCCGAGCATGTTTCTGGCATTTATCGCACTTTCTGGTGTAGTCTGATGTGTCACGGTTAACAGTAGGCCAGTAATACCCGTACCGGAGTACGTTCTTGGCGAGTGCTTGCCCCCTAATGTGATCGCCACATTCTCCCTCGTGTACATCATGTAACATTCGTTTGATTTCATCGTGCGCGATACACCGGAGGAGAGGAACAGAATATCCTCTTCGATACATAACTCCATCTTGGATGATGAACCGCGAGGCCTTTCGAAGAATCTGTCTCTTTTCACTCTTACGCTCAGGTAATATTCCATGCTCAATATAATCTCGATAAGGGTCATCCATGACTCCCTACTAGGAGTAGTCTCAAACGTGGAATCAGTCTCCATTTGATCGATGCTCGGAGAAGATAGGGTTTCAACGGGAACGAGCCCCAACTGCTGAGCTTCACCCGTACTTGCTAACTTTGCCAACGAATCGGCTTTTTGATTATGCTCTTGGGGTATGTATAGAATGGAATATTAATTAAACTGGCCAAGCACTTCTCGAACTCGAGCTAGATAAGCAGCTAGCCTTTGATCTTTGGCCTGATATTCACCCCGGGCCTGACACACAACCAATTGGGAGTCACAATAAATTTCCACAGCAGTAATTTTCAGATCACGAGCTAGCTTCAACCTAGCAAGTAAAGCTTCATATTCGGCTTCATTATTGGTCGCATGGAACACGAACTTCAAATCATAGCATATGAATCGGCCCTTGGGGGTTTCAAGTACTACTCCAGCACCCGAGCACCGATCGTTGAATGCACCATCAGTGTGTAACTTCCAAATGTATTCAGGGGATTTGCTAGTTTCAGGCAAGTCTTTGGGAACAGTGAATTCAGCAATAAAATCTGCTAGGACTTGACCGTGAATGGCTCTCCTCGGAGTATAAGTGATATCGAACTGACCTAGTTCGATGTTCCATTTGAGTAGCCTACCAGACGTCTCAGGCCGCGTAAGGACCTGTCGTAACGGCTGATCGGTGTACACAGTGATGGAATGAGCCTGGAAATATGGACGGAGCTTCGTTGAGGCAATGACTAAGAAGTAGGCTAATTTCTCCACCTTCGGATAGTTTCTCTCAGCTCCGGTGAGTCGTTTGCTAACATAATAGACCGTTTTCTGAACTCGGTCTTCCTCCCGAACAAGGGCAGCGCTGATTGCATTTTCCGATACTGCCAGGTAAAGATACAACTGTTCATGGTCGACTGGCTTTGAAAGAATCGGCGGTGTGGAAAGATGTTGAACCAGTGATTGGAATGCGCCATCGCATTCCGCAGTCCATTCGAAGTTCCGTTTCCCTTTTCGGATCAAATCGAAAAAAAGGATGCACTTATCGGTGGACTTTGATATAAACCTGCTTAACGCTGCTACCTTTCCGTTTAGACACTGGATGCTTTATAGTTCTTGGAGTTTGCAAATTTCTGATAGCCCAAATCTTCTCGGGGTTGGCTTCTATTCCTCTGGCGTTGACGATGAACCCAAGGAATTTTCCGGATGCGACTCCAAAATGACACTTAAGCGGATTGAGCTTCATCCCGTACCTCCGAAGGATATTGAACATTGACTCCAAGTCTCTAACGTGGTTAATGGAGTATCGTGATTTCACCAGCATATCATGTACATAAACCTCCATGGTCTTCCCGATCTGGTCAGTGAACATCCGGTTGACCAAGCGTCGGTAAGTTGCTCCGGCGTTCTTCAATCTAAAGGGCATGACTTTGTAGCAGTATAGTCCCATATCGGTTACGAAGCTTGTATGCTATTGGTCGGACAAATGCATGGGTATTTGATTGTAGCCCGAGTAGGCGTCCATAAAGGATAATAATTCATGTCCGGCCGTTGAATCTACGAGTTGATCAATTCGAGGAAGTGGAAAACTGTCTTTCGGTCAAGCTTTTTTTAAGTCAGAATAATCGATGCACGTTCTCCATTTCCCATTTGGTTTCCGAACAAGCATAGTGTTGGATACCCACTCCGGGTATAGAGAATCTCGGATAAACCCATTGGCTTTCAACTTATCAACTTCTACTTTAAGGGCGGCAGTTCTCTCTGGATCCATACCACGCCTTTTCTGTTTGACCGGGATATACCGCAGGTCAATATTCAGGGTGTGGCTCGCGATGTCCGGCGAGACCCACACATATCAGAGTGCGTCCAGGCGAATACATCGAGATTCTCCCAGAGAAAGTCAACCAATTCCTGTTGCACTTCTTGGCTCAGCTGAGACGCAACCTTCAACATTCTCGAGTCATCATCATCTTCACCATCGATTGGAACATCATTCGTCAGCTCAGCCGGGGAAGCCTGACTTTCTATAGATTCTTCTTTGTTTTCATTTATCTCAGGTCAAGATCCCTTTGGAATTGGTTGTGGTGCCCGGGCTGAGGCCCAGGCGCCAATTGTCAATTGTTTGCAAAACGGACGCAGAGAGATTCCTCTACGCCCTTTCCTTTCTCTCGTCGCTGCGCCTCGCGCAGCTCCACTACATAACAGGCTCTTCCAGCAGCCTAATCCCCTTGTATAACTCCAATCCCACGATCAGTGGGGAACTTCAAGGTTAAACACCATGGGGCAATCGCTGCCCTGAACTCAGCAAGGGTTGGTCGGCCCAAAAAGGCATTATATGGGTATCCAAAACAACAAACTGTAGAATCTGAAATCTTCAGCACTCTCCAACACCTAATTCCACTGGCAACTCCACCACCCCAGTGGGTACGTTAGCACTTCCATCGAAGCCATGAATTCTAGATTGACAAGGCTTTAAATCTTTGGCTTCCATTTTCATCTGGTCGTACGCTCTCTTAAACAAAATGTTCACAGAACTTCCACTGTCCACCAGGATCCTCTTCATCCAAGCAGGACCAACCTGGGAAGATATGACAAGTGGGTCAATAGTTGGGGCTTCGACCCTATCGGCATCTCGAGTTCTGAATACGATGTCATCCGTCATCGTTCTTTGTAACTTGGCCGGAGCCCCTTCATCAAAACTACTACAACATTGAAAATCAACATGCCTGATCGAATTGGCATATGACTCCATCTCGTTCTAGCTTCGGTCTACTGGATGGGGACCACTACTGACTGTGTTAATAACTACCCTCCCGCCTGTGCGGGCGGGTTCCTCCCGTCTTTCTTGGATTTGCACACGATTTTGATTGGATGGGCCCGCACCACCAGACTGCGGCGCCCGAACAAACTAATCCAGCTTCCTTTCTCTGATTAACTTCTCAATGAGGTCTTGCAAATGTCTACACTCATTGGTATTATGCCCATTACTTTCATGGAATCTACAGAACTTTCCTGTTTAGATCTGCCTCTCCGATGAAGGCTTCGGAGTAGGCTTCTTATACTGCATAGCATTGCAAGTCTGTAGATACACGTTCTCAGTGACATGTTCAGCGGTGTATAAGTACCAAACATCGGAGTCCTACGTCATGGGGTCTGATTCTGATCCCGTTTTCTGCCCTGACTATCACTGTTCCTCGGCTGTTGAGCCTGTTTATTCTGAATATTTAACTGGACTTTCCCTGAAATTTCACCAGACTATTTAACTACAACATTACTCTGAATCCCCTCACTGCTAGGTCTTACATCGTCTTGTTTCCTAGACTGTTTCGCATCCTCGCACCTCAAGAATTGAGTGGCTTTGGAATAGAAACGGTCCAACGTTGCGGGATGTTTCCCAGCTAACCAATTCCAAACTCGGAATCGGGGTCAATCCCCTTAGTCAATGCAATTAAGATCGAATTATCATTAGGGTTACTGATCTCTGCACAAGCAGCAATGAATCTTTCCAAATATCGCCTGAGTGTCTCTCCGGGAGCCTGAGTGACAATGGACAAAGTATTAACGTCTTTAGGTCTAGCGACGTGCATACGAAACTGCTCAACAAACTTAGTAGCCAACTGGTCGAACGAAGAGATCAATCGAGGTGGCAATCGTGTAAACCACATCGTTGCAATGCCCCCCAAAGAGATGGGAAAACTATGGCATTTCACTGCATCATCAGCCCTCACAGCACTCATCGACCATTCGTATTTCAGGATATGCTGATTAGGGTCGGAATTTCCTTCATACATGGGCAGGGTTGGCATCCTGAATCGCCGAGGGGGTTCAGCATATAATATTTCATCCGTGAACGGAGTATGACTTGGGGAGAATCCCCAATCATTATTTATTAAGCCCTGACTCTCGCGAATCATTTGGCGTATCATGTTTGAAAGGTCTGGCATCGGAACATTTTGTGCATGTTGGGCCAAAGTGTGGTCGGGTTCCACATAGAGAGATTGGACCGGGAGCTGTCGACGGTCCGTGTCTCACCTCCTTGGCTCAACGTTTTCTGGGACGTACGGTTCAAGAGTATGCCCCGGTTGGTTACGGGTATCAATCCTATATCAGCGGTAGCGGTGCCAGGGTTATCTGTGGTGTATTGTGGAACAGTGCCTCCTCGGGAGGAGGGTCCAGTATGAAAACTGGCAGAAGGGCCAACTCTTAACTGCCCAACAGTCAATGCTGGCTGGTGATCAATTGCCTATGCGTAATTTCTATCTAGTCTGGGACGGGTAGATCTGTGATTATAATCGGATGAAGCAGAACTTTCAGTGGAAGAGCGAGATGCATGATCCCTTCTGGACCTTCTATGCCTTTGGCGGTCTAGTTGACTAGCCAATTCAGCGTTAACGCGCAACTGCTCAGTTAGCTGTTGCCGGCTTTGGGTCAGTTCCTGGAGTAATGTCTGGAACTCTTGTCTCGTGATCGGGCCTGATGGGTCTGAGTGCTCGGTAGCATCTTGATTAGACGGAGGTACTTGCGCGGGATTCTGTCTCTCCCGGCCTTCCTGATCAGCGGCGGTAGAAGCGGTTCTTGTGCTAACCATCTTGAATATTGAACCCTTTTCCTTAGATTTTTGCAAATCTGAATAGAACGGAAGGAATCTGGTATTGAAATCTGGATCTCTCACTTAGATTTACGCAACCCAGTATCGATGACAGATCTAAGGAGCAGGAGAAAAACTTGGTTTTCTAAGTGAAAGCACCAAAGTGTTTGTATCAAAATTGTGCACAACACTCTTCGGAAGTTTTTGAAGAGATAATAAATGAAGAATGCAAATTAAAAATGAGGATTATCTAACAAAAACTCCAATTAACATAAATGTAAATACAAAGATAAGCGATTTAGAGTGGTTCGGCATGTTGCCTACGTCCACTATGAAGTTTTGGTAGCTTTTATTGATTCTCTTTCAACGATTACAAATGAATACAACAAACAATCAGTGAAATACAACTGGAAATTCGAAATCAATGGTCAAGGTAGGGTGCAAGTCTTGATCCGGCAGAGTCAGGGCGCTTGAGAATCAAAAGATCCCTTTTCTGTTGGCTATGGGGCTCTATTTATAAGCGTAGGAGGCTAAGATTTCGCTCAAACTTCGGGAGACTCGTTCTGGCACGTGAGTGGGCCCATGCGACCAATCTCAGGAAGTTTCGACTCGATCGGTGATCGATACGAAGCCATTTCATATCGATCAAAATGATGCCCAATCGAGCTGAAATTTGGTGGAGACATTCTTCATCATGTATGTAAGCAACTATCAAAATTTCATGGCATTTGGATTAGTGGATCGTGGGATATTTTCGATACGAAATGGGGTTCTCGGTGGCTGATTGGTTCGAATCGATCATTTCGTATCGATGCCTTCGAACCGGTCTTCTCACGTGGATCTCTGATGACGTGGCTCGTGAACTTCGCCTCGATCCGGTCTTCACTCCGGGTTGATCGCGTTGACTCCATGTATTTCGCCCCATTCTTATCATGGAATGACACATCATCCAGGCGTCGTTGACTCAATGGATTCGAAGAAAGCATCAGTTATGGATTCAAACAACAGTTCCATCGATCGACACGAAGTAGCGAATGCTGATGGATACGAAGTAAGCATCATCTGATGGGTTCGAACCAGTAGGGCCTGATGGATTCGAGACTGATGGATGTGAAGGCATCACACTCCAAACCGAGACGATGATGGTGGATTCGAAGGAAGGCTCGAACATGGATACGAAATGCTCTGTCCACATGGGTTCGAAAGGAGGTTCCTTTCATGGGTACGAAGTCCATCGATATGAATGCGATGGATTCGAACACTGCCAACCTGATCGATACGAAGTGATGGGACCTGATCGATGCGAACACGATCGATACGAACTGGACATATTTCGATGGATACGAAATCCATCGAGTCAAAACGGATGGATACGAAACGAGGCAACCTGATGGATACGAAAACATGGTCTTTCCCTTCAACTTACATCCATCATAACTTGAGCATACGAACTCGGATTGACTTGAAACCTTGAACGTCAGCTCTCTTGACTCTGCTTGCCTTGTCTTATCAATTATAGCTCGATCTGGAGCCGGACAAAATTCATCGATATCCATAGCGAACCCATGTGTGCTCGATATCCAGGAAGAGTAATCCTTGGTATCTCGACCTTGCCAAAAGGTGGGATAACTACCGTGTCCAAGTCCGAGCTCGTATGAACAAGTTATTAATGCTAGAAGATTAAATTTCAAAATTTAAATTAAAAACAAAAGAAGGGCATAATTGTAATTACTATTACCTTTCCCACTCAACCCTAAGAACGAAACAACAGAACCACGCACCCAGCTGTCGCCTGCGTTCACGAATCAACTGCTGCCTCTATGACAAGCTACGACCACGCCAACCACCCCTAAAGGAACCGCCTCCACACGTCCTACACCCATCAACCACCCACAATTCCCCACGTCGCTGGTCGACGTCACAAAAATCCAACCCCCACCACCCAATCTAAAACCCTAATCGAATTTTAGACGCCGATCCAACCATCGATAAGCAAAACCAACCGCCCGGATGAAAACCTCTTGCAATTCTCCACAAGTCAGTACTTTTGGATCGATGCATCTTCGTCGTTCATCAACCACCAAAACAGACGATCAAAAATGTTCCATCAAATTTAGGCGAAACCCAAAATCGATTGCTAAAATGAATTATAGATGTAGATTATACTCGTTGGGAGCTTTCCAATGATTTAAATTCAAAAGGGTTTGATGAGTTTGAATTTTCGTTTTGATTTAGAATTTGGGAATTAGGGTTTTGATTGAAACTGAAATTAGGGTTTTGAGTTGCCATTGAGAAGGAGTAGACGAAGATGACAGTACGTATAGAAATATGAAATAAGAAATCCATTGGGGTTTATAATAGCCTATATAAAGGCAGAGATAGATAAGAACGAATGGGTAGATCGAATTGGGTCGAAACGATAATAACGACCTTGAAAGCCCGTTTCTTTCCCAGAAGTAGGTCATCCTATATATCAAAATATAGGTTTTTGATATTTTTATACTTAATTGAACTAGTTTCTAACGCTAATTCCATCGTACATAGAATTTATCTTTCAAAAGCAAATTATATTCATTTAAATTCTTTTAATTGATTACTACGCGTTTCGAGCCCGCACGATCAAACGATAAGTCCGATTGCTATGAAACTTAAAGTCCTATAAATTCACTGTTATAGATCCAATGAAATTGGTTTCATCGAAATCCGAGACAGTGGCCGAGAAGGCTAATTTTCACGTTAATTAAATAAATTATCATTAAATTGATTTAATCATCTTTTAAATTCAACTTTAAAAGTTAACCATTTTACCATCATTGATTACATAGAAATTGATAATCTTTTAATATACAAATTTCCATATTAAATCCAATATTTAAATATTGCAATAATTTCAGTATTCAATTACAAGTGTAATAATTTAATTATATTTTAATTTCAATTTCAATAAAAAAAATTATTTCGATTTACACTCTTATTATTGAATCAACTATTACCATATGAATATAATTAACATTAGTTTACATTTTATTACATACACATTCTACAGTTATTATCCTTTACCATATTAATTGTAATATTTCAATTTCATTAATTCCATTAGTTACCAATTTAGTCCCTTATTTACAATTATAACCAAATTAACTTTATAATTATTTCTATTGATTGAAATTACATTATAATTGTCAATAACATTCAAACGACATTTTAAACCATATTCTAATTATAAGTCTCATTAATAAATCATAAATATTTAATTTTTCACAATATTAAAATTCAAAACCTTATTTAATTTAATATTTTTAGTCGTAAAAATACGGTCGGTACAAGAACGGATAGTTTTTTGCATGGAAATTCTTATACCATTTTATAGTTGCTCCTTGAAAAGCGATTGGGAAAAGCTTGCAGTGAATCGGTCTTGGAGCATTATACAAATCCATTCGTCTTTCAAAGGCTGCAAAGTGATCTTCTGAGTCGGAAGTTCCATCATGCTTCAATGAGGTGATTTGAATGTGAGAAGGGATGCTAATTGCCATTACCTCTTCTTAGAAAGGATTTTTTATAGGATAGCATATTTCTCTGGGCTAGTAATTCCTTTTCCCTTAAGTGTATTCATCATTATTCAGCGTATGAGGTCTTCTTGGTCGGCTTCATTTTTATGGCAACTTTTGTGTTTCTTCGAATTAGGCTATTTGACTGCTTGGGGGACCTGTTTGCTTGACTTTCTTGGTTTAACTCTTGGTCTTTTACCTTATTTGGACGTTGTTCTTCTCCTTCTTCTTCCACAATCTTTTGTGATTCTAGAAATGGAGCTCTTTCAGAAAGTTCTTGCATCACCATCATTTGTTGTGGTTGATTTTGAACTGTAACTTCATTATTCTCTATTCTTATTAAAGTTGATGGTTGTCCGACATCCATATTCTCTAAGTTGAAATTCATATTATTTTCCAAAGTTGATTGTGGCATTACTCCTTCAATTGAAATATTAATATTATTCATGACTCTTTCCATCTTCTTCTTTTGGACGACGTACTATATGCTGTTTATCTATGATGAATGTGATTAGGGATCAGAGGTTCAAGCTCTCTTTCTAGCTCAAAAAATGTAGATAAGAAAACTTGTCAATACTCAAAATTTTAAGTTAAAGTAGGAATAATGCTTTCGAAACCTCCTTTCAAAGGAGCTGAGTTTGCATGAGCTTTTCAGATGAGTAAAAACGGTAAAAAAAAAAACTTATCTTTGGGACCTTTCGACAAAGTCGAAAGGGTAGACTCTCTTACGATAAATCCTTTCGAATGAGCTGATTGAGGACATTTTCAAAACCCCCTTTCGACAAAGACCAACGAGTTTGAGTTAAGATCCAAATATTTTCTGGTAATAGAGGAGTTGGAATGGTTTCGACTCTATCGAAAGGGGTAACACTTGTAGTCTAATGGATTTGAGCTAAGGCTTCTTAAGAAATATAAGAACTAAATATTTCGACGCAGATGAAGGGGGACCTTTCGATTAGTCTGGCTATAGGTAGACATATTCATGAAAAGTAAGGAAATCTGAGTTGCTAGGTAAACACTATTATCATAATCTTCTTTTTATTGAACTCAGTTGTACAAATTGACCAATTCCCTAATTTGATTCGGGAATTGGGGTTTTCAAGTTTAAGAAAAACACAAGTGAGAAGTGGAAGAAATCAGATCCCCATTAACTGACCCCTGGGGTCATATTTATTAGCGTGGGTTTGGACCTTTCGATGCCAATGTAACGGACGGGGATTTTTGACCCTCGAAAATCGACATCAATACGTCCATTGTATAAAATGCCGAGCAGCCAAGCGTTGGAAATACCAGTTCATTAAAGGTGAAGAAGAAATAGGTAGAAGGAAAGAAACGGAATCTCACAATCACAGCAGAACAAAATATAATATATTATAACAGATTTTAAATACGAGAACTGTACTATTAATATACATACCACTGTCAAAGTACAACAATTCAATACATCAAATGGACAATTATAATAACTTGTCCTCACATAGTTGAAATAACCAAGTCCGTGATATACGTCTGAACTCTCCAGCTCGTCTCCTGAGCTCCATAGTATTTTAACCTAAATCTATAATACTCAGTCTGACCTGGGCATTATAATAAAATAACACCTGAGTCAATTTGGAAAACCAGCGTGAGAAAATATGCTCAATTGGAATTATTAACTTTTTCAAAATCCTTTGAAAACAAAGGTATCTCGTAAGACCACGCCACAAATAAACACGGCGGGTTTTTACCTTATGATAACCAAATTTTTTTTATCAAAATCATCTGATATTATAATAGTGTCTATAGGAAGTAAATAGAAAATAGCTGAAACGCTTGCATCTCACATTCCAACATAGTTGGGCACAATCAAAACCATACGACGCTTTTTGGAGAATGGATTCTATCGAATGACTGGGCCATTGGGGTACCGCCTCCCACAGTACACCTCTAGAATAATGTATCGAGGACTACGCCGGGATTCCTTGCTACACAAGACCGATCTACCCAAAACCTGGATAGACCAAATATGTTATCACCCCGGGTGCTTCCACCCTTTACAATCGAGCCTCCTTCCATGCATAAGCATATCCATAATAAATAAGTTTTCGAGGACATCTAGAAAGGTCATAACATACCCTAATTGGGTGCGACTCACTTAGCCTTGATCATCTCCCCTGTTTTAGTCATTCCTGGTTGATGAGGCTCGAGGCTAAGCGTTACCTTTCAAGAACAAAATTCTACTTAGAATGCTCATCGTCCACCAATGGCGATGTTCTGATAGCATTCATCCATACAAGTTATCCTTTGTCTAGACAAACTTAATCACCATCTTCATCATCTTCATGGTATTCATTTGTAATGTTCAAACCGGATCGAAGTGGTTTTCGGATAATTAAACCTAATCCTGGTCTCTTCGAAATGATTAGTGAAATTGGACAAAATTGATAGTTAGTTATTTAACTATCAATACACATCCATAAGCAATCATCAGGCCTTATTATAAATTTTCCCAAAATTATTTTCAAAATATCTTTATAAGTTATATATTTCCAGTACTCCAACATTTGAAAACACTTTTCAAATACTTATATTTTCAACGGAACATTTTCGACCGTTCCCGGTACTTTGAATATTTTCCCCACTTTATTTTATATTCAACACTTAGAAAGTATTCCATTTATTTCCTATTTCTTTTTCTCAAAATCATTTACAATTTTTATTTGTAAATTCCTTAACTAGTTTGTAATGAATTCTATAAATTATGGAATTCTATATTTAATTCCCTTTATATTCCAGCAATAATACCTGCTTCTAATTTTCAATTTCTCTTTGTACTTCTTTATGAATTCTATTTCATTTTTTTGTAGTTCACTTTTATTTAACCACTTCGGGAATTTTCTTACTTTCCTTCCCAATTCTATTTTAAGAATTTCCTTATGAATTTCATATACTGAATAACCCATTTTTAGACTTTTGAGAAGGTTTATAAATAAATTTAAAACATTTCAAAACTCTATACACACATACACACATGTAAATAAAGTTAAGTGTTTTAAAGAAAACTAATAATTATTTATTTTTAAATCATGTTCAATATAATTATCTAAAATATTGAAATACTCTGTATACATCACTTTTCAAAGCAGGTTTAAGAATTTAGGATTTATTAATATATCTTATGTATTTGAAATATTAACTTCTAAGTTATTTAAATACTAAACGGCTTTAAATTACATAGTTTAATAAATAAAAGAAATTTATTTTTTGGAACTAAAACTTAACTTATGGATAAAATATATTATCAAATCTGGATAACCAAAATTTCAATTTATGAATCCTCTTGATTTCCATCACATCACTTACATTTTAGTCTCCTTAACCATTTTCTCTTCAAAATTAGTATCCACTATTTTTTTTCTCACCCTATCTCTGTACTCAAATATAAATTCTTCCTGTAAATTTATATTTCCAATTTATCATCTGATATCGATTTCTTTTATTTATAAACATCGTTTATAAATTTCCTATAACTCCCTTGAGTTTCACTAAAATAATCTCATTTATAAAATTCTATTTTTTATATAAATTCATTTTCTTATAAATTCCGTTTATTTTTGCTAATGTATTTTTAATATCAATTTCAACTTTTTTCTATATTTTTCGAATATCATTTTAAAATCAAGTCTTTAAAAATTTCTTTATATAATTTATTTTAAATTTTCTATTTAAAATATTTTTCTCGCATCATGTAATACGATAAAAAATTCAACATTCTTATTCAAACCAATCTCTTTTAAATAATCCAAATTTCGATATACATATTTTTATATTAAAAATCTCTTTTTAATTCCTTAAAATTTTAAAATAATATTTACGGTATTTAATACACCCAAAATTACCATGCCATTATAACATTTAAAATTTTTACAGCATATGATAATCAAACATTTTATATATATGAAAAATTCTAATATATTTGAGAAATCCAGTTGGATCCCTCCAACCTGTTTTCCTTGCATCCACAAATGTTAGACAACGATAAAAATACCAATCCCACTTTAAGGGGAATATCGCGATATATAGGGCCATCTGCTACTATGCAGGGCACAAAGGGTCGCATCCGCTATAATATGCGGGAATATCACTCCAATACTAATATATATTCTATTATATAGATTTATGTAGTCATCCAACAGATAATTATAAATTTATCAATCAATCAAGCGTCCAATAATTTAAATTCAAACATTTAAATTTAAATATGATAATCCAAATGAGTGAGAAATTCTCGCCTTTGATTTTCAAATTGCAATCTGTCCCAAATTTATATTTTTCTACATAGCCACCTTCGATTTAAACCTCGAATGAATTATATTAAATTTTATTAGCATATGATTTGCTAAAAAAATGTAACTTATTTAAATTTAACAAAACAAAATTTATAAAATTAACTACCTTACCTAACTAGCTTAAGCTCTGACCACTCAAGCAACATGATCTCAACCAAGCCCACAGCTTTGGCATCCCAGCGCTGCCACGTGCCATGTCAGCCAACTATATCGGAACCAAATCGCTGCCAAGCTCGCCAACTCCTCGACTACCGTAACCTCCTTCCTACACGCGTGCGTACACGAGCGCTCGCCTTCCTCGAACTCGCACACACAACCCTAGCTTTGTCGTCAACGCCGTTTCCACCTCGATCGACTTCGAGCTTCCTTCTGCTATCGCATGCACCAGTCTTGAACACTTCCCCTTCTTTCCCAACCGCCTCGACGACTATGATTACCCTCCACGCGAGCGAACCCCCAGCCGCGCCTTCCAGCTGGTCCGCCTTGTCTCGCGCCCCTCACCTCCCTCCTCTCCTGCTATTTCAATTATACGCACGCACTCTCTTTTCGAGTGAATTTGATTTCGTACTTCTTGTTTTTTGAGTGGATAATTGAACTGAAAGTTAAAGAGAGGGAGGACTTACTATTTTAAATCGGTATAAATTTTTCTTTCTTCTATCATTTTGATTTTGAACGAAGCAGAATGGAAAAAGGGGTGTGATATAAAACAATGGAAGAGGTAGTTGTACGTGGTGGCATGTAAGATGAAGGTTATAGTGGTTGAGATGTAGGGGAAAAAGTTTTGATGGAAATATATTTGCCAACTCAAATATATATATATATATATATAATTTAAATTCAAATCGTCTCGATTACATAGCTCAAAATCTCGAACCCCTATCGAGGTGTGCCGCTAGGCATTCATAATGTTATACCCCTATTCCGAGCGCAATGGAAAAGGTTTCAAGTCCTAATTCGATCGTATGGAGAAGATAGCTTTTTGGACCTAACTATTATACTGAATTTTCGATATTAAATTCAACGCGTTTCTATACTATATGGCCAAACGATAACCCTAAACTCTATGAAATTTAAAATCCAATGATAATACGCTATTGCGGATCCAATGGAAATGGTTTCGTCAAATTCCGAGACTTGCCTGGATGGCAATTTTTAAATGTCAATTTGAACAAACTATTTTTAAAATTGAACAGATCTATTTTAAATACAATTTTAACATTTTTATTCTATTCACTATTATTAATATAAATTTTACAAGCCTTCAAATAAATTTTATCGGGCTTAAAACTCAAGATACAATAATTTAACCAATATTCAATTATAAACTTCAATAATTAAATTATCCAATAAATTGCTATATTTAAATTCTGTATTTATTTTATAAATAAACCCAAATTTTCATATTCAAAGTCAATCTATAATTCAAATTCAATATTTAAAACCATTTGAATATTCAAAATCGAGCCGCGAAAAATCTGGGTCTTTACAACCAAGCTATCGACATGTCGAAAGGTCAACCCCTTTGCTTTCGTGAATGTCCACTAAGCCATACCATTCAACCTAGTCGAAAGGATTTTAGTCATCCTTCTATTGTTTCTTAGGGTTAGGCCTCTCTCTTTTGCTTTGTTTCCACTTGACCTTGTCGAAAAGGGTTGCTTGGTGGCCTTTCAACCTTGTAGAAAGGTCTGTTTGTTGCGCTTTTGGGCTTGAATGCTAATGTTCTGAATAAGTTATCCTGGTCCCTAACCTTCGACATTGTCAAAACGTACTTTCTTTTTGGCTTCGAGTGAGTCGAAACACCCCAAAATGGCTTTGTTGTAAATGACCTTCTTTGAAAGCCCATGCCCCGACTGACTTGGAACCTTATGCTTTTGTGGTAACGATCATGTATTTCTTCTTTCATTAGTGAGAGTGGTCCTAACCGTTTCGAAAGGCTATACATGCTTTCGAAAGGGTTACATTGGTTGAATACTTCTCTGGCAAAAGTGAATGAAGGTGAAACAAAGATGTTCTGAATGGTTTGACGCAAAGTGTAGAATTTCTGTTATCCATTGCCTTTGAGAAGTGTCTTTTTAAGTACTTTAGATGTTGTTAACATGTTTTCTATTGCCTGTGAATGGTAACCTCCAACTTTGTCGAAAGCTCTCTTTCAACGCAGTTGAGACGTCCTCCCAACCTATTCGAAAGCTTATGCCTGCGTTTTCCTCCTTATCGAAAGCTGTATTCCCTTAAACCATCTTGTCGCCCTTTGATCTTTATCAATGCTCTCATGTTCCTTCTTTCATACTTTTATTATGGAGAATATTTTATGGATAACACTTAGTTTTAGTAAAAATCAATTTTACATTATTAAACATTACTGGTTGTGACATTTTATTTACACTAATTCTCTTCATCAAAACAATATCACTTTGGATTTATAGAATTTGGTAATGGTTGATATTCCAGCATCATCCATATTCAACTCTATAGTCCAACCATTAAGTCTTTGGTTCAATAATAATAATGATTATTAACTTAAACGCTCCAGCCAGAGACTTTGACTTTGAGTTAATTTGTGTTAACTGTGGTACTAACCTTATATAACTGAGGAGAAGAATTCTTTCTTGGATAGTGCTTCACTTTCAATACTTCCACTCAACCCAACTATAGTCACTCGATGGACGCCGTGCCATGATTTGACTCTAATCAAAGTGGAACTTCCATATTGAAGATCGACGGTATTCTCAAGTCGAGATAACTATATAAATCGGTTTCATTGATATTTTCTGTTTTGACCTTAGTTAAATTAACCAAAAGAAAACTATCGGATGAGTCATTCCGTAGTTATCCAATAACTATCAGTACATGTTAACCCGCCTTTAGCCAAATAAATTTCAACCGGACTTAGAAGATCAAAACAAAGACGAAACGATTCGAAAACTTGCAAGCATACCTACATGGAGCAGATAAACAACTCGAAAAAGTTTCACTCAATTCGAAGCTAAGTGCATAGCTCAATAGTGAGCTATCAATAGATCAGTATCGACCTATCATTTCCCCCCATTCCACTTTCCAAACTCCATACATCTCCTAGACCACTCTGACTACTCGTGATGGAGTGGGTTTTCATGATTTGGATGAGTAATTCAAAGGAATGACAAGGAGAAAGTAATGAATGTAGCTAGTAGAAAGATTACTAAAATCAATCCAAAATCCATAGAAAAGAGCTTGGTACAACTCAACATGAAGACCGAAGATGAATGTGAGTGAAAAAGTTCAACTTGCACCAAAAACCATAGGTCGGTACCGAGCCAAGGACCTTAGACCATTTTGAGCTATACTCTTGACTCGTGGTGCTCTGATTTCTCTTATGCAACTTCGGGCTATCTCCTAGACCTCAGAGCAAGCAGACTTCTAGACTTGTACACCTGTTTCCCTATAAATGCAAGCCTAGGTGCAATCAAAATGGGATTGGACCTTTCTACCATTGAAAACTTCTTCTTCTTTACTCTTATCCTATACCCCTAAAACACTCTAGAAATTTCATTCTAAATGTGAGATCCACTGGATTTTAGTCAGATTTGATATAATCACTGTAATTCGGAGAGAATGCAATGAATAACAAACTATAAAGTAGATGTAGGCCAGAGATTACCGAACCACTGTAAAAATTCTTGTGTGTCCTTTTACTTTTCTGCAACCTTTACTTGCTTTATCTACGATTTCTACTGCTTTTACATATATTTTAAAAGAACCAACGTTTTCATCATATTTCTAGGTGTTGATCCATCTTTTGGGTTAACATTTTGGTGCTTTCACTGAGAAGGAACTACATCCGAAGAGTTGAAGCTTGAATCTAATATTTAGAGAAGATGAAGAGATCTAACACTAGATCTAAGGTTGGAGAAAGCCAACCAGAGCGTGAGGCAGCCAGGAGGTGTCCCCAAATTCTCATCAATCCATCTACATGGCCAAAGAAGAGATAGAGAAAATGTTGATGAAGATGTAGGATGGAGTGATAGTTAGACAATGGGAAATGCTTGAAGGATTTCTCCAAAGGATGGGATAATAAGGAATAGCTAGAGCTGTTGGAATCCAGAACCAAGGACATGGAGCTAATGCAGGAAGATCTAGAGTTGGAGCAGAGAAAATTGGAACGATGCCCCGACAAACAGGGCGACTAGGTACCAGCCCAAACTCATTCGGTGCGGAGAGAACTATACTCAGGGCAATGTTGGTGTCACTGCTGGATGCCAGGAATGGATCATGGTAGAGCTTGAAACGCAAATCAGAATATGGATGAGCAATGGCTGGATGAGTAATGCTAGAGCTTCCCTATAGGAACGGAGGACATAATGAAACTAGAGGAACATGTCAAAACACTAATGTGCATCCAGAAGAGTATGTGCCAAAATATATGTCGGAGTTTCCCTACAAGAGCGGAGGGCAGAATGTCGCTTTTGGTCGAAGATCATCATTGGACATCGAAAACCGAATTACTAAGTTGGTAAGGAGAGTAATAAGGAGCGGACCCCCAGATCAAAGCTTAGATGACGTGAGAACAAATATGTTCACTTCTAATATCCAAATAAAAGGAATCCTCCTAATTTTAAACTTTCGACCCTAGAAATGTACGATAGAAAGTTGGATCTAGCGGTTCATCCGATGAGATACATCTGACATATGAAGTGTTGGGTGCTTCCGAGGAGTTAATGAGGGTGGTGCTTCCCACTATACTTTACGAACTTGGCAAAGATGCGGTTCAGACAACTAGAGAATGGGTCCATAAGCATGTGGACCGATTGGTAAATAAGTTCTTAAGACGGTTTAGAGTTCACGTCTCACGATCAAAGAATGCGATGATGCTATCATGTGTGAAACAAAGGCTCAAAGAGACCTTGAGAAGTTATTTGACAAGATTCAATGCAGTATCCATGATCATCGATAAACCAGATCCATCTATAATCTTAATGGCAGCAGTATTTAGACTCGCGAGTAAGACCGACTTCAAAGTTGCACTGGAAAGGGATCCATCGATGGATCTTGCAAAATTCTACCATGAAGCTAAGAGATATTTGCGTTTGGAAGATGTCGTAGCTGCAGATACTGAAATTAATGACATGGAAGATATAGGACCGTTTGGAGCTGGAAACGAAAAGGACAAAAGAAAGCGAAGAGATGATGATGACTTCGGAGAATTGAAATGGTAGAGGATGGGAACAAAGTTCTCATATTGCACTGAGCTAACAAAGACTCTCGAGAGGGTATATCTGGATACTATGAGGAAGATCCCATATCAGAAGCCAACTAGGAGAGAGTCCAATAATAGGCAGAAAAGATCTGGAAAGTTCTACATCTTCCATGAGCTAGATGGACATGAAAAGAATGAGTGCCAACATCCTCATGATCTGATACAAGAATTGGTTCGAAGCAACCAGTTGCAACGGTACATGAGGAACTGAACTACAATGGTGTAACTGGACCAACCATTATTTATAGTGGACGCATCAAGGAACAACCAGAGATCTGGTCCAAGACTTGAAATCCCATGATCAGGATGGTCGGATGTCAACAACTCCTTTGTTTTTTCTTGATTTAAATAATTAGGATAATAATAGCCTCAGACCGCTTAAATGCGTATGGGCCTAGATTAGTCTCTAGGCACGCTTTAAGTTGGATGTCTGGGATGACTATTTAGGACAATAATAACCTCTGACCGCTTACACGTGTACGAGACCTAGGTTGGTACCTAAGCATGCTCTAGGTCAGATACCTGGGATGGATAATTTGGACTTCTGCTTGTTTGCTTTCATCTGAATATTTGACTTTTGAAAATTCCACACTTAATGTGATGATCGATATTGATTGCTTTTAAATCCCACCTGGAGAGGTGGGATAGGAGTGCAGGGTCCAAGTTCCTTCACCAAAGAGCGAGTGGATGGACTTGTATGATGTTAATCGCTTTAAGTCCCATCCAAAAAGATGAGATTGGAGTGCAGGGTGTAAGTCCCCTCGTCAAAGAGCAAGCAGATGAGCTTATATGTTATTGATTGCTTTCAGTCCTATCCCGAGAGGTAGGTCTAGAGTGTAGGGTGCAAGCTCCCTTGCCGGAGAGGAAGTGACGTGCTTGTACAAAAAATAAGTCTCCTCACCAGAGAGTTAGCGAATGGGCTGGCTTGGTCGTTTTCCTCGTCGGAGAGCGAGCGGATTGGACTCAACAAGAATCCGAAGAGATTGAAACCCTAGATTAGGCGATAGACGATCCAGAGGGATCAAACTCTAGGTAGTGAAATCAACGATCTAGCAAAGCCAAGCCCCAAAATGGATGCAAACATGATAAGGATTTGAACGCCTTAGAGCCAGAGAAAGGAAGATAAGCCCAGGGCGAATGAAGGATGGTTTGGATATGTGGAATGAGACTTTTGGATAATTCACCATGATTGGGATCATTGAATAGCCATAGAGCTCAACTATTGAAGACTGATTCCCAAAACTCGTTCTTGAGTAAAAGACACATTACATTCGAAAGGCATACTTTGGGAGGAAAATGTTAACACGCTTTTTAGCCAAGTTGATTTCAACTGGACTTAGAAGAACCAAAATTGACGAAATGATTCGAAAACATGCAAGCACACATAAATGGAGTAGATAAGCAACTCAGGAAAGTCTCGCGCAATTTGGATCTAAGTCAAAGCTCAATATCGATCTATCCATAGGTCAGTACCGACCTATCATTTCCTCCCATTCCACTTCCCAAACCTATACATCTTCTATACCACTCCGACTACTTGTGATTGAGTGGTTTTTCCATGATTTGGATGAGCAATTACAAAGGATGACGAGAAGAAAGTAAAGAATGCAGCCAGTAGGAAGATCTCTAGAATAAACCCAAAGTTGATAGAAAAGAGCTAAGACTGCAAAGTATCTTTCATTTTCTATCAGAAAAGTGCAAAGCACCTTGCATTTTATATTTTTCAAAAATAAGGATCAAATTTACATATTCATTTTGTAGGGACTTTCCTTATAAGAACATCAAAAAAAGGTCTTGTAACTCTTTCCTTGTAACTAAAACAATGTGGCAGATCCACTCGCAAAAGGACAAACTCAAACGGTTCTAAGAAACCTTATCGAAGGGATGGGATTGAGATTCCATAATTAGCCCCAAGTGCAAGTGGAAGATTGATAGAGTAAGGGGTAGCCCTAGGGGCAATTTTGTATTTTACTTTAAATTGTTAACTCTATAATACAATCTTGTTTGATATAAAAGGCATTATCCTTTCTGTTATATACTTATTATATTATGATACATTAATTAACAATTTAATTTAAGTATATTAAATAGAAAGTCCTTAAATGATATGTTATAGGATAGTAGTTACAATGAATTATAATAATGAGTAATTTATTACATCAAAAATAATATATTATTTTAATATTCCTATTCAAGATGTTTCAAGATAAGATATCCATGCATCCGTAGAGACAAAAGTATGTAATGATATCCAAATGTTGGGTAGTGTATTACCCATGGCACTTAGGGAATCAAGGGGTTATGTACTGATAGTTTTTGGATAACTATGGAATGACTCAATTGAGAGTTTTCTATTGGTCAATATAACTATGGTCAATAAGAGAATCTTTAAGTAATGATATTACACTCTCTTCTCAATATTTGAGAATGCTAATGTGGACACTACACTTTGATTATAGTTAAATCGTGGTATGACATTTGTGGAACGACTATAATTGGGTCTGAGTTAAAGCATTGGATGTAAAACACAATTCAATGGACAATTCATCTCTTCAGTACGATTAATAATAATAATTATTGTTGAACCAATGACATTGTATTTGAACTAACCGAATTTAATGTAGATGATACTGGAATTTCGACCAAAACCAAATTCCATAAATCATAAAGTGATATAATTTTGATGAAGAGAATTTATATAATTAATCATTATTGTCAGTACCACTTAAAATAGTAAAATTGGTTTTCACACAAAAGATTTGTAAACAATAAACTCGGCCAAATTGTCACACAAAGCTAAGTTGACCTGTGAACGTTAATATTTAAATTGTTCGATATTAATTGCTGACTGAATTTATACATACGAGTCACACAACCACATTGGTAGATTCTCTGAAATACTTCATGATTCAGTTGATTTATAATTGCTACAAATTAATTAATATTAATGAAATATTACTTATTTATTTATGTATTGGATGTTATTAGTATTTTCTGGTTAGTAATTAATTGAGTGCGTACATAAAAATTGGTATACGATGTTAAAAAGTATTTAAACTGGATTTAATTATGATTAATTACTAACGATATTGAAGTGTATAAGGGCCTATTATTATGTTATGTATGAATGGCCATAGGTGGAATCAAGGAGGTGATTTTAAAGTTTTAAATACTAGAACTAAGTAAATGAGACTAGAAAATTAAGGAGTAAAATTCTCCCTGGCTAATCTATGAACATCTCATTTCCTCTTTATTGTTAGGTTACTGAATCATCTACATCGCCTCTGCCATAACAGCTACTTCCTATCCCTACCCTACCGAAATTGCTAACCCAAATACTTCATCAAATCAAAATCAAAATCAAAGAGGTTCTCCAAGCAGTTGAATAACTAGAAGCCCGGATCATGATTGAATCTAGGAAATTCAACAAGCCAATGTGCATTTTAAGGCAGCATTTTTAAGGTAACATTCTATTATATATGATACTATGTCATCATGTTATCTAGTTATATTTAAATGAATTAATATACATAATGTGTCATGTTTATTATAGACCTGAAACTTCACTACCTATTGTTTATATTAATTTCTATTTAAAATTTAATAAGTAATAATTTTTATGTACATAATTATGTACGAAATTATATAGTATTTTTTATATTATTAAATATTGAAATTAGCTTTAAACTATTTTAAATTGTTGTATATATACAACCCTTAATTTATAAATATGTATGTATATATTTGTAAATCAATTTTAAATTATGTTTGTCATATTGTTTTCAGCAGCAAATTAAAAAAAAAATTTATAAATGTAGATTGTATATTGCTTTAAACTAATACACACACACATTAATTTGTGTGTATATACATTGTTATCCGATATCTTGACTCGACTATATTGGACTAATTGTGCAAGAAAGATTCAACTGTTGTCAAGAAGGATGACCACAGAGCAATGGTTATAGGACCTAGAAGTAGGGTTCAGATGGTTATATGAAGCCAGGATTGAACGGAGTCAGCAGATAGATGATGTAGGATTCTAGAAATATGGAAGATAGCTTGGACATGCAAGGTATCAGCAAAGGTGATGGCGCATGGATTGGCATAGATGGTTATCAAGGAGATTAGTGTAGTATAATGGAATAAGAGGATGGATCGGCATAAGAATATGAAATAGGAGGGATTGACACCGGAATATGGAATAAGAGGATGGATCAGCATTTTTAGGGATCCCATGGTTTAAAGCTAATGGAATTTAGGGAGCAGGGTATATGGAAAGTAGGCGTCATGGCTTAAGGATCGCATGTTAGAATGGTAGAGGATGAGGGATGGGCATAATCTATTGAGAAGGGTTCAGTAGAAAGCGATTTGCAGGTGGGTTTGAATGAAAGATCAATTAAAAGAATGAGTTCTACTTACTTAACCAGCATCGTATTTAAAGTTCCAACATGTCTAAACATGAAGAAGCCACCATAAGGATCGCTACTCTAGAATCGAGCAATGGATGGATCGTTACCGATCCATCTTCATTACGATTTAGGCTTAACGACCCTTATGGTGAGCCCATATGAATGAGAAGGTCCTGTAGCCAAAGTTTCAGAGAGATTGGTGGTCCTTTTCACCTATAAATACTAGCCCAATGGGTCATTTGGAGTATCTTTACGTTGCTGATTACATAGTTCATTATTGTAATCAATTTTCTTCCTTAATCCTTGTTGTTTGCTATCGTAATCAAGTTAATAGTGAATCGATAAAGAGAGTATTCAAAGTGGATGTAGGCATACAACGCTGAACCACTATAAATCCTGGTGTTCTTATTTATTGTTTTGATTTGCTTATTAGTTTACTCTATTCCTATGTTTTAATTTAGTTTTCTTCATTTAATTCTCTACATGAACCTATTCTTGGGTTTTTGTGACCAATTTGGTTGCAAACATTTTGGTGCTTTCATTGAGAAATCTGATTCTCAGCTTATTAGGATCCCCTTTGCTGCTATTGCATTAGATAAATCCCCCGAGTGGATCCATAGTTTTCATCAAAAACCTGCTTACACTACTTAGATTTGAAAAAAATCTAAACAAGGAGATTGACAATGGTGAGACATACTAGATCCACTTCTTAGAATGTTGATGGAAATGAGACTGTTGGTATTCAACATGGAGACCAAAGCGACCAACCCATAAATTTAAATGTTGATACCGCTGAAGTCCAAAATCCTTCTGATTCTATAATAAGAGCTGAATTTAATAACTTGATGGGGGAGTTGATGGAAAGTTGTAGACGGTTGAATGACCAAATTCAAACCAATATTAACCTGATGGACCGGATAACTCAGCAACAAAGCCGGAACGCCAGAAGGGTTCCCACTCTTTACTCAGCATCGAAAAGTTCAAGCTCGTTGGATGAACACCAGAGGCTTAAGCATCATAGGCTTGAAGGAGAGCGTGCAGAAACATCGGAGCACCATTTGGCAGACCAATATGGTCTGCCAAGATGTCATTGTCGATCTCTCCCTAAGGATCGGTACCGATCCATCCTCCAGAGGAGGGATTCCCTCACTACACATGGGGAATCACATAGGAGCTACTCCAGGAAGCTTGGATGCTAGAGTTCGATTGAATACTGACCAGGTACCTCACCGAAATGATGACGAGATGGAAGTCCAGGGTGCACACCAAGAGGATGGTGGACTATGAAGGTGTGAAACGGCCCGTAGGCATCGATGGGACCATTCATGTAAGGTGGAGTGCGACCACCGCGGTGCACCACCCATCCAAACACTGAATTTGTCGGCAATGGTGTAACATCCCGTATCTAGAGGCCAAAAGCTAAGCGCTATAGATGTTGCAGTCATCTATAGCATTAAATTCTAGTGACAAAATACGGTAATGCTAATTGTATCCATAATATCAGAAGCACTTGAATATGAACAAAATCACAAATTTCCAAAAACAACATTTTTCTGATTATATATCGAAACTATATCATATCCAGGCTACAAAATCCTAAATCGTTTCCCAAGCGTTGATCAAATAAAATTTACAATAATACACCAAGAGCGACATATGACGATGCCCTCTTGGTTGATCAAAGCAATATAGTCATATCTAACTTAATACACAACGAAAATAAACAAAATAATCTATAGTTCCTAAATTAGCTATCTGTCATCCACCTGCTTGTCTTTGGAAGCTTTATTCACTAAAACTACAAAAACCTTAAAACCTCAACCCTCTGCCTACTCAAATCAATTTTGAGCACCCAAGAGTTTAAGTGGAAACAAAACTTCGAGTCTGACATAAACCACAGAGTGAATAATTCTGTTACATCTCTGTTTACTGATATTAAGTGAGACCACAACGCTTAGCAGAACGGGTTTCCCCTCACTAATATCTTTTTCAAAACATAAATTTTGCAAATCCTTTTCTACAACCAAACCGGTTAATCAAACTGATTATATGTAAAAAATAATAGCAAGATCTGTTATGCTATAAACATGTAAAAAATGGACCATCTGCCCGAAATTTGGGCTGACTGCCCTCAAACTGGACTAACTGTCCGCAATCTGGACTAACTGTCCGCAATCTGGACTAACTGTCTTCAAGCTAGGCTAACTTCCCATTTGGTTGACTTGGGCCTACTGGATAACATCAAATGGTCTAAACAAGTATTAGACAAAACTTCTGGACGGTCTGTCTTTAACTTACATCTCCAAGGGTCAACTGGTCCTAATGGTTTTGTGGCTTACCGATAACCTACCTCTATACATAAATATTACGTTTTGTATGTAACCAACATTTTAGTCTTATTTGTGACTAAGCCTTACACACTGGAGTTTTGGACTAAACTAGCTAAGGGCTAATAGCTAATGAGCATAGGGCATGACCCTGCAAAAGTCCTATCTGGTCTTCTAATCTGAGTCATTCTCTTAGGGTTAACCAACCTTTAAATTTTCCTTGAAAAACATTTCCAAATGATTTGATCTTTTAAATCATAGATATACGAGGAAAATATATCATTTTCTTTACTCTAAGCTATTTTGTCATGTTATATATATATATATATATATATATTACTCATAATAATGTTGATGAGATTTAATAAGGATTAGCTATCCTCTCAAAATAAGTTAAAGTCCTTTTTAACTTAAAAAACATAGGCTATTCTGCATATTTATATATTCGAACCTTTGTTTAAAACCTTTAAACAACCCTTTCGAAACCCTTCAAAGTAACACTTTCAAAACCATTCAAAGTAACACTATCGAAACCATTGAAAGTAACTCTTTCAAAACCATTGAAAGTAACTCTTTCAAAACCAATAAAAGTCTTTCCTTTGAAAGCTATAAAACATTAGACATCCTCCTTTAAAACCTTTAAATCTTGCCCTTCAAAAATATAGGAAAATCCTTCCTTTTCAACCCTGTCAAAACCCTAGGAACCGCCCCTTTAGAAACCATTCATAAAAACCTTTCGAAAGCATCAAAACTCAACTCTTTCGAAAAACTTGGGTTCAATTGAAAATATGTTCGAAACCATTCAAAAGTTTACCCCTTCGAAACCTTTGAAACTGTTTCAAACGAAACCATTTGGATTATAACTTCAAGTAGAGAAAAAGGATCAGAAACTCAATAAAGTTGAGAGCATTCTTTTCAAAACCCTTTCCTAAGAAAAGAAGTGATGTTGTTGAAACCATACCTTCGAAAGCACTAGATAGGCGGCCACATTTTTAAAACAAAATAACCCCTTCGAAACCATCTAGATCAAAAGGAAGAAAGCAACAGCTAAAGATTTCGACTTAGTCGAAAGAAATCAATTTAAAACATAGGCGCAACCCAATCAGAACCATTTCCTTTTAAACCATTTTACCCAGTCGAAAGCTAACTAAGTCGAAAGCAACTTAGACGAAAGCAAGCAGGTGCATTTTCCTTTCAAATCAAAGCAAAGCCTCAACCCCTTTGGAACCTCTGGTTTTGACCTTATACCTTCCGCCTATGTTCAATTCACTAAGTACTAATTGCCTGATGCCATTTGCATTGGTTTCGACTATGTCGGAAGCGAAGGTATGGAGGCGGAACCTGGTGCTGAAAGCATCGAAATAGTGAAAAAGTATGTTTATTTGTACTTTTAAACTATTCTTTTATACCTAACATGCCTTGTTTATCTAAATCCGAGTGGTTGCAAGTTTCTCTTTTCAAAAGTGTCGCCTACTTTCCAAATTTAACAAATTTATTTATTTGCAAAAAGCCCCTTCTCCTTCTTTAACTACATAAAATATTTTAGTCTCATAGCTTAAATAATTTTATATAACCATTAAAACACTTAATAAAAATCTGAAAAAATTTCAAAAAATCTCTTTGATATGTTTTCCAATATATAAAAATTTCAAACCCAAACCTTCTAATATTTAACCATAAATAATTTATAATCCAAAATAACATTTTATTGACTAGAAAATTCATATAAATTTCACAAAATTAAGAAAAATATGAAAATTGAAACCCACCTCCAAAATAATATTTCTGGTCTACATAATTTTTTTTAACGGCATTTGGATGTCATTTTATAGATTTTTCATCTTAAAAGCTATCATAAAATCAATACAAATATGCACAAAATCATCAACATGTATATGTAATCATTCCATTATTCAAAAACATGAAAAATCAATGCAAAATACTTCGGAATTCATCTTAAAACCAAAATCATAAAAGATTTGAGATGTAAACATTATTCGTCTTAGCTTTAGAGATTAAGGTGCTTGAGATTTGAATGGATTCGATTTGAATTAGCTTCCTTTAGCTTTTATTAATTTTCTTCCCATTTTCCTTATTAATGGTGGCCGACCTTATGTTTTTAATAGTTTTGAGAAATGATAATAAATGTGTAGGGATACACGACCTAAGGGAATAGATATAGGAATGGCCTCTTTCTTATATTACCCCTCTTATGTATTTCATTTTAATCCTTCTTTTAGTTTATTGATTAAATGGCACGGCTACACATTAATTAAATCAAATCTCAATCCCCTAATCAACACATCATTTATTTTATTTAGCTAATTAAATATCCTAAATAATGTTATCGATAATCTGGGGTTTTACCAATGGTCAGACAAGAGAGAACCAAGGTTTGACTAATGATGCCTGGGGGATTTCAAGGAGCCATACCCCATTTACTAAAAATGTTTTGCATGCATAATATCCGAGGAGGCTCAACATGCCATTAATGCCTGCCTATGAGGGGAAGACCGACCCCATGCAGCATATTATGAGATACGAATGGCTGATGGATTCTATAAGAGCCAATAACGAAACCAAGTGCAGTGCTTTCCCACAACACTTTTCAGGATAGCAACGATGTGGCTCATAGGATTACCTTCGCAGTCAATTTTGAGATTCGATGAGCTGGCAGCCAAGTTTGTAGAACAATGTCGAATGCACGCAGTTCGTCCTAAATATGTCATGTCCCTTTCCATTGTGATTCAGGCCCCAGGAGAATCGTTAAAAAACTATTTAGAAAGATTCATACGACCACTATGGATGTTAGTAACCCAAATGATCATGCTATACTTATGGCCGCGACGAGAGGGATTGATCCGGGATTTGAATTTGGTGATTAGCTAGCTGGAAAACCGCCTACCACATTGGAGCGCTTCTATTCAAAGGTAGCTCAGTTCTTGAGGAAAGAGGAGGTCAGGTCCTACAGGAAATAGAGCATTGCAGGACTGAATGGAGAAGCAATGTAGAGTAATATTGCAATAAAATAGTCTGACGGTAGTTCCAAGAAAGTTCGGGTGAATGTTCAGAATAAGCCGAATCAATAGAAGAAAGATGGAGACAAGAATCGAGAGTGGGAGAGGGATTTTGGAAAATTAAAGCTCAAGATTCCTATGTATGAAAATTACACACCGCTAAACACGTCCCTGGAGAACATTTATCTATCCACTTGCAATATCATGTAGTATAGGAAGCCGCAACCAAAAGAGTCGACAAAGAGACAAAAGCAGACTGGGAAGTAATATCTGTTTCACGAATGTTATGGACACAATACGAATGAATGTAGGCACCTCCAGGATGTCATATAAAAATTAATTCGAGAAAAGAAGTTGCAGTAGTTTGTGAAAACTCCATAAGATGGCAGATAGGGGACATCCGATCACAATCAAGGGCAAGCTCCATGTAGGGCTGAGGAGCCTGCGTGGATAGGTGGAACACTAGTAATAAACATGACAGTTGGAGGACCGCACCCTGTGGATAGGAGTTGGCAAGAAATGGAGCATTATGCTAGCACAATAAGGCATGTAGACTTTGAATATTGTTCGAATATGGAGGATGAAGTTGCAGCAAAGCAATAACACACTATGGCAGATGATATTGTATTTAGAAGCAGGGATGTAGATAAGTAGAGGCCCTTACAATTGACCCAATGGTAATTTCTGCCATGATTGGCCCTGCTTTGGTGAGAAGGATTTTAATTGATTATGGAAGGTGGGTGAATATAATTTTCAAGAAGGAGTATGATCAGATGAGAATGGAGGCCAAAGATTTAAAACCGTCTAAATCTCATGTACATGGTTTTATGATACTGAGGCTGTTGGTTATATGGAGTTGCCTGTTGAATTGGGAGAAAGTGAATGTAGGAGAGTGCGGATCCTACCGTTTAATGTTTTGGTTGTTGATTCGTCGTACAATGTTTTTCTCGGCCGATCAGCCTTGGCTGAATTTTGGGCAGCTCTTGCCCCGTGATGTTTAACTTTAAAGTTTCTAATGGACAATGGTGTAGGAGCTGTTCATGTTGATCAGGCGACTGGATGTGCCTGTTATGTAGCTGCGTTGAGGGAAGCTCAACGCAAGGAGAAGGGAAAGCATGTGGACAAATCTGTCGGCATCCAAGTTACCGAAGATTGACAATTGGTGCCTGAGCCTTAGCTTTGGCACCACAGTTGGTTCTATAGAGTTATAGATCCGAGGGTGACAAGGATAAGCCCAAAGAGACTAAGGTTGCACCAGTTGAGCTGATGATTGATATCATGGTCAGCCACGATGACCCATCACAAGTCTTGAACATTAGGTCATAGCTCAGCCCCTAAAAAATGAAAGAACGTACTAGTTTTCTCCGAGTGAATTTAGATGTATTTGCTTGGATTCATTTTGACATGTGTGGGATCTCGCCTGCCATTGCGAGCCATGCATTGAATATGGATCCAAAGTATGTTCCGGTGAAGCAGAAAAGACAAGACATGTATTTGGAGAGATCTGTTGCTCTTAAAGAGGAGGTGAATAAATCAAAAGTCAACAGGTTTATCCACAATCCCCTCTATCCCGAGTGGGCATCTAATCCCGTGCTTGTGAAAAAGGCGAATGGAAAATGGAGAACGTGCATCGATTATTCAGATTTGAACACAGCATGTCCAAAAGACTGTTTTCCCCTTCCCAGGATTGATCAGCTAGTTGATTCAACTGCAGGACATGAATTGTTATCGTTTATGCATGTGTATTCGGGGTATAACTAAATCCAAATGCATATCACTGATCAGAAGCACACTATTTTTTTTACAGATGTCAGATTGTATTGTTACGTGGTAATGCTGTTGACATTGAAGAATTCCAGAGCAACTTAGCAGTGTTTGGTTAATAGGATGTTTAGGGATCATATTGGAAAGACAATGGAAGTGTATGTGGATGATATGTTCATGAAGTCTCGACAATCAAATGACCACATCAAAGACTTGGCAGAAATGTTCAACGTCTCCCGTTATTCCTAAATGAAAATCAATCCTTCAAAATGTTCATTTGGTGTGGGATAAGGAAAGTTTTTGGGCTTTATATTCAATGCTCGTGGAATAGAAGCTAATCTCAAGAAGATCCAGGCTATTCGAAATATCCAAGCGCCAAGGACTACTAAGCAAGTGCAGAGTCTAAATGGAAAGGTTGCCAATTTGAGTCAGTTTATCTCTAGAGCTACTGACAAACGCATTCCTTTTTTTGATCTGATTAAAAAGGGAAAAAGAAACTTTGAATGGACGTAGGATTATAAAGACATGTCCAAGCTCTGGTGAATCACTTGGAGAGACCTCTTATTCTGTCAAAATCGGTGGATCATGAGGAGTTGTTTATTTATTTGATTGTAGCAGCATATGCTATAAGTGTCGCCCTATTTCGTAAGGAAAATCGGATCTAGAGGCCAATGTATTACATCAGTAAACGACTAATAGGAGCAGAAAGGAATTATCCAAAAATAGAGAAACTAGCGTACTGCTTGCTAATTGCATCACGAAAGCTTCGCTCGGACTTTCAGGAACATTTGATCAATGTTTACATTGACCGACCATTACGATAGGTCTTACAGCGACCTGAGACGTCTATGAGGTTGCTCAAGTGGAACATTGAGCTCAGCCAATTCGACATTACTTATCTCCCTCGGAGGCCTATCCAAGGACAGGCTTTGGCAGACTTCATAGCAGAGTTTACTGTGCAAGATGATCTTATAGAAGGAACTAAAATCCCCATTGTACTATGGAAGTTATATACTGATGGAGCGCCCAATGATTACTGCTTTGGAGCTGGGATTTTTTTTGTAACTCTTTAGAATCGGTCGGTTTGTTATGCTTTGAAGCTTGATTTCCCAGCAACAAATAACAAAGCTGAATATGAAGTCCTGATTGCTAGACCTAAACTCGCCAAAGAACTTGGAGTTAAATCTCTTGGAATCCTTTGTGATTTGCAATTGGTAGTGTATCAAGTTAGAGGGAACTAGCAGGCTAGGGGAAAATGGCTTGCCTCTTGTCTTACCCGAGTTTATGAGTTGTTAACTGAATTTTAATACTACGACATTTAACATATTCCACAAGATCAAAACAGAGAGGTGGATTTATTGGCAAAGCTCCCTAGCACAAGCGATGCATAGTTGATGAGTTTGGTACTAGTTGAAGTATTAAATATCCTAAGTATAAACATATGGAAATCGATCAAACACTAGAGGCGGAATCCGAAAGGGAATCGTGGATGACTCCAATTAAAGATTATTTACTACACGGGGTCCTGCCTGATAAATGAAATGAAAAGCGACGGGTCCTTCGAAAAACTTCACGATATATTATGCAAGAAGGAGTCATGTATAGGAAAGGTTTTTCAGTCTTCTTACTCTGTTGTATTGCTAACGATGAGATCAAACGCATTTTGAAAGAAGTTCATGAAGGAGAATGCAGTGATTGCACTGGGGGGGCAAACTCTAGCAAAGAAGATACTACGTTATGGGTATTATTGGCCAATCCTAAACGTAGACGCTGCTGATTATGTAAGATGATATGTGATAAATGCCAATTATATGCGAAAGTCATACGAGCTTTGCTAATGGAAATCACACAGATGGTCAGTCCATGGCCATTCACCATGAGGTACTGACATCATCGGCTCTTTACCCATTTCTAAAGGTGGTGCGAAGTACGCTATTATGGTTGTTGATTACTTTAGTAAATGAGCCGAGGCAGAACCTTTAGCTACAATCATAACCAAGAAAGTAATCAAATTTGTCGTCTGAAACATCATATGTCGCTTTAGTCTTCCACGAACCATAGTAACAGATAATGGGACTTAATTCTGCAGTACTAAGTTTAAAGACTTCTTCTGAAGATACCGCATTGAAAAGAGATTTGCAGCGGTTGCTCACCCATAGGAAAATGGATAGGTTGAAGATGTAAATAAGATTATCAAATCAATTCTGAAAAAGCGTTTGGAGAAGGCTAGAGGCAAGTGGGTGGATGAAATTCTACGGCACTTTGGGCCTACAGAACCACTCACAAGTCCGCGATTGGCCATACTCCATTCACTCTTGCTTACGATTCTGAAGCCATTATTCCAATAGAACTCGAAGTCCCTTCTCATCGAGTGACTTACTATGATCCCAAAACAAATAAAGATATTCTCTTAGAATCTTTAGACTTTATAGATGAGAAACACGAGGAATTCAATTTGAAAGCGACTGCACACCGATATCGAGTCGCTCGGTGTTATAAATCTAAAGTGCAATCAAGGACCTTCTAAATTGGCGATCTCATCCTGAAACGGGTTTTCCCTACCCCGTCACACATGATTCCAGTTTGGGAAGGAACGCATGTCATTGAACAGAGGCTTGAAGAAGGAACTTTCAAGCTAGGGACTGTCGATGGCATTACATTTCCGGGTGCGTGGAACAACGAGAGTTTATGACACTATTTCACTTAGATTATTTTGTTTACATTTCAGTTCTGTTTGCTTTTAGAGTTTTGGTTTAGCATTTAATTTTTCGAATATGTAGCTAGACAGATTATTTTTTTCCCTTCCATTTAATGAAAAAGTTTCAAGCTTCCTTTGCAGTTATGATTGTTATTACATTGTATGCTAAGTACATAATGAAACTGATTGATATCGATATATGCGAACAGGTTCCCTGAGTTTGACATCAGTCGATCGTGATAACCCTCAATGGGATCAAACAAGACGAGCTCAGTCAATTTTCTCACTTAACAATTCTTGTACGTGATCAGAGAATGGACCACACAATAAGGAACAAATGTGGTCAACAATCTGGAGATTAAAAAATTCCTGCCCGAACAATGGGACTGAAATAAAACCAATCAACCAAAAGGAGTACAACCTTATTGCTCTCAAAACAACTCTAAGTCCCTAGAGTGTGGAATAAAGTATAAACATAAATCAGGCGGATACTGATTGCCCACAAAATAACTCCATGTCCCAGAGAACGACTAGAATATAACAACAAATAGATGAGTGGATTTTAACCATTCTCTATTCCACAAACTCTGTGAAAAGATAAGTGGATTTCGACCATTCTCTAATCCACAAACTCCATGAATAGATGAGTGAATTTCGACCGTTCTCTATTCCACAAAATCCATGAATAGATGAGTGGATTTCGACCGTTCTTAATTCCACAAACCCCGTGAATAGGTGAGTGGATTTCGACCGTTTTCTATTCCACAAACTCCATGAATATATGAGTGGGTTTCGACCTTTTCTATTCCATAAACTCCATGAATAGATGAGTGGGTTTCGACTATTCTCTATCCTATAAACTTCAGCATGAAATCGACATGAGGAGTATAGTCTCGTTAAGGATGGGATTCGACCATCCGACTTAAGGCCTCACCAAAATAGGGGATTGTTAATAAAATTCATAAGCAATCAATTACAAGTAAATTAAATGTAAATAGTCATTCAACTATTTAAATAACAGTTCACACAAAGCATAGCCGAAAACAAAAACTTCATTTACAGATGCCAAAATTTCGATACAAATTATGTCAAAAGATCAGGATTCATACCTATACAACTACGACTGGTGAAAGAAATAATTATGCAAACCATATACAATGACATGAAGCAACAAGTACTTCTTCAATTTTCTTTCTCTTTTGGATTTTTTACGGGTGGAGCCACTCGTACCTCACTTTCGAGACCCTATACCACCTTTGACGGGAGATCTTTCTGAAGCCGAGGGGAGTTCACTAGCGACAGACCTGTCGGATAGGATGACTTGCAGAAGCCTTGAAAAATTGAAGTTTTGCAGCAGCCAGATCCGAAGGCTAGTTTCCGCAAAAAACCTCCCTCACTAATTGTTCCTCATTAAAGTTAGCTTCATCTTGTTCTTTCATTTCATCTTAACAATATGCTCCAAAGCTTCAGCAAGCGATTTTTCGCCAAGAAAACTTAAGTCACGGTGGATCAGGACTTTAGCATTGTATTCTATGATCAGTGGATCAAATAAGTCCTTGATCTCATTCCTACCGGACTCCATGGTGGCTTCCACTCGGGAGTTGACCTGTTCGATTATTTCTTTTTTGCCTTCTTCTCGAGCCTCTTCTTCGAGAGCTTCAATTTTAGCAAATTGTTTGTCAAGTTTTTCCTTCACGCCTCTAGCGTCAACAACCTCTTTGCAATACTTTCGCGATTCTTCCTGGGCTTCGATCTTTTCCTCCCTTTCCTTCTTTAGCAATTCTTAAAGTTCCTAAACATGGCTGGCTAAAGCATATTTCTCCTTATGCAAGGAGTCCTTTTCTAAAGCGATTGTCCAGCTACGATGAAGTGCCATGTCGAGTTATTTTTATAAGAAATTTCTAGATGGCTTACTTCCTCTGCCGTCTTCTTGGCTCTCTTTTCTACTTCAGCAGATTGGGTTTTAATTTCAAGCAACTCAACGTCTTGGTGCTTGATTATATCCTTGTCGTGTATTTCTTCCAACTTGAGATGGTCTATTTCATGTTGCCACTAGACAGAAATTTCAAAGACTTTTTTTGCTATGTGTGTGAATGATTCATGTTGCACAAACACGTCGTTCACACACGCTATTTAAATTTACTTGGCATGTACTGGGATTACATGAATAGAGGGAAGGAATTTAAGATCATAAAAGCAAATTTTCGAAAAAGTGGCCTTGAGCTCGGCCAGTTTCTCTACCGTGGAAGCATCAGGAGCAGAGGCTGCCAAGGGTGTTTCGGAGGAAGCGAGAGGGTATTTGTTAGAACGGTGCTCGTGAGATTGTTTGGAGCTTGAAGTGCCGGAATGTGGCTCATGAGACGCGACGATATGAGGACCACGATGGGAAGGTTGCTCTTTACTTTAAGTAGGAAAATTAGACTGCTCACTTTGTCGAGATATGTGAGTGGGATTTGTGTTTGGAAGAAGTAGAAGACTCCCTTGAGTGATAATTTTTGTCTCGTCCCTCGTCCTTTTCTCTATGTCGGGTGTACTTGGAATCCCGGCTTGGTCTATGGTATGCTGAGGAGCTTCGAAGATTATCAAAGACTCTCGATTGAGACATTGCACCTGTAGAGACCAAATAAAAGCGTATTAGAAATTTTCATATAAGTGAATAATAACAAGTGTATAGTGGGATGCAAGTGATTGTGAGTGTCCTAGTGTTCCCCTCAGCAGACCGGTGACAGTAGCGTTATGTTCTCCCCTTTATTAGAAGGTCGAACGCCTTTGCCGCTTCTAGTGGGAGAGTTAAGTTCTTCAATGTTAATGTTTGTAAAGTCGTAAAACACGATGTCGTCCGGAATAGGAAGACTAGAGAGTCCTTTTAACGAACTTTCCAAATGTTGAGAAGATGATTCCTCTTTTAGAGGAGTAATAACAATCTCTGGGTTCGATGCTGTCTTTCTTCTATATAGCCTATACGCCAACTCTTTTTTCTTCTTGTAGGTGTTTAGGATTGTCAGACTTGCGATGGTTCAACCAAGGCGCTTTTCTGAGGCTTGCATCGACATCTCCCAGTTTTTCGACTAGAGGATCTTTAATCTCCCCCTCCTCAATATCTTCCCAAGTCCCCTCAACAGGGTACAGGATGGGGTTATCTGTGTCCTCTCTTCGTTCGGCAATATTATTTGGTAATGTTGTGCTTCTAGGAAGTCCGATCCTGCGGCGGTCTTCCAACAAACCAAACAAAGATAACAATTCATCGATTACAAGGAATTTTATGTCCTTATCCTCAACAGAGATAGCATGGATGGCAACGATGGCCCTAGAAAAATTAGCACCTTCAGGGCATTGGCGAACGCCCGAAAGAACTCCGGATGTTAGTTGATTCAAAGGAAAAGATATGACTTGGGTCAGTAAACTTGAAGCAAAAGTGGAAGAAGTACTTACTTCCTTCTAACCACCATCTTGCGAATCCAAGAGGGCATCATACATAGAACCGTTTATGTTTAAACAATGTAAGTTTGTTCTAAGCGTCTATCAAAACTTGGTAATTTCACAAAGGCTCGAGGAAGACGTAAGAAGGGCTTCCCAATCGTCTTTTAAAATTACGAATGAATTTAATGTCTTCAGGAGTAGGCGGATGGAATAGAACATTCATGAATAGCAAGAAAGGCTCGTGAATAAAAGCATAACTGTTGGGAGGCAGTTGGGTAGGGGCGATCCCGAGATATCTCAACATCTCTTGGATAAAAGAATTAAAAGGCAGAACGCATCCAGCCCAGCACATAAACTTGTTGCATTCTATATACCCTATTGGAGGGCAAGTGCGGTCTATCATGCCTTGTAGGAACTAAGACATCTTCTAACGGAATTCCGTGGATTGAGCATAACCGGCAAAGAGCAGCTTCGGTAATTCAAGAAGCTTGTGAATCCACTGGATTACCAAGAAGAATAGCACCCTCTGCAGCATCAGAGGCAAGGACTATATCTTTTGTTGGAAGGACTCGGACATTGGATAAAAGATTAGCTTGTAGATTAGAGACCATTGTTTGCTCCACATGATGGCTTGGAGAAGGCCTTCTATATATAGTTGCGGAACTTGATTTTGTTTCAGAACCAATGTGTCGTGTCGCCGAATAAGAAGACATGTTAACTGAATGCTTCGAGCATTGGAGATCTATATCAGTTATACTCAATAGATAATTGAGACTAGAAAAATAACATGTTCCCTCCGTGTTAAGTGTGAACCAGTGTAGTGTGAAATAGACATAAGCAGTTTGAAATCAAAAAGGCAAAAAAGAAACAACGAGACTTGGAGTTTTGTCCAGAGAGGCCGTCATCGCTGGCTTTCTCAATTGGCAAGAAAATTGATTGGTAACGAAGGCATTGAGATCGACTATCGGCACGTCAAATTATAAAGTCTGTTACTTAAGTTGATTAGCAAGTTTATTACTTAGTCCATATTGAGAATTCTAGAAGTTTGGTTGATCAATTTCAAGTTTAATAGTTCAAGTATGCATGTTATATTGTTCATTGTCATGTTATGTTCGTGTCCAAAAAGGTAAACTAGCATTGAATTTTCAAATGAATTGGATTGGATTAGTCAATAACGTTAATGTCGATCCCTTAAATTCATTATCAATCCCTTCCCTAAGACCTCCCTACTGATCCCTCGATTGAACACTACTATATCGAACCCTATGCCATAGTAGGGAATGTCGATCCCTACATCACTATCCAATGCCGATCCATTCTCGAAGAACTCCCTACTGATCCCTCCACTGGACCACAGCTACAGATCCCTCCATCAGAAGCTCTTGGCACCGATCCCTACCATATAACGATCCCTCTCTAAACTATTCTTCTCTAAACCTAGCCTTCAACCTCCGTTCGCTCCATCATCTCCACAACTAAAAACACCGAACGACCAAGGCCATCTCCTCTTTCTCTCTCTCTCGCATCCTGACACAACCCATCAATCCATCTACGCACGAAAAATGTTCACCATTACTTTCTCAAACACTCACTAACAATTTAAGGTTAAAGAAATTGTCGTGTAGTTAGAAAGAGACTCACAGATTCGTACCTATATCAATATGCGGAGGTGCGAGCTAAAATAGGGATGAACATTTTAGGATTATCAAATCGCAAGTGAAAGGGAGGAAACTTTGTGGTACGGCTTGAATCAAAGTTGGATGTGAGGTTAAAAGTTCAAGGGACCTGTGTTCGGAAAGGAAGGCTTAAGCAAAGGCCTATGGGATGAAAGAAGTGAAGAAAGAAATGAAGGAAGGTTTATATACATGGGTATGAAAAAGGAATTGGCCAAAGAGTTGAACGAGTCAAAGGTAAGGAGGGATCGACATTATGGCATGTCGTTCCCTATTAGTATAGCCTCAGCAATGGATGAGCATGTTGAATGCTGATCACTACACATATATAAAAAAAGAGAAAAAAAACAACGATGATGAAAAAAATGAAAAATGAAAATGAAAAATGAAAAAAAGATAAATGATGGACAAGTGAAAAGTGAACGACGATAGTACACATGAAGTTTTGACTGCAAACGCGAACATACAAAACACTGTGAAAATTGGCAATGACCTGTCAACGTTCGAACACGTCCGGGAGCCAACAACAGAAACATGTATACGAGTATGCATGGGAATAGTTTAAAAGTTCAACATCTTGAAATCAACAAAAATTGCAATCAAACCTAAAACTTTCAAGTTCGATGATGGATCAGAGAATAAAAGGCTTATGAGTCCCGGATGACCGGATTTGTATATACTGACGAAATACGACATCGGACTTATATACTGAAAGTCAACCAAAGGTCTTAATGATCAACGGAGAATTCAATGCCTTGGAAAATGATTCGGCAAAGGAATAACAGTCAGTCATGAAGCTAGATGGACTTATTTCCAATGATTTAGATTTTTTTTCGATTCAAAGCACGTCATGTTACTCACAATACATACTTTGGGAGGCAAGTGTTATCCGGTATCCTGACCCAGCTATATTGGACTGATTGCGCAAGACAGATTCAACTGTTTTCAAGAAGGATGACCATGGAGCAATGGCATAGGACTTGGAAGTAGAGTTCAGATGTTTATATGAAGCTAGGATGGACTGAGTCGGTAGATAGACGATGTAGGATGCTAGGAATATGGAAGGTAGCTTGGATAGGAAGGGATCGACATAGGTGATGGCACATGGATCGGCATAGATAGTTATCGAGGGATCAACATAGTATAATGGAATAAGAGGATGGATCGGTATAGCCTAATTAAAGAGGATGGATAGGTATAGGAACATGGAATAGAAGGGATCAGTATCGAAACATGGAATAAGAGGATGGATTATCATATCTGGGGATCCCTTGGTTTAAAGCTAATGGAATTTGGGAAGTAGAGTATATGGACCCTAGGTGCCATGCCCTAGGGATCACATGTTAGAATATCAGAGGATGAGGGATCGACATGATTTGTCAAGAAGGGTTCGGCAGAGAGCGATTTACAGGTGGGTTCGAATAAAAGATCAATCAAAAGCATGAGTTAGACATACTTAATCTGCATAATATTTGAAGTACCGACATGTCTAAACATAAAGAAGCCACCATAAGGATCGCTGCTCTAGAATCGACCAATCGATGGATCGGTACCGATCCATCTTCATCAAGATTTGTCCCTAGTGACCCCTATAGTGGGCCTACATGAATAAGAAGGTCATGTAGCTGAAGTTTCAGAGAGATTGATGGTCGCCTTCACCTATAAATACTGGCTGATAACAAGAAAACTTGTTAAAACCCTAAAGTAAATTTGAGGAAAGAGGTTGATCCCTTTTAAGCTTCTCTAGTTAAGTTGAGGAGATAGGTAGATGTGTATTCTCATTGGTTGAACTTTCGAATTAGATGAAGATTTTCTTGTATCAACCTTTCGACCTGGTTGAAACACATAATTTCCTTTGTTCTCAACCTTTCAAGCTCATTGGAGTTGTATGGCTATTCCATCGAAAGCCTTCCTTTCGAAGCAATTGCGAGACACAAAATGAATAGCTTTATGAATCTCAGGATAAGGTTTGACTTAGTGGGTTTCGACCCTGTCGACAGCTAGGTTATTTGATGACTTAGGCTTTTTCTTTTGAGAAATAAGGTAAATCCAGTTGAGATTGAGGTTTCGACCTTGTCAAAAGTTGGAGTCTTAAGTGTTTTGGGTTTGGATTGGGAATCAAAGATAAAACTGGTTTGGTATAAGGTTTCGATCTACTGGACAGTAAAAGTCCATTGAAAGGTGGTTAATTGTCTATAACTGGAATAAAAAACTTAAGAAAGCGAATGTTTTGACCCAGTCGGAAGAGACCTTTCGATGTGGTTGGCACCTGTAACACAAGATTAGATCTGATAAAAGCTTGTGAAACAACTAAGTAATTAAAGATATTGAAGGCTTCCCTTTCGCAACTCAACAAAGTCTTTATTTCTCAATTTCCCCAATTCAATTTACAAATTAGGGTTACAACTTTTTAGAATTAGGAAAATACAAGTGTAGAATCCATGAGTTCGGATCCCCAAAACATGACCCCTTGGGTCTTATTTATAGGTGCGGGTCAGCACCTTTCAACCCCAATGCTTTCGACCCGATCAAAAGGCGGTCGTCGTATTTTCTTTAGAATGCTTCCACCTTTTCCAAAAGTGATGGTTGCACCTTTCTTCTCTATGTTGCTTTGTAGGGGATTTCGACTCAATCGATGAGTTATATCCAGGGGTTTCGAAGGTGTTGCAATTTTGATGGTTTCGACTCTGTTAGTTGCTCATGAACTTTTTCTTGTGACTTGATGTGGAACCTCCCTTAGATAGTTATGGCTTCGACCAGTTCGAAAGGCTTGGTTAGGCTTTCAGAAGGGTTGTTCTGACCAATGTATGTTTCTGAGTGGTTTGAGTGAAGGCGAAACCTTTGGTTTCGAAAGGTTTGGCGTGTATATGAAGAGTTATCCTTCTTTGTCTTCGAAAGGTGTTGCTTTAACTCATTCAAAATATCTTCATGCATGTGGAATCATCTGCCGCGAAAGGTGGACATTGAATCGGAAGGGTGCTTTTGACCCTTTCGACCCCTTTGACAGGTTGAGAATATTCTGAACTTTGGCTGTAGCATCATTTCGACCCCTTCGAAAGGCTGTGAAACTTCTATACTTTAGATTTAGCATCCCTTTGACTCCTTCGAAAGGACTTGCTGGAGTGTTTTCTTCTTGTTCATCCTTGTCTTTTGTTTGAACTGGTTTTGACAAGGTGGAAAGGATATTTGGCAGTAACACTGGCCAAGAGGGTCATTTGGTGGATCTTTACGCTGTTGGTTACATAGTTCTTTATTGTAATCAACTTTCTTTCTTACTTCTTGCTATTTGATATTGTAATCAAGTTAATAATGAATCAATAAAGAAATATTCAAAGTAGACGTAGGCATACGACACCGAACCACTATAAATCATGGTGTTCTTGTTTACTGTTTTGATTTGCTTTTAGTTTACTCTATTCCTCTATTTTAACTTAGTTTTCTTCATTTACTTCTCTACACAAACCTATTCTTGGGTGTTTGTGCCAATTTGGTTGCAAACATGTATTCATTGTAAATTAATATTTTAATTTTGTAAAATTATGTTTTGATTAATACATAGGAATTAATAATAAGTTCTATTTTCCGAAAGGCATTTGAAAAAATATATAGCATATTTTATTAAATAAATGATTCAGTGTAAATTAAATTATATATATACTCAAAATATTTATTATCATAAATTACACCTCATTTACCTATATAATAATTTTATTTTGAATTTTAATATATTAAACATATATTAAATTACAGATCCAGATCTACTTTAGATAATTTTACTAAGTAAACAATAAGGTATATTGAAAATGATTCAAAAATTTGAAAATTATCGACATAAAGTCAAATAGTTTGATTTTATTAAAATAATTATTTAATTATTATGTTTATATATATAATTTTAAATAATAATTTTGACAGCCAATGCGTATATAAAAGGGCAAATGTATTGTTGTAGTGTAATTTCCAACACCTATAAATAGTCACATTAACCATATACACTTCTTAAAAGTTTCATGTGCACTTTACACATGTAGGTGTATTTGATACACTTATAATGTTATAATTAAATTTGTGTTAAATTAAAACTTTTATAAATAATAAAATAAACAAAGATTTAGTTTAAAATATTTTAGATTAGATATGAAATCAATCAGACTTCGTAGGCCCAACAAATATCTAAAATCGAATTTGTATTAAGTTCACCAATTTAACCCGTTGCGACCCGACTTTGTTCCTTTAGATCAACGCGAAGAGAGCTTGGTGAAGAAATCAACGCTATCATGAAATTTGGAGTTTTGAAGGCAGAAAAATTCTAAACAGCAAAAGAGATGGAGAATCTACATAAAATCGAAGAGGATACAAGCCTAATCGATGAGTGAGATTCTTCTTATTTAAGTATATAATGTTAAGACGTAATAATTCGCTTCTTATGGTATTAAATCAAATTATAAACGATGAAATAAGATAGGATTGATTATTAATCATATAAAAATTTAATAACCATGACTAGATTTAGTATGTCATCGCTAGATAAATAAAAAATGGTTTTCTTATTTGTAGTTGGGCATAGGTTGATCTCTCATCGATCAAAAAGTTTAAAACATAAAGTTCTTGAATTTCAACATATTATATATAATTATTATTGCTCTTGACGATACAAATCCACTAGTCATGTTCGATTGTCGACCAACCTAAGTGGTTGATCGAAAAACGCATGGGAAGATTTGATAAACGTGGACTATCTACTTTGATCCAATGGCGAGACAACGACGATGACATGAAGATGGGATCGAGTGGACTGTTGTGCCAGGGTCTAATTGACATATGCAGTCGATGATCTCCGGATTCGGCCGATTAAGTCGGCGATGACGTTTTGTCTAAGGGGATCGAAGTTGCAGCAGATGGTGGTTTTTCCAAAGGGGCCCGGAGTTGCAACCGACGATGGCATTGGAGGCGGGGCAACGAGCAAGTCATAGCAGTGGTGTTCAATCAACGAATGGTGTTGTGGTCGAGTGGAGGTAACCTAAGGAAGGGGATAGCTGAATTGGGGAGGAGGGGTCACGATGTCGGGTTTAGACGTGACACTGTAGATGAGGAAGAATAATATAATAACTAAATAATTTATTTAATAATTATGAAATGCCTCTATTTTTAAATGCTTATAACTCTCGGATATGACCTCCGTTTCTCGCAAGGTTTAGGTCATCATGACCATGGGTAGACGAAGAACGTTTTGGTACTTAAGCCTTTATACTTAAGGTTTTCTTTTCTATTTTACTTTCGATTTTGCTCCGCTTTCTTCGGCCCTGCCTCTTGTTATACGTTAGGAAATGTTTTTTGCACTTTTGTCACCAACTTTACACGTATCGACTCCTGTTTAGTTTGACTTAGTCCTTTCTTACCGTTATTTAGTACTTTCCCGACACGTTTAATACAAATTGTGGATCTGGTATATTGACTAACTATTAATACTATATTTAATTAAATTCCTCCAGACCCCAATTATTTACCCTTGGTCCCTTTTAAATCCTCTTCTAACCTAGTTCATTTTCTTTTGAAAATCACTTATTTTATTCCAGAAAATCTTAGAAAACATGCATATATGTTTTCTTTGCATAAATTTCTCAAACTCCATATTTCTAACTATTCTCCATAATATGCGAGTCTTAAATAATTTGTATCAATCATTCGCTTATGGAAAATTCTATAAATCAACATCATATTAATTTTTCGGGTCATTATAATTACAAGAAGTATGAGAAACAATCTAAATTAATTCGGCTGTGAGAATTTATGAAGGTAAACGGGGTTAGAAAAAATATTATTCAAATCGATTGCTTAGCTGAATGATGTCTCCTAATTTCTTTTGCTTTGGTCATTTTCTTCTTAGGCCGCCGCCGCCACCATTAAATTTTCAAGCTTTTATTTTAATTTTTAAGTGTAGAATGAAATGAGAATAGCTAATGAATTTTTTTTTATTTTTTTTTAAAAGTACTAATTTGCTTTATGAGCCCCAAGCCCACCTTGCCTCTTTCTCCTTTAATTCATCTTGGTTAAGTATTTTTAAGTGATAATCTCGATATGTGTAAATGTTCACCCAAATACTTGTCGCATTTCATTATCAAATTTCATAATTTAACCATTTATTCCCATAATTAATTCTTTTGTTAATTATTTACTAATTCGTGGGGTGTTACAGTAATGATCTCTAATTTGTCACTTAATTAATTAATTAATTCCTTTATTAACTCTTTAATTAAGGTTGTTTGTTGTCTTACTGCTTAGTTCTTATCAATTTGAATAATTATGGGATTTACCAAAAGTTCAACAAAAATGGTAATCATATCTTTTTTCATTTATAAAAATTTCAAATCAAAACGTTGATATTAATATTTACCAATTACATTATTTTTAAGGCGAAACTACTTACTTCTAAAATTTTATGGAAATTAATCTACACATGGGAAATACAAAATTAAAATCTTATCTCTATTTAATGTAATAAATATAATACCTAAATTTCAAAGCATTTGGATACTGTTAACTATGAATTCAAAATCATCACTATTTTCTACATAAGTTAGCATATGTCTCCAAGCATTCATTTCTATGATAATTTCTTTTTTAGAAACATTTCTACGATAATATATTAAATTATCATCATTGTTCGTCTCAAAGCCATAATTTACTGCCAAGATGAATTTATAAGAAGATGGAAAATATAATGGGTAACAGGATTACTTACTTAAATGAAAAAACATTACCCAATTCTTTCTTCCTTTGAAAAATGTAAACTTGACTTGGCTTTTCCTCCACCTTTCAAAATGGCGATTAAGGCTTGAATTTTATGTTTGTTTTTGTAAAAATGTAAACGAAGAGGATGGAATGTTACATGTGGTAAAAGGGTTAACATGATGAGCTTTAGACTAAAACCCTAACCTTAATCTATTAATCCTCCAACCTCACACTAAATCCACATCTCATGATCAAAACCTACATACTAGAACTTTAAATTTAAAGTTTTCCACAATTTCAATTCATTGCATCTCAATTAATTATCCAGCATTTCATTTAATCAATCGTTTAAACGTCATTCACTTAGTTAATCAAATTATCACTTGAGTAAATTATATATTTCTTATAAAGTTAAATATTTGATTAATTTACTTACCGTGACATTTGCATATTCGGCTTTCTTCAAAATATGAGATGCTACACCAAGATCGCTTCCCCTTTGCATGTGACCGTCTTTGAAAATAAAATCTTTTACGTTGGCTGGTTGAGATTGTGGCTTGAACGGTGAAAACATGTTTTGTATTATGAAAAACTGTGTAGAACGTGGTATGATTGCTGAAACATGGGTTTAATGGTGCCATGTATATAAGAAGTTGGAAAACAACCCTTGGAGTTTTCAAATTGGCTTTGATAGTAAGACAAGCCTAAGCACCATATGTGTATTTAATACATGCTTGATCCCTATACGTGTTAGCTTAGCTACAAAACCACGTGAAAAACCACTTGGCTAATTACCTTTCTTAACAGCAAAAATCTTAGAAATTTTGTTATGTAGGTGAAACGCATTATTAAATTTTCAAATAATTTACCTCAGCTTCAACTGCATGTAAAATGAGATTGCATTGTCTAAAATGACCGCTCCTTTACAAACAGCAATATAATTAAAGGCCAAAACACAAAAAATGAATAAAAATGTGCAACCGTGGCTCTCGTGGTCAATATAATATTTTCCCCATTCTTTTATCCCACCACGTGCTCCCACACTGCCTCAAACCAAAGCTCTAATATATAAACGAAATTCACGAGCTCACTCTCCTTAATTCCAAACCAAGTACTAACAAAAAGTCCAAAAAAGGGGAAGAAAATGGTTCCGTTAATGCTCGTATTCTTCCTGCTGCCGACGTTGCTGGTGCTGACGGTGGCGGCGCTGGGGCTGAAGCTGAGATCTTCGTCGGTGGACGAGGGTTATAAGAAGAAGGGGATGAACTTGCCGCCTGGGAACATGGGTTGGCCGTTGATCGGAGAGTCGCTTGCGTTCAGGCGCCTGCATCCCTGCGTTTCTCTCGGGGAGTACATGGAAGATCACATTAGAAAGTACGTAATTTTTGTTCTTTGATTTTATACACACTCTAATAATTTTACTTTATAACGTTTCTTAAGGATTAACAAACTGTATGTTTTTGTGTCTAATATATGTTCCTATTAGGAGGTGTTAGCAATATATTATAGGGTGCATTAACTCTTAATGAAACAAATTTTCTATATATCTGTGCATCCGCAGAAAATTTATTTATGCCATATGTGGAATTTACTGCAATAATTTTTGAATTAACACATGGCATGTGGTAAATTTATCTATATCCAATCCTTCGTTCTACTTTGTTTTATTTTCGATTAAAATTGTAATTGCAGTACGTATTATCTTAATTATGTTTGTTATTGAATTTATATCCCAGTAACTTTTGTGATAAAATTTTCATTGATTGGAGTCATTTAAATGTGATAAACAAGTTTTGAATTATTAATTTTTTGAAAAAATATTTTAGAAAATATTAAATTTAATTATTATAATGTAAATTATTTATTTTTATTGCAAAATTCAATATAGCTAGATTAATATTAAACTGTGCTATTTGTGATAAAGATTTCCTGTGGTAAAAAAACTTGCCTGTAAAAATTACTTGTATTAAACTATTAAATACAATCCAATTTCGAATCAAGCTACAATAGTGATTATAAGATATGATTCAAACATGATAATTACATTTTTATAAGAAAAGTAATATAATGAATCAGTAAAAAATTGTAATGAATAAAAAATATGTTAAAAAGACTATAAATATACCAATTTTTGTTGTTGAAGTTGTATTTCAATAACTTCTTTGACAAAATCTTCATTAATTAGAATTATTTAAATGTGATAAATATGTTTTGAATTATTACTGTTTGCAAAATATATATTAAAATATATTATTGTGAATTATTTATTTTTATTGCAAAATTCCATATAGCTAAATTCATATTAAACCGTGCTGTTTGTTATAAAATTTTATTATTTGGTAAAAAAAATAAAAATAAAAATAAAAATAAAAATAAAGCCATGTATGTAAATTAGAAATGTTAAACTGATTAATACCTCAATGCAATTTTGAAATGAACAATGTGATGTAAGATATGATTAAAACATGATAATTACATTTTTAGAAGAAAAGTAATATGATGAACCAGTAAAAAATTGTAATGGTGAAAAATGTATAAGATTATCAGTATACAAATCTGAAAGTAAGAGATCGATTTTTTTTTTCTTGCTGGAAATTGAACCAAGATCACAAACACTTTTTAAATTTTCAATCACCTGGACCGACCAACGTACCAAACCCATATACCATTTGTTTTATTTTTGCACTTGCATATTAGATAAAGGCGTTTATAATAATTTCAGAATTAGAGCTTATTTTGGCTGTATGTTTCACATAAGGTCTAAAACTTAGTTTTTTTGGAGATCCTTAGATAGAAAATTTAAAGACATAATGTTAGTGAGATCCGATCCTAAGAACTCTACATACACAATCTAAACACATACAACTGTCTCAAAGGAAACATCCAATTCCAAGTCTGTTTATTTGTTAGGTGGTGAAGATTTAGAGAGATATTTATGGGGCATTTCACTAGAAGGACAAACTTTGCAGTCTAACTAGTTTGTAAGACACACATCCACAGAAATTAATTTTGAGGCCAATGTCAGCATAATAATTACTTTTAAGGACAAAGTTAGCAGTCCAATTGTTTTCAAGGACATAATTTCATAGGTTGTTAGGCCTTAGAAACTAATCATTTAATTTGCATTTTGTCCTTAAAAGTTATTATTTCAGTTATACGTTCTAGAAACTAATTGCGCTTGCTAAACAAGCCCTTGTGGCTAATTTCCACGATATATAATGAATTACAAAGGCCACACACTAAATGTTTACATTTTTGAACCAAAAATAAAATGGTGAATAAAAATTGAAATATTAACATATATAGCTGCTATAATTGAATAAAGCCGTAAATTTTTGTCTTAATAATTCATAAATATTATTTAGCTTATTTATAAGCTAAAAGAGTAAAACTTGATTTAAATTGTACAAAATAATGATTTTCCTTTTAATTAATTGGTGATAACCTCCTCGAATCAAACTTTGCAAATTATCCTTTAGAATCATTGTTGGATTTTCTTATGTCTATGAGATCGCCTAAACATGTGATCATTTAGGCATAAAATTTGATGAAATAATTGATTTTCCCCCTGCATATTAGTAGTAAAAATTACAAGTTTTATTTTGTAAATATTGTAGTTTTTTCTTTGGTCTCGCAGTTCGAAACCATTAACCAACTGAGCTAATCTCCAGGCAGGTTTATAGTTATCAGTATACGGCCTTCATTTAAACTTCAATAACTTGTTAAATTAGTACAGTAATCAATTACATGTTATACTCTTCATTAATAACAACATATAACAATGCTATGCAGGTATGGTAAAATATACAGATCACACTTATTCGGACAACCAACCATAGTTTCAGCAGATGCAGAGCTGAATAGATTTGTTCTTATGAATGACGGAAAGCTGTTCGAGCCATGTTTTCCAAAGAGTGTAGCTGATATTTTAGGAAACACTTCTATGCTTGTAATCACTGGTGAAATGCACAGATACATGAAGTCTCTCACTGTAAATTTCATGGGCATTGCTAAGCTTAGAAACAATTTTCTTGGTGACTCCGAGATGTATACCACGGAGAATTTCAATACCTGGAAGGATGGTGTTGTCTTCCCCGCTAAAGAAGAGGCTTCTAAGGTATATATTTTTGTGATTAGCTTTTAAGTAGCTTTTAAGAATATGGAGAAGTGAGGATTTTAAATTGATTTGGTTGTTTGCAGATAACATTTAATCTGATGGTGAAGAATATATTGAGCATGAATCCAGGCGAGCCTGAAACGGAGCAGCTTAGGCATCTGTACATGTCCTTTATGAAGGGTGTTATTTCTCTTCCTCTTAACTTCCCTGGAACTGCTTATAAGAAAGCCATGCAGGTATTGATACAACCGGCCCATCTTTAATGTTTCAACTTTTAAGTGGTATAAGTGAATAATAAAAAGTTGAAGCCATGCAGGTACTGATACTACGAGCCCATCTTTAATATTGGTTTAGCTTCGGTGTTTGTTACTTTCTGTGACTACTTAAGTATTTTAAATAGTTTAACTGAATTGTAAAAATGGAAGTGTTTGAATTAAAATATGGAAATATTTACAAAATTTATTTGTATAATATAGGTTATAAGCAAATTTTTATAACTTATTGACTTGTCTGTACTTTTAGAGCCAAAACATTAAGTTAAATGTTAGTTTTTATAACTACTAAAATGTTTTCTATTAGGAGCTTTTCTAGTCTGATTGAATCGTCAAATGTAGAAGTATGTGGATGGAAATTCAGAAATTTTGATTGAAATTTAATTATAAAGGAAGAAATAGTTCATGAGCAAGTTTCTCTTATATATATATATATATATATATATATATATATATATATATATATATATATATATATATTTATATATTAATTCATTTATTATTCTTCTATCAATGCTACTTAAAAGTCTCCATTCAAAACCTTTTCAAGCTACTTTCAATAATTAGTTGCAAAGTCAAACTATCAAGTTGTTGTCAAACATTTTAAAATTACGTAAGTATCTTCAATTTATATATTAGCAATCTTTGAGGGTCTTTGTTCAATTGACTATCCTTGCAGTCTCTTCTTATAAGCAATCTAACATTATGCATATAATTACTGAAAAGGCAAGAGTCAAAATATTGAAGACAATGGAGCAATTGATGAAAGAAAGGATCGAAATGAAAAAGGCAGGAAAAGATAAAATCGGAGAAGGAGACCTTCTAGGCTTCGTCCTCGAACAGTCAAACCTTGATGCTGAACAGTTTGGAGATCTCTTGCTCGGTTTGCTCTTCGGTGGTCATGAGACATCTTCCACCGCCATAACTTTAGTTCTCTATTTCCTCCATGACTGCCCAAAAGCTGTTCAGCACCTTCGAGTAAGTAAATAACCATTACTTAAGCTACATTACTATTGTAAAAACTAGGTACATTTTCTGAAGCTACTGTTTTAATAGGAGGAACATCTAGCTATATTAAAGCAGAAAAAAGCAAGAGGGGAGCCACGAGCGCTGACTTGGGAGGACTACAAGCATATGGAATTCAGCCAATGCGTAATCATCTTCAGTCTTCAATCCTTTATTAAATCATACGTACCATACATATAACCTAATATATACATGATTGAAATGCATATATGAAAATATAGGTTGTGAGCGAGACTCTTAGACTTGGAAACATTATCAAGTTCGTTCAGAGAAAAGCAGTTACCGATGTTAAGTTCAAAGGGTATGATATTCCGGAAGGATGGGGGGTGATTCCAATATTTGCAGCTGCTCATCTTGATTCTAATGTGTATGAAAACCCTCAGAAGTTTGATCCATGGAGATGGCTGGTCAGTTACCCTACATTTCTCTTTATATGAAATTTGCGTGTGTGTATTATAGATGATATTCTAGACATTAACCATGGATTTTTGCTTGTATATTGTGCAGACGATATCATCGAGTACAGCAAGGATAGACAACTACATGCCCTTCGGACAAGGGCTCAGAAACTGTGCAGGCTTAGAGCTGGCCAAAATGGAGATAGTGGTCTTTCTTCACCATTTGGTTCTCAACTTCGACTGGGAAATGGCTGAGCCGGACCACCCTCTTGCCTATGCCTTTCCAGAGTTCGAGAAGGGTCTTCCCATCAAAGTTCGTAGGATCTCCCTCATCGATTACTGAGGATTATGTGAGAAAGGTTATGTGAAATTATACGTCATTTTGTGTGATGTTTGTATTGAACTGTGTCGGCCCAGTGTTTCTTGTACCACCCATTTCGTTTGTCAGATGTTTATCGTTTTGGAATGAAAGCTGTATATTTTCGGAGACGCTGTTGATTGTTTGAGATTTGATAATAATTAGTTGAATCAGTTTTGAAGAAAACCAAAAACAATGATTACTGTTATTTCATTTATTTACATATTTTTAGGACTTTTTTTTTCAATCTGGCCTTGTTTTCAAACTTAATTATCGCAAATAGTCTATTGTGAAAACTAATATCGTGTATATTCCTGTTTTGGCCAGCTCAGCGTTGGGCTGACTAAAATACACTAGCGCCTTTCCAAAAGGCGTCGGCAATTTTTTAAAAAATCAAACAGACGATTTTTGAAAAGTTGCCTGTTTGTTCGTATAAAAAAAAAGTGTCATGGACGATTTTACTTTACAAAAGTTTTTTTTTTTTTGAAAACCCAGGAGAACCCGACGGACCAGTAAACTGCTGATGAGGGTACAGTAAAGCCGTCCGCTGATCCAAACCCCTATACCCCCGGGTAAATTTATATAGGATAGGGAAGCGCATGGTAGGAATCGAATCTGTGTCTTTTTAGCAGAACACAGGCCTCCTTTCCACTACGCCGCACCCGCGGACAAAACAGAACCTTCCTTCCTCCCTCATTCACTTTACTCTTCCATTCCACTACTCTAAAAAACTCTCTACATCCATTTTTTTTAAACCACACTAAATTCCATTTAATCTCAATAAAAGCATTAGATTTCAAAGATCTACCTAAAGCATAGCAATTTCTCATTAGCTCGAATCCAATCAAGGTATATGGTAGAAACCCTGAGTTTTCCGATTAGTTTGTAAATTTATTTGATTACATGCTTTTTGCGTGGCTGATGTAGAATGCTTCCTAATTATATTCAAATCATATGCTATTTTGACGGTGAATTGGTTATTGAAGATTTAATGTGTGAGGAAAATCTTGATGGATCATATAAACCGACTAAAGTTCAAAGATGTTCTACTTTTGGACAGTTGAAAGAGTCGGTTAACAAATCAACAAAGATAAAATCGGAAGAGTATGATATAGACAGTTTGCAATTGGCCAACCGATTTAGGATCTAAAGCAATAAAAATTATTGACGACGACGATGTTGAATTAATGTTTACTGCTATGAATAAGTCTATTGAGCTGTCTGTTGGGAAAAATAGAAGATTGGTTGCAGAACAACCAACATCAGCACTTGTACCAAATTTTGGCGTTGAAGAATATTCTAGAATGGAGGGGAACATTAGTACAGGGCAAGGAATTCATCTCCTAGTTTTTGTAATTCGACTTAGCATGTACCGCAATACGGTCAACAATAAATGTTTTATGATTATCATCCTTTCATGAATCTACAGACAAATGTCCAATTTACCTATCCCCATTTGAAGCAGGACAGCGTTACACGAATGAGTCAGAGGTAACTTTTAGCTGTTATTACATACAGATCTGATATATTGAATTAATTTAATTATTATACAAAAATTGTATTCCTGTGCAGTTTTATCCCACTTCAAAATTCCACTCAAAAAATTGCAAGACCGTCGAGTAGCCGTACATCCGAACGATGCAGCCAACTCCGTCTGAACTTTACCAATTAAGACAGAAGTAAGTTAAATATTGCAATATGATTCAAAATCGTTGGTATGTAGAAATAAAATAAAATTGATGTATTTTTTATTGCAGCTTCGTAGCAAACAATGCCATTACACAGTCATATGTCCAACCACCGAATGAACCAGTGGGTCAAAATATATGTAACGATGATATGGAGATGATGAAGAAGATGTACAAGCTAAAGATGTTCCTGCACTTGATAGTATGACAGCTGCGTCAATACCAGTGGTTGATACAACTTGGATGGAAAATATGCAAGTAAACAATGATCCACGGAACTATGATTTTGAACGTGCAGAACCAGATTGTGTGGACCGCAATGAACCAGAAATGGAGATGTCGATGCACGATGATTTGTGCAATGCACAAATTATGGCCAGGTCGATAGTAGCAAATGTAAACTTCAACAACGAAATATTTTCATCTTCTAGCATATAAACCAATTTCAAAGTTGGCATGATTTTTTTTGAGCAAATCTATCCTGTAATGTGGTGGTTGTTTCGGTAAATGCTGGGCCATACCAAACTGCCTCATCACTCGACCGAAAAGATGATACGCGGCATCACTCAAGCAAATGAGAAGAACACGAGCAGCCCACAACTGAATGGAAGTGGTACATAAGTTTAGCAGATCTGCAAGCACATCTGCGTATGGGGTCCATGTCACGACCCGCCATTCACGACCCCCGAAAATCGACGTAAATACGCTAATCGTATAACATGCCAAACGATTGAGTGCTAGAAGGACAAATTATTGAGGGAAAGAAAGTAGGTAGAAGAAGAAGAAAACTAAACAAAACAGAATCTCACAACGGACAGAACAATATATAATATTAGCAGTTCTTTGCACAAAGCAAAACTGTAATATACATATCTCACATCAGAGTACACAAATCAATAATTACCAGCCTGGACAGTTAAAACACCCTGTCCTCACAACTGTTGGTAATTTCAAACAACACTGCAAAAGAAATAAATAAGCATGAAAATACGTTTCGGTCTCTAGCTCATCTCCTGAGCTCCATAGTATCGTCGTGGACCTATAATACTCTACCTGACCCAAGCATTATAATAAAATAACACCCGAGTCAGTCTAGACAACCAGCGTGAGACAACACACTCAACTGAATTATTAAGGTTTTCAAAATCCTTTGAAAATCGAAGGTATCTCGTAAGACCACGCCACAAATAAACATGACGGGTTTTACCTTACGATAACCAAAACATTTTATATCAAAATCATCTGATATTATAATAGTGTCTAAGTAAAAATACTTATTCAAATAGCTGAAATGCTTGCATCTTACATTCTAGCATAGTTGGGCACAATAAAAACCGTACGACGCTTATTGGATAGTGGATTACAATTGAATGACTAGGCACTGGGGTACCACCTGTCACAGTACACGTCTAGAAAAGCGTACGGAGATCGAACCTATTAATCCCTGCCAACGCAAGAGAGGACAACCTCTAACCTGGATAGTCTGAATAAGATTACCCCGCAGTTGGGATCAGCAACCGCCACACAGCCGAATAAAAGGAACTCTAGATAGGGGTAACCTTACCCTAATTAGGTGCGACCCACTTAGCATTGTTGCATACCCTTGATTTTCAATCATTCCCGATTGATGAGACTAGAGGCTACGATTACCTTTTTAAAAATATTCACATAGAATGCTCATTGTCCTCCAATGATAATGTACTGATAGCATTCATCCATACAAATCCATTCCTGGTGCGAACGAAACCGAAGTCACTATTCCTACTACATCCATTTTGGAATCACCCTCAGGATTAGTACCGATTAGCCCTTGCACTTCACTGCTCCATCTTCGACTCCATGCTCTTGTATTCATTAGGAAAACGTACTCGTTGGATCGAAGTGGTTTTCGGATCACAAATCTGATCCTGATCTCTTCAAAAAAACGATCGATATTCCCGGTAAACTCAACCCCGGTTCTTTACGAAATAAACAGATGAAAATAAGTTCGAAGATCACCTCCTAACCGTTTGTGGATGGATTTTCTTACAAAAGTCCTAGAAGAACGAAACGAGTTTATATGTATAGTATAGCACCTCGAACGGTAACTATACCATAAAATTCCCGTACTTCTTCTAGATATTTTCAAAGTTATATATGGGTCCAGATTTGATAGTTGGTTATTTAACTCTCAAATAAACAATCAGTTCAAAAAAATACTTCAATTTCACTGAAAAGCACCAAGTCTTCATTTAAATTAACTTTTAAATAAATTAAATCTCTTTATCCAAAAATATATACTTATCTTATTGAATTCGGTTGATTCACAAAGTATCCTTTCTAAAAATATTTAAAAACTTCTTTAAAGAAAATAAATATGGAAAGTACCACTGTGGTATCAAACCATGGATCACAGTTCAATGGTTACGCCTCAATTCTAGAGAAATTCAAGACTTAGCTATAGGCGCTCACTACCTTCGATTTACGCCACGTCATTATACCATTACTTTTCGAAAACTCTATTTAAAAATTATCGCGAAATAATGCTTGTAAGTTCTAAAAGAAATTGCAAGTTAAATCTAGGCGATTATATTTAAATAAAAGTTATTATACAAAGCTATATTGATATTTAATAATTTATCCTTCAAAACAAAAATACTGATTAGTTCCTAAATAAAAATAAATCTTTTAAAAATCATTATGAAGTAACTATTTATAATTATATATGCTTTAAACAATATAAAATAATTAAACAACTAATTTTCCAAAATATTTTTAACACTTTTAAAATTACCAAATTAATAATTAAAAATCCTCTTTTTAAAACAAGACTAATTTATCGATTTTCATCTTCATCCCGTAAATTGGGAAATTTCACTTGAACCCCAATTTAACAAATTTTATTTTTATTTCCCAATTCGCTTTTATCCTCTAAAAACACTTTAAATCTTGATTTTTAAAACCTTCTATTTTTAAACAAGTACCGTTTAAGGATTTATTATTCAAAAATCCATTTATATGCTTTTATTCCAAAATCCCTGTTTACAATTCTTTACCCATTTAAAACATATTTTTATTGGTATTTAAAAACACCAAAACCCGGGTTAACTGTCACAACATCCAATCAATATAAATCACACAATAACCTGTCACAGATTATTCAACAAAAACATATATCACTATATATGCAATTAAATTCAACATTTATGAGGAATCCAATTGGACCCCTCCAACCTGTTCCCTGCATCCATTGATGTTAGCACAATATAAAATTATCCATTCCACTTCAAGACGGAACATCGTGGTGTATAGGGTCATCCGCTATTATGTGGGGCGCATAGGTCTCATCCATTATAATATGCGGGAATATCACTCTAAATACTAATACACACACTACTATATATAATTAATCATCCAACAGATAAGTATAAACTTATCAAACCAATCAACATCTAATGATTTAAATTTAAACATTTATATTTGAATATGGCAATCCAAATGAGTGAGAAATTCTTACCTTGATTTTTATCTTGCAATCCGATCCAAATCCGACTTGTTTCTTCACGATTTAGACCTTGTATAAGCATTATATGGTTTATTAATATTTGAAATACTCAAATAATTTATTACCATTTAATAATTTAATTAACTAATAAAATTAAAAAATAATTATTATTTAACTAACCTAAATTTACATTTTTCTCCTTTTTAATAAAAGCAAAATCCAATTATAGTGAATAGCTTTAAAAAAACATGCTTACCCACCCACTTCCAGATCCAACTGCACCTTGGCTGACTAACCTCGAACCACCCACCATGCTCTCCCACCCACTTTCCGTCGCCATCGCATGCGCTTTCCGCCTTCACGCTTGTTCGCATCATGAAACCAAACCCCAGCTATGCCCTATCTCGCGTTCGCATGCTCGAAATCGAACAAAATATTGCGAACCAAGCCCTAGCCCTTCATGACTCGGCCAAGTCCCACACGTCGCTTCAATGTTGCCGCCAAAACCCACGCCGCCACCTACTGTCCCATCACTCTCCTCCCTACGTACGTCCCTCTCCTCCATCGCACGCGTACGACCATTGCATGATGCTCGATCATAATTTAACCCAGCTCGCGTTCGAGCGTTCGCCTATCTTCCTTTTTTATAAAAGAATAGTTCTTATTTTCACACTGAAGTGAACATGGGAGGGAAAATGACGCAATTTCTGATTTTCGTTTGCCATTTTTAATTCTTTTGTTTATTTTTTTTTCTAAGTGCTTCAGCTGAAGAGAAAGGGAGAAGGATACATGGTTAAAAATGGAGGTGGTGTATAAGATAAAGGCTACAGTGACTGAGGTGATGGTGGAAAAGTTTTGATGGAAATATATTTGTCAAGTCAAATATATATATATATATATATATATATATATTATTTAAATTCAAATCGTGTCAATTACAAAGCTCAAAATCTCGAACCCCTATCGAGGCGTGCTGCTAGGCGTTTATAATGTTATGCCCTATTCCGAACGCGATGGAAATGTTTCGAGTTTTGATTCTATCGTATGGAGAAAATAGTTTTTGAGACCCCAATTATCATATTAAATTTTCGATATAAATTTCAGCGTATTTATATCTCGTACGGTCAAAAGGTATCTCCAAAACTTACGTAATTTGAAATCTAATTATAATACACAAATATGGATCCAATGAAACTGGTTTCGTCCAATTCTGAGACTATACCTCGGAAGGCTATTTTAAATGTCAATTAAACAAGCTATTTTTAAAATTGAACAGATTGCTTTAAAATTCAATTTTAAAACTTATATTATCTTCATTATTATTAATAAATTTTCAAACCTTTAGATAATTTTTGTCAAGCTTAAAACTCCAGATTCACAATTTTAGCCAATATTCAATTGTAACTTCAATAATTAAATTATCCAATAAACTGTTATATTTAAATTCTGAATTAATTTCATAAATAAAAACCAAATCTTACGTATTCAATATCAATCTATAATTCAAATCCAATATTTAAACCCATTTAAATATGCAAAATCGAACATGAAAAATCTGGGTAGTGACATTCCTTCCCCCTTAAAAGAATTTCATCCCCGAAATTGCTAAGGCAGGAAAATTGCTCCAAACCTATTACTAATCCAAAACCCACTTAGCTAACTTGACATTCCACTTTACTAAGCTTTTAGTTTTCTATCAAACCATTAGTTTCCCATCCTAAATCAAAATCCTTTATTTCGATTACAAATCCGAAATAAATTTTTCATTAACGAAAAAGTTTACAAAAATTTTCTAACACCCTAAATTTTCAAATTTTTTTGGTAGTTTCTCCTTTGTATGGAGGACCTTTTACAATATGACAAGAGAGATAAATATATATACATCGACCCACACAGTCGAAAATCAAAAATATATATCAATATTTATATATTTCGTAGTATTTAATCCAAAAACATACCTTATTTAGAATCATTAAGTAAGCGACTTGTTTATTTTGCAATACTCGCAATCAAAGTCAAGCACAACAGCTCCAGGTATTTATACTTACCCAATTTAAACACATAAGTACCAAATATACAAAATTCACTAACATTTCATTTATTTAAACAACTACAAACACGTGAATTTCAATAACCATTGACGCTAAACATGTATTTTAAACAATTATAAAGTTCTGACATTCATTTTATTACTTTCAATCAATCCATACATCATTTCATTCCATCTAAAATGATTTACAACCCAGTTTTCTTACATCCAATTCACATTTGTACTGAACCAATTAATATTCATTCCAAATTGATTAAAAATAAATTTATTCACTTTTATCAATTTATAAAATTTTATTTACCATTTACGTCAAATGCCAAATTTCTATGCAAGTTTGATGATATTCATTTAATAGAATAGTCATTTTAGTTTATAACTATTTTTAAATCGATTCCAACTCAATTTATATCTAATTCTATTCAATTTCTAATTGATTCTCAATCAATTCATTTTGCATTCCTACTTTTAAATCCACTTTTACTTGACTTGAAATCATTCCATCCAATATAATTTAATGGCCATTTCACAAATTTACTCAAAGTCAAGCTTTTATTAAACATTAACTTAAGTATTTATTTCAATCATTTTAATCAACGCTTCAATTCATTTCCATTTGCAACAAACACCAATTCAATTTAATTTGGTTCTTATCCAATTAATTCCATCTCATTTACTAATTTATTTAATTAGTTCATTCACTCACTCCACTTCAAATTTCTAAGTCCATACTCGAATTCATTCCCGAATTCTTTTAAATGATATCAAGGCCATATTTAATTCATTTACACTTCAATTGGATTTATTTATAACTCGAGTCATTACCATTTCAATCCAATTTCATTTCATTTGATCACGTTTCCAATTATATTTAATTCGCCTACAATTTTAGTCGAATTTTTTTTATTTTTTTATAACTCAAGTTTTCTTTTTAAAAATCCATTATTAATCCACAATCCAAATTTTAACTTAACCAAGTTAAATTCCATCTTCATATTCGATTAACTAATTAATTATCTAATTAGTTCACATCCCTTTATATAATTCCACATTTGATTTTACTTCAAAAATCACTTGTTTTGGGTTACTTGAGTTTAAACTCATTTTAGTTTCAAGTTTGGATTTTTATTTCCTCATCAAAAATAACAAGTCATTTTATTTTGGATTTTCTATTTTACTTTTAAATTTTATAAGCTACACAACTTATTTTCCACCTTTGCATCAATTTTATACTCGAGTATGTTCCTATTTTTTAGTTTTAACTCGAGACTATACATTTATTTATAGCCTAAATATATTTTTATTCAACTCATTTCAATTTTTATAAGCTATCGAGTTTATTATTCCATTCAGAATCATCTATAACTCGATTCAATTTTATTTCAATTCAATCCAAATTTCACTCAATTTTATTTCTCAATTCGATTTAAATTTTATTTTCCAATTCAATTCATTCAAATCCCAATTTTTTCCATTTAACTAGTCTGCTTCACAAATTTATTCTATTAAAATCACAATTTATTAATATTTCAAAAATTTAATTTCTTTAACTTAATCTTAAATTTCATTTTAACCTTTTTTCCTCTTTTAATTTTATCCATTTTAACTTTACTCAAGTTAATATTCATTTTCAAACTCAAATCCCTTACTTTTATTTTCTTATTTAAAATCATTCTTATTTCCTGATGATCTCTAAATTATTTAAATAAGGTTTTCAGAATTCTTTAATACCCGGTATTTATTTCAAATCATTTTTGAAATCAAAAATATCCTAAAATCACACTTTTTAAATCTAAACCAAAATTAGTTTTTTTCTAAAACAAATTCCCTTGGAATTTAAAAAAAAAAAACTGGTTTGCCGAACAAATCTAAAAAATCCATTTTGGTAGCAATCCATCACTTAGAAACTCGTAAATGAAAACCGGTGATGCTGTAGTCATTACCAGAATTGTTTTCCAGCGACTGAAGTGAGTTCAGTGCTATATCTCCTCTAAAATCCATATTAAAACAATTTTCCTTCGAAAATATTCTTTAAGAATAATACTCTTATTATTATTTTTCCCACTACTTTGAAAAATTTTATTTCAAACTTTCCGGGATATAAATTTGCATATTCCGATTTAAACCCAGTTTTACTTATAATACATTTGTATAATTTATTACTTGTACAAATTTTCATTTGGTTGTATCGATCATTTCAAATTTTATAATCTTATTTGATTATAATATTATCATCCAAACACTCCAATTATATATAATAATTTCAGAAATTTTTTATTTTATATCTAAATGTAGTTTTGGGTGAAATTATTTCACTTACCCGCTTTTGAAAACAATACTGTATAAGTTTGCCTAGTTTAAGAGTTTAAAAATCCCTATCGATATAGTTGTCCAAACTGTACCGACCAGAATTTATAAACAACCAACCAATAAGTCAACACTATATAAAATAATTTATATTCACTAACAAATACGCACTTGTAGCTATTAGTACTCTCAAACTTATTCTAGAGTACTATTGACTCTATCTCTAATGAGTAATCCTCACCAGAGCCAAGGTTCTCGCTTAACCTTCAGCTCTGATACCAAATGTCATGACCCGACCTTCACGACCCCTGAAAATCAACATAAATACGCTCATTGTATAACATGCCGAACGATCGAGTGCCGGAAGGATAGATTGTTGAAGGAAAGAAAGTAGGGAGAAGAAGACAACTAAACAAAACAGAATCTCACAGTTGAAAAAACAATATATAATATCAATAGTTCTTTACACAAAGAAAAAATGTAATATCCATATCTCACATTAGAGTACACAAATCAATAATTACCAGCCTAGATAGTTATAACATCCTGTCCTCCAAACTGCTGGTAATTTCAAACAACACTGTAGTGAAAAAAAAAACAAGTACGAGAATATGTCTTGGTCTCCAACTCGTCTCCTAAGCTCCATAGTATCGAATCCTGGACATGTAATACTCGATTTGACCCGAGCATTATAATAAAATAACACCCGAGTCAGTCTAGAAAACTAGCATGAGAAAACACACTCAATGGAATTATTAAAGTTTTCAAAATCCTTTGAAAATCAAAGGGTATCTCGTAAGACCACGCCATAAATAAACACGATGGGTTTTACCTTACGATAACCAAAACATTTCATATCAAAATCATCTAATATTATTAGAGTGTCTAAGTACAAATACTTATTCAAATTGCTGAATTGCTTGCATCTCACATTCCAGCATAGTTGGGCACAATCAAAACTATACGGCGCTTACTGGAGAATGGATTCCAACTGAATGACTAGGCACTGGGGTACCACCTGTCATGGTACATGTCTAGAACAACATAGCGAGATCAAACCTATCGATCCTTGCCACCACAAGATCGAACTACCCCTAACCTGGATAGTTCAAATAAGATTACCCCGCGGTTGGGATCAACAACTGCCACACAACCGAATATAATGGACTCTAGATAAGGGTAACCTTACCCTACTTAGGTGCGACCTACTTAGCCTTGCTGCATCTCTCCTGATTTTCAGTCATTCTCAGTAGATGAGGCTAGAGGCTATGATTACCATTTTAGAAATATTCACTTAGAATGCTCATTTGTCCTCAAATGACAATGTACTAATAGCATTCATCCATACAAGTCTGTTCCCGGTCCGAATGGAAATGAAGGAACTATTCCTACTACATCCATTTTGGAATAACCCTCAGGATTAGTAGCGATTAGCCCTTGCACTTCACTGCTCCATCTTTGACTCCATGCTCTTGTCTTCATTATGAAAACGTACTCGTTGGATTGAAGTGGTTTTCGGGTCACAAATCCAATCCCGGTCTCTTTGAAACAACGTTCGATATTCTCAGTAAACTCAACCCTGGTTCTTTAGGAAATAAACAAACGAAAATAAGATCGGAGATCAGCTCCTAAACATTTGTGGACGAATTTCCTAATAAACATCCTAGAAGAACAAAACGACTTAATATGTACAGTATAACACTTCGAACGGTAACTGTACCATATAATTCCCGTACTTCTTCTAGATATTTTAAAAGTTATATTTGGGTCCGGATTTGATAATTGGTTACTTAACTATCAAATAAATAGTCAATTCAACAAAATACTTCAATTTCACTGAAAAACACCAAGTCTTCATTTATTAACTTTTAAATAAATTAAATCTCTTTGTCCAAAAATATATACCTATCTTATCAAATTTGGTAGATTCACAAAGTGTCCTTTTTAATATTTAAAAACTCCTTTAAAGAAAACAAGTGTGAAAATTACCACTGCGGTATCAAACGACGGATTACAGCTCAACGGTTACGTCTCTATCCTAGAGAAATTCAAGACTTAGCTGCAGCACTCACTGCCTTCGATTTACGCCACGCCAATATACCATTACTTTTCGAAAACTCTATTTAAAAATTATCTCAAGATAATGCTCGTAAGTTCTAAAATAAATTTCAATTTAAATCTAGGCAATTATACTTAAATAAAAGTTATTATACAAAGCTATATTAATGTTTAATAATTTATCATTTAAAAAAATGCCGACTAGTCAGTAAATAAAAATAAATCTTTCAAAAATCATTATGAAGTAACAATTTATAATTAAATATGCTTTAAACAATATAAAATAATTAAACAACTAATTTTCTAGAATATTTCTAACACATTTAAAACTAACAATTATTAATTTAAAATCCTCTTTTCAAAACAAGACCAATTTCTCGATTTTCAACTTCATTCCGTAAATTTGGAAATCTAACTTGAACACTAATTTAACCAATTTTAAGCTTACTTCCCAATTCGCTTTTATCCTTCAAAAACAATTTAAATCTTTATTTTTAAAACCCTTTTATTTTTAAACAAGTACTGTTTGAGGATTTATTATTCAAAAATCCTTTTATATGTTTTTATTCCAAAATCCCTATTTATAATTCTTTACCCATTTGAAACATATTTTTATTGGTATTTAAAAACACGAAAACCCAGGTTACCTATCGCAACATCCAATCAATCAAAATCACGTAATAACCTGTCACAGATTATTCAATAAAAACATATATCACTATATATGCAATTAAATTCAACATTTTTGAGGAATCTAGTTGGATCCCTCCAGCCTATTTCCCTGCATCCACAGATGTTAGCACAATATAAAAATAACAACTCCGCTTCGAGGCGGAATATCGCGGTTTATAGGTCATCCACTATTATGCAGGGCACATAGGTCTCATCCGCTATCATATGCAGAAATACACTCAAATACTAATATATATACTACTATATATAATTAGTCATCCAACATATAATTATAAATTTATCAAACCGATCAACATCCAATGATTTAAATTTAAACATTTAAATTTAAATATGGTAATCCAAATGAGTGAGAAATTTTCACCTTGGTTTTTAATTTTGCAATCCGATCCAAAACCAACTTGTTTCTCCATGGTTTAGACCTTGTATAAGCATTTACAATTTATTAACATTTGAAATATTGAATAATTTACTACCATTTAATAATTTAATTAACTAATAAAATTAAAAAATAATTATTATTTAACTAATCAAATTTACATTTTTCTCCTTTTTAATAAAAGAAAAATCCAATTATAGTGAATAGCTTTAAAAAAACATGCTTACCCGCCCACTTCCAGATCCAACTGCACCTTGGCTGGCTAACCTCAAATCACCCACTATGCTCGCCCACCCACTTTCCATCGCCATTGCACGCGCTTGCAGCCTTCACACTCATTCACATCGTGAAACCAAATGCCAGCTTTGCCCTATCTCACGTTCGCATGCTCGTAATCGACAGAGCATCGCGACCCAAGCCTTAGCCCCTTATGACTCAGCCAAGCCCCACACGTCGCTTCAATGTTGTCGCCAAACCCCATGCCGACTCCCACTCTCCCATCTCTCTCCTCCCTACGCACACGCCTCTCCTCCATTGCATGCGTATGAGTGTTGCACGACGCTCAATCATAATTCAACCCAGCTCACGTTCGAGCATTCGCTTATCTTCCTTTTTGTTTGTAAAGAATAGTTTTTATTTTCAAACTAAAGCAAATAAGGGATGGAAAAAGACACGATTTCTGATTTTCATTTGCCATTTTTATTTCTTTTGTTTATTATTTTACTCTAAGTGCTTCAGTTGAAGAGAAAGGGAGAAGGATACGTGATTTAAAAGATGGAGGTGGCGTTTAAGATGAAGGCTACAGCGATTGACGTGATGGGGGAAATTTTTTGATGGAAATATATTTGTCAAGTCAAATATATATTATTTAAATTCAAATCATCTCGATTACAAAGCTCAAAATCTTGAACTCTTATCGAGGCATACCGCTATGCGTGTATAATGTTATGCCCCTATTTCAAACACGAAGGAAAATGTTTCGAGTCCTAATTCGATCATATGGAGAAGATAGCTTTTTGGACCCAATTATTATATTGAATTTTCGTTATAAATTTCAACTCGTTTATATCCCGTACAGCTAAATGATAACTCCAAAACTTACAAAATTCAAAATCCGATAATAATACACTATTACAGATCCAATGGAACTGGTTTCGTTGAATTTTGGGACTGTGCCTCGGAAGGCTATTTTAAATGTCAATTTAAACAAGCTATTTTAAAAATTGAACAGATCACTTTAAAATTCAATTTTAAAACTTTTATTATCTTCATTATTATTAATATAAATTTTACTAACCTTTAAATAATTTTTTATCAAGCTTAAAACTCCAAATTCACTATTGTAGCCAATATTCAATTATAACTTCAATAATTAAATTATCCAACAAATTGCTGTATTTAAATTATGAATTTATTTCATAAATAAAAACCAAATCTTCATATTCAAAATCAATCTATAATTCAAATCCAATATTTAAACCCATTTAAATATCCAAAATCGAACAATGAAAAATCCGGCATTATAGTCCAAGTCACATAATGATAGTCTAGCATATCAAACTCATTACGATAAAAGGCAACATTATGCCTCAGTGATGAAATGGTTCTTTTAGGTCCTACCCCCTACAGCAATATAAAAATGTAACTTATCAAATCCAAACAACTATATTACTATAATTCAGCACCAATTATACCTGACACCGTATGACAATGATAAATCAATCTTCGTTCTCCTCATGGATATTCTACCTACAGGTTAGATAAGTCCTATACCAAAGAAGCAAATAATAGTAGACATATATTTTAAAATGGATAAGAGAATATGAAATAATTGTCGACGAAAGTCAATAATGCAAATACTTATACAAGACTCACACAACCACCAATGTTTGTGCTCTCTTACAAAGCAAGCCTTGTCAACTCGACGTATGTATATGCTAGAACTGCACTGCCCTAAGAATACTGGTGACAAACACCAAAGTCTTATAGAAATAGGAACCATCTAAGCCATATTCATGTCTTTGAATGATCACATATCAACCTCGAGCAAATAATATGCAATATAATAGCTCTGACTCGCTGCTGAATCTGAATCTCCGTGGCATCCACTGGAACGTCTTTCCCAAGCAATTGCCTAAACCATCTTTTCTGTATCATCTCATTAACCCACCACTCCTCTTCTGGGGGAGTTAAACCTAGGAGCCCCTGGCATAAACTAAGGAAATCAACTGGCTTGGGGTTGGTCAATAGAGCATCATCTATGAATACACCAAGTAAGCTCGCAACATCATCTAACATGATAGTCATCTCCCCAACACGTAGGTGAAAATGTAGATGTCTCCGGCCTCCATCTATCCACCAAAGCGGTGATAAGATGATCCAATTGGATGTCCCCAACCGAAAAATTGGTCCAAATCCGACTTGGTCTATCAACTGTAGAACCCCTGGATGAGCAAATGTTACTCTCTTCAATTTAGACGAATGGTTTATGGTCCCGTCTATAGTATTGCACTATCAAAATATCACAAAAATGATACCAACATCTAATAGACAATATCAATCTATATTTACATACTAAAACTAGGAATTTTACCCCGATGAATTCAGGATTATTCGTTCGATGACGTTCTTGCAATTATAGGACAAAACCATCGATAGATCTCAGTAACATCTTCGAGTAATCTACACATATACATGAATTAGATATTCACAATTATTTTCCAACTTCAAAACTATGAATTTAGGCATTTTTTTGGACAATGTAACAATGATGTCGCCTATATTTAGTTATCTCTACAATCAATGACTACTTACAAATCTTAAAAACTAATATTTTGCAATTTTTTTCAAAACCCTAAATTGGAGAAGTTTTGAATTATCCATACCTAGACGAGCATCATGCGATGAAGAGCTTGCCATCTTCCAATTTGCTGAAAAATGCTAAAAGTTTTAAGCTTGGGAGAAAAGTTTTTAAATTTGGGTGGGTTTGAGTTTTTTTAGAGAAGAAGAGTAATAGAGTAAAGTGAAGGATGGAGAGAGGGGTAGTTGTGTTTAGTTGCAGAACCCCGTATAGGCGACTTTTCAAAAGTCACCCATAATATTATTTTTTGATTATGAACAAACATTCGACTTTTGAAAAGTGGCATGTTAGAGACTTTTAAAAGTTGCCTGCTTGTATTTATTTTAAAAAATATAACCGATATGTTTTGAAAAGACACCAGTGTGTTTGTCCAGCTTAACGCTGAGCTGGCCAAAATAGGGCTATAATCGATATTAGTTTTGTAACGAGGCTATTTGTGATAATAAGTTTCAAAAAAGGCCAAACCGAAAAAAGTCCTTATTTTTATAAATTCATTACAGCATGAATACAGTGCCAAATTAGTTGTAGCAAGATGTCGTAGTAACAAAAAAGAATGCCATAAAGGAAGCAAGAAAAATCTCTAGTTAGAAGTACAACTGTTTGGTACGATTTTTGTGTGATGTGATTGTCGCATTGTGATAACTTAATTATAGTGTGACAGAGTGCAAAAGTAATACAAAATATGCTGCAAAAGAACCCTTCAGACCAAAAGAGATTTGATTTTTATGTAAGAAGCTTCATTTTGAATAGTTTGGAACATCCATACAGAAAAATTATGGAGCAAAATAAAAAATTTGAGAGTAATAGCGTTGTTTATTCAAATAATCATTTTAATGTCCATGCATTCAAAATCATGGACTCTAAAACATTTGTCTAGAACATCATACTACTAACCAGTTAAGCTAGTGGTCCTTCACTTTCAATCGGTCTAACCATGTCTCACTACTAAACTTGTCAGAGCAAACAGAAAACTTATTTAAATTGATGAACTGAAGTGCCAGTTTGGAACTTACCTTTTCCTCACCGTTTAAAACATAGCTGATTGTATTTATACACCAATAATATTCTAACACATCGAAAAATATAATGAACTAGTATACACCAATAATTACTTTACGTACACCATGACTTTGACAAAATTACCCTTGCTTTCGTCTTCATCGTCTTTTCTCTTTAGAACTTAAAACTTACTGATACAAAGCAAGAAATTCCTAACATTAAATGAAATTAAAATTCAATGAAATAATCTTTAATTTTTTGCATTAGTATTATAAGTTCTTTAAAAAAAAATTGAAGAAGGATCACCATTCAACAAAATCAACTTTAATAGGAAAAAATTAAATGCTTCTAAATACTTATAAACAAAGCAAAAATAAGAACAAGGTATAAAAACACAAAGTATAAA